>OW964834.1:18552471-19752471 GCA_943142095.1 Ophonus ardosiacus | reverse complement strand
TGCACAACTAGATGTTATAACAGTCTTAAATACAAAATTTTAACTTTCTACGGCTTCCCGTTTTTCAGTTATGCGAGATACGTACGTACAGACGTCACGACGAAAAGTCAAAATGGATTCAGGGATGGTCAAAATGGATATTTCCGTTGAAAACTGGAAACCGAAATTTTTCGCGATTACAATACTTCCTTTACTTCGTACAAGGAAGTAAAAATGGAAAATAACGATAAATTAAAATTAAAATATCTGATGTGGACACCACATGACTTCCTTGTACGCCAGTTACACTGAATGTACATATTTTGTTAATAATTAAAATATGTATTATAACAGACCCATCATAAAATTGCACGTATTTGACATAATTTGACATTGACATTAAATTCTTTATTTTTTGTTAATTAATTCTGTAATTAATTACAGAAATCAAGAAGTACATAATTTTTAAATTTACATATGTCGCTTATACAAAGAGCTAATTTAATCATACTTAATGTTTTGGACGCAGAATTTAATTCTCTAAAACTTTTATTTGAAGCATTTATTATTAAAATCAAAACAACATTTTTTTCAAGAAAAACTGATAACAGCTTCAAGTAAAGTATCACTTCCGGTTATACTATTTTAACCAAAATCTATTAAGTTATTCCCATTGATATAAAAGTACTATATACTAAATTTGAAAAGTTTTGGATTATATTTTGTGACGAAGTCACATTGTTTCGCCGTGAAATTTCAACACGTCATCGTCCAGAGAACATCACCGGCCACTGTGGGGCTGCAGAGTAGCATGTAATCGTTGTCCAGAAGCCGCTGTAGCACTAGAACAGGATTCTGCAGCCCAAACTGGCGGTGCAATGTCCATAACCTCACATTCAGCACATGGTTATTTTCCATGGAACATCACCGGCCACTGTGGGGCTGCAGAGTAGCATGTAATCGTTGTCCAGAAGCCGCTGTAGCACTAGAACAGGATTCTGCAGCCCAAACTGGCGGTGCAATGTCCATAACCTCACATTCAGCACATGGTTATTTTCCATGGAACATCACCGGCCACTGTGGGGCTGCAGAGTAGCATGTAATCGTTGTCCAGAAGCCGCTGTAGCACTAGAACAGGATTCTGCAGCCCAAACTGGCGGTGCAATGTCCATAACCTCACATTCAGCACATGGTTATTTTCCATGGAACATCATCGTCCACTGTGGGGCAGCATCACAGCGTGTAAACGATTACCAGAGACAGCTGTGACACAAGAACGGATTTCGACAGTTAAAATTGTTTTTAACATGCTTTTAAACTTACCTGTAGCACATGGTGAACACGAGGTAACAGCCAACAGAAAATCCTCAAGTTTCGAGCCTGCCACTATCTTTCCGGGGTTTTTCGTGGCCGGCATTTCATTGTGCACATCACATGGCAACTTCAAAAGCAACAGTTCACCTAGATTCCACAACTAGAGCACGCATTCCACAACTGTCAAGACCGCAGCGCCAAATCCAAGTTTCGCCGAGTAAATATATTGTAAGCAGAATTTTGGAGACCGTACGGGTGGGCGGGTGAGGTGAACCGGCGAGGAGTGGGGAGGCGAGACACAGCTGCACAGGCAAGACCAGGCGAGCAGGGATTCATAGAGATACGGGCGTTCACGGATAGCGTGTGGAGTGAGAGTATCGTTTCTTTGTGTTTATTTATCATTGTTTAATTATTATTATCTTCGTGGCGTTTTGGTGGTGCTAGGGTGGCTATAAGGGGAGGTTTGGAGGCCACTTACAGGCGACAATATAAGTAACGCTAACAGATCAGAAGTGGGATATAACCACGTGCTTTCTGTTTGTTGTGATTGCGTCATAGTTGGAGTGATTACGCAAGTGCAGGTGTTGTGTTGGCGCTGTAAATTCCTAACCAGTGGCGGCGAATATGGGGTCAAGGCGGCGACTTCATAGTAGTGACGGATCTAATAGCTCGGAAGAGGAGTCCGAGGAAACAAAAACAAAGGCGTTGATCGAGAATTTAATTAAAGGCGGATTATTGAAGACGATCGAAGAGGCATTGCAACAACGGGCGGTTCCAGGCGGTTCAGGCGATCGAGCAGCGGCAGCTACTGATTTGAGAAAGGCGTCACGATCAGACAGCGAATGTTGTTCACGCGTAGAGGCGCGCGCGGGGGGCGATATTTTGGATGCGTTTGATCCGGATGACGATACAAACAACATTGACAGGTGGCTGACAAAGATTGATCAACTCGGCGAGATCCATGGGTGGAGCGATTATGAGAAAACACATTTTATGCAGCTCAAGCTGAAAGGCGCAGCGCGAGCTTGGTTTAACCGGCTTGAAAATTACAATCTTAAGTGGGAAGAGTGGAAGGTGGCACTCACGCGAGCTTTCCCACGTTTGTCCAATTACCCGGAGCTGATGAGGGAGTTGTTAGCGCGGGAAAAGCAGCCGGATGAAACAATGACGCATTATTTTCATGCAAAGGTGGCATTATGCGGCAGGTGTGAGTTAGGCGGAGACAAGGCGGTGGCGATGATCATCGACGGGTTGCCCAAGGAGTTGAGACCTGGTGCACAGGCGGCACGCTGCACTGAACCGGAGGACCTTTACTGTAAGTATCTTTCCGGTTTAGATGTTACTGTTTCTAGGACACCACGGGACGACAGGCGGCAGTTGGTCGAACGGCAGTCATATTCGGGCGTCAAGAACAGACTGTCAAAGCCAGCTGCATACCAAGAAAGTTCGGCGAAGAGGCCAAGATTGAGCAGGTGCTATAATTGCCAAGAATTCACCGACCATTTGAGCCGTGATTGCCCTAAGCCTAAAGTGGAGAGGTGTCTCATCTGCAGGCGTGTGGGACATCGTGCTGCAGAGTGTTCGCTGAGCGCTGGAAGGAGTTCAGTGCCAACAGCTGGGAAGTCGGGCACTAGGCGAAACGACGGCAAGCGAGATGGCGAAAGACGCAGGGTAAGACTTATTTCTGATTTAGATAAGGCATATAAGCGCGTGGTGATTACACCTGCTGGCGAGGAGGTACGTTCTTACCTAGATACAGGGTGTCAACAAAATTTAATAAGTCTAGAATGTATGGATCGATTGAGACTGCATCGTAAGGACAGTTTTGTGACTCTCAAAGGTTTTGGTGGCGGATCGGCGCTTGCATTGGGTGAGGTAGCACTAACAATTAAAATAGATGGCGTAGATTTAGTTGTTAATGCATTGGTGACTGACTGTGACATTTTCGGTGCCGATTTGGTTATAGGGCAACCAATTTTGGCGAAAGAGGGTATCACATTAACTGTGCAGGACGGGAAGGCGCACCTGCAGCAGGAGGATCCATCCGAGTACATTAGGCGTATCACTTTGGTGGAGTCACGGGCGGACAAAATAGTGATCAGACTGACAGACGCAGTATGCATCACACAACCTGGAGTCACTCCGGTGAAAGTGACAGTCGAAGGCGGCGATCCAGACACGCTTATGACATTTAAGCCGAGGGTGATCTACGAGGCGGGTGCGGCGGTGAACGTCTCCACGTGCGGCGATCTACTCCCATGCGCGGGCGACGCATTTATGTCACTTATGACAGCTTCAACTAGGCGACTCACGTTGAAGGCGGGACGTGTCTTGGCAAGGGAGAGAAACATCATGGAGGGCGAAATGGCGGAGGTGAGTAAAATTAACATAGGTATAATTTCACAATTAGATGTAGCACAGATCGAAACAGGTGAAATATCGGCGGCAAATAAAACGGCATTGGTGGACCTGCTTAAAGATAAGTCTGTATGTTTTGCATTGCATGATGGTGATTTAGGTCTAACTCATTTGGGCGAAATGAAAATTAAGGTGACAACTGATAAACCAATTTACTATAGGCCATATAGATTATCACAGGCGGAACGTTCAATTGTTAGAGATAAGGTGCAGCAATTGTTAGAGAGTGGCGTCATCAGGGAGTCAAATTCTGATTATGCAAGTCCAGTAATTTTGGTGCCCAAGAAGAACGGCGATAAAAGGTTATGCGTCGACTACAGAGCACTCAATCGCATAACGGTGAAAGACAGGTATCCTCTGCCGCTAATAACCGATCAACTAGACAAACTGGCAGGTAAGAGCTATTTTACTACACTTGACATGGCGCAAGGATATCACCAGGTGCCCATATACCAAGATTCAATTAGTAAAACGGCGTTTATAACTCCTGACGGGCAGTATGAATATGTACGAGTTCCATTTGGTTTGGCGAATGCTCCGGCAGTATTTCAACGAGTAGTAGATAAGATGTTAGGCGGTTTACAGCATAGCAGCATTTTGGCGTACATGGACGACATTCTTATACCATCAGCCACCGAGGAGGAAGGGCTTGACTTATTAAGAAAGGTGTTACAATTGGTGCAACAAGCAGGTTTAAAATTAAATTTATCCAAATGTAAATTCATGCAGACAAAATTGGATTATTTGGGACATGAGATCTGTGCAGGCGGAATTCAACCAGGTGAACGAAAGCTGAAAGCGGTATTAGATTTTCCAGCTCCAGGTGATGTACATGGCGTAAGGCAGTTCATGGGTTTGGCGAGTTATTTCAGAAAGTTTGTACAGAACTTTGCACAACTGGCGAGGCCTCTCACAGAATTAACAAAGAAAGGTGTGGCGTGGAAATGGGGCGATGAACAACAGGCGGCATTTGATGGTTTGAAAAACAAGTTGGTAACTAAACCTATTTTAGTAATTTATAACAGCACAGCTCCGATTGAGTTACATACTGATGCTAGTAAATTGGGCGTAGCAGCTATTTTGTTACAGGTGCAGGTGAATGGCGAATTGAAACCGGTGAGTTATTTCAGTAGGGCGACAAATAAGCATGAACAATTTTACCACAGCTATGAATTGGAGACATTGGCCATCGTGGAGGCTGTAAAACGATTTCGAGTGTATCTGGTAGGTGTACATTTTAAAGTAGTTACAGATTGTTCAGCTGTACGAGCCACAATGGTGAAACGCGACCTGGTGCCGCGAATAGCTAGATGGTGGATGGTGTTGCAAGAGTATGACATGGAGATAGAATATCGTCCTGGTGCAAGAATGCAACATGTTGATGCACTTAGCAGGAATCCTGTTTCAGTAGGCGTGGTACATTTAGGAGAAGCTGACTGGTTCTTGACTGTACAACTACAAGATGACAAGGTGCAGAAAATTATAGAACAGTTGCGAAGTGGCGAAGCAGACCGAGATATAAAACAGAACTTCAAATTGTCAGGTGAGCGACTTTATAGGAACACACTCGCAGGTGCACGATTGTATGTTCCGGCTATGGCGAGGTTCCAACTTCTCCGTAAACATCATGACGACGTGGGGCATCCTGGATTCGAGAAGTGTTTGGAGCTGCTAAAAAGGGAGTACTGGTTTCCAAAAATGGCGCGATTTGTAAAGAAGTATGTAACGGCATGTTTAAGCTGTGCTTTTGGTAAGGGCGAATATGGGAGAGCAGGTGGGTTCTTACATCCCATAGAGAAAGTGGCGGAGCCATTCCACACGGTGCACATTGATCATGTAGGTCCCTTTGCAAGGAGTAAACGAGGCAACTCGTATCTTTTGGTGTTAGTGGATGGCTTTACAAAGTTCACGATAGCGAAACCTACTAAAACTTTAGGGTCAGCAGAGGTGATACGTGAACTAAGAGGCGTGTTTGGTGTATTTGGGTACCCAGGGCGAATAATTTCAGACAGAGGCTTGGCATTCACAAGTAAAGCTTTTGCAGATTTCTTGGCGAGGCGAGGGGTAAAACACGTGTTAAATGCAGTGGCGGCACCCCGGGCGAATGGTCAGGTAGAACGGCAGAATCGCACTCTGGTGGATGCGTTGATAACCAGCGTAGAGGAGGAGTGCAATTGGGACGATAAAATTGCAGAGGTGACATGGGGCCTAAACCATACGATGAGTAAAAGTACACAAACATCACCGGCTCAGTTGATGTTTTCCCACTGCCGTGGCGCTATGGCGGATTTGACAACAGGCGTACGAGAGGCAAATACTACAGGTAATGAACAGACAGATCATGCACAAAGTCAAAGGGACCTGGCGAGTCGTAGGCGAAAGGCGGGCGAAAACCTGACCCAGGTGGCAAAGGCGATGAAAGCGCGCTATGATAAAAGGCGAAAGGTTGCAACCGAATACAAAATAGGTGACTTAGTGCTTTGGAAAAATGCAAGCACAATATCAGGCGAAAAGGGCGTAAACCGGAAGTTAGTAAACCGATATAATGGCCCCTATAAAGTTGTGAGATTCTTAGGTAATGATAGGTATGAGATCCAGGCGGTGAAAGGCGTTAGAGGTTACAAGAACTTCCGAGCGGTGGTTACAGTTGATAGTCTTAGGCGTTATTATAGTACAGCAGGAGATTTTCCTTCAGGTGGAGAGGAGAGCAGTGGCGATGAAGCAGCCGATCGGCAAGATTTGATTGATTTGTTAGAGAGTTGAATTAGTTGAGTGTAATTAACGAGGACGTTAATTGTTGCAGGAAGGCCGAATGTAAGCAGAATTTTGGAGACCGTACGGGTGGGCGGGTGAGGTGAACCGGCGAGGAGTGGGGAGGCGAGACACAGCTGCACAGGCAAGACCAGGCGAGCAGGGATTCATAGAGATACGGGCGTTCACGGATAGCGTGTGGAGTGAGAGTATCGTTTCTTTGTGTTTATTTATCATTGTTTAATTATTATTATCTTCGTGGCGTTTTGGTGGTGCTAGGGTGGCTATAAGGGGAGGTTTGGAGGCCACTTACAGGCGACAATATAAGTAACGCTAACAATATTTTTCTAAGTCCCGTGTCGGGATCACGACAAGTAAATATATTTTTCTAAGTCCCGTGTCGGGACGGTAATCCACGACGAGTAAATATATTTTTCTAAGTCCCGTGTCGGGATCACGACGAGTAAATATTACTTCACGTTTGTTTCTCAGAGTTAATATTTCACGTACCAAGTTTCACGAAGTAAAGATTTCACGTACAAGTTCTCAGAGTAAATATTATTTCAAGTTTGTCAAGAGTATAAATAATATTTCGCGTACTAAGTTCACAAAGTTGATATATGCAGTTTCACTTGCTAGTAAAATTCTCAGTAGTTTGAATAAACATTAGTCACAGTTTCTCAGTCATTTATTAAATTGTACATAGTGTGTAAATAAACATAGTTTAGTGTACTGCATTTTTCACTGCTCAAAAATACCCTAAGAATACCTGGCCTACACGACTAGCTATCCGCAACCCTTCCTCACCCTTCTCTCAGTTCCACGGAGATACAAGATGGCGCCCGAGCAAGAATCAACTCAGACTGCAGCAATAGGGGGTGAGAGTGACGTCACAAAATGGCACCAGACCAGGGATGTCGTCATAATTTTAATATTGTTTTTCATTAAAATCTATTATAGGCTTCAAGTAAAGTACCACTTCCGAAAGTTATGTAATGACCAAAAAGGGAGGTGCACAACTAGATGTTATAACAGTCCTAAATAGAAAATTTTAACTTTCTACGGCTTCCCGTTTTTCAGTTATGCGAGATGCGTACGACGAAAATAGTCAAAATGGATTCAGGGATGGTCAAAATGGATATTTCCGTCGAAAACTGGAAACCGAAATTTTTCGCGATTACAATACTTCCTTTACTTCGTACAAGGAAGTAAAAATGTAATCGTTATTTATTGAGTAGTACTGTAAATACAAAGTGTACATTTCATTATTACTTCCTTGTACGAAGTAAAGGAAGTACCTATTGTAATCGCGAAAAATTTTGGTTTCCAGATTTCAACGGAAATATCCATTTTGAACATCCCTGAATCCATTTTGACTAATTTCGTCGTGACGTCTGTACGTACGTACGTATGTACGTATCTCGCATAACTGAAAAACGGGAAGCCGTAGAAAGTTAAAATTTTGTATTTAGAACTGTTATAACATCTAGTTGTGCACCTCCCTTTTTGGTCATTACATAACTTTCGGAAGTGGTACTTTACTTGAAGCCTATAATAGATTTTAATGAAAAACAATATTAAAATATAATCCAAAACTTTTCAAATTTGGTATATTATAATACTTTTAAATCAATGGGAATAACAAAATAGATTTTAGTTAAAATGGCTTACCCGGAAGTGGTACTTTACTTGAAGCCTATCATAGATTTTAATGAAAAACTATATTAAAATATAATCCAAAACTTTTCAAATTTGATATATAAGACTTTTATATCAATGGGTATAACATAATAGATTTTAGTTAAAATGGTCTACCCGGAAGTGGTACTTTACTTGAAGCCTATAATAGATTTTAATAAAAACTATATTAAAATATAATCCAAAACTTTTCAAATTTGGTATATAATACTTTTATATTAATGGGAATAACATAATAGATTTTGGTTAAAATGGTTTACCCGGAAGTGGTACTTTACTTGAAGCCTATAATAGATTTTAATGAAAAACTATATTAAAATATAATCCAAAACTTTTCAAATTTGATATATAAGACTTTTATATCAATGGGAATAACATAATAAATTTTGGTTAAAATAGTCTAACCGGAAGTGATACTTTACCTGAAGATGTTATCAGTTTTTCTTGAAAAAAATGGTGTTATTTTGATTTTAGTAATAAATGCTTCAAATAAAAGTTTTAGAGAATTGAATTCTGCGTCGAAAACATCAATTATGATTAAATTAGCTCTTTGTATTCTCTAATTAAGTTTGCTATGGATTAAGACAAAAAATAACAAAAAAAATAAAATGTTGATGTCAAATTATGTCAAATACGTGCAATTGTATGATTTGGTCTGTTATAATACATATTTTAATTATTAACAAAATATGTATAGTATAACAGGCGTACAAGGAAGTCATGTGCTGTCCACATCAGATATTTTTTATGGTGGACGACTCCACTGTGGCGACTGTGTTCTTGTGTGTGTTTCGAGCGCAAATGGACATTGTCGATTTCAAGAGAACTCTCAATCAACAATGTCCCATTTTGCGCTCTTATTACACAAATGCTATTATACATTTTAATAATACAAATCTGTTGTGGCCAGCACAATACCTCTCGCCATTTTCATTATATATTACACCGGGTGGCGGTCGAAATCCGTTACATAGGTACTTATTTGCTTCTCACTGAAACTGATTGTTATAAAACTTTGTACACATGTTTGTGGACATCTTTTACATCATTTTAATGATAAATTGCCCAAAATTAATAAGATATAATAATACAAAAGAGCATTCGTAGCACGATGGTAACATTTTTGCTTCGTAAGTGAAGGGTAGTAGGTTGGAATCTACTGAACTTCATTTTATTTTTATTTTTTATTTCGAAAAGAAACAAACATAAAAAGGAAATATATCGTAACACGCGACTTGGCGCTCGCCCTAATGTAGTCAGTTTCCAATATGCACTTGTATCTTATAATTTAACTTCAGTTTTTAAAATTAAATGAAACTGATTTTCGAAAATTAGGTTTGATTTGTAAAACGAATGATTTCACTTTGATTAGCGGGCGGAAACTGTATATAATGCACGTATAAGATGTAAACGTCGTCTATTTTGCCTATCCTGGCGAGTTGCCAAAACTACCGACAAGAGATTTGTTGGTCATCGAATTGCCGACATCTAATAGACAACAAAAGTCGGCGAATGGAGTCGGGTACCACCGGAAGAAAATGGGACAGATGGGGTGACACAATGGCCTAAAGTAAAAAAGTTACAATTAAGAAAAAAAATTATCACACCTGGAGCACCACGTATGAGAAGTTGCTGGAATCGCCTCATCAGATGATTATGTGTCGTTCTAAAAGAATAGAAACCCAAACAAGAAACATCCACATTTTCTTGCGAGTAGCGATTCTACAGATGTAAATGTTTTGACTCCAAATCATTTCTTACTGGGTATGTAGCCGACTCATCATAACCAATATTTAACAAACTATGCCGAAAATATAAAATCTTCGAAAATAACGAAAACGAAAGATATCTTACAAAGAAATAAATTGTGATCTTAAAAATTAGCAGATCATTTCTGCTGAAGATGGGCGAAGCAATGAACATCACAACAGTGACGAACGCAACCAAATGGCTTCAAATAGAGATGGGCGAATATCAATTTTTTTCAAATTCGAATATAGAATATAAACTGGATCTCGAATATTCGAATATCTCAAATAATTGAATATTAATAGTTATTTATTGTACTCGTACACGCGGACTAAATGAATGTTTAATGTGTGGTATGTATGTGTAGGTGTAATACAACTGTTCATTCAATTTTGCCCTAATAAACTTTTCCGATTTGAGTGTAAGGTTTTTATAAATACATACATACATGAAATCACGCGTGTCCCACTTAGTGGGTTAGCAAAAACCCAAAAACAATAGCAACAATAAGAAAAAGGATAAGAATAAGAGTAAGAGCTCAGTTGTTCGACTTGTCCACATTGATAATTGTATTCATTCATAAGAACACATTAAAATGACCGATTTTCGGTAGCGAATAATCGAATCCGGACCACAATAATAGTTACGCAAAAATCATCCTTCGCTACACATTCTTGTCCAAACATACTTTTTTCACCTCGTCCACATAAAAGTTCAGCCCAGTCTCAACATTCTCATAAAAACAATGTTACTAACCATACATCTTTACACCACAATAGTTATGAAACAATCATCCTTCGCCACACATTCCTATCCAGGCACACTTCTTTCACGTCAGCCACATTCATAATCGCATTTATACATGCTCTTCTTCTCTTTCCACTCGGAAACTTACGCTCCTTCAAAACACTACCAATCACATCCATCCACTTACACACTGAACGGCACCCTCATCTTTACCTACATATATACGTTTTGCAAGTCATTCACTCGTCATTCTCTCCACATTTATTTATTTATTTATTTATTAGCAGCCGCTCAACAGGATACAGAAGTATCCCAATTACTGAGGGCTGTGAAAATATATACAAACTACAAAAAAACAGTTTAAACGTAAGTGTACAGTAGAAAAAAGACAAACAAAAAAAACAGAATAATTCTAATCCTAAGAAAAACAAGCAGTTAAATATTTTTTCTATTGTATCAGACTACAATTAAATATATCTATGTTTGTGTTGGAGACATAATTATTATAAATATGACATATTCTCCTAACAGGCGCTTTAAGTTCAAAATTAGTTGTTGTTAATGCTGGTTTGAATGTGTATTTTATACTTTTCGACCTAATTTGAGTACGTGGCACAGCAAAATTTATATTTTCCAAACCTGAGGTATCATCAATGTGGCCATGGATAAGTTTGAATAGAAATACGCAAGATATTATATTGCGTCGACTCTCAAGAGTAAGCATATTGAAATTATGTATACAGCTGGTATAACTGTACTTAAGGTAATTGAACGAAATACAAAATTTTCGTGCACAGAATTTAACAAACTTTCTCTGAATTCGTTCAATTTCATCACTTTGTTTATTATACATAGGATTCCAAACCACAAGGCAATACTCAAGCTTGGAGCGAACAAACGAGTAATATAAGGATTTGAGTGTCTTTAAATTAGTAAAATATAAAGAATTTCTGATAACAAAACCTAACATTTTGTATGAAGATGTGACCAAAAAATTAGTATGTAGTGAGAAAGTTAGCTTTGGATCAAAAATGACACCCAGATCCTTACATTGCGTGACTCTTACAAGAGGTACATTTTCCATATTATAAACATAACAAATAGGATTCAGTTTCGTAGAATATGTCATTACTTTGCATTTATTAATGTTAAAAAGTAAATGTGAGGCAACTGACCATTTATGAATATTGGTAACGTCAGACTGAAGAAGTAAATAATCTTGATGTGTATTAATAATTTTAAAGATTTTCAAGTCATCAGCATATAATAATAATTCAGAGTGTTTAACATGGGTAGTAATATCATTTAAAAAAAGGTTAAAAAATAATGGACCAAGATTAGACCCTTGTGGAATACCAGAAGGCAAAAAACTTTTAGACTTACAGCCATTATAGTAAACATAATTCTGTCGATACTTATTATAAGATCTGAAAAAAATAATTAATGCCGGCGAAAAACTAAATTGATGCTGAAGTTTCCAAAGCAAGATTTCATGATTTACCCTGTCAAAGGCTTTAGCAAAGTCCGTGTAAATTACGTCTACTTGAGTATTTTTGTTTAGTGATTTAACAAGAGATTCAGTAAAATTGACTAAATTAGTGCAAGTGGATTTGCCACTGACAAAACCATGCCGACAGGGGGTGATGGAGCTAGAAACATGATTATAAATTTGTTTATAGAGAATTTTTTCAAAACATTTCGCAATGTTGGATAATATACAAATAGGTCTATAATTCTCTACATTGTGGGGGTCACCAGATTTAACAATAGAAGACACAAGGGATTTTTTAAGAGCAATGGGAAAAGTACTAGTACTAAGAGACATATTGAAAATAATAAAAAGAGGTTCAATAAAAATATCTCGACAACCTTTTAGTATAAACGCTGGAAAATTATCAGGACCAGGAGAAGTGGAAACTTTGAGCTCATCTATGGCGTCTTTAATATCATCCCTAGTAACAGAATTAATGTAAAGTTGATCAAATGTTGTTGAATCTGACGAGATGTTGTTAAAATCAATGCTTTGATTATCTGGTGAATAGACACTATTAAAGTAATCTGCAAAACTTTGTACAATGGATGTTGAGGACTGAAGCTCTGCGTCTTTCAAGTACATGTTACTAGGAATTCGTGTGGTCTGTTTCATTTTATTTATGAATGACCAAAAGTTTTTTGGGTCGCTAGCAATATTATGTTCAGCATTAGATATAAAGTTGCGATAAGCTACTTTAATATCGGTTTTTATTTTCGATCTCAGATCTTTAAATTTATTATACTGATATTCATCGTTAAGTAACTTTTAGAGCTTGTGAGCTTTAGCTTTCAGTTTAATATTGTTTATGATTTGTTTGGTAAACCACGGAGGATAACGTGAATTTTTTTGCGTATTCTAGGAACACATCTTTGAAAAACATTGTCTAGCAAATCATAGAATTTTGTGAGAGCTTCATTAACATCACTGCATAACTTTAGAGCATTCCATTCTGTCTCATGTAAAAGTAAGTACATTCTTTCAAAATCAGCAAGGCGGAAATTATAAAAGAAATCCTAATTAAATGTAGAATTATTAGCAACATTATTTTTACCATGCCATTAATAGTTAGTGAAGGATGATATTTATCTTCATACACTAAAGGATTTTCATCATGTGTTACGTTACATTTTAAATTGGATACTACCACATCAAGAAGATGATTGTCAGTATTTAAAACACTATTATGTTGTGATCCATCAAGAAAATTACAGAAATTATTAAATCTGGCTATGTGATTATTTGTATATTTAGTGTTATAATAATGCACTAGATCAGTGATATTTAAATCTCCCGCAAGAATAAAATCATTATTAAATAGGGCACCCGACGATTCAAGGCAGTCGTAAATCATGTCTTGCTGGACAACAGAGATGGGCGAAGGAGAATAGATAACTACAATAATTAAACTTCTTCCAGTGTTTAAGTGAACTTTAACACGAATGTTGTCAGCATGAGAATTAACATGTAAGTCAAGTTTCACAAGTGAAGATTTGGGTTTAGTGTGGACAGCACACATGACACCACCACCACGAGATTTGCCTACTCTAGCGTTATCACGATCTTTTCTATATATTCGATAATTATTACAATCAAAAATTTCATTATTATATACTGAGTCAGTGAGCCATGTTTCAGTTATGAGAAATATATCATAATTAGTATTGAGACTGTTTGTGTATACATCTGTTTATTTAGAATTTAAGCCTCTTGCCTCTTGCATTCTGATAGTAAATATCCATAAATGTATTAAAAATAAACCCGGCAATAGATGCGAAATATACAGAGATTCTTAATTAAACCGCTTACAACTAACACAATTAAGTTCAAGTACAACGACAGAATATCTTAATAAAATGAGTAGAAATAAACTGAAGATTTACTGTTTTGGTTATAATCAAAGAGTATAGATTTTACAGCTGATTCTGATGGTGATGATATTATAGTGCATTGCAACAATAAAACTTTGTGCTATTGATGAAGATCGTGAGGTTCAAGTGAAGTGTTCAGTAGCTAGACGTTGTAATCATATAAGTTGTCAAGTAATGTGACCTTCTTCACTTCATTATTGGATTTATAGAATATATTTCCCGTCAATAGTCCAGACATTTCTGAAGCCGAATTTTTTGCATACACGATTGAAAATATCAAGGCGCTTCTTGGTAAGGTCTTCCTTTATAGTAAAGTTAGTGCCTTTTAGATATTTTCTGTTTTTCAGTATAATATTTCGCATTTTATACGAAGTGAATTTGACAATAATGGCTCGGGGTGTGGGAGAGGACACAGAACTAGCACTAGCAGTTTTCACTTTACCAACACGGTGGCACCGATCAATATTTTCAGGCAGGACGTCGATGGAAAGATTACTCTTGAAAATCTTACAAACCTTGAGTTCGACGTCCTCAGATGGACCTTCAGGGACGCCAAAGACACG
The DNA here is from genome assembly GCA_943142095.1 of Ophonus ardosiacus. NCBI lineage: Eukaryota > Metazoa > Arthropoda > Insecta > Coleoptera > Carabidae > Ophonus > Ophonus ardosiacus. The sequence goes on along the minus strand of OW964834.1, from coordinate 19,737,850 downwards.
AATGCAGTTTCTCCTAGAGTATTGCTCCAAGTCGTCAAGTTTCGCTTCTAGTTGCCGGTTTTTTGTTTTAAGATCATCAATGATGACCTCGTATTTTTTCCTTTGTTCCTCCAATTTGCTGTTGAGCTGTTTGAAGAGTTCGTCGGCTAATTTCGTGATGAAAGTGCCATCGCTAAGTAGTTCATTTATAACTCCAGCAATTGTTGCACTAGTCTGGCGAGTCATGGTGACGATTTTAGCAAAATATAAAATTTGTAGCACAGGCGAGTGATATTTTAATATATTAGCACTTAGAACAGGAAAATTCAGAGCAGCTGAAAAAAACGCGTCTACTCACGTTGAAACATACTATACACATGACCAAACCATCTCAACTGACTCACTCCAACTCTCTTAACAACATTCTTCCTAACCATACATTCTTCATACACCAAATTATTCCTCACGCGATCCCGTTTTGTATACCCACAAACACCACGTAAATACTTAATTTCCACGGCAATCACTCTCCTTTTATGCTTTCTCGTCCATGCCCAACATTCACTTCCATACATCAAGCATCACCACTCCATTATATACACTTAACCAAAACCAAGCGCCTCTAGATACGTTTACGTTACGGGCAAACGTACCCAGAGCACCCATTACCTTATATCCCGCACTCACCCTCCTGTCAATTTCTCGGTCAATTCGTTCATCCCCCGACATCATGCTACCCAAATATACAAACTCATTCACCTGCTCCAGTTTCACTCCATCCACCAACACACTGCACTTAGTTCACCAAGTCACCAGTTTACTCTTTTCAAATAACACCTTAGATTTACAACATTCAATACTAGACTCATACTTCTTCCAACTTCATTTATTTTCTCTATCATTCTTCTCAGTTGCTTTTCATTTTCACTTAAAACAATTACATCATACGCTAACGCAGGCTGGGGTATTCCACCATAACAACAAAATTAAGAAAATTTCAATTTAACATAAAGTATGGCTCAATAAATAATAGTTAAAACAATGAAAACATTTTTTAAATAATTACTTTACGAGATATTTCACATTTGCTAAAAGGGAAAATTGACGTCATACAATTGTTATCCTTCTCTCGCAGCGTACTCAGATCAGTGTGTGTGAGAAAGACAAGTATAGAGGAAATGTGACGTTACACTGATTTCTCGAAAATAAAATACTCTGAAACTAGGAACAATTAAGATTTTTTAATACTATGAATTACTTCAAAACTGAATGAAGTTTTATTTAAAATATTAAAAAAAATTGAGTGGAATACCCCATTAAGGTGACCATACGTCCCGAATTTCCCGGGACAGTCCCGAATTTCCAGTCCCTGTCCCGATTTTTTACAACTCCTTTTTTGGTCCCGAATTTATAGCATTTGTCCCGAATTGCCCCGAAAAAAACAGTAATGTGAGAATGCAAAAGTTTAAATGCATATACTTATTTAAGTAGTGTAGATTGCAAATTGAAAAAACAATTTAAGAGACACGCACCATACCGTCCGCATATCATATTAAATGAAATCCCTTCTTGGAGTGAAGTTGAAACAGTCTTTTTGTTAATTAATAAAATGATACGAAATCATAAATTATTGGAAATTGATATATATGAGGAATATATGTTTACGTTAAATAATATATCACGGAAGAAAATATATTGGAATGGTCAAAAAATAAGTCGTGCTCAGTTCAGATGTGGATGGAAAAACTACATATTTTAATGAGCCATATTCCTTATTCAAATGTTTTAAAATTGCCAGAGTTTTTCTTTCGTCTCCCTGGCACTAATGCTGCAAATGAGCGAGGAGCGAGTATTTAGCATTAGGGTGTGAATATGTTGGAGCTGCGATAAAAGCTATAAGAGCGACGATAAGAGCAGTGATAAAAGCGAATCAAATCTATCTTTCTTTGATGTGTTTATAGTGGAGCTGCGATAAAAGCTATATGAGCGACGATAAGAGCAGCAATAAATGCGAATCAAATCTATCTTTCTTTGATTTGTTTATAGTGGAGCTGTGATGACAGCACAGTTCATGTCAAATGAGGTGATCCGTTTCTTAAAAATGAGTGATTCGGAAGAAGAATTACTATTATCTTCAAATGCTACTAAATGGTATGTTGGACAATTTCAGCGTAAAAAACGTCAGTACGCTGCACATCCGATTAACACCAAACGATATGAATTTGGGGAATTCCATCATTTATATAACGACTTGAGGAAATATCCACAAAAATTTTTTGAATACATGCGAATGACGATAAAAACATTTGATTATATTTTGGCGAAGGTTTCAAATGATATTACAAAAATATGGTGCAACTGTCATGCTAGGCCAATACTTCAAGAGGAACGGTTAATGATAACAATAAGGTAAAATATTAGTTACATAATCCTTTATTTGGGCATACAATATTTTCTTTGAATAACAAAAAAATGCCTGTGCCTAATTATTTACTAATAAATATTAAAAAGAAAGAAGTACACTAAAAATAACTTATAATCTACGAAGAATATAGTGAATGAGATTTTAAGAATTTGGATGGTCAGATTTGCTGTAGTCATTGTTATAACTTTCCGATGTAATTATAGGTAGATTTGAAATAATCTGTGTTTGATCGTTTAATTTGAAAAAATCTTGGGTCACTTTTAATATTTTCATTCTATAGGACATTTTATCATAAGGTGATAATTTATTGACATATGGTAATAAACTTTTAAAAAAATTCAAATCGTCGTCCTGATTTGTCTTTTCTAATCTTTTTTCTTCTAAATATTTAATTTTTTTCTTTTCCATTTCCAATAATGCAGAACCTATGTCTTCACTTACGGGGCGCTTTCTTTTCTTATCTCTGATATTTAATTGACCCCCAGTCCCAGCTGAACTTGAAGGTCGAGATAAAGATGGTGTTTCTATTTCAATATACTGTTCAGGCAAAAAACGTTCGTCTGTTGATGGCATTGATATTTGGCTCTCGTTTTCTTGTTCAAATTCTATATCTTCTTGCGAATCAATATGTTCTTCAGTTTCTATTATTTTAAAATTTCCTCCCGATATTCTGGGCGTAAATTGATCTTTTAAAAATAAAAGAGTATGAAAATATTGCCAGTGACCTTTATAGGAATAGGAGCTCTCTGCAGGATCACCTGATTTGGGTTTTGGAATTGACGCGAGTGTAGTCCTAAATTTATCTCTTAATGATTTCCATTTGTTTCTGACTGTAACTCCTGAAATAGGAATAGCTATAATTATTATTATCAAAGATACGCGTTGTCGTCTTCCGTCTATAATTGTTGTATTTCAGTATTGTCGGGATGTAGTCATGTGGACGAGTGTAAATATTTTTTTATTTATGCACGTTTACATCCCGACAATCATCTTCCAATTATGATCATTATTACATGCTAACATTTGTCTGCTTTATACTACGTATATATTATCAAATTAAGATTGTAACAGAAGTAGATTGAGACCTTAACACTAATATGTTTTTGTAGGTACTTGTCAACCGGACAATCATTTAGAAGTTTAGCGTTTTCTTTCCGTACGGGAGTTACAACTATTTCAAAAATTGTAAAAGAAACAGTGAGAGTTATGTGGGAAATACTTCAACCACTTCACATGAAAGTTCCTACAGAACAAGATTTTCAGAAAATTGCAAATGATTACTACAATATTTGGAACTTTCCCAATTGTCTCGGCTCTATTGACGGGAAACATATAAGAGTTTTATGTCCTCCTCGTTCAGGCTCTATGTTTTATAATTATAAACAATATTTTTCCATAGTCCTCCAAGGAGTGGTGGATGCTAATTATAAATTTATAAATATTGATGTTGGTGGCTATGGGAAACAGAGTGATGGAGGAACATTTAGATCTTCTGCTTTATTTTTATATTTATCAGATGGACATTTAAATATTCCAAACAACACAAGCTTGCCAAATTCTCAAATTACTGTACCTTACGTATTTATAGGGGATGAAGCTTACCCGCTATTAAATAATTTATTGAAACCTTATAGTAGACAACAGCTAGATGCGGATAAAGAATATTTTAATGCAAGATTGTCAAGAGCGCGAAGAACTGTTGAGTGTGCCTTCGGAATTATATCTTCAAAATGGAGAATTTTAAACAAAGCGATAGAAACTGATATAAATGTTGCTGACAATATTGTCAAAGCTATTTGTGTCCTACATAACACAATAATTGACATTGAAGGTATTGAACAACATTTATCAGATACATTACATATTACAAAACAGTCAAATACTACAACCAATAATGGTAGACCAACCCTGGTTGCACAAAATATTCGTAATTTGTTTAAAACCTACTTGTGTCACAATCCTATTATAAATGAAATGTAATTTTTGACAAAAATGTATTGTAACCAACAATTAATATAAATAAATATATCCACTTACTTGTTGAGTTTAAATTATTCGCCACTTCATCCCATAATTTATCTAGTACATATCTATTGTGATGATTTTTATTTGTTTGGTCCCATAATGGAGATCTAACAAATACTTCGCTTATTAATTTTTCCACCTCCATCGCGTAACGTCAGCGTAACGTCTTGCCGCGAAATGTCAAATATTTTGTTTTGTATAATATCGAGATATCGCTGCATCACTTGTCTTGCCTCGATGAGAGCGTAGAAATACATTCAATTCGTTCTCGACGCTCTTATCGCTGCTCAGCTCCTAAGCGTAGCTTTGCGCGCTGCTCCAATGTAAACACCTACATTTAAATGTATGCATCCATTCGCACTGCTTCGCTAGTATCGCCGCTCTTATCGTTTATCGCAGCTCCAACATAAACATACCCTTAGGCATTTACGAAAATTATATCGCTGAACTGTTACCGGTATATACAGGTAAACAGCTGTTCATCAGCAAGTGATAAACAGGGTAGATTATCACCTATGAAAAGCAGTTGAAAGATGAAACAGATTTGAAATTTGATGTAGTTAAACGTTATCTCGTCTCGTCTTCTGTATTAACATAATTAACTTCTGAAATCTACTTCCGATTCCAACTTCGCTTGGTATCTTTAACTTTTTTTGAGGTTAGATTCTTCATTTACCGCATTTACCGGCTCAATTACTCGATCCACAAATCATGGATCCGGTAGATGAATCTGGTAGATATGATACAATTTTCGAACACGGTAACTATTAACCACTTGTGTTTTCGAACGCAGTCGGTAGGTGCGGTATCTACCAGTAGAATTTTCGTAAATGCCTTTTATGAACAGTTTTTGGACTAGTGATAAGACACAGCTTAAAATGGACACTTTGAAGAAAAAAAATGTTGTAAGAAATATTCATGCTTCAGAGAAATATAAGGCTACTTCATCAAAATAATTTAGAAGTATTGCAAATTCATTATTTTTAAAAATGAATACCGCGTTTTGATTTAGTTTTTATTTATTAAAAAAAATGTTATATATCACTATTAAAAAATAAAACAAAAATTATTTATTTTGACATATATGTATATCGTCCCGAATTTCGAACTTCGAAATCTGGTCACCTTATTATAATAGACTTTGAAATGAATTATTCTGAAACTATTTCATTAGAGGTTAACATCTCAATATGACATACAATATTTTATTCCAACAATCGAAGACATACATTATTACAAAATTGTAACATTCTTATTCTTCTTGTGGCGAAATGGGGGGTATGCGTTGAATATTTGAATTTATTCCAACAATTTTGGTTGACATTTTAAAACCGCTAGTGAAATAAAGTTCTTTAAAACGCTAGCAAAATAAAATTATTTATAAAAACAAGTTTAATGGTGCATATCCAAAGAACTAATCATGACTTTATAAGGCAAAATTGAATAAATTATAATTAATAAACTTACTTCATACCGAGCCTTTCTATCTGACCAGATGTAAACTATAATAAAATAAAGAAAAAGTACGTACAAAATATCTGTCTTTCAAACACAGCGCAGACTACACATATTGCGCAATTCGAGGTATTCGTATTTGAATTAGTTGTTTGGAGTTTTCATATTCGAAATCTCGAATACTGAAAGTATTCGCGGATTCGCCCATCTATAGTTTCAACTAATTCGATTAATATTTTGTAGAAGGTAAACTGCTATGCTATGAATTATTTGATTTGAAGAATGTTGAATGTAGTTAGTAGAAAAAATTTATTGTATTGATAGTTTGACAGTGAATAATAATAGAAAAAAAAAATTGTTGTGGCCAGCAAAATACCTTCCGTCAATTCTATGTATTTCCTACAAATTCCATACAGAAAGTTCTTGCAAAAGATTACATATTTCTAGTAAAATTATTTCACTCACATAGTCACATACCACGTAAATTGCACTTGACACTCACTAACATCCATTCATATCTGTCAATCAGAATTATCTTCATATATAGTATCTGTTTCCATGGTTATTGCATAGCTGGCTAATTTATGAAATGGGCCCATATAGTGGAGTGCCGTAAGACAAAAAAATGTAAAAATCTCGGAACCCGGTTCCACTGAATGGATTTTCGTGAAACCTTTTCTATTAATATAAGTAAAATATACTGCATTAATAAAAAAGACGAGATTTTTAGAAAAAAAAATAAATATTTATTATCATTGTATTATATAAAGATTGAAAAATTTTCAGTCAATTATCTACATTATCATCGTCATCAACCTCATCAATTTGGATGATAGGTGATGGATTAGTGCAACTGTTGCCATTACATTCTAAGCAAGCTACACTACAATTCAATCCACTTTTCATGCACCCACAAGATGCTCCACAACCTGTTTTGCATGAGCAAAAATCATTTTCAGTAAGGTCTGTGGAGCTGGAAGTTGCGTCATTGTTTTCGATGTCAGTATTCCGCTTTCATATTTCCAACCCCATTCTTCTGGTAATATGTCCCTTCCGAGCCACGTTTGAATTTGAAGGTATACTCTTTTGAAGTGTCCAAAAGCGGCGTTTGCAGTAGGTACCAAAGATGGTAATTTAACGCATCTATTTTTAGCGGTTGCTTTTATGAAAGAGTTGTACCTTAATGTATTTAGATCTTTTATTTTTTGGGGCGCAGCGTATGAAGCAAGCGTACATGTAACACCAGCGTTAAAAATGTCATTGGCGTCTTTTCATTCATTTTCAAGAACTGCTGCAGCATTTTGTAAGTTCGGCCGTTTCTCGAAATTTAAAAAAAAAACATTTTTTCCCCGTTGGAAAAAAGCCGACGTCGTGTCACACCCAGTAAAAGAATGTAAAAAAGGATATGCTGTTTACACTTTGGTAATACCTATTGTTTCCAAACTTTTAGATGAGTACACATTTTGTGGAATTTTGCCTTTTGCTGGTTTTTGAAAGTAAATTTCTCGATTTGTTAGTGAGAGCGCAGTTAGTAAAACTCGGAAACTACAACAATATTTTCGGATTGTAAATTAATTGCGGTTTCAATTATTAATCTATCGGCATCAGCTTCCGCTTGACAAGAAAATATTTGATTTTCTGCAAGTGTGTTTCGTAGCCATCAATTTCTGTTTTCGTCTAGGATTTCGGCGAATACGAGCTTCAACAGCTTTTATTACTGCTAGTGTTCGAATAGTGCGAGGTCGACCAGAGCGTGGTTTGTCAGCAACAGAAGAGACATCAGTGTATCGCTTAATGGTACGATAAACAAATTTCTGTGTGATTTCTAAATTATTCAATAATTTAAAAATCGTTGTTGCCGAATGCCCACACCTGTGCAAAGCAATTACGGCAACACGATATTCTTTTCTACTCCACTCCATTATTATTTAACAACTTATCAAAGAACTGTTGACACTTTTGTATTCAATACTGACAACATTAAATGACATATCTTCATTTTTGTTTTCAATGGTTACTTAGATCAAATAAAAACACAATAAAAATTTGGGACAGAACTTATGACTTGACTACGTATAGTCTATAGCATATTGCGCACTAGCTTCGCGAAATGTAAGTTTTTTGTTTATGATAACTTGCACAGCTGCGGGGTACTTAAACCCTTTTTACCTCCCGCTACCCAAGGTGAGGGAGGTATAGGGATCGTGCTAAAAATCGCATATAGAGATTTTAGTGAATAAGCATGTTTTGATGTCCCCAGAAACAGATTTTTACAATGATGTTTGTAGGTATGTATGTATGTGTGTGTCTGTGTGTGTGGATCTTGTGGACACGATTACTCAAATACTATCAATCAGAAAAATTTGAAATTTTGTATACCTATTCTATACTAATGTGAGAAGAGCTCATTAGTTTTTAGTGTATATTGGATAACCGGAAGTATCATTTATACAAGCTTTTAACAGTGTTTCTTGTTTTTGAAAGTAAATTTCTCGATTTGTTAGTGAGAGCGCAGTTAGCAAAACTCGGAAACTACAACAATATTTTCGGATTGTAAATTAATTGCGGTTTCAATTATTAATCTATCGGCATCAGCTTCCGCTTGACAAGAAAATATTTGATTTTCTGCAAGTGTGTTTCGTAGCATATCTATGGCATTCGCTAAAAATTTCTCTTGTCCTATTTTGAGAGGCATGTTTTTGTCGAATACGATGTCATTACATGCATTTCTTTTAGAGCGACGATTTCTTTCGATCAATTTTGTGCTGTTTTTTAGGTAACCATCAAATACTACATAAATGTTATGTCCGTAATTGTTACGTAAATATCTTATAAAGTGTTCACAAATAATGCCGAAATTTTCATCCAATTGCCACTTGCAACGGTGTAGTAACAACTCCCCTCAATTACGTAGGAAAATTTTTGTACATCGTTCACATTCACCGTCATTTCTGGGAATTATGCAGATTTTTTTGTTTTGCGCATTTCGACATCTTCAAAAAGAGTCAGAGGATAAGGGGCTAATTCAAAAGTCATATAGGTTTTTAGTTCTTCGTCCGACTTTTTTAAAACGCAAATATGTTGAAATAAAAGTTGTGGATCAATTGGAATGATATCAGCATCCACTTTTATTTTGCATTAGGAAGCCAATAACGGCCTCAAGGGCAGGTATGTATTAGTTATACTATGTAAAATCTAACTTTAATCTCAAAAAAATGAAAGGTTTAGCAGAAAATGAATGAAAATTCCAAAAAAATAATAATTATTTATTTTAATAATTAAAAAATTGAGATCGGCAAAAATAAATGGGTAAACATTTTAGTATCTAGTGTTAAAAACACTTTCCAAAAAGTTTTACAAAAATCCGTTCAGTGGACCCGGGTTTCGAGGTATAAACCTTACGGCACTCCACTAATAAACCAATTTTTTAAAAATATTTTTAAATGAAAGTTTTTAATTTTGAAGCAATTCGTGGCATCAAAAAGTTATAATTGTTTTTTTGTATAATTGCATTTGATTTTTAAAGAAACCTATAGCTATCTTTCTCATACCAGTTTCTGTAGTAGGCTGCGCGAGAAAGATACCAATACTGTGACGTCATCTGTGGCCCTAGAAATAAATTCAAATAACTCGCAAAGCAATTATTAAAAAAAATGTTTTTTATCTTAATCGTTATTTTTTATTGAGCAGTATTTTAAGGATAAAGTGTACATTTTATTATTTTTTGTAATGGTTTATGGGCCCATTTTATTGCTTTATAATTCTTCAACTTTATAGACATTGAAAACGAGGTATAAAATGCAATCAAACCGTGTAGAGAATATAATAATCTATAATATTTATAATAACATAAAATGTCATAAAATTATATTAATTGGGTTTAAAAAGAAAAAAATAAATTTGAGGTCCAAGTAAGGGTACTTCCGATTGACCAATTAGAACCAAAATCTAATCAGCTCTTTATAAGAATCTAGAGTAAGGAAATTGAAATTTTTGTACTTGTAGTATTGGAGTCATTGGAGGAGAAATTATCGTCACTTATAGACATCATTGTAAAAAAATAAAATCTTATTCAATGGACCTCACAACGTGCTTATTCATTAAATACTTCACCGAATTTTTTGACTAAAGACAATACCTTCCTTACCTAAAGAGGATGGAAGGTAAAAATTGATATAAAAACTAAAGTAAAATAGTTTATTCCCAAAGTACAAAAACATATTTTGATTGAAAAGCTTATATTTACGTATAGAATATTAGCAGAACCGTTCGGATACTTATGTACCAGAAAGTGTAATTGTAATCGATTTGGCCTATATCATACATACATAATGGTATAGATAGTAACATATTTGTAAAAAAATCATACTAAATATTGTCAATACTTTTTTAGCAGGCTCAAGAGCAAATATTACAACCCTAAACTAAGCATCTTGGGAAATGATGTGGAATATTATATTAAATAATATCTTAAAAGCAAGACATTCATTGCTAACCACATATTATACGAAATAATACATTCAACATCATACGAAAATTATTTTATTGTAATGTACCTATTATTTTTGTAATAATTATGAAAATGTAACATTTTTTACTCTTACAGTTTATAATTACGTGTTCATAATAAAAATTTCCTACGGTAAATACAAAATATTATGTAATCAGTGAATTTTATGTAATTATACATATGTTACGATTTTAAAATTTGTTATTTATTATCCATTCTCTTCCCAAGAAACGTTATTTTTAAAATATATTATTAACATTTCATAAAAACTAAATATTTTTAATTCGTTAATAAATTTGAAATTATTATTTGACGCGACGTTTAAATAAATCGTTTTATTTTCATTTGTTGTAGGTAACTTATAAATTTGTACCATCCGACATATATTTACTTTTAGAATGTTTTTAGGTTTGTGACATGGAACAAAGTATGACTATTATCGAATAGATGGAGACCGTAAAATATACAAATATTTCTACTTTATCGACTTAGTCATAATTTTTCATTTCAGTGCTCACTAGCGCTTGCCTCGGCGCAGAAACAAAATAACGGGGGGTACCATTTCACCTTAACACAAGTCAGTTGTTTTTCTTCATTCGTGTCATTTGCTATGGAGGTTGTTAATTTGTTTTCGCTTCACAAGTTGTGTGAGGACAAAGTGGTTCTTTTGGAGAAGCTGCAAGATTGGAATTTGATTCCACGGACCTTGCAGTGTCGAAAATGTGGGGGCAGCCTTACGTTAAGTGACCATTCTGGTCCTAACGGCTGGATTTGGAGATTTCGTAACAAAACTACCCAGAGGAAACAAAAAGCGAAGTATTGTGGAAATAAGGTGAGTCTGAGAACTGGCACATTTTTTGCTCGTTCACACCTCCCTATTTTCAAAATACTCGCTTTTGTTAACTTACGGGTTGGAAATGTTATGCTTCTTGTAATTCAAAAGCAACTCGAGATCAGTAATCCGACTAGTGTTGACTGGTCCTCGTTTTGCCGTGAGGTTTTGCTTACGCATTATAGTGGAAATAAAACTAAGCTAGGAGGACCTGGAGTTATTGTTGAGATCGGCGAGTCCAAGTTCGGGAAGCGGAAGTACCATAGGGGAAAATGTGTCGAAGGTCAATTGGTCTTTGGCGGGTACGAACGAGGGAAGGGCAGAGTTTTTATGGTCCCGGTTGAAGATCGCGGTAAGGACACCCTCGTTCCTCTAATTCAGGACTGGATTGAGCCGGGAACCACGATTATATCGGACTATTGGAAGTTCTATGATTCTATCGCATAGCTGGTGAAGTATATGATGCCTCTCGTCCTGTCCCGGAAGAAGAAGAAGTAGATATTGAGGATTTAGAGTTCTAAGTTCTTTTTATTTTACTTTTTATAAAATCGGTTCTTTTCAGAACCACCAATTTTATTTATTGAAAAAGAATTTTTTGATCTCAGTATTATGCGATTTCACTCAAAATGTGTTCGATACATTACTGTAAATGCCGGCTTTTGCCAAATTGAGTTCTGTGGCTATGGTTAATGTTGCAGTCAGTTTTTTTTTTAAATTTGCCAGCAGCCCAGTTTTCTCGTGTACTTGATTACTGTCAATGTCGGCTTTTGCCTAATTGAGTTCTGTGCGTTAGGTTTATGTTTCAGTCAGGTTATTTTTTATTTGCAAGCAAGCGACAAAGTTTTTTCATATACTTCACACAAAACAAAAGCGTCCAGCAGAGGCGTAACTAGCAATTAAGGCGCCTATGACCAGAGCTACCAAAAATGCGCCTTTTATAAGCACACGCGTGTAAAATAATAAGATCTAGATATAATAGTATTCAAGCATGGTAAAAAAAAACTTACATTTATGAAACATATAAGCATATTCGCACGATACAATAAATGTAACTCGTATATTAATTTAATTAATTAATACGCCATCAATGAGTGCCCATGAGGTACAAATAATATACCATCATCTTTACCGATATCTGTAATAAAGCAGATTGGCACACCCAGAAATGGGTAATATGCCGTGATGATATATTATTATTAATTAATTAATTAATTAACTTAGACTACTAAGGGCCGGTTTTTTGATCTCTGGTTAAAATTTTAATTTTTAGGTTAACTTAACCGGCAGTTTAACAAGAGATGAAAATGTCGGGCCTTAGTTAGGTAAACAATATTGCATCGTTTTTATGACAACAATGTTTCAGTTTTGTTTATTTAACTCGTAGTTAAAATCTTATGTTTTGTCCATTACTTCAGACTCGATCTTAAGCTCTTTCCCATGCTAACTTCACACTATATTCTATAACGCAGTACGCATGCGTCAGTTTGAATAGTTGTCACATTTTTTTCTAGCGGTAAATACAAAATGGCAACAAATTCGACGCAATCCACAAACCTATTCTTAAATTTCATAATACAGAGCGCATGCGCTAGTTTGAATAGCTGTCACATTTCGTATTTGCCGCCAGAAATGTGACAGCTATTCAAACTGACGCATGCGTATTTAGTTATAAAATATAGCCTGAAGTTAGCATGGGACATAGATCATGCGGGGAACTATGTTATAAAAGTATGACATGTAATTCAAAATTCTATCACAATATCAATCGCAATTTAATCATTTTCGCGTCTTTCCAATAAGGCGCCTATGGCCGCGGCCATATCGGCCATAGGCTATGTACGCCTCTGGCGTCCAGTCGCTCGCGATAACAAATATAATGGGTGCTTTCCATTTACACGAACTATGAGTCGACTTGTGTCGACTCACGTTAACTCCGTTGTTAAATGGAACGTGTGTAAGTGTTCGTAATGTATGTATCAATCAAGTGTCATTTGATGTCGACAAATTTTTAAGGTTAAAAAGAAAACATCTTTTTGAAAATTAAGGTAATCTGATTTGTGTAAATTTTAAGTTGTTATTAAAATAATTTTGTTTTATTAGATGAATAGCAGTGATGAAGAAATTACAAGCTCCATATTTTTATAAAAAATACAATACAATATGCAATGACAACGAAAAACTATTTCTACTTCTATCAAATTTTTTCACGTAAATAAATGCACTCTGCCCTCTTTCGGATATTGCTTTGAATATAGCACAAACCCACCTTGACTCCTCGGATTTGTAGAGTCGGTAGGAGTCGACTTAAGTCGCCGACTCACAGCGACACAAAACAAATGGAACGCAAATGAGTCAACTTGTGTCGACTTACGTCGACTTGTGTCGCTAAATGGAAAGCACCCAATGTATAAAGAAGTAGCGCGTGCGCGCCCCTTCGAACACGAGCGCGGCGTGAAAATAAATCATATAAAAAAATAATTCATAAATAAAAAAGTAGCTATTTTTTTATTGCAAACATACATTAATTGAAACAGTATTATTGGTATAGAAGCGTAAGTACGTACTTAAACATAGAAATATATATACTTGATCTAACCTATTTTTACCTCTCGCTAAGAGAGGTATTGGAATCATGCTAAAATTCGCATATCCAGATTTTTGTGAATAAGCACGATTTAAGGTCCCTAGAACCCGATTATAACATTTTTACGATGATGTCTGTGTGTATGTGTGTGTGTGTGTATGTATGGATGTTGGAGGGACGATTCCTCAAAAACTATAAGACTTAAAAATATTTAACTGCAGTTTCTTCAATCTGACATTCCTGGGAAGAGCTGAAAAGGTTTTGGTAACAATTGAACAACCGGAAGTAGTACTTTCTTAAAAAAATTCTTCTAAATATAATTTTTTTGGAGTTTTTTTTATTAAATATTGAAGAACATAAAATTCTCCATCTAATACACTTAAAATTTTTATTATATCTTGTATAGATTTAGAGATAAAGACACTATAATTTATAGAGTACACTAATCGCAGAGGCCAAGGCACTAAGGAAACCAGTTGACAAATTCCAATGTTTATAACATGACACATGTCATTGTCAAATATCAACAGTTTTAGTGACATTCTGATAGCTTTTTCTTATTGTTTTATTAATTAAATATTTGAAATTATAGGTAAAATTGTGGTAAAATGCATATGATATATCCATCAGAAATACCGCCAATCTGGTTAATGAATTGGAACAATCTCTGACATGAAAATAATATAAAATAGATATAATTAGAATTATATGTGTGCAGAAGACATGTTAAATACAATAAAAAACAATATTTGGGTAAAGTTCTGTAATATTTTGTTATAAAACGGTTCGAATGCGAAATGCAATATAATACATATATAGCCTAATATGGAAATGGCGAGAGGTCTTGTGCTGGCCACAACAGATTTTTTTTTCAGAAAAAATGCCAAAATCGCTATAAATATTGCTTTCCGCACCCAAATTTTTGTGGTATTTAATGTTTTTAATGGTTTAGCAACTATATATAACCATCAATATAAATTTCTACAATCCTTGTTAAACTTAACTTTAGCCGATTTTTCAGGCAATAAATTTATACTTGTTAATTTAGCCGCTTCTATTATATCTGGTGGGGTACACATAACTTCAATTCCGCTATCGGAATTCATGTTTTCAATTCAAAACTTACACGATTCATTCACAAATTCACAGTTTTGACATATGCATAACATATGAAAAATGAACATTGTTTTAAGCCAAAGCATACTCGACAATATTTCAGTTTTGGGTAATGGATGATTGTGATTGGTCCTCCCGTGTTATTACTCGCGGCCCGTGAGTAATAAGTGAAAACTCACTGCCCGTGATCAATATATTGTATTATTTAATTTATAAAAGATATACAGGTGTCTCATTTTCGATGTTTTTTCAGGGTATCTCGGGAAATATTAGTGATAGAGCAAAATCGTTTGCACATTCCAGGGTCAACTTTTTGAGAAAAGTTTAATAGTCACCACAGGAATTTTCGATCTTCTTTTGTTTCTGAGCTACAGGCAAAAAATTGTTTTTCGCTCATTTCGAAAATATCTCATAACTTATTTATTATGGTAGTTAGAGAAAAATAGTTTTAACAAATTTTGTACGTTTTTTAGGTAAAATAAAATGACGTAATTAGATTTTTTGAAAATTTCATAATTCTTGAAATATAACACAAACTTATGATTTTTTAAATGGCAACCTATGTTGGAAATAATCTCATCTTTTTGCTTATTTTATAAGCTTTTCAATGATATATAACAAGTCTACATTGTTTTGTTTTACACATGAACAAAAGATGAATTATTAACTTTTAGGGGTGAAAAAATTGAAAATTATTAAGAAACAAATGAAAAAAACTGTAATAGTTCATCATTTGTTTATTTTGATTCCATATCTACTAATTATATTCTCAAAATTATTCTAAACCAATTATTTTCGGATTAGTTAAATTATTATTTATCGACGTCGCAGGTGGCTTTGACACAATTCGAAAAAATATGCTTTTATAAATAAATTAAAAATAAATGACGAACTATTAGTTTTTTCATTGGTTTCTTAATAATTTTCAATATTTTCATCCCAAAAAATTAATAATTCATCTTTTATTCATGTGTAAAACAAAATAATGTAGACTTGTTATTCTCTGCTGTTTTATTAGTCAAACCTTCATAAAACAGATTTGTAACGTCTGATATTTTAAAAGTTTTTATTTGTTACTACAAATTCCTTCGCTTGAGCCCAAATTAGTTCAATTTACAGTGATACGGCGACAAATGTGAAAGATCCAGTTGTATATTTTGAATCGTTTCTTCTACTTTGTAAAGGAAATGGAGAGGTGGTACATTCTCATCTGGAGCTCTCGCTTAGGGCCTTCAAATTTTATGTACAGTCTAAAGTCCTTAAGGCACTTTGTAAATCTCTGTAGAGATATTTTTGCTGGCCATATTTTTTTTAGGGAACTTAGTCAAGGACTTACACGGTTTTATCCGGGATTGGGATTGAGTACTGACTGAGGGAGGCAACCCTTGTTACAGTTGAACCTTCGGGCTATTTGAGATCTGCCGAAATATGGAGTATTCTCCCGACTATTTTCAAGGAAAACCAGTTTCTCCGTGGCTGAACCCTAGCCGTGCTGAGACCTAGGCTGTACATCTCTGACGTCATCTTAACTAGAGCACAGAATTGGACTGGAGCAGGCCCCTGTCACTTAGGTTGATTTTCGTTTTTCAGAGTAGTTAGTTTAACTCAGCGTCGGTAGTGCCAGTTTTGGCGCTGTTGTCGCATCAAACGACGTAACGACTGTTACATTTTAAATTTCACGTTTCATTTTCTTGCGCGTCTTTCAAGAGTTCGGAAGTGTTAAGATCACATTATAAATCACCAGTTTCAAAGAAAAAACCATAGCCATGAGAATTGTAAGTACAATTTTAATATTTTTTAGTAAACATAGATATTTTTGTATTATTATTTATAGTATTTGATAGAATATTAGAATATTCTACAAATTTGTGTATTATTATGTATATTATTATTTGTTGCATTTCTGTAGAATATTAAAATTTATTTATTGAATAGTATATTTAATTTTGAATATAATTGAATGTATTTTAATTCTTTTTTTAGCCTTCGAAATGTGTTCATAATGATTGCCCAACGAATTCTCTTCCCAAAGCTGAACAAGGGCAATTGTTCTGCTTTCCAAGGAATGAAGGTTTGCGACGCCAGTGGATCATTCAAATGGATCGAAATGATTTATTCGAATTGACTTATAATCAATTGTTAGACCGAGGATACCGGGTATGTCGACTTCATTTTGCGGACAAGCAGTTTCAAACAATGGAGAAGAAGAAACTAAACTTCAAGCAAATACCTTTGAACGTAAAACAACCTGGTATGTTTTTCTTTTGTATAATCATTATTTCTGATAATAAGAAACTGAAACAGCAAAAAATGAAATCCTATGTAGTTCAATTTCTTAGTAGCTAATATTTGATTATCTTTTTTTCAGTTGATGCTCAGCTGTCGGATTTCGAGGAATCAGCAGTGGTTCAAACAAAAGAAGACGAAGAGGCAGCCGTTTCCAGGAAGCGTTGTGGGTCCGAAAGGCCAAATGAAAAGCAAGAGACACCACCTGCTTCCAGGAAGCGCTGTGGGTCCGAATTGCTAAATGAACAAGAGACACCATCTGTTTCCAAGAAGCATAGTGGGTCTGAATTCAATGAAGTAGAACACACTTCAACTTCTACTCCTCACAGGCGCAAAGGTATTAATTTCTCTATGTTTCTTTTTATTAATTACAATTTAATTATAAAATCATAGATGCGCCACTTTCTATGACTACTTGGAAATATCAATCAGAGAACAAAATGGGGAATCACCTAATCTATGGCAGCAAATGGTAGACATCTTATTGAAAAAATGTGAGCATAGACATACTTGGGTTAGGGGTTAAAAGGTGTTATTTATTAAAAATGTTGCATGTTTTTGATGAAATACACTCAGGTGCAAAAAACGGGCCACTATTATTTTTATTTTTGTTAATTGTCTCTAGAACTATAAGAGTGGCCTGTTTTTTTGTTTTGCACCTGAATGTATATTTAAATGTATTAACTTTCTATAATACAACCGGTAAATAATATTAACTGAATTTTCTATTTGTTTTAACTTCAGAGAATCTTATTGTAATTGATTATTATATGATTTTAATATATATATTTTTTTTATTATTTCATAGGTTTGCGGAAACGACTTTTTTTGCGGGACCTCGGCTGTACAAGGAAGGCTCATTTAACGCCGAGGAAACAAAAACTCTACGCGAGACTGGAGCAGACCGAGCGACTCCTTAGAGTCAATAGGAAGCGTGGCAGAGTTCTCCTCCAAAAATGTAAGGGCAAAAAAGTCGACCTCCTTTCCAGTAAATCCCTTTCCAATATTGAAAACATTTATAGTCTTCCCACACCCCTCCGAATCTTTGTTTTCTCCATCCTACGAAATTTCCATAAAACCAAGAGAGCCCGCCGTTATACCGACGAAGAAAAATCCCTGTTCCTATCCATAATGAAACACGGTCCCCGTTGTTACCGGTACTTAGAAAAACTTTTGTCTATTCCTTCGGTAAGAACGCTCCGAAGATCATTAGAAAATTTCACTTTAAAAACGGGAATTAATGAAAAATTGTTCAATTATTTAAATAACATTTCGGATGATATGTCGCAAATTCAACGGTACTGCACGCTTATTTTCGATGAAATGGAGTTAAAGAAAAATTTAAAATTCAATGTTACTAAGGACACTTGGTCCGTAGATGGTTTCGCTGAAACTGAAACAGAGAAAGGGCATAAGCTAGCTGATCATGTTTTAGTCTTTATGATTCGTGGTATTGTTGGTAAATGGAAACAGCCAATTGCATTTTATTTTACACATAATGCCGCGAATCAATATACTCTAAAAACATTGATTAAAGAGGTTGTACAGGCTGTTCATAACAAAACAAAATTTAAAATTGTTGCATCGGTTTGTGACGGTGGCTCGTGGAACGTTGCAGCCATGCGTGCGCTTTCGGCAGAATCTGGCAAAGTAGCCGATAAATTCGTCTACAATATTGGTGGTCATGAAATTGTTCATCTTTTCGATGCGCCTCATTTGCTTAAATGCATGAGAAACAATTTCATTACCAAGAATATTGAATTCGAAGGTAAATTGGCCAAGTGGACTGACATTCAGAAGCTGTACGAGTTGGATGGAGTTAGCGGGGCATTTAGAGCTACCAAGCTTACAAGTGCTCACGTCAACCCAACCACTCGACAGAAGATGAAAGTAAAGCTTGCGTCGCAAGTTTTTAGTCAGTCTACTGCTGCTTTGCTTCAGATTCTGACGAATGCAAATGCAATGAATGCATCGGGAACCGCGAATTTTGTTAAGTTCATGAACGACTTGTTCGACTCTCTTAACTCTGTTTCAGATTCCGCGAAACCATTAGCTCGTAAACTTTCAAGTAATTCTAACCACATTTCTTTTTGGCACAGTGCTAGACGTTCACTGGAACGCTTAAAGTTCTTCATCGAAAATAAGCAGGTAGCCAATCCGCCTTTTATGAAATTGTTGCTAGCTACAATAGGTAACGCAGAATACTTATGGATATCTCTGCAGAAGAAGGGTTTTAAATATCTCACGTTGAGATCTTTAAATCAGGATCCTGTTGAGAATCTCTTTAGTATAGCTAGAGGGTTGTGCGGTGGCAATTCCAGACCATCGTCTTTGCAATTTGTGGATGCTTACAAGACTGTTATTTTAAATAATACTGTCAAGTGTGGTGTTGGAACAAATTGTGAAGACGATGGTGAACGCCTTCTTCTGTCCTATAAACTCCTATTAACAAATTCCTGTGAATCAAATACAGATCCTTTAAATCCTGTTCCTTCCACATCCTCTAGTACCTTACCCCATGTTTCTGCACAACCGTCTAGTACTGCGTTACCTATTGTAGACGTAAATAAATCCGCGTATGTTGCAGGGTATTTAATAAAAAAACTATTAAATTATGAATGTCAGGAATGTGAACAGTTCCTTTGCGCTGCCACAACAACTGATGTTCATAATTTAATAGTTTTACGCGATTTTGGCAATAAATTATTAAAATATCCTTCAGATACTTTTTCAAAATTAATTACCGAAGCAAAAGACAAAATTTTTTCTATGATTCCCGAAATTATCCGTCATCCTAACATCCTTTCGCAAGTTTCCTATTCCTTCATTCCCGACGATTTTTGCCCTAAACATTTGACAATATCAAATGATATAACAAAACTATTGTATATTATATTAATAAATCATTTTGTTACATTGTGTAATAAAAAATTCACAAAAGTTGATTCTAATGCTAATTTAACAATAGATAATTTTTTAAAAAATATTTTGTGAAAATAAATTGTTTGTAAATATATAATTATTTGTCTTATTATTAATTGAACTTCAACTCCCAACAATCAAAATATAGTATTCCCCGCCTTTTTGTCATTTATTTCAACTCAGCATCGCTAGGTGGCACAAGAGTGCTATGTTTTAAAATTTAACATAGAGTTGGCAAGTCTGATAGTGTATGATGGTCTGTGGACTGGAGCAGTTTTACGAACTCAGCTGATCCTTACCGACATCTGTACATCTGCGTGAAACCACGGGATACGACGTCTCGACGTTCCTTTCGACTACAGTGTCTGGTAACGAGTTGTTCTTTTTTTCGTCGGTGCCGTTTGCCGTTGGCAGGAGCGCTGACCTCAGTCCTTCTCTTTCCGGTTGCCGGAGAGTCCAAGGGGTCCCCTTTTGTGATATTCATTGTAAAGCCCCATTCACAACACGAAATTAGTAGTTAGTGGTTATGGTTAGTAGTTTGTCGTTGGAAAACTGCGTTCACAATACTCCAAATGGGAGCAGTCGGCGGTAAAAGTTTGAACTAGTGGCGCTGTAGTTGCATAACCCCTCTTGTATTAGTGTTTCATATGCAACTCAAGTGTCATTATTAAATATTATAATATTGAAATTGAAAATGCCAATGTGTTGCGTAGTAAATTGTTGCAATAGGAATGGACATAAATTTCCTTCTAATAAAAAATTAAAACAAGAGTGGGAAAGAGCAGTAAACAGAAAAAACTTTAAGCCAACTAAGCGAACTATTGTTTGTTCGAAACATTTTAAAGAAACTGATTTTATTTCCACAAGTTTTTACACAGGTATGTAAATTATTATAATTATTAAATTCATATTACTAGAAATATATTATAGTAATTAAATTGTTTATTGTAGGTATGAGCAATGTAAGGAAAGTTTTAAGAAATGGTGCAATACCATCACTGTTTTTGGGGAAAAATAGTAAAAATGAAGAAAACAAAGTATCTTTGGATAGAAAAGAAAGAATACAAAGGAGAAATGAAACACGTAGAAGCCTTCTCAATGATTTCGAAAATATAGAAGATACTACAGTGGAAGTGGAAGACATCATAGTTGGAAATGAAATAGAAATACAGGAGATAAAGGAAGAATATAGTAATAAGTACGAATCAGACCAATATTGTCTGAAGCACGAATGCACGCAAACAAATTTTAATAAGCAATTATTTGGAATTATGGACTTTAGTCATGACGATCAAGCTATACATTATTACACTGGTTTAGAATCCTTCTCCAAATTTCAATTTGTGTTACAGTCTTTAGGACCTAACAGATATAATTTGGAATATAAAAATTGGAAAAATTTCTCACTTTCTATTGAAGATCAATTCTTTCTAACATTAATGAAATGTAGAAGAAATACACCAGATTTCGAATGTTCACGTTTATTTGGTGTGAGTCGTTCAGCTGTTGCGAATGTTTTTATAACATGGGTAAATTTTCTTGCCGTTCAGTGGGGTGAGCTGGATTTATGGCCATCAAGAAAATTAACAGATTATTTTATGCCTGAAGATTTTAAAATAAAATTCCCGGAGACTCGAGCAATTATTGATGGTACTGAAATACCTATAGTGAAACCAACTGAACCTATATGTCAGCAAGCCACTTTCTCAAATTACAAAAACAAAAATACATTAAAAGTTCTTGTTGCTGCAACGCCAGGCGGATTGATATCATATGTAAGCGAAGCATTTGGAGGAGCTACAAGTGACAGACAAATCGTAGAAAGAAGTAATTTGATAGAGAAATTTGATTCAGGTGACTCTATTATGGCCGATCGAGGATTTAATGTACAAGATTTATTTTGTTCAAAAAACGTAATTGTAAATATTCCAACTTTTTTACGAGGGAAGTCACAATTAGAAGTTACAGCTCTGCTGAAAGACAGGAAAATAGCAAGCAAACGTGTACATATAGAAAGGATCATTGGTATGACGAAAACTTATAAGATTCTTTGTCAACCACTAAATAAAAATTATATTGAGATGGGTAGCAAAATTTATTTTATATGTTGCATGTTATGTAATTTTAGGAAAGGAATAGTGTAAAATATATTTTATTTTATATAATTATTTTATTGTAAAACATTGTACTATTCTTAAAAAATAAAATTACGATAATTAAAACAAAAAATATATATTCTGAGTACACAACATGATTTACATTTTAAAAAGTCTTTTATTTTTATAGTTATGTATATTGCCCAACAACCTGTTTATTAAAAATTATAATTTTTGTAGTAATATTTTTTTTTTATTGCACCGTAAAAGTGGGCATCATAGAATGCAATTAATTTAATTGTCATTGTCGAAATGAACTCTTCATTTCTTTCTATATTTATTATCACAAAATCTTTGTGCGTGTATATAACAAGATCACATTCAGTTTTCCTAGTAGCTAGTAACTGCCCCATTATCTGGTAGTAATATTTGTGACCATTTTTTAGGGATAATTTACCATTTCTTAATTCTAAATATGGGATTGTATCAGGAGATATAATTTTATTTCTAGCACTGTACGGGCACTTTATTTCTACTATTAAGTTATCATTCACAAGACCATCCGGTGATGCACACAAATATGGATGGTTCTCTACAACGAAAAGTCCGCAATCTGTGATTGTTTTTGTAGATTTCTCTTCATATAATCTTTTTGCCTCCTTTTCATATATTAAACCATGTTGCAGTGCTTTTGTGGTTATTGATTTTTTATATAAAATAGACCAAGCTAATTTTTTTGGGTCCCTCCTAGTCATACAGCATATATCTTTAAAATATGTCGATGATATGCGATATGATCTTTCAGCAAACCAGTTTTTGTTTTTATGTTGTCCTCTTGTGTTAAGTTCTATATTTATAATTTTTTCTTCAGATATATCCAGTAAACCCATATTTTTCAAAAGAATATCTACAATACTATTGGTACAATAATTGTGGTCGTTTTCAATGCCATAAGGATTAGCGGGTTTAAATATTTGTAGTATAGGCATATTTGAATCATGATAATTCAGGCAGTGATTTCTAAAAAAATCTTTGTATTCAGTTATACTTTGTTTATTTTTTGGCCGAGGATCGAAGTTATTTGTTTTGATTTTATTAATGCGGGTAAAAGGTAAATCATTAGCTTTTATTGGAGACTTATTGAAAATTTTTATTGGCCTATGGAATGATTGCAGTTTTTGTGTACAAGTTTCGTGAACTATGACATGTTTTGTTCTGCAAAAATATTCTATCCCCAGCAATACTGCAATTACATGTTTGCAGTGAGCTTTAGGGCCTTGTCCTGCAGCACATTCACACTGACTTTCTTCAATTATTGTGCCATATTTAATAAAAAGATCAATATTGTAGGAAACTTTTTTCATTTGTGCCTTACAGGAACTTTTAATATAAATTCCGTTGGAATCATTCCCATAATACTTTAAATAAAGTAAAAACTTACTTTTAAATAATAACATTGACTTTTTTTGGATATGCAGGGAAAATAAACTTACATAATTCTGTATATCTTCAATAGTTATATTAAGAAGTATAGCTGATCCCCCATTTATATCTTTATAATTTTTTTCTGGTGGTACAATCATTTTAAAACATTCTCTAGATGGAATTAAATTACAAAAATTGTTGTTTCTATCGTAATCTTCTAATCTAAAATAAATGAAACAGGATATTTGTTAATTTATAATGACTATTTCAAATTATAATGTTTAGGTTATAATTACCTTTTGATTAATTCTGCCTTTTTTCCACATGATGCAGCACCACGACGTTTTAGCTCGTCATGCAATTCTTTCACAGTCCTCGTATTATACATTTTATTTTAAATTTATAGTCAAATATATGTATTTTAATTCAATTTCAACATAAGTACGTAGTTCTTGTTCTTACGCGGGCAATGAATAGGGTGTTAAGAACTGCCCTGCCATCTGTAAAAGTTTTGCCCGACTGCTCCCATTAGTGTTAAGCATTACCGGTAAAATAGTACACTTTAGTAGAAAATGAGGATGTTCACTGTAAAATGACATAGATGGCGCAACTTTCGCAACGTGTTTATGTGTCACATGTAGCAAATTTTGACCTCAAATTATCAGTTTGTTGTGTAAAAATGTCAGCAGAAGAATTGTTCTTATCACTTATCGAGAACAAAAAATTGTTATATGATAAGTCAGATATCAATTTTAAAAATACAAAATTAAAGAAAAATGAAAAGCCCCATTCACAACACGAAATTAGTAGTTAGTGGTTATGGTTAGTAGTTTGTCGTTGGAAAACTGCGTTCACAATACTCCAAATTAGTGTTAAGCATTACCGGTAAAATAGTACACTTTAGTAGAAAATGAGGATGTTCACTGTAAAATGACATAGATGGCGCAACTTTCGCAACGTGTTTATGTGTCACATGTAGCAAATTTTGACCTCAAATTATCAGTTTGTTGTGTAAAAATGTCAGCAGAAGAATCGTTCTTATCACTTATCGAGAACAAAAAATTGTTATATGATAAGTCAGATATCAATTTTAAAAATACAAAATTAAAGAAAAATGAAAAGCCCCATTCACAACACGAAATTAGTAGTTAGTGGTTATGGTTAGTAGTTTGTCGTTGGAAAACTGCGTTCACAATACTCCAAATTAGTGTTAAGCATTACCGGTAAAATAGTACACTTTAGTAGAAAATGAGGATGTTCACTGTAAAATGACATAGATGGCGCAACTTTCGCAACGTGTTTATGTGTCACATGTAGCAAATTTTGACCTCAAATTATCAGTTTGTTGTGTAAAAATGTCAGCAGAAGAATCGTTCTTATCACTTATCGAGAACAAAAAATTGTTATATGATAAGTCAGATATCAATTTTAAAAATACAAAATTAAAGAAAAATGAGTGAGAGATTATTGGAGCTGTGTTTAATATAACAGGTATGTTATACAATAAACATTAAATAATGTATTTAATAGGTCAAGAAGCTCAAAATAAGATTTTACCAGTCGCCCTGACTTCTCCTGTTTGAATTAACAGGGTGTACCCACCATCTCCTCTGGCATTCTCTTTTATTTCTATTCTTCATTTGTAAAATAGGGCTAATAACTTTTTTTTCGTATTTCTTGCATTCATTTTCACAAAAATAACCTAATTTTAAAACCACGTCTTCAACATATGTCAAACTTTCACTCTTTCTTTCTATACATATATCTATCGCTCTCTCTTCTGTTTTCTGATTGGCTACTTCTCTTAACCACTAACCATAAGTTTGGAGCTTGCAAACTCCTGCGCTAACCATGAGTAGCGTTAAACCAGCGCCGCGCTGATTTCGTTATTTTGAACGCTCACATTGCAATGCCTATGCCAAACTTTCTACGCTAACCATAACTACTAACTTCGTGTTGTGAATGAGGCTTAACAATAGTTTAGCTCAAAGCTCTAGCGTAGGTGCAGTTGTCTTTTTTTTTTATTACAACTATTTTATTATAGTTGACCTTACTTTAAACTTACCCTGTTTCTAAGGTCTGGTGCCCACTAATTTCTTTCAAGACAAGCTCGTTTTCTATTTTTCTAAATTGAATTGTACATATATATTAAATTTCATTCTGTCGCGAATACCTGTATCTCGAAACAAATTACAAAACCCTGGACCCAGCCGTCGCTTTGCGTTTCATCTAGCCGGAGCAAAATTTATGAGTCTACACGTAAAGGTAGGAAGAATTTGCTTATTTTCTTATGACTTTAATTATCCTCTTGCGTCACATGTAATAACATAAATTTCCAAAAAATAATATTTAGAATATTTAAAAAAAAAATCTACTACTTCCGGTTGTCTAATTGATACTAAAACCTGATCAGCTCTTCCCATTAAAGTCAGATTAAGGAATAAGTAGTTAAATTTGTCTTTAGTCTTATAAAATTTCAGAAACCCTCCCTCAAACATCTCCACACACAATCGTTTTCTAGTGACCTTAAAAGTGCTTATTCACTAAAATCTGGATATGCAATTTTTAGCATGAATTCAATACCTCTCAGCGAGAGGTAAAAAATGGCTTTACTACTAATGGAACCTAGGCAACAGTCCTGTCAGTACTATTTCCAACGACGAAATATAACTAAACAAAACATCATTTCATTTGCTTTGATTTCGGCTGGCCAGACAGAGATAGAGATATGTTTTATCTAGTTCGAGCATTTCTCACTAGAGGTGCAATATCATTGACATTTCAGAATAGAAAGTTTTTTAGAATATACATCAAGTTATACATATATTTCGATTATAGGTCAAATCTGCAAGTCTTACAGATTTGTAAATTTGTAAAAAAACTTACAAAAACGCATCCATTTTGCATATGAGGCGCGGGCTTTGACATTTGCTTGTATGACCTACCGCAACAAGGTTGCCAAGAATACAGCTTGTGTCCCTTGCCTGTGTTGCCAAATGAATTTAAGCGTAAAATTAATTTATAATAATATCCAATATGATTTGTTTATTTAATTATTTATAAGCTTTGATATTAAATAAAAACCAACGTGTTACTCAAAAACAAAACCGCAAATTTCAAATTACACTGCTATATTCAAGTGGCCTCTAGTGAGAAGTTCACGAACTAGATAAACATATCACTGTCTCTTTCTGTCCAGCCGAAATCAAAACATTCAGTGAAGAGGGATAGGGAATGTTTTGTCTAGTTATGTTTCGTCGTTGACTATTTCAATGTTGTTCGCCCAAAAAAGCACTGGTTCTTTTAAAGGAAACATGCTGTATAATAAAAAAATATGTCAAAACGTTCGAATTAATGCTGAAAAATAGCTAAAAAATTCAAGGAAGAAATCGACGGTAAAAGACTTTGCTGCTACAATCTGGGAAGAAACTTTTTTTGGTCATATTGACCGAGATCATAGACAAATAATACTCTTTAGACCAGAAACGTATGTATACTTACACTGAACATTACACCTGGTGGTTGGAATAGAACTAAAATGTAAATTAGGCAACCTGCTTTGAATTTTATACCAATTTTGTAGTTTTGTTTGTTGATATAAATTTATTTTAATATTAAAATGCATGTCCACAAATTTAATGTTTAATTATCCTTTTTCATTTATACATAATAAAATTTTAATTTCACAATAGATTTACGTCCTCTTCATTGAAATTATTGTATCGGTTTAATAAAACACGAATTAAATTACTTATCTGAACTTATCAAAATTAAACAATGATCCATTAAAAACTTGCTTAATAGACACACCGATGTTACAATGAATAATCAAAATGAATTATACCGTGAGTATTTTTTAACGTGAAACATTGAGTTTATCATATCCATAGTTACGACTGATTTGATTGACAGCAATGTATTTGCCCGTTCCTTTTAAAATGAAACATAGGGAACGAATCTGACAGAAGTATAATATTTAAATATTGTAAGAAATTTAGCGGAGTCAGAAAACCACTCGAGAGTACTAAATATATTTCGGGCACAAGGTACACACAGTATTTTTTACATCTAAATTTAATTTTTAGAAAACAGGATAATTATTTAAATAATATTAACCTCTAATTCTAATGACATCTTGTCAATATGACAGATAACCCTTGAATTTCCCTATAAATTATGATTTGACATTTGATTGACAGCAATATATTTGTCTGTCTCATTTAAAATGACACATGGGAAATGAATTTGTCAGAAGTATTATATTTAAATATTGTAAGAAATTTAGCCGAGTCAGAAAACCACTCGGGCACAAGGTGCACACTATATTTTTTCTACAACTAATTTTATTTTAGAATGCAGGTATAATTATTTAAACAAAACTAACCTCTATTGACGTCTTATCAAATGTCAAATTCATTCCCTATGTTTCATTTTAAAGGGAACGGGCAAATACATTGCTGTCAATCAAATCAGTCGTAACTATGGATATGATAAACTCAATGTTTCACGTTAAAAAATACTCACGGTATAGAACCTTGATAGAATCGAAAACACATTTCAGAATATGTCAAATTCATAAATTTACGTCAAATTCAAATGTTTCCCACGCATCCTTATTTCCCACCTAAGAAAAAAATACGTGAACCAATAGTAGTAGAGTGCTAGAGAACAATAATTTTCACTTTTGTGGGGGAATCGGTGTTACAAGCTGAAATTTTCACACATGAAAGTTAATTACCTAACAAACTAAAATTTCGAATTTGTTAAACTATAAGTCTGGCAAAAGGGCACTAGAATCAAAATTTGAGTTATACACATAACTGTAAGGAGAAGGAAATTCTGAATTTAATCATATTAAAAAAATTTCAACTTTCGTGGCCGGTTTATTTTTAATTATTTTTTGAAATATACGAAATACATTGTGGTTTACGTGTTTAAGAAACTTTAAATCGAATTTACTCTAAAAGAATGACGGAAAAAATCAAGCAAAATTAACCAATTTTTATGTTTACACCAGATTATCTCAAAAAGTAAGGCATAAATCAAAAAATTGTATTCTTTATAAAATTTTCTTTCATCTTTTAGGGATGCGGTGGTACATTTTTTATAATTTTTGGATCTATGATATTCGAATTATTTAATAAATTATAAAATAACACGTTTCCATGCATTCCATCAGCGTTCGGCGTTGAGCGATCCCCACTTCTCTAGTTATATCTCGCTCTCTGTATCCCTATTGAACTATCTCTTTCTATCCATCATTCATTCATTATTACCACTTTTTGGCAACAAATTTTTAGTTAAAGTAATCATAAATAATAGTAATTTATTTACATGAAGATTAGACACACCAATACATATTAAAAAATAATTTGCTTTTGTCATTAATCGATGTTTTATTAATATTTTAATTACCTTACTTTTATCGCTAAGTAATACTATTATAACTTAAACTAGGAAGGGATATTAAACCAAACAATATATTTAAACTTTTATTTAAAAAATAAAATACAGACTATCAATGAATATTTGGAAAATATAACATTAATTTTTAGCGGAACTCTCTGAATCCGTTTCGTTAATACTGCTTTTGAAACCGAGGAATTTTTACAAGAGTGTTTTCATTGTCCATGCACTTACATGAAGCAATACATTTCATTTGATTTTTATGGCAACTACAGTTTTTATATGCACAATCTATAAAAGAAAAAAAAAAAACGATAAATTTGCTAATTGGGTTGGAAACGGTGGAAGAATTGTTAAAAGTGGTAACAACACATTACCATCTTTGTCAAT
Organism: Ophonus ardosiacus; assembly: GCA_943142095.1. NCBI lineage: Eukaryota > Metazoa > Arthropoda > Insecta > Coleoptera > Carabidae > Ophonus > Ophonus ardosiacus. The sequence continues at coordinate 19,708,399 of OW964834.1, read as the reverse complement.
TAGCCAGCCATATTGTTTAATATCGGGTAATTTTAATATTGGCTGAAAAGAATTTTTCCAAATTTTCGTTTGAAAAAACGCACGTAAACAATGATGTTTTACGGCATCTGTAGTTGGAGGTTGGGGGTAACGTAGAGTCTGGTGTTGGTCAGCCACAATTCCCCTTATGTATCCAGTAATTCTATATTTATGATTGGAGTACATTTTAATAACAAAATTATGCATTTTGGAAAATATTTCGTCATTAACCCATTACCGACGTCTGTACTCAATTGAGTACACTTACATTTTATGTTGTAGCGTGCCATCTATTGAAAATTCCGTGCCCGACTATGTCTAGAAATATATTACAGATGGCACTGATTCCATATAAACTATAAATTTGGTTCTTTCTGTTGTACCGTATGTCCGGGTGCCATTACACTTTTGGCGAATTTGGTACTCCTACAAGAGATTAATATTCCGAAGATTACAGTAATTAGTTTATAAAATTATTCTTGAAATTTATGTTACTTTAATCAATAACACATCCTTTTATAGGTCAGTATTATTGTTTTTATATTTTTTAGTAAAATTTCATTGTACTCGGGCGAGTACACCAGGCAGCTGTGTATCTTTTAGATATAAGAATATTAAAATTATTTATAGGAATGGAAATACCAACATGTAACTTTCATGGGACGTCACTTCCAGTGTTTAGAAGAAGCATTGGATAAATTATCAAATAATGATTTGCAAGATTTAGAAGAAATTCCAATAAATATTATACCCCCTTCCCCAGATATATTGACCGACGAAGAAGAACTTGACGACGGAAATCTAAGGGATCACAATCTTCCCTTTGATATTCCAGGTTCCATTGAAATTGATTTTTTTAATGATTCTGAAGATGATGTGCCTCTAACGGTAATAAGAGGTCGATGCAGGCAAAAGGAATCATCATCCAGTAAAGATAATAGAAAACCGTCTTCAGTTTCTGGTAACTCACATTCTACTATTGATATAGCACCAGAAGGCGAATCAATCGTTTACGTGCCTTTTGAAGAGCCGAAGTGGGTAAAAGTTGATCCAGTTTATACCAAATTTGGTGCAAATAACAATGTATACACTGAAAACTACTCTAAAGTTTTAGATGATTTGAATGGTTATACTCCACGTCAAATATTTGAGAAATTATTCACTGAAGACATTTTTGAGTTTATTGTAGCTCAGTCACAGATTTATGCAGCACAAAAGAACAATCACACGTTTACAGTTTCTGTAAATGATATACGTACATTTATTGGAATACTTTTATTGACTGGTTATCACAGCGTTCCCCAAGAAAGAATGTATTGGCCACGTGATGAGGATCTGGGTATTCCTGCTATAAAGAACACAATGCCTAGAGACCGTTTTCTGGAAATTAAAAAATATCTTCATTTGGCAGACAACAGTATGATAGGATCATCAACAGATAAAATGTATAAAATCAGGCCTCTGACTGACCGTCTTATTAAAAATTATTGTCAGTGGGGAGTATTCCATAAAGACTTATCAATAGATGAATCCATGGTAAAGTATTTTGGAGGCCATCCCGCTAAACAATTTTTGAAAGGTAAGCCAGTTAGGTTTGGCTACAAGAACTGGGTTTTGAGTAGCTCAACTGGATATTGCTATAATTTCAATGTATATTGCGGAAAAGAAAATAATGAGCGAAAAATTCCATTAGGTGCGTATGTGATACTAAATTTACTATCTTATGTTGAAGAACCCAGTAAGCACGTCGTATTTTTTGACAATTATTTTTCAACGTACGATTTACTAGTAACTCTAAAACATAAAGGATTTAGAGCAACAGGAACAATACGTGAAAATAGAACAAAGAATTGTCCATTAGTACCTAATAAAGAATTTTCAAAGAAGAATCGTGGTTGTTATGATTGGAGGTTTGACACACAAAATGAGCTGCTTTGTGTGAAATGGAAAGACAACAGCGTGTACACTATGATCAGCAATTATGATTCAGTAGAACCGCTTGTAAAAATTAAAAGATGGTCAAGGGAAATGAAAAAGAAAGTAGATACTGATCAACCAAAATTATTCCGTACATATAATGCAGGAATGGGAGGTGTTGACCTTCTTGATCAGGCAATATCGAACTACAGAATTGCCATAAGAGGCAAAAAATGGTGGTGGGTCTTGTTTACATACATGATTGATATGACATTAGTAAATGCATGGAACCTTCATCGTTTGACTGCCGACGATAAAATGTCTTTATTACAATTTCGTAGACAAGTAGCTAGATCGTACTTACGAGATAGCAATAGTCAACCTAAGAAAAAATATATTTCACCGAACTCTTTGCCGGAGGGACTTTCATTTGACGGTGAAGGACATTTTCCAAAGAAGATAGTGAATCAACTGCGTTGTTGCATGTGCAGCTCACGAGTTCGCTGGCAATGCAAAAAATGTGAAAAAACTACGTGTATTGAAAGACTGTTTTGAAATTTTTCATACGAAACAACATTAAAGTTAACTGAGAAATGCCTGGTGTACTCAATTGAGTACACCCCCTAAATTCGGATATAAATAAATAAAAACTTTTTGTTCTTCATTTATATGTTTTATTACCCCCTGGATCTCTAAAATTTCCAATATAAACAAAAACTATTCAATCAATTAATTAGGTTTTCAGGCATATTTATTTTGTGAATAGGGATGTATCTCTTAGAAACACCTTTACCAATCTTCATTCACAATTCCGGAGTGAGATGTTCTCTAAAGTGTAATAATAAAACTAATACGTCAGTATCATTGCAATGCGTTTTTTCAAACGAAAATTTGGAAAAATTCTTTTCAGCCAATATTAAAATTACCCGATATTAAACAATATGGCTGGCTAATTGACAAAGATGGTAATGTGTTGTTACCACTTTTAACAATTCTTCCACCGTTTCCAACCCAATTGTTGCAATAAAAATCAAATGAAATGTATTGCTTCATGTAAGTGCATGGACAATGAAAACACTCTTGTAAAAATTCCTCGGTTTCAAAAGCAGTATTAACGAAACGGATTCAGAGAGTTCCGCTAAAAATTAATGTTATATTTTCCAAATATTCATTGATAGTCTGTATTTTATTTTTTAAATAAAAGTTTAAATATATTGTTTGGTTTAATATCCCTTCCTAGTTTAAGTTATAATAGTATTACTTAGCGATAAAAGTAAGGTAATTAAAATATTAATAAAATATCGATTAATGACAAAAGCAAATTATTTTTTAATATGTATTGGTGTGTCTAATCTTCATGTAAATAAATTACTATTATTTATGATTACTTTAACTAAAAATTTGTTGCCAAAAAGTGGTAATAATGAATGAATGATGGATAGAAAGAGATAGTTCAATAGGGATACAGAGAGCGAGATATAACTAGAGAAGTGGGGATCGCTCAACGCCGAACGCTGATGGAATGCATGAAAACGAGTTATTTTATAATTTATTAAATAATTCGAATATCATAGATCCAAAAATTATAAAAAATGTACCACCGCATCCCTAAAAGATAAAAGAAAATTTTATAAAGAATACAATTTTTTGATTTATGCCTTACTTTTTGAGATAATCTGGTGTAAACATAAAAATTGGTTAATTTTGCTTGATTTTTTCCGTCATTCTTTTAGAGTAAATTCGATTTAAAGTTTCTTAAACACGTAAACCACAATGTATTTCGTATATTTCAAAAAATAATTAAAAATAGACCGGCCACGAAAGTTGACATTTTTTTAATATGATTAAATTCAGAATTTCCTTCTCCTTACAGTTATGTGTATAACTCAAATTTTGATTCTAGTGCCCTTTTGCCAGGCTTATAGTTTAACAAATTCGAAATTTTAGTTTGTTATGTCATTAACTTTCATGTGTGAAAATTTCAGCTTGTAACACCGATTCCCCCACAAAACCCATTTTTTGACGCTTTTGCAAAGTAATAGTTCTTATCCAACCACACCAGTTCGCAGGATAGCGCTAATATCGTAACCGAATGAGTGTTCGGTATTGCTCGGACGGGCTCGTTTGAGTTTGAAAGTTTACCAGTTAACTGCCAAAATCCGTTGAAATCATAGCTTCACAAACCGTTTTGTTATGAAGTTTCATAATTCAAACAGATTAATTGACTACCAAATTTGAATTGTGTATTCTGTGTTACTTATAGTGGAATTTGATCTACGATGACAAGATCTGTAAAGCCTCATTTCCACCGAATGTTTTATTGCTTAAGGCATAGTGATTAGTGCATAAGACTTAATGCATTATGAAAATTTACCATTTCCAGCTATTTTGTTTAGTGACTAATTCAACAGAAATGTCACAATTTTTTCCATTATTACTTGTTGTCCAGTAGACTGCAATTGCAGTAGCAATTCTTCTTCTTTTAAATATGTGATTACATTATTTTCTTTATCTGTATCTATACCAAAAAATCAAAAATTTAATAATTATAAAATAGATTGACAGTTCAGGTTAGAAGTTTGCAATCTTTTGTTCTTACGCATTGCTCTTAATTCTTAAGCATTAATTATAGCTCTTCCGCATAAGGACAATCGGTGGAAATGAAGCTTAAGTATTAATAATTATATCTTCAGTTGTTAACCTCTTATATTGCAGTTGTTTTCCAACAATTATTATTGTAATGAAAATTAGAAGAAGTTATCATTATTTGTTTAAAATTGAATAGTATATTCAATAATGAAAAGGAGTTTATAGTGCCCGGTTTCATGAATGTTGATTAGAATCTTTAATCAATGAATCGCCTTGTCAAATACGATATTTTGTTCCATGACAAGATAATTAGCTTAATCGGAATGTTAAAATGTGCATACTTTCTTACTTTAATTAATTAATTAAGAACTTTATTAAGTGATTTAAGTTACCATGATAAATATTTAATATTGATTTGACATGCTTCATAAAATCGGGCAAATTTTAAAAATTGCAACTGAATTATTTTGTTTTTAATTAACCATATACATTTTGTTTTTATGATCATGTACAGTGGTTAATTGTAATTTTACTTTTTATCCTGAGACAGCAATGTGTCACCGTTATATTAAAAGAAAATAATATTTTTTTTCCAGAAACCATACGTCCACCATGGAATATGTTTGGTTTCCCCAGAGTGGAAAGCTTTCGACTTCGACGTGAGTGGATACTAAGGATGAATCGTCATGATCTTCTGGAATTCACTTATCAACAAATATTGATTCAATAATAAATAATATTATAGATTCATTTTTTTTTTAAATTTGTAAATAAATATTTTATGGGTAAAATATTTTTTTTTTATTTAATATTTTCATATACAAAAGTACTCAATTATTCTGTGACACAATAGTTTAATTTTTATCTATCGATATTTTTTCCTACAATAAAGTTCTTGGTATTTAAACAATTTAAAAATTTCACTTTTCAAAATTGTTATCGATATAAAAAAATTAAACACTGTGTTACAGTATACGGCAGATTATCATATTTGAATTGAATCCTAGTTTCCGTTCTTCCGCCGTTTTCCCGCTTTTTAGTTCATACCCAACCATAAAAGGTGGCGCTGCAAACTTTGTATTTCAAATTAGTACGTAGTTGACAAGTCTGATAGTGTAGATGGTCTGTGGTGCAGGGTTAATACAGATTATGCGCGCAAATTTAAAATTGCAAATATTTGTGTTTCAGAAAATGTATTTATTTACATGTTTCTGATTATAAACATTGCAGCACTATAGTAAGTTCTGAAGAAAATGTAGCAGTTCGCATTTTGTAAAACCTTTACGAGTTATTACGAACAAATAAATGATAACATGAAACAATTTCTGATCGAAATAATCACATGATTTAAGTGGTCTTTCAGTCTAATTTGAATCGTCATACATAGAACTACAGAAACAAGCGCTATTTTCTTATCCATTTTAACAAGTTAAACTTCTTCTGTAACCTCAGATTTAAACGTCAAAATCATATACAGATCTGACTTCGTAAATGCTTGGATAATCGGATGGATCTGATACATCTGTGATGTCATCAAACAGATCCAGCTTCGACTGACTACACTTTTGTAAACTGCTTTTTCTTATTAGGAAGACATTATGATAGTACAGGCTGCTTGAAAAAGTGCATCAATACTTACGACCAGTTTTATACAGAAATTTAATCTACACTTAAAATTTACGTCTATATTAAATTTAATGAAAATAAAATGCAACACTTTTTTTAACAGCAATGATTTATGTAATAAGAAAAGAGAAACTGATTCGAATTCATTTATTACTTAACAACTAAATTTTAAGTGAAGATTAAATTTCTTTATAAAACCGGCCCTGAAGGCTGGTTTATGTAAGCTGTAAACGTATGCATTTAGATTAGAATTAGCATTATAACTTTGCATTAAACTTTATATTATGCTGTCCGGTTCATGTACTTCTTAGGGCAAACCAATAAAATCGACGTCTTTTTTATCAAATATATTTACAGTGTTCATTTAACTGTATTAGTTGGACATCTTTTTCAATGACACTCATTTTTAGTCAAGACAATGTGACAGAAATATTCAAAAATTACAAAATGATGACAGATGTCAATTGACTGACGTAAATATCGCCAGAATCAAGTTGTCGCCCACGAACATAAGGGCCAGTTGCATAAAGCGTTGTTAGCTGATCATGTGTTTAACTACAACCTGTAACAATGGATACGTATCAATAATACATTGGAATATAAGCATTATCAAAGTTAACAACGTGATTAAAGTTAACAATGTTTTATACAACTGGGCCATACTTTTCTGATTGGTACCATAGCACGCATTTGTCTATACTTGAATCTTGAATTATTAATGCAAAGTCAAGTCATAATGCTAATGCTAAGGTAAATTCTTAAGTTTAAAGCTTACATAAACCAGCCTTAAGGCTCAGTTGGTCAAACGACACTTAAAATTTAAACTTGGTTCTATTCAGTTAACAAAATAAATTAATGTTAATTCCTGTTGAGCAATTATTTAATTACAGTATAAAATTGAATTGATTAACTGAATAAGTTTAAATTTTTAAGTATTAGTGGTGCAACTGGGCATTAAAGAAATAGTTCCTATGAAAGTCCTCTTAAATAACATTTATTTTGTAAGCATATTTAGAAAGAAAATCAATAAAGTGAGAAGTACATCGGGTTCGGGTATTCATTGTGAAAGTTTTGAGTGGTGTTGCACTAAACTGCGAATACAATATAAAAAGTTGGGTAAAAAATATGTTATCACATTGAAAATCGAGAATATTTCATTGATAAAAAAAAAATACTTAGAAAAAGAATTAAAATCTTAGTTCAAATTGAAAATATTACACATATAATCAGTTTCTTGCTAGGTCAGTATCACACTATACATACGGAGTACCCATTTTTAGAGGCTCACGAGTGGCATTGGAATCTTGAAAACTATAAGAGATACGAAGTCGGTTAAATTAGAGCAGTTGCCCCATTTAGTAGACCATTTTGCTTTTTCTAAAAAAAAATCATAGGTCGTTATACATGCAAAAAATTTAATTATGTTGATTTTTATTTTACAAATAAAATGGAAGCTTGGTTTGCATTTCTTTAGGACACTTTTTAATGTAAAATTTAATTTTAAACAACTTTTTTCTTGTAGTTTTACTCTAAAAATTATAAGAGCGCCAATTTCCGCATTTATTTAAAATTCCATATTAAACGTTATGTTATGGAAACTATAAATCTGGCTTAAGGCTGTTAGTCTTTCATTCCAGTGTGAATTTTCATGTGTTTTAACAAATTATCATTTCTGCTAAACAATTTTTCACAAACATTACACTTGAAATCCTTTTTTTCATTGTGAAGTTCCATATGTCTATTTAGATTATTTTTCAATGTAAACAGTTTATAACATACAGTACATTCATATTCCATATTTTCAGCATGTCCTTTCATATGGCTTTTCAGATCATATTTTCGTGTATACGATTTTTCACAGAGAGTACATTGAAATTCCTCACCCCCACTATGAATTTTCAAATGAACTTTTAGATTAGAATTTTGTGTAAATGATTTATTGCATATTGTACACTTAAAGTCTTTAATTCCATTATGGATTTTCATATGAATGTATAGAAAACTACTATGTGTAAATGATTTATCGCATGTCGGACATTGAAATTCCTTTATTGTATGGGCTTTCACATGAACTTTTAAACTAGAATTTTGTGTATATAGTTTATTGCATATTGGACACTGATATTCCTTTATTCCAACATGCCCTTTCATATGAACTTTTAGATGATATTTTTGTGAAAATAATTTATTGCAAATCGGACATTCAAATTCTTTAATTCCTTTGTGATATTTCAAATGACTTTGTAAGGCTTGTTTTTGCGTAAAGCATTTATTACAAATATCACAATGGAATTCTTTTTCCCCAGTATGTAACTTCATATGCTTTTTCAAATTGGATTTTAACGTAAAATTCTTCTTACATACTTCACAAGAAACACGTTTTGAATTAGTATTTCCAGTTTTCGCAATATCATTATTTATCGTTATTGAGTTGTCGTCACTTGATTGGTCAATTTGTTTATCATTATCATTTATACATTCTTCCTTATTTTCACTTTGCAGTACATTTTCAGAAAATTCACAGTTTTGGGGATTTTCTTCCAGTCGTTCTTCTTTAATATAAATTTCTTCAAAATTTTGATACTCTGTTATTGTCTTCATGTCAATCCTAACCGAGTGTAAATCAGTGTCCATGAATGCTTCTTTATTAAAAAGTTAACAAGTGAAGATTCGTTCCACAAATGGATCAGGCACACAAGAATTCTTCCCAAATTGATAATTATCTGAAATATAAATTTTTATTATGAGACATTTTTTTTACTTTTTCTATTTTTAGATTATGTTTTATATATTATTTTCTATACACTCGGGTAATATTAACGCTAGCAAAATCGTCTACAATACATACCAGTAATTTTTTGAGATAAATCTTATTACACTACGTCATTCTACGTAAATGACATTATAAAATATTTTTTTCTGAATCAGGAGCGAAAGTACAATTTTCGCGCCTAAAATGCGGAGGGAAAGTTGTATTTCCCTGACTGGTCACGAAAAAATTAAAACGTTTTTCTATTTAAATTTTGTTGGATATTAAAGTTTATGGTTGCTTTATTTACATTACATATGCTAATCCGCTTCTTCAATTTGTAAAGGAACCTCGTTGCAAATGAAAAGAAATGCACATAGACGCACCAAAAATGTAGAACTGACAGTGACAGTAAATTCGTTTTTGTTTATTTACTAAATTTTTTCTGTCACCTTAGTAACGAGAGAATAACTAGTAGATATTTATAGAAAATCAGACTTAATTATTAAATTTAAAATTATTTTTTATTATAATCAAAGGTTTCAGAAAAATAATAATACATAACTCGTCAGTAAAATGTCTGTTAATTAAGTCGGAGCCGTAAAATACTCGACACGAAGTACGTCGTATTTCAATATGGCTCCCTTCAGTAATGTACCATCTTCTTGACCCTTATGTAAATAACTATTTTCTGTGTCTGTCATAAGCAGGTATTTTCAAAATGAACGAAAAACAAGTTTAATAAGTAGCTCAAAAACAAAAGAGAACATTCCTGTACCAATATAAATTTTATCTAAAAATATATTTTGGAATGTACAAAGTGTTTTGTTCTGCTGTTAAGGGTGCGTTGAAAAAACAGCGCCATGAGGTGATGCTGGGTTAATTAGGAACTATTTCTTAAATACAAAAGTGTTTCACAGGTGGCTCTGTGTCTGCAGGTTTGGGTCTTAGCTAATAATTTAAACTTTGGGACGCGCGCATGACTAGCGCAAAATATTTGAGGGAGAAAATAGAAGGGTGCAAAAATTATTCTTATACAAGCGGTCTCAACATTTGTATGCTGCTCGAATTTACAATTTATTTGTTAGAAACAATTCAATCAGAGTATAAAAGAAAACTCGACGAGCTAAAAGGAAATATATAGTTTTTAAAATTATTTTTACAAATTTTAATGTTGTTTTTATAAATGTAGATTACTAATGAAGAAAGATTATCAAATGCTCAGCGAACAATTGGACAGTTTGATAATCCTGAATACTTATATTACAAACAAAATAAATAACTGCATCTAATTTTGGTGTAATTATAAAAAGAAAAGAGTATACACCATGTAATTCATTGGTGAAACAAATTTTAAAAGTTCGCCACGCTGAAGGAACTGAAGCCATGAAATTTGACAAAAGATATGAAATAACAGCAAACATTTATGTTATCTTGGTGCTTCTCCTGACGGTACAATTTTCAATATCATTTAATTAAAAACAAAAATAATAATTTTATATGGACCATTACTGTATACAGGCATAATTGATGACACGACAATAATAATTGAAGTTAAATGTCTTTATTCATTGCCTAAGGAAAGTATTGGATTTGAAGAAGCAGTCGATAACTTAAAATTTAAAAACAAAATATGTTTAAAAAAAGAGAAAATCTGATGTGGCCAACACAAAACCTCCCGCTATTTAATTTTTATTAATTTAAATACTTACATTGCATATAATTATTGATTTATTTACTATTTTCTTTTTAAAATGTCACTATTATTAATTTGAAGCATTATTTTTTTGACAGTGATATTTACCTGTCAGTTTCATTCATTTGAAATATGAACTGTGTAACAAAGGAATTGTGTTTATCTTAGGCTTCGGGATTTACAAAAAAAAAGATTTTTAAATTTATCTGTAAAATATATAAAAAAAGTATTAATGAATTCCTATAAAAAATTCAATAATCTTTATTTTTCATAATGACAAAATGCGAAATAATGGCATTTAATGGTATTTTTTGAAGAGCAAGCATTGTGAGCTTCAGGTAAAGTGCCATTTCCGGTTATCCCATTTACACCAAAATCTAATGGGATCTTTCCATATACATTTGAAATATGAATTGTGTAACAAAGGAATTGTGCTATTGAAGCCAGGATGAAAAATACGAAATAAATGTATCATGTATCATAAATAAAATGATTAAAATGTTCAACAGTATGTACAAAATAGTATATTGTTCAACAATTGCCTGAATCTTACTTTTGCTCAAGAGTGATGCAACCACAAGAGTGTAAAAAACTCAGTTTCTCGAACTTGTTCATAATATACAATTTTATAATAACACAAGATAAACATCTATAACAACGATAAAAAAACGAATCTAGACTTTGATCCTTATTTATATTATGGGGCTAGGCAATTAAATTATTATTCCTTTAAACATTTTTGCAACTATTTTATTGTAATTTATAACTTTTAGCTGAGAGTTTCTGCTTGAAGCATAATGTACTCCAGCACAGTTCTGTGACGTTCTAAAAGTGGAGGGGATAGTATGCCGGCCTTGCCTTCTGTATAGTAAGGCCTTTGATTATATACTACTAAAAGATATGCAACTATATGTAGACAAATGAAACACGTTAATTCTACGCGATTGATATGCGAGCAAGTGCTGCCCTCTGTAAAGAGAGGAGAGAGAGAGAGAGCGTGAGTCGAGAGATTGTGCTCTCCTCTCTTTAACTATTTGTTGGCGTTCGCGCAGTCATCTCGGTAGCAACACGGCACATTACCTGAGTTTCGCCTAGTGTTTCAGCATTTTTCTATTCAGTGCTTGTGTGTTTAGAAAAAATAAAATGTCAACTGCAAGTCACAAATGTTTATATATAAACTGCAATAATAATAGACGTGATAACAAAGATATGTCATTTTTTACGTTTCCTGTGTCAAATCCATTAAGATTACAAAAATGGCTGGAATATTGTGGAAATTTAAATGTTTATAATTTAACTAATGAAGAACTGTCAACAAAAATTCTATGTGAAAGCCATTTTAAGCCTGAATTTATATTAGGTTCTTCAAATAATAAGAAAAAAAGACTTGTACAGCACGCTTTACCTTTTAAATTTGAAATTATATCAGCTAGTTCATTACCATCACCCGAAGTACGTGTTAAACAACCAGTAAATAAAGTATATTGTAATGTTAATAAAAAAAATTATGATATACCTGAAAGCAATGTGCCTCTAGATGAGGAAGTAACATATTTGACTCCACCAAAAAAGAAATGCTACCGTTCACTAGATTTTTCGACTTATTCATCAAATATTGCAATTTCACCAGAATTAGATATAACACCAAGAAAGAGAAAACTACAAGAAAACATTAAGAGAAAAAGGGAAATTATAAACAGAAGAAGATTACAGTGTTTTAGAATGAAAAAACAATTGCAACGGAAAAAGTGTAATGTTAATAATTTCTTGCAAAATAAAAGTCAAAATGTTAACACTTTTGTTCGTATGCAACTTTTGCATAAATCACGTACAAAATGGAGTGAAAAAGAAAAGGAATTGGCATTATCATATTTTTATAAATCGCCATCTCTTTATAATTTTATGCGTAACAAATCGAAAATGGTACTTCCGGCTGAAAGAACTATTAGAAACTGGTTAAAAAATTTTCATTTGCCAACTGGTGTTAGGACAAAATTTTTTGATATTCTGAAATCTAGAGTTGACGTTATGGAACAATCAGAAAAAGAATGTGTTATAATATTCGATGAAATGTCAATAAAAAAATCTCTTGATTACAATAACAGATTAGATTTAATAGAGGGATATCAAGACATTGGTCATTTAGGCAGGCAAGGTAAAGTAGCTAACCATGCTTTGGTATTCATGGTGCGGGGATTAATAAAAAGTTGGAAATTACCCATTTCTTATTATTTATCTTCTTCTCCTATCAGTGGAACTAATCTTGTGGAAATTATTAAAGAAAATATTCAAAAATGTTTCAATTGTGGTTTAAATATAAGGTGTATTATTTGCGATCAAGGGGCTAATAACAGAAAAGCATATTCCTTGCTGGGCATTACGGATGAAAATATTTCATTTACATTAGATTCAAAAAAAATTTACGCCCTGTTTGACGTTCCACATTTGATAAAAAATATTAGAAATACTTTAAGGAAAACAGATATTTTTGTTAATAATAAAAGAGTATCTTGGAACGACATTCATAATATATATAAAATTGATTCACAATCATCCAGAATACGAATGCTACCAAAATTATCCGACAGGCATATATATTTTAATTCATTTCAAAAAATGTCTGTAAAATTAGCCGTTCAAGTCTTAAGTCGAACAATGGCAGCAGCAATCGAAACAGGGGTCCGTACAAACATATTAAAATCTAACTCTGCTTTAGACACAGCAAATTTTATTAAAAGAATCAATGACATATTTGACTCTCTAAATAGTCGAACATTAATTGATACAAATGTATTTCGATGTGCTTTATCAGACAAAAATGTTATAGTAAAAAAAACTTTAGAAGAATCTTTGGAATTTTTTAAAAATTGCAAAGTTTTAAATTTGGATAGAAAAGAAAGAAATAATATTTACTGGATTAAAGGAATGATTTTAACAATTAAAGTTATTTTGTCTTTATTTTCGGATATGAAGGGAGAGAATTACGACTTTATTCTAACAAATAGACTTCAACAAGATCCCCTAGAAAATTTATTTTCTGTGATTAGGAATAAAGGAGAATATAGTTCTAATCCAAGTGCAAAACAATTTAGAATAGCCCTACAGCATTCTATGCATGTAAGGCTTTTAGAAAGTACTGGAGCAGGAAACTGCGAATTAGATAGCGATGAAACTTTAAATTTAAATTTAACAGAAACTCATGAGAAAAAGGCAGAAGAATTACTGAAAGATAACTGCACAATTGAAGATAGTGACAGTGATGAAAGTATAAAAATGGTTGAAGATAACAACGAAAATAGTGATTTTGAAATAGAAGTTACTGATATTAATTCATTAAGTCATGGAAATGAAATAATTAACAAAGATCTAACTCCAGCTGAACAATGCAGTTTAAAGTATTTTGTAGGCTATTTAATTTTTAAGTGCTTAAAAAAGTTTAAATGTGAAACATGTAAGATAAAATTACAGGAAAATGAAAACATAGTTGATCATGAAGATTCTAAGAACATATTTCTTATATTGAAAGATTATGGATGCAAAAATGACGAGGTAAAATACTTGACTGTACCGAAATCGTCTCTTATGGACATAATGGAAGAAATACTCATTTTATTTCAAAATTCCTATAATAAATATAAATTTGAAACCGATTTTAGAAAAAAAATCGAGGATACCATTTTATCATTTATCCAAAATTCACATAAAAATTGGTTAAATGAAAATAGAAATTGCGCTGCTCATATTAATTTTTTATTAAATTTGTTTATAGAAACAAAAATAAGAAGAACAATTTTGTGGGAATCTAAAAAAATTCGAAACTCATGTCCTCGGAGAAAAATTCAGATTTTAACTCACGTTTAAAAAAAAATATTTAGTTGTTTTTTATGTTTATGAAATTGATATACATGTATTTCTTAAATTAATATTTTTTGTTAAACAATGTGAATAAATTTATTTTCTTTTGGGTATTGTTGTATCTATTTACAAATTTTCATCTTTTAGGTATAACATTCCTTCGTCTATTAGATTGTAGAAACGTGTTTTCCATCAGTTCTGTTTCATGTTATTTATAATGACTATTTTCAGTAAAGAAATCGCAAATTAATTTCTGTATAAATTTATATATCTGTAGGTTCATCACAATCAGGTCAATCACTTCCATGGTTATATCAATGTAATAAATGCCCATTTTAAACGAACATACGAAATTTGTAGTATTGTAGTTATATATTATCAATACTAATTTCTAACAATTTAACTTACACATGATTAACAAAAAATCAAAACACTAATATAATATATCTTAACAAAATTTAGCTTAGAAAAATTTATAATTTTAATGTAATAACTGTTCAAAAATATCCCCATTCACACTGAGTCATTAATATCCCAGTCGGTACATTGTAAAAGAATTATCTTTGTAAATTGTAATATTGGCTCTGATTAGGAATAATTTTAATTGGTAATGTTACATTCTAAAATGTACATTTATTACATTCCTGTAATTTTTTAACAATATTGGGAAATGATGGACCTTAAGTTCCATTTTAAAATAAATTCGTTGTACGTATATAGTTAAAAAAATATACATGTTTAGATTTTCTTAGTTTTCCGGGGAATTAAAAATGTTAAACGAACAACACGAAAAAGTCCGTATGCAAAATATTCTTATTTTATAATTCCTCATTATATTTAATTATACCTACATATTCGTATTCATATATGCTCTTTTTTAATGACCGAAATTATTACAAGAGACAAACCCTAAAATTAAGCCGGTATAAAAGAGAGAGATAGAAAGAACGCGGTGACTGCCATCTATTGTCAATTACAGAAATCAATTTAATGTAATTCATGTTTAGACTGATAGATGGATCTGCTATTTTCTGTACAAAATACGCGTTTCATTTTTCGAACAACGCTTGCCTATCTTCCATGGTACTCTATAATCAAAGGTAAGGCCTTAGTTGTTACCGCTTACTACGAAACTGGCTTAGTTAGTCTAATGTAAAGAAATAGACTCGGAACAGTCAAAGTTAAAAACGAATATTATAAACAATAATATATTAAGTACTTCGTATTTTATGTTTCTAGATTTTGATTTATTTATATTAAAAAATAGTAGAGTTGATTATCTATGGAGATCCACTTTTTATTATATGTATATATTATAATATTATATTTATTGTGATACTCGTATGAGTCTACTGTTATTTATTTAAAACAAATTATTTGATATAAATTATGATTTAAATTAAATATTGGACGTGGCTAGAGTCCCGACCGCGGGACCGTGTCAAAAAAATTAAAGTCCCAAAGTGTGGCGCACCAATTAAATTACGATGAGGCGTGGTTTAGTAACGTGAGACAGTTGAACATCTTATTTTGTTTGGTATATTTCTCTAAAAATAACAACAAAAACATATACCTAACGCACAAAGCTTGGCCTTCGTTTTCCAAGTATTAATTTTTTGTGTTAGGTTAGATAATGTTAAAAAGTATTTAAAGAAATTTCGTAAACCACGCTAATTAGAAACTTTAATTTCTGAACACAGTCCCGCGGTCGGGACTGTAGACACTTTCTTAAATATTTTAAATTGCCTTCATCGTGCTAAAATTCAGGTAACTATGCCGTTTTTGGTTTATTTCTAAGTAATAATTGCTTAATCCATTAGTATTCAGTTCTTTTATTCATGCCATTATAGTACTCAAATTGAGGTTTATTATGGCATTATGATACGGCAGAATACAGTAGCTTAGCTAGTTGCAAAATTATTGGGTTTTTGCATTAGAACCAGAAGTGAAGATTTAAAAAGTAAAAGATAAACGCAGTAGTACGAAAAATAATGGCATTATTTATACATTCAAAATGTCATCTATTTGTTGTGATTTAGAAAATAGTTATATACCTGGTGTTTAGGTAGTAGACAGATAATTACCTCTAATAAACACGAGGCTTTTTTCCTTAACATTATTGTTATATTATAACAATTCATGTAAATAATATACATAGGTATTGGGTACATTGGTTTTCAAAATTTAAAGAAACAAGAATCGATTTAGTACTATAAATATGTGAAAAATTAAGAAATTATTGACTACATGAAATACATTAAATACTTTATAAAATCGCGTACGACAATGTATACTTTTTTGACAAAGCATATAATAGTGGGTATATTAAAGAACAAATTATATAAGACATGTTTTTTTCGCACGCGTTAAAATTTAGAAAATAGAGTTTTCTAATCGACAAGTGCGAAAATAGAAAATTCGAAAAAGTGTCGAATAAATTCAATACTGTGAAAAATAATGTGATGTTCGGATTCAAAATGTCAACTAATTGTTGTCAGATAGAAAAAATGCAATTATGGTACAAAATTTATAATATTTACCAATCAAATCACTCTGTTCATTGTATGAGTAATTGTGCGCGCTATTTTTCATATTCTGTGTTACCGGCCACTCAAGTGTGCTGCCATCCTACGGGAAAAGCTTGCACTACGAACAGTGACAAAACTGTAAAATATTAAAAATTATTCTATTTTTCACCGCGAACGAAATAAACCATTTTAGACAAATTTAGAGCAATATTTGCAAAAACAAATATTTATTTAGTAAGTCTATAATAATAGCTATCACGTAAAAGTATTTTTGTTATAAGGAGAAGGCAAATTATAGAAATATTTTTTTTATATTTTGTAATAAATTTTTAAATTTATTTAAAATAGTTTTAATTAATAGCCCAATAAAAATCATGAATTTTGATGTATAACACAATATTCTGTGTTTTTTCAATAGGCTTTAAATGATAAATCTTTAAATACTCTATTCGAAACGCACCCTTAATATTGCCCGAGATGATATTTAACTGAGTTTTTCAAGAAAAACTGTTAAAAACTCGAGTAGCGACTTTCGGTTGACCAATTCTTACCAAAAGCTAATCAGCTCTTCATTTAGATTTACCTCCAGGAATATGAAAAAATTAAAAATTTTGGAATTGTGGTATTGGAGTTACGCGATCCGGAACGATCGATACACACACATACATACAGACAGACAGACATTTTATGAATATCTAAAACAAGCATTTTACGCTCAATATATAAAACCAGACTCCTCTTGCATGAAATTTGGAAATAGTGCTTAATCAACAGTAAATACACTCATGGATTTACTTTCAAAAGACGAATCTTACAAATTACAATTTAAAACGGTGTATAAATAGGATCCTTCACCCTTGCCACCTTTTAGTAACAAATAGGGTCATTTATATTAAACTAGATCTTAAAACTTTATAATAGGTAGTATTAAAGTTTAAAATAAGTTATTAGTATCTAAAATATACGAGTTTTTAATTCCATTCTGCAAATGCCTTTTTAAATACAGAATCCACTTTCAAGTAAATGAGTGCAAAAAAATGAAACAACTAAAATAAAACAAATGATACATATTTGAACTTGTAACCAGACGCCAGATAGTATTCCCTGCGCCAGATATAAATCTAATGAGTTTGTAAGAAATTGAAAGATATGTTGAATGACAGACATAGGCTGCCGATGGCAATCAAAATTGGACCATAATATATGTAGTTTTTTTTTTTAATAATTATTTTATTAATGCCCAGTTGCTTTAAAAAGGCTTAAATTTTAAGCGTCAAACAAAAAATGCAAATCGAATTTTTGACATTATAATTCATTTGACATTTAATTTCGATGCAATATTGCCCATTTAAGCCAAGTTTAAATTTAAATGAAGTTTCATAAAAAAAAATAGTAGAAGAATGCAAACTTCTTCAGTTTTAAACAATATGAATTTGTACTTAATTATGATATTGTATTAGCATTTTATTGCAACTTGCAACACTAATAGAGACTTTTGTAAGGAATATCTCAGTGGCTCAACTAATTCAATATTAGATTTTCTAATATACTCACAATATAGATCGTTTTCTAAGCATCGAAAACTTCTGCAACAATTTTAATTGTATACATCATGATATGTCTTCCTAAAGAGAAGTTAAAGAAAGCAGTTCACGATGGAAGAAGAAATGATGTTTGGAAAATGTACAATACTCAAGACAATACTTTAAGAACAATGGAGTTTTTAACGTTTGTTTTCAAAGAACTTCTAGAAAAACCAATTCATATATGCAAGAAATATATTAGTTGTAATATTATTTAAAACTTACCAAATTTCACACATAATTTATTATTTTTGTTTCAAATATTTGTAAAGGTTATAAAATATTTGTGCGCGTTTAGTTGACACTAATACTGTGGGTCCTTTGGCTTATAAATTAACCCCCTTTCCCTTTATACCAATATTAGATGTTATGGAGTCCTTTCCTCGTTATAACAATAGCATATTATAATTGAATGTTAGGTTCTCGTTCTTTGCATTATTGTGTTATTATGCCCTTGTTATGCCAGTATAAATTTGAGGCAGCTATACTACAATTTGTATCATAGGTGGCACTGGGAAATAAATCTTGATTTACAGAATCGTGTTTATGTATTTGAATACAACATTTCGAATCATAAATAAAACAAATAATTGATCTGCAAAAGGAATGAGGGAATATATTTTAAAGTGAAACACACACAAACGACATATTAAATTTCATTTGTGAATTCAATCCAACTAAAGATAAAAATTGTGTAAATCAAGCCTTATATTATAGAGTCATCTATGTTACAAATTGTAATACACACATATTCTAACCTCTATTCTACAAATATTTGAAACAAGAACAATTTACCTGTGACATTTGGTAAATATACAATATATTTTTTTTTTTAATTATATTTTTTTATATTATAAATTTCCAGAAATGCTTCATTAACCACTCGTCTAAAAGTAATGATTTTCCAAAGATCCTTGATTTCTAGTATTTCTACCATCGCACTCTTGTGAACTGCTGTGTCTTCTCTTCAGGTAGATATTTGATATTATGATAATATAATAGGCCGCTTGAAATAGTGTATCCACACTTCAAGAAATAAGTTCCTATGGAAGTCCTCTACTTAAAAAAAAAAAAAACATTTATTTTGTAAGTATATGTAGTTAGAAAATCGATAAAATGAAAAGTACATACATCGGGTTGGGTAATCATTATGAAAGGTTTGAACGGTGTTGCGTTTTGCGTTGCACTCATCTGCGAATACAATATAAAAAGTTCGGTAAAATAGTTATGTGTTAAACTAGGCACTAAAATACTAGATTTATGGCAGAGGCTGCAGTTTCATGCTGTCGAAGCTGTAAGTCTGTGTTTAATATCGTGTTGGCTGGTAACACAAGCCTTGCTTTAAGTAAAACATTGTTTTAAAAAACGTTAGATTCAAATTTCAATATTTAATTTCACCCTTATGTTTAAAGAACAATTTTTTAAAAAATATTTATTTGAATAAAACTACGTCATCATTACCGATGTCTACATGTATTGTAGATAATGGCACACCCAGAAATGGGTAATATGCCGTGATTATATATTTATTTATTTATTTATGAAACTACGTTCTGCTTTAAAATCATATTTTGATAGATTTGATATTCATTATTGTTACTAAATATTAGATTGGCCCTTATTGATATTTGACATTTTTTAAAAAAACAGCGTTTTAGTTAAAACAAGGCTTTTGCTACCAGCCATTATTTTTTGCCGATTTTAGAATTAATATTAATTTATAGCCCGATTTTCAAAAAAGTTTAAGCTATCCTCATTTTTGATTAGTGAATTCTCTTCCGGTATTTAAAATTTAGTCTTCAAAATAATATCAAAAAAGGTAGATACTTGAAATAGATTAGACTATATTTTAAGAGATAAACTGTCAAAATTAAAGTAGAATTCGCTAATCCAAAAATGAGAATTAGGTTAAACGTTTTCAAGAATCGAGCTGTTGGTGATTATTTTCAATAACTATTTTGAAGGTTATCGCCATAGCTATGCGTTAGTTGAACGGTTGCTTTGTAAATACCAACAACAGACAGTAAATAGTTATTTATGCAACAAGTGTAAAAATAGGAAAGGAATAGGAAAGTGACCGAACGAGCCGTAGGCGAGTTCATCAAAACCTATGAGTGAAATAAGATACTTTTTACTCGAGTTGCATACAAATTTTTTTTACATCTGCAATAAAAGTGTGAAAAAAAGTGCCGTAACGTTTCATTATTTCACTCTGTAGCGTTAAAAAAAGTAACTTTTTTTCACACTTTTATTATGTTAAAATAAGAGATACTTGCGCATTTATCAATTTTTTTTTTCTGAAAGAATTTCTCTTTATTCACTTTAATATATGTTTTGCGTCTGGCAACTGTATATTTTTCAAAATATTTTTTTAAAATAACTTCTTATTTCAAATTTTCCCGTGTGTGACGTGTACTATTAATACCAATCACAGTCTTTCTTGCCCTAGCGTTAAGTGAAGCCTTATTTCAAAAGAAATTATTCATTTTTACACAAATTCATTAGTTTCATTACTTTGTCTTAAATTTGCTGATATAAAAAAGAAATAAAATATGATTTTAACACGAATCAGTCGTTCCACACGTAAAATATAGGTTAAATGCCACTAAAAATGACACGTACATTCCCGGAAGTGTGTAGCCACCTGGTGGCAAAATTATGAAGTTGTCTATACGAATTAAATATCTTGAAAATATCTGGTATTTAAGTAAATAATTATAAAATATACTTACTGTTAAATAATATTTTTGTATTTGTTATTTCACTTTTAGAATTATACTGTAAATATTTGTATGTACAATGGGGTATTCCGACATTTTTTAAAAATATTTTTTTACATTAGTACGGACCAGTAGGACTCTGAATATCTAACTTTGAGTAAGAAAATGTATGCATCACATGAGATATGAATTTTAAATTTTTTTATCGCAATTCAAATTTTCTTATCATGGCGCGCTTATGACGTCAACTCGATGGTGACATCTGCAACGAATTTCAGCGCCTAAATCCACATGTTCATGACAGCCATTTGCTTGTTTACATATGATTTTAGTAGCAGCGTGTTTTTCGGTGTTTGTCCTGTGTTTGTTTATGGTAAAAATAGGAGTAATAATTATAAAGTGGACGAAATGTCAAAGAAGAAATATACCCGCGCGTGTTAACTACTGGCTCCATCTGTGTTTTTAAACGAAAATATTTACTTTGAAATGAGCAACAGATTATCAACTTGACGTCACAAATTTCAAGGACGTTTCTACAGCTGTAAAAATTCCAATTTTGTAACATTAGATTATGAATTAAATTTTTTTATTAAACATGTTTTATTATGTTTTTCTACTATATGAAGATGGAAACTATAGAAAAAAGTTATTATTTTGCATTAAATTCATATCACCGGAATACCCCATTAAAACATAATTCAACTTCTTCGCTTTGTCGTAGTATTACAACAAGCTTGTATGAGTCATACAGACTTGGTCGAACTATATAATTATTAATAGTCTACGTCACAAGAATTTCACCGCGAACTTTATGGATATTTGAATGAAAAGTTTTATATTTTCTAATAATTTTTGCATTAATATGTTTAGAATGGGGTCCTATACCATAGTCATATTTTAACTATCTTAAATAAGAAGACGAAAATATACATAAATTAATGAGTATTAGTGAAAAATTTTTCTTTAAATATTAACTAGGTCACAAATTACAAGCGATTGAAGCTGATTACTAATTGGGTATGACGCGTTAGGTACTAAGAATTTGATTGGTCGCCTGATTTTAAAAAGAAGATTCGCGCGTCTGCAGCGGTCACCTTTGAAAGAATATGAAATGTCATGTTGTTCTATAACCTAACAAAACATTTAACAATTTTATGTTTGATGAATTTGTTTAATTATAACATCTAGTAATATTAACAATAATCATGTATTTATAATGAAATCAATTTGTAATATGAATTAAATTAATATTGAAACTTCAAAACAGGCAAACATTAGCGCCATCCGTCGTCATACTTTGTGTAATAATATTGTCAAACTGTTTCAATGTTCTGTAATTTATTAGGAAGAAATCCTTGTTAAATGCTTATTATTTATGTTATTTATACTTAATAATAATTTCTTCGTGAATATAACGTATAAGTTTTTATATAAAAACATTTCAGCTATGCAAACATGAAAAAATTTGTTTCCAGTTTAACTAACAGTTTGTCCTATTGTTTGTCGATCACTTGTTAGTACCTGGTACGTCACGCACGAATTCTTAATCTTTAAAAATTCATATCTCGCTTATTACGCAAAATTTTTAAGTCGCTTTTGCACTGAAGTTCTTATTTTATCCTGTTCTTACAGGAAAAAAATAAAAGAAAAATGGTATAGGACCCCATTAGTTTATATTTCATAATTAATAGGAAAAAAATACATTTATTTTTTTCGCAACTACCCTATTATAATTAGTGTTGGTTGACAAGTAAACTAACCGAATGTGCATGTTGCCTAACAACGTATTTACTTTTACACATTGTAAAAAGTGCGGAAAGTATATATTTTACGCACGGTTGTATTTATTTGAAATCGTCACTAAGGGTCCAATTCTCAATTTTCACCATTGTGATATGATATGAAATAATAAATTTATATCATATCACTTGTCAATGTCATGATATATATTTGCTAAATGTCAACAAACATTTGCACCAAATACGTATTTTCTTGTTATGCGCAATCATTATTGTCAACATGCGGTAAATACATATAATATCACACTTTCTCACCCATTTACATCAGATCACTTTGCAATTGAGAATAGCTCCATGTGATAAAGTGAAAAAAAATCACTGCATATCACTTCAGTGAAAATTGAGAATTGGGCTCTAAAGTACACAAAAATGTTCAGAAATCGGCACTGAAGTAATCCATTATACGACGATTTCAAGCAAATGCAGTGTTACCAGCCTTATAATAATTATTGTACATATAAGATAATTTGGGTATACCCAAATCGTTCAAGCAGCCAATGCACGTCATTACTTAGTGTAAAAACCTTAATGCATTAAAATAACTAATAGTGAAAAATTAAATAAAATTTTTAACCGTCAAAAAGTGTATGGCCTTATATAATTATTATTAAGAAGAATAGTAGAGTTCATTACTTATCGTATATGACCAACGAGCTATAAGTAAATATAGAGTGGCGGATGAGCGCTGCTGGCCGTACACACTTGGACGCCATGTCTACTATAACCTGCCAGGCAGGTTGCAGCCTACCAGTAATATTTCTGAATAATTTTTAACGAAATAATTTACCTTTTATTATAGAATTATAAATATAAATAATGCAATTTGTGGCGAAAAGTTTTATTCTGACATGTATCATATTTCGAAATAAATAAATAAATAAATTAATACATATTTAGTTTCACAGATATATAATATGGATGATGTGAAACTATTGATAAATTAATATAATTTAAGAATTTTTACTGTGAATCCTTATTTTGTTATAATATTTTACGATAATAAATAACAATTAATATGAAAAATGTAACTGCATTAATACAATATATTGAAAAAGTAGCAAGGTAGGTAGATAGTTACATAAAAACGAAAATAGTGAAAATTAAATTATATATTTTATTATGACAATAATAACGTATATAAAAAATATAACATATAAAATACAATAACAAAAACATATTCTTTAAATAAAATAAACAAAATTGTGAAAATAATCACTACATATATATGAAATAGAAAATAATGTTTTTATTGACCTTTAAATATGACTGTTTTGGTCAAAAATTGTCGAATGTTAGTTCCTTGAATATCTGTAAGAAACAGTCCTACTATTTACACAAAAAATTGATTACCTATAATAATTGTTCTTGTATTTATTTTAATTACAACAGAAATTTTTGTTTCAGTAAAGAAAATTTGATTGTAATAATAAATATCAGTAATTACATAAAAATAAATTGATTATATTCGTTGTTTTAGGCGAGAAACTATTATCAGACTACAGGCGGTAAAATCGTAAATCCGTCGCTAATTAAAACTTTGAGTTAAAATTTTTGAATATAAAATTTACCTGTGAAACGACTTGCAACTATTTCTAATTTGTCTGTTTCCACACTGAGGAACAACACACTTTGCGGGCATTTTTAATAAATAGTGCAATAAGCGCTGAGAAAAACAACGTATAGCGTCTGAGCTGAGCGCTCAGTTATAGTAATGGCCGCCGACCTAAGCATTCAACTGTGTACGGGTAAAGTACTCGTTCAGCATGCGATGCGCCACTCTATATTTACTTATAGCTCGTTGTATATGACATAAATAATATATAAATAATGTACATCTACTTCATATTATTCGTTTATTTGTTACTATAGTTGGAAACATAGTTAATTTGTATGTTCATACTATCATAGTTATTCTTTGAAAAATATTTGTTTTGTGTTTGTAACATTTTTGTGCATTGTAAAGGCCTATTTATAATAAAGTACCGTTAAACGCAACGCAACGTTACCGTTAACGCAAACACAAAATCTGTGATTTATAATAAAAGCCAAAGATATCACTTCTAATCAATCAGAAGAATTCGGTACATTTCTTTGAAATTCGGCTCACTATTATTTATTGCCTTTATATGGCATACATAAGTATAAATAAGGTTAGTATTATAAAATAATTTAAATAGAAATGGACAGTGACGAAAATATAGTATTTATTTTGTAGATGTGACAGTTCATGCACATGTCGATAATACAGATTGCAATCTGTTTAACTATTTTCATAAAGATTCTAAAACCTCTGTAAACGTACCAGTACATGATGTTACACATCTAGTTACTTTTATTCAATTTTTGTTAATGACGTGCATTGGCTGCTTGACCGATTTGGGTATATATATACGATAATGGGGTCTTCTACCACTGTAAGATTTTTAATATTTAGGCATAAATTACTTTTTATAATACTTAAATATTTCTGTAAAAATATAAACAGTGTTATATGCATTGGAATAAGCTTACAGTTAATTTATAAATAATTCTCTCATTTGCCGGCTTTTGGTTACTACGTCACGTTCTCTGCAACAGGAAAGCGAGATAAATATACAACTAAGAAAGAGAGAAAAATATAGTGGAATCATACCACCATGGCTGCGTTCCAAAACCCTACACTTTACTACTAACGAGGAGGTTATAGAAATTAATCTACAATATTTTCAAACATGGGTGCTCACGATTCTCAACATATGAAAGTAATTTGCCTTCTTGAGGAAGAAAACATGCTTTTGGTTGAAAATAAACATAAGTAAACACGTTGGCCTGTATTACGAGCACACTTTTATAATAAAAGCGCTTTTATGGAGCGTACTTTCACATTATATTATGAGGAGAGTGCTCCATAAAAGCGCTTTTATTATAAAAATGCGCTTGTAATACGGGCTTGACATTAATGTTGTAATTATAAGTAGTTTTGTTAATTTTTTAAAATTATTTTTCATTTAGTTTCAATTTTTTACTTCAACAAAACTCTCGCTCCAAAACACACTACACATCATACTCTAACTCCTACGCAAAAACTCGGGATTCTTGATTTTGGAACGCAGCCCATATTAACTACTTTTGACATTTGGTTTTTGGTAGGTTATGTTTACTAATTGTGATCTGGCAGAGACTTGTATTTATTATAAATTCGACTTTTATTATACATCTATCAGCATTTAATAAGGTTGTATTGTAGTAATATATTCTCAAGTTTACAATATATTTTATTAAACAAGAATTTCATGGTCGCTGCTCGCTTGGTGGCGCTATAGTGTCTGTAACAGTTTTCTCTCCTTCCGGTCTCAGGGAGAGCGACGTTACGAATTTGAATTTTATATCACATTTTAATTATTAATTTCTCATGTATTACAAATTATTTTTGAGTGAAACTATGATTTATATACTATATAATTCTTCCATACTTAATTATAACAAGTAATTTAATATAACAACTGACATAAAAACAGTAATAACCAATGATTTGAATGGGAGGGCTATTTTATTAGTAAAATTCAGCAAACATTGAAACTAAACTTTTATTTTTAATTAAAATAGTGTAATGACAAAAATATAATTAAAATAACGTTTTTCTTGCTTTGGCACTGGTAAAAATATTCACAGTGTCGTCAAAATTAATTTCATTTAAAAGAATTTTTCGATGCACATAATAACCAAAGCGTTTAATTTTGCGTGGGATTTTGTGGACCTGCGGTAATCCTTCACTCTCTTCAGTACTGAAAAGGTTCTTTAGCCAGTATAGTTAGTCACTGCTTTGCAAACAAACACCCGTAATAAAATTACAATGTTAGGAAAAACATTCGCAATGTTCTTGTCTTTTAATAGTTTCAGAAATTTCAGTAATCCGTTTGCTAATTTATATTTTATAAAAAAATAATAATTTTCTTTTTTTCAATTCCTGACATAATTTTGCGCCCTCTATAATTTTGCGCCAGAAGCCCGGGCTTCTCGGGCTTCTGCGATAATACGCCACTGGTGCAAGAACGAATTAAACAATTTTGATGAAGAAGTTTGAAATAAAACATAATTTTGAGTGTTTTTTGCGATAACCTCAATGTTCGCAGGTTAGCAGCATTGAGTGTCAGACTGACAGTTACATAAACATAACCTATAAAAATAAAATATTCCTTTAATTTTCACAAATTTTCTATTTCAAATAAATTTTAACATGCAACTCGGCACTAAAGTTCCATTTTATTACTCATGTGGTTTAAGGCCTCGGCAATTAAATTCCATATTCGTGATAAAAAGTAGAACTTCAATACCTTGATACATAAATAATTATTTTTTGGCAATTGACATTAAAAATGCACTTTGTTGACGGCCAACAGTCTTTAAAAATGTCACTTTTACTGCCTTTTACATAGCAACCGCTATACAAACGCATAGCAACCATTCAACGAAGGAATAGCAACATAATTTGATGGCGACAACTTTCAAAATAGATATTAAAAATAATCACTAAGTCAATATTAATTCTAAAATCGGCAAAAAATAATGTGTTCAACACAGAGCTAAACACAGATTTACAGCTTCGGCAGCATTCATTGCCGAGGCAAAGCCTCTCAATTTTTCTCGGCCAATCACTGAACCATAAATCAATTATTCACGTTTATTTTAATTCTGCCACGATCACTATACCTGCGGCTATCTGATAGTTGACTGTTTTGTCATTGTCACTGCTGTCACTCGTCATATTGTATATTTGTGTATACGTTGTTCAACAAATTTCTATTGTTTTAAAAAAATTTAAACTTCATTAAAATGGATAATGAGAGCTACGAGGAGAACTGATCAGTAGAGAGGATTCGCCGGTTCTGCGACCTCCTCCTCCGTGGAGCAGCGTTCTGGGGCTGATTCTTAGTAACTCTGCGCATATGTATCATTTTCAGTCAACCAGGTTAGAGTTTAAAGTCCAGTTTGTGGTTGGAACGTGAAAGATACGCGTAATTGACGTTACGCGGCTGATTCTTATTAACTTTGCGCATTGGATCATTTTCGTTCAACCAGGCTAGAGTTTAATACCCAGTTTGTGGACGGAAAGTGAAAGGCACAAGTAATTGTTTATAATTTATTGATATCTCCTTGAATTTGTAAATATAAATAGGAATGGAAAATGTATATTTACAGTGTATTTCCCAGCCCACGGTATAGACTGGTTGAACGAAAATGATCCATATGCGCAAAGTTAATAAGAATCAGTCGCGTAACGTCAATTACGTGAATCTTTCACGTTCCAACCACAAACTGAACTTTAAACTCTAACCTGATTCAGAGAAAATGATCCATATGCACAGAGTTAATAAGAATCAACCCCAATAAGCTCCTCCACGGTGGAGGAAGTCGCAGAACCGGCGAATCCTTTCTACTCTGATCCCCGCTAAAAATACTTTAGTGAGAATTTAACAATGGATATAACCACCCTGTCTCTGAATCTTAAACCATTGTACAAATAATTTTACAATTCATCTTCACGCCAATTTAATGTTCTGTTTGATAAATATTGTTCCAAGAAATTATGTATTTGTAAATTTGTTTCTAAAATATTTAAGTTATTTACAAATTTACAGGAGTAGAAAAAATATATTATATTCGGGATTATGGTCATTATTCACTCGGATGATTTGCATGTCATCTCCGTGGATAATGACTACCATAAACCCTCATTTAATAATATACAGTGCGTCTACCCCTTACCTCACAGTCCCGCTGACGAGAGACACTACGCGCGAGAAATACATTGACAATGTTTTTCTTATAGTTTGCGACTTTCCTAATTTCTACGTTTTTCGATAAGTTTAGTTAAGTCCTTTGTCACTAATATGCAGAATCTTAAAATTACCGTTAAGGGGGATGTATAGTTCACATAATATAACATAACAACGTAACATAGCGTAAGAGTTTTTTATGGTTTTATAGTTTTAAATTTTGTTATGCCTGAACCATATTCATAGTATTAAATTATTGGTGTATTATATGCCTCGGTTTGTACTTTGCACAATCTTCACTTCAGCTCCGTTCCTTATATCACCCCTCACAACAATGTATGAACCACCGCGCATCGTTGCCAAACTGTCACGTAACAGTAGACGAGCTGTACTATTACTGCCTTGTCAGTAAAAGTAATATTTTACAAACTGTTAACCTGAAAAAAAATCGCACTTTTAATGCCAATCAAAACAAAAAAAAAAAAATGTTATGACATTGAAAATCTAGAATATTTCGTTGATAAAATGAAATAATCAAAAAATTACTTAGAAAAAGAATTAAAATTTTAGTTTAGATTTAAAATATTGCACATGTAGTCGATTTCTTGTTAGGTCATTTGTCATCAAGAGATACGAAGTCGGTCAAATTAGAGCAAAGTTCCTCCATTAGTAGACCATTTTAATTTTAATGCTTATTTTGCTATTTCTAAAGAAATCTTGGATCACAAGATAAATGCATAAATTGTTTTTCCTACTCCCTACTGTATATGATGCTATATTCGCACGCCGAACAGTGTGGATATGCTAGTCATATCCACTCTAGGATGGATATGAAAAATTCGCACGTTGAACAGTGTGGATATGATAGTCATATCCACTCTAGGGTGGATATGAAAAACAACTGAATAAATTTTAATGCTACTAAATCAGTAGATTGTATACCGCACTGAATTTTAAATAAAAAAATAAATTAATTAAACCTATTCACTGATACATACAATTTTGTATACAAGGTCTTTTTCATTTATATATTTTAAATATCTTGGTCGTAGAAAAAGTATACTGTACAACTCGAGTGGAATGCCCATATCCCATTTGGATGATTGAGGCACTCCGCCTGCGGCGTCGTGTCCCAAACTTCATCCTCATGGGATATGAGCATCATATCCACTCTTGTTGTACAATATACTATTTACGTTTTGTTAGCTATGCAAATATGACCTGCGACCTTTTTAAAATTGGTTATGTGTCAAATAACCGAAGACCGACTCAATACAGCAAAAAATAGATGTACGCGATTTTTGTTGCAAGCCAGTGTAAATATGAATTAATATGGAAATTTTTGCAGTCCTTTAGGGCACCTTTTTTTATTTTTATTTTTTTCGATCAACGATGCTTAATTTTTTTCTCATAGTTAAGCCGGGAACACATCTAACAAACGTTGCTATTAGTTCGCATTCGTTTGCTTTGCTATCATTGCTGCTCGCGCACAGACATTCTTGTGGGTAACATGACACAATATGAACGAATGACTTAAAATATTTACGTTAGCTAGCATTCCCAGTTTTTTCATCCATTCAAAGGTGCGTTGTTTCGTTCGTGTGTATTGAAATTTTAAGTGCAATTGTAAACTTATATACGTGTACGAGTATCCTCTAGCTAGAAATCGCAAAGAAACAGCAAGCCTTACTTCTGGTGGTATAGCTTTCCTGAAGAAAGTATTCTACTTAACAATTTTTGGACTTATCATTTCCAGAAGAATGGTAATTCGGATAGTAAGTTCATACCATCATATCTATTTTTACTTCAGTATAAATTATTTATCCAAACAGTTCTTTGTTTTCTCTTTTTTTTTGTTTTCGTAGTTTTAAAAATCTACTGATACCAATATACGCGGCTCTGGCTATAACTAATTGTTGCTCATATTAATCCTTCTCTCAATTTCCACAACAAAAACAAAGAGCAAAATCAATCTTTCTCCACAAGTGGTAGCGAACTACTGCAAATTATTTTCAACATGTCCATATAGCAACGTTTCCAGACATTCGTGACTCACATTTTCTTTTGATCTTTTTATTTTTACCGAGAGTGATGAAAAACGTTCGTTCGCACTATTAGGCATTCGAATCACACTTAATTCATTGCAAACACTTGACGAACAAATATAAATAAACCTTCGACAACGCGAACGAATGGCAACGATTGCTAGATGTGTCCCCGGCTTCAGATTTCGAGTTATGAGGTCAAAATTTTGATTTTTGTATGTACCCCATAGTATACAGTGTGTCCCATTTAGAAGTGCCACCATTGGGATCTCGAGAACTATAAGAGATACAATGTCGGTTAAATGGAACTTTTTGTGCGCCCTTGGAAGGCCATCTCAGATGTGCTTTTATTTTTTCAAAAATTCTCATAGGGCACTAGATACTGACGAAAAACTGAATATTGTTGATTTTTTCTTTCTCAAATAACTTCTAAACTATTAGTAATTGAGAAAAACGTTTCAAATATAAAAGATAGATATTTTTATTAACTAACCAGTGGCGTACAAAATAAATTTTTATATCCGTAAATTTTCGAGATATAACACAAACTTATATTTTTTTAAATGGAACCCATATCTGATTTTAGTCTTAAAAAAATCAATATTTTTTTCTCTTTTCAATGATGTAAGGGTTATTATATTTTATATTTGTTTTGCTCCTAAAATTTAATTTTTCTCTTTATTTTCCTGAATTTTCTTATTATTTCCCAAGAAAACATTATTATCTTTATTAATTATATTGTATTTGATCAAAATAATTTGTTTTATGCCTTAATTACTTAATATTTTTATTCTAGACTCATAATTACAAATTACACTATGATGAGCCAAAGGCGACCTGATACAAAATATTATAAAAATTAATTGGATACGAATTTTGAGCAAAATTTTCTAACAAAATAAATTATTGAAATACAAGGAGTATTTCCAAATAGAAATCTACCAATATTTTCAAAATAATTGTAAATTGAATACAAAATAAGGAAAAAATAATAATTTTGAAGGCAAAATATATATAAAACATAATAACCCTTACATCGTTTAAAAGAGAAAAAAATATTATTTTTTTTGAGTCTAAAATCAGATATGGGTTCCATTTAAAAAAATATAAGTTTGTGTTATATCTCAAAAATTTACGGATATAAAAATTTATTCCGTACGCCACTCGCATAAAAAGTTCGATTTAACCGACATCGTATCTCTTATAGTTCTCGAGATCCCAATGGTGGCACCTCTAAATGGGACACACTCTAGGACACACTGTATAATTACGACAGTGAAAAGGGAATCGTTTTAGCATGTACAACTTATGCCAAATATTTCCAATTTTAAATGGCACAAAAGTGACCCCTGTGGTGCACTCTGTACACCAGATATGAGTGCCCGTGAGGTGACGCCTGGTAAGCGCCCACACGGTAAAATATATCGTCATCATTACCGAAGTATACATGTGTTGCAGATACTGGCACACCCTTTAATGGGTAATATACCGTGATGATATGTTTTTTTTTTATAACTTATACCAGGTGTTTTTTTTTCAAGGTGCACATACTTAGGAGGTTAACATAGGAAATCAGTTTTCTGCAGTGTTATTTCCCGTTTTGACTTACAACAATGGTTGTGCAATCAGTAGAAACATAAAAAAATTCTCTTTCAAAAACACGAAATACATGTAAATTATATATTATAGTTCTAATTAATTATTATATTTATTCAATTTCGTATTAATAGCAATAGCTACAGTATTTTGAACGAAACGATAAAAAAATGCTTGACATTTTATCTGACAGAATTCGTTAGTTATAATTTTGTTATTTTCTTTTTAATGTTTTGTAACAGATAAGAAAATGCTTTACAAAAATTAATTTTGTAGCATGCGAACGTACCGTGCTGGCAGCGCTGGACGGGCGATAAGCGTAATTATAGTGCGCCTATGAGCGAATGACGTAAGCGTCGCGTCATATTATTCTAGAGTGAATACCGAGCTATATAAGGAATAAGCAGCTCGGTGCGGTTAGTTCAGTAAGGAAGGACAGTCAGTGAGTGCTGTTGAGTTAGTGTAGTGGACTTTGAAGTCTGATACAGGTCTACAAACGACAACCAGTCTGATACGCGTCTGTAGAAAGACAGTCTGGCAGAGGAGACAGTCTTTAGTGGAGACACTCTGAGAGAAGACACAGTCTGAAGAGGAGACAATCTAGACGATCTCAGAGGGAAAACTGTATGTGAGAGAAGACAGTCAGTCTGCTAGGGGAAGTCAGTGCTATAAGTAGATATTGTGAAGGTAGTTAAGTTTGTTCGTTATGGTATATTATAAATTGTAATATAAAAACAAATAGTGATATAAATAAATAGGTAGTGATATAAAGAGTGGTGAAATAAATAACTGTAGTAAGATAAATATTGTTTATAGATAAATAATCGTACTATTAAGTCTTTAATAATAATAATCTGAGTCTTTAATAATTAGTGTTTAACATTAGTTTATTCGTAGTATTTAATTAGCATTTCCTTAATTAATTCTTGTCTAATAACTGTAACACGACGACGAACTAAACTTTACGTGACTATTTAAAAAGGGGAAAAACGCGGGAATCTAAATTTAATAATTTGGAATTTGAAGAAAACACAATTAATGATCCAAATTATTGGTAGCGTGCCACCAGGTTATTTATTGGTAAATAACCAAAACCCAATTTTGAATTTGGATATAAACTATAATTTTATTTGTTTGGAGGGCAAGGCGATATAATGATTAAACGATTTTCTATTAAATAACTGTATTAACAAAATATAATTAAAATAGAAGATAACAATACAATAAAATAAAAACAAGTAGAATTTTATAACACAATTTAGAAACCGAGCGGAAAAAGTTACATTGTTAAAAATATTATTGTTAACTTACACAACTATGAATATTTACACTTACATCTTGACTAACTAACGGCTTCTTACTCCGACTAACTCCGACTAACCATTCGATCGTCAATTTATTGTCCGTGATTATCCCATTGTTTGACACTACATCACCAATCTGGATTCTTATTGGTCAGTTCTGACGTCAGCGCACCAATCAAGTATCGCGTTCATCAGAAGCATCACGAGAGAAACAACCCTTGTCACGACCAAGATGACTCACATTCTCATGACCCATGAGAACCAGACCGATGATGTTTGCCAAACAACGAGATAATAATAATTCGGCAAATACAATGTCTGTTATAAGAAAATTCCGAATAGTACTTTAAATATTAAGTTTTTGATAATGACCAACAACAACAAAATTTAGATTAATGACTTTTGCCGAATTATTTATTTACTACAATTAATTACAAATTAAACTAATAATACTGAAGAACATTGTTACATAACAATTACTTTAATCATTAATATTTCTTTGATTTTTATCCAAATAAAACGCTACAATTTCATAAAAATTTTAACAATAAAATTTGCACAAGTTATAACAAATTTTGACAGATAAAATGTCAAATATTAGTTTATCTTTTTGTTTAAATTCCATGAGGATTGCTTTTAATATGATATATAATAATTTATGTGCCTCAAATATTATATAATTTACATGCATTTGGTGTCATTTGATTTCTATTGATACCTTAAATATTGTAAGTCAAAACGGGGGCAACAGTCTGCAAAAAAACTAATTTCCCATGTTAATCTCGTAAGTGCACCTTAAAAAAACATTTGGTGTATATATTTATTTATTTCAAACAGCTAAAATGCAACAATTATTAATTTTATAGATTAAAACTACAATTGTGACAATGAAACAAAGATATTATCAATTAAAATACTGTATTTGATTTGAATGCAGTGTGGCGTGGTATTGAGAACTGACATGTCCGATGGCGGCAGCACCATCGGACCGATCAGCTGTTTCTGAATTAGTACTCGCAATGTTGTGACATATGAATGCAAACAACAAGAACAATTTTTTCATTTAAAATGAGGCTAGGTATCATGGAACATTTTAGATATCTGGAAGCAACAGCTAATTCTATATGTTTATAGAAGGTATTTATAATTTTTATATTTAATCAATCGAAATTGATGATTCCAGGTGAGCGAATTATAAACGCTAACCACATACTATTTATAACTAGAGCAATTACTGCGAAGCCACATGAAATCAAAATACATTTAGCGAGTTCTTCAGACAATTTAGATGCTGGTGCTGGTGTATTATTAATATTATCCTGTACTACTTCATTTACTGCATTGCAGTGTCACTGGCGTTTACTGATTTTGGCTTTACACGTTTGGTTTGTCGTAGCAAACGTTTATTATCAGGAACTTTTACTTGAAATACGAGAAGACAAAGTGATGGTACTGCAGTTCTTTTTAAAGTTTTACGCTTAATTGTATAGAAAAATACATAAATAATTAGAACGAACATAACATGAATTTTTTATTCTAAGACAAAATCTGAACATTGAATTTTTTACTCACTAGGAAATATGTAATCATCCGATTTAAAATGACGAGAACAAACTTTCATATGTTTCGTTATTTGTTTTGCACTAGGAATTGCATATTCCCATGCTTTTCGTTAATCCATATCCATTTCAACACCAACACTTGTCGTAACTTTAACTTTATTTTAACCATGTTTCAGAATATTATAAAACCCAATGCCTGTGCCTCGACCAGATCTTGAGTTGTATCCGAATGCACAACAATTAGTACGACTTTTTCCCATTTCTATTCACAT
Organism: Ophonus ardosiacus; assembly: GCA_943142095.1. Taxonomy (NCBI): domain Eukaryota; kingdom Metazoa; phylum Arthropoda; class Insecta; order Coleoptera; family Carabidae; genus Ophonus; species Ophonus ardosiacus. The sequence goes on along the minus strand of OW964834.1, from coordinate 19,672,784 downwards.
AAAATGATTAAACCACATGTAACTCAGCATACAGTCACAATGCAGTACTAAACCGGAAAGTTCATGTTTTTCCCAGCAGATGGCATATCGCAGCTTGTCAGTTGTCAATAGGGCGAACATTTCATGGCTTCAGATTAGTGCAAACGTGAGACAGTTTTAAATTGTTCCAACATTATGCAAATATTGCAGAAAAATTATTGCACTTGTATAATAAATGAAACCAGCTAAATTGAATGTAAGTGAAATAAATCATTTTAAATAAATAAATCGTCACGGCATATTACGTAGATCTTAATACATAACGTGCAAGTGTACCATACCGGCGCCGCTGGTCGGACGGGACGCCACTGATTGCGCGGATGTGTCCGATTGTATCGTGAGCGCGACCTTGGTTGGAAGCCTGTAGAAGGCGATAACGTAATTGCCATGTATAACTGTAAAACAACATAGTTACAGTGCGCCTGTAGGCGAATAACGTAAGCGTCGCGTTGCATTAGGGAGTTATTGCAACTACTAAGATGAAAGAACGTAAACGTTAATCTTATGTAGAAAACACTTTATTTTAGAAATAAAGGATTTTCAATTTCAATGTTTACCGCATTTAATTAGTGTATTCACGCTATCGTTAACGCTAAAAACAACACAAACGAGGTTACATCCACACTTTTCACTGAAACATAACCTCAAAAGATACAGAACGTGTGACGTTAAACGCTCGCTGTTCCATTGCACATAATGTGTCTCCTTATTCATATAACTTGAACCTTATTAGTACGCATGCGCACTCGGGCTGTCACATGACTTTAAAGTGCACGTTATTTTTGCGTTGAAGCTGCAATAACTCTATTATTCTGGAATTGAATGTTCGAGATATATACCGGGCTATATAAGCAAGAAGCAGTTCGGTGCGCATGGTTGTCTCTGCGTAGTTGTAGTTAGTTGAAATAAGACAGTCATTGTGTGCAGTTGAGTTAGTAAGTGGACTTTGAAGTCTGATACGAGTATACAACCGACATCAATCTGAAAGGAAGACAGTCTGAAGAGCAGAGAATCGGAAAAAGAGACATTCCGAAGAGGAGACCGTCTGAAGAGAAGACAGTCTGAAGAGGAAATAGTCTGAAGAGGAGACCGTCTGAAGAGAAGACAGTCTGAAGAGGAGATCGCCTGAAAGGAAGACAGATAGATAGAGATATAAATAAACAAATAGTGATATAAATAAATAGTTAGTGATTTAAATAAATAGTGGTGATATAAATAACTGTAGTAAGATAAATAATCGAAGTGATGTCTTTAGTAACAATCTTAGTATTTAATTATCTATTTTCTTAATTCTTGTTTAATAACACATTAATTTAATTATTTTTGATTTTTACATGTCAGCAAAATAAATAAAAACGGTATAATATAATTGTAAATGGGTAATACGTATTGAAGATATTCCATCTCCAAATTATGTGTCTGAAGATATTTAGATTATTGTAATGTTAAAAGAAGTGTTTGATGAAGTAAGAAAATACAACTAGGGGGAACTGAAATAAACTTATTTATTTACCCATACCCTGATTTATTGACAGACCAAACAAAAAAATATAAATTACAATGGATTTAATCTAAACGCTAGCCTCCTTAAACGTCCTGAAACAAAACAAAAGGCTCTATAAGTAAAGTGACTTAGTGATGAGTTTCACACACATACACACACACAAGGGCTTGGAAAGTCACAATCAATACACCATATGCCAACCGCATATGCACTACTCGACAGTAGTCTAATCTAGACCGTGGTGACCAACCACGCTGAGCGCCGTTAGCTCGTCAGCTCGGCCCGCTCGACTGCTCACCCAAATGGCTTTACATCGGCCTTACGGACATGATTGACAAAACCAGGATAAAACCATTCCTGCCGCGACCATGCGGTGACAACAGCCCTACCACACGGAGCTAGCAAACCGTGTACACAGAGATCGCATTCCTGGTTACCCTTATCGGCACTCACAAACCGGAGGCCATACCGGGCGCGATTGTTATAAAACAGGATACTATTCTTTACACCTTTACCACTAGCGTGTTAACTCAACTCACCTTATATCAACCTCTCGCAACCACCTTCACAACACAACTAGCAAGAAAACATTAAGAAAATATTTAAGTACCTCGGTAATAGGTTACAAAACGCAATATTCAGGGATAGATATTTAATTATTATAATCAAATTAATTATGATATCTACCTACTCCGTAACAGTTCGGCTATCCTGACAATTCTTCTCGTCCTCGAGGAGATCAGCCAATCCACAAGTATCATCGTCCGATGTAGTGTTATCAGAAACGTCTGTGTCACTTAGAAAAATATTATAAGGTTTCATTCGATCTATTGCCACCACATTAGAGTATTCTTTTCCTTTTGTTCTACTTGCTTTGGGTAGGTCTTGTATTATATATCTATCGTTAGGGAGTACCTTTGTTATGATGAATGGTCCAGAATATTTTGGTATTAACTTCTTACTACCTTCTGTTGCTATTTGCTTTTTTATTAGTACCAGTTCACCTTCTTTATATTTCCGTCCTATTGTTCGTTGTTTATCATACATTTCCTTTTGTCTGATCTGATTTTCAGATAATTTCCGCGCTGCTTGCTCTCGAGTATCTTCCAGATTTTCATCGACATACTGCTCTAATTGTACTTCATTAGAAAGGAATGAATCTGCCTTCGACTTTGGTCGAAATCCGAAAAGCAGTTCACTAGGTGTTTTCTTCGTTACAGAATGAGTGGTATTATTAAGTGCGAACTGAATATCTGCCAATTTCTCGTCCCATTTCTCATCATCCGTTATGGAAGCTCTGAGGGATGCTAATATTGTACTGTTAAATCTTTCGCACTGTCCATTTGCCCTTGGAGTTGCAACGGCGTTTTTAATATGTTTTATTCCATGTTTTTCACAAAATTTTGAAAACTCTTTAGAAGTAAAAGCTGTACCCCTGTCAGATATGATTCTCGTTGGAACTCCAAATAGATCTATTATTTTCAATAGACATTGCATAACGTATTTGCTTTTGGTATTTCTAACGGCTGTAAGATGTACAAACTTAGTAAAAGCGTCTACGATAACAAGTAATTGAGTGTTTCCTTTTGTACTTTTCAAAAATGGTCCGACATGATCTATGTGAACTGAATGGTATGGAATGGGAACTTTTGTTATAGGGTTCAACAGTCCTGATTTTTTTCCTTTCGCTTGTTTTGTGTAGAGACAATTTAGACAACTATCGATATATTGTTTTACATACCGACGCATTCCTGGGAACCAGTAAGTTTCTGCGATCTTTTGTAGGGTTTTATTCAAACCGAAGTGACCAAATTCATCGTGGAATTTCCTTACAATTTGTATCCTTTGTCCCTTGGGTACTACCCACTGAATTCCTGTTGCCGTTATTCTATACACCCTGTTATTTCGTAAGCAATAATTTTTGTATATATCCTTTTCATAATTTGTAGTTGGAGGTTTACTTAAAATGTCTTTAATTAGTTTCAAGTTTTCATCCATCATCTGACCTGCTAAAATCCAATCATCTGTCGTAATGTGTAGTATACAGGCTTCTTCCTCATTCTGTTCATTCATTACAGGATTTCTGCTGAGTGCGTCAGCGTGCATCATTTGTGTTCCCGGTCTATAATCTACGGTAAAAGTATACTCCTGTAATTGGAGCCACCACCTACCAATACGTGGTATAAGATCTTTCTTCGTACTTGTTGTTTTAAGTGCATTGCAATCGGTAATTACTTTAAATGTTAGTCCTAATAAATAGACTCTAAACTTTTTCAGCGTTTCCACTACGGCAAGCGTTTCCAACTCGTATGAGTGATATTTCTTTTCGCAGTTTGTTGTATGGCGACTATAAAATGCTACAGGTTGAAATTTATCATTATTTTGCTTCTGTAATAGGATTCCACCAAGGCCAATCTGACTTGCGTCTGTATGGATCTCTGTCTCCGCATTCCTATTATACAATGCCAGCAAAGGTTTGTTTATTAATATTTCTTTTAATTTGTTAAAAGCGTCCTGTTGTTCTTCACCCCATTTCCAAGGGCTATCTTTCTTTGTTAGCCACGTTAATGGTTGTACAATCCTTGCATAATCTTTCACAAATTGTCGAAAGTAACTTGTTAACCCCACAAATTGTCGCACTTGGTGGACATTTACTGGTGCTGGAAACAGTTTCACTGCCTTTATTTTCTCATTTCCAGGTCTTACTCCGTTTCTGTCAATTTCGAATCCTAGATAAGTCACTGAGCTTTCGAAAAATGAACATTTCTTCACATTCAGAGTTAAATTATTTTGGCGTATCAATCTTAATATTACATTTAATTTTTCCAAGCCTTCCTCGAAATTGGTAGCTGGACATAAAATGTCATCTATATATGCCAATGCTATTGTATTTCCGTATACACCAAGAATTTTATTTACCATTCTTTGAAATATGGCGGGTGCATTTGTCAAACCAAAAGGAAGTCTGTTAAACTCAAATTGTCCGTCGGGTGTTACGAAAGACGTTTTTTGCTTACTATCTTCTGCTATGGGTATCTGATAGTAACCCGATGTCATATCAAGTGATGTGAAATATTTCATTCCATGAAGTCGATCTATCTGATCATCTATTCTTGGTAGCGGGTACCTATCTTTTACCGTAACTTTATTTAGTCTCCTATAATCAATACACATACGGTATTCGCCATTCTTCTTTTTCACTAGCAATATTGGTGACGCAAATGGAGAATTTGACTCTCTTATAATGTCAGCTTTTAGAAGATCTGTAATTATTTCTCGCACCTTATTCTTTTCATCCATGGAAAGTCGGTACGGCCTGTAAGTGAATGGGGTATCGTCGGACAAAACAATTTCCGCCGCGGGTACTGTGGCACACTTTAACTCTGTAACCGATTTAGCGAAACAATCTTGATATGTGGTCAATAAATGAATTACTCGTTTCTTTTGATCGTCGTTTAGATCTGATCCAAACTTCACTTCGTTTATGTCTATGTTATTTTTTCGTTGTGTCTCATTAACAATTTTATCTTCCTTACATTTGTGACCTCTTGCGAGAATTCGGTTTTTGCATAGTGTTAGGTTGCAGTCAGACAGGTTTACAACTGGTAATACACATTCGTCATTATCATCTGCTTTTGTAATACACCTCGGCAAGAGATGTTCCTTTCCTTTTTCCGACCGCACACTTAAATCAACAAAGACATCTTCCCTCGTATGTATATGACAATTAACATGCCCTATATATCCGGGTGGTATCACGGTTGTCTCTTTAACTTTTAAATTGAATTTACTACATTGTGGTTGTATATCGATTTTGGCTAGTGGACAATTTTCCTGTTTAAATAGCCGCATCTTATCGCAATCTTTGTATACAAGAACTTCTTCATTTTCTGTGAATGACTGACCCACAATCATAGGCACCGTTTGTACGTGATTTGGCACAATATAGATGGTTGTCGGTAATGTCACTTCGTCAATTTCGACTATCTGATTCTCTGCTTCACCTAAAGTGTTTACTTTTCCATGTCCGTAACCGCGTAATACAATGGTTTTCGACGTGTCATACGTGATTTTTAACCTATTAGCCTCCGTTTGCGTCATTGTTACACAAGTAGAACCAAGGTCAATATAAGCCAATGTTTCACATCCATTTACTACGGCCCTAAGAAAGAACTTTTCATTCGGACTTACCTTGGAATTTGTAGCAAGAATAGTTTTATCCTGACGCTGCTGGCGTGAATGAGAAGGAAAAGACTGTATCTGCTGGCGTTGATCCCGAAACGATGTTCGTGATGGACGTTCATCTTGTCTATGCAATCTTTTGGGGCAATATTTCTTTTTGTGTCCTTTTAAGCCACAGCCGTAGCACGTAATGGGTGTAGAGTGCGCGTTGTTCATTTGACTAAATCTGCGTTTCCGTTCATACATTTTTCCAGCATTACGCATAAAAGAAGTCCTGGGTGGATTAGACTGTGGATCATTTGTTACAGTTCTTAGGAATAGAAGAAGTGTTTCGGGTTTTTTGCAGTCCCTTGCTTGTGCTGCCGTTCTAATATTCACATCAGGAATCCCTCCTATGATGCACGAAACGGCATTTTCTCCTGTTATTCCACACGTGTTTAGAAGGGAAAGTTTTTCGTAATAATATTGCATCATAGGCTCACCACTTCTTTTCGTTCGTGCCATCATTTCCTGTAACATTCGAAAGTAATCTTTCTGTGGTGGGAAAGCTTCAAGTAACATTGATTTCCATTCTGTCCAAGAATGATCCAAAGTAGGTAGACTTTTGTACCAAGTTTCAGCATATCCCCGTAATCGTGACGTTACGTACAAAATTGTGGTTGATTCATCCCATGAGTGCATCACACGCAGATCTTCCACCTTTTGCAGCCAATTTTGCACAGATATATCAGGGCATGACGGATTAAATATCGGTATGGATTCGCGACTTTCAGGACGTGATTGGCTTAACTGAGACACATTCCTTGTGGCATGTAGCATTTGCATATTTTTAGCGACTTGCATCATAATCGCAGACATTTGCTGTATATTCTCTTCCGTACTACTACGACTAGGACGACTAGGCGAATCATTCATTACCGGAGTAGTAAACAAACGAGGACTATCGTTGTCAGACATGGTGATGCGGTTAGTTAGCCTCTTTATCCAACTGTACATCCGATTTTAGCGCATGAATCCTTTATCCCACTTCTGAAATGTTAAAAGAAGTGTTTGATGAAGTAAGAAAATACAACTAGGGGGAACTGAAATAAACTTATTTATTTACCCATACCCTGATTTATTGACAGACCAAACAAAAAAATATAAATTACAATGGATTTAATCTAAACGCTAGCCTCCTTAAACGTCCTGAAACAAAACAAAAGGCTCTATAAGTAAAGTGACTTAGTGATGAGTTTCACACACATACACACACACAAGGGCTTGGAAAGTCACAATCAATACACCATATGCCAACCGCATATGCACTACTCGACAGTAGTCTAATCTAGACCGTGGTGACCAACCACGCTGAGCGCCGTTAGCTCGTCAGCTCGGCCCGCTCGACTGCTCACCCAAATGGCTTTACATCGGCCTTACGGACATGATTGACAAAACCAGGATAAAACCATTCCTGCCGCGACCATGCGGTGACAACAGCCCTACCACACGGAGCTAGCAAACCGTGTACACAGAGATCGCATTCCTGGTTACCCTTATCGGCACTCACAAACCGGAGGCCATACCGGGCGCGATTGTTATAAAACAGGATACTATTCTTTACACCTTTACCACTAGCGTGTTAACTCAACTCACCTTATATCAACCTCTCGCAACCACCTTCACAACACAACTAGCAAGAAAACATTAAGAAAATATTTAAGTACCTCGGTAATAGGTTACAAAACGCAATATTCAGGGATAGATATTTAATTATTATAATCAAATTAATTATGATATCTACCTACTCCGTAACAGTAACATTATTATCTTTTCGAAATAACACTTTATTCGTATTTACTCTCAAAATGTTGCCACGTAAACCGGTCTCATTAAACTCCTGCCGCCCACCACTGTAATTTTAAATGAAATAGAGAATAGATATTTTTATTCAGCTCTGAAATACTTCAATCATTCATTTGTAGTCGCGAGTAGACGTGTTTTATGCATTTCCGTCTCAACTTAAGTAAAGTGTTATTACTTACATTTTCAAAATTTTCCTTTTCTGTGGCACAAATTTTGTTTTTCTGATAAAAAAAGGGTGGAACCACACGCAGCCAGGCGGTATCTGCTATTAAACCGTCGATTCACTCTTGAGTAATGATACCTTCCTGAGTAGTCTAGTTAGCAAAGTTATTGCTAGACTCGATGAAAAACTCGAAGAACAGCGAGTGCATTATGAGGGCATCATTTCCAAGATGGTCGAGAACAACCGCATCCTGGAGGAGAAACTGGATCAGCAGGAGTAGTACTCACGGCGCAACTGCATCCGGGTTTTGGCGTTCCGAACGAAAACACCGAATCAACCGTGAGTGATGTATTTAAAAGTATTTGTAGTATGAGTGTAGTACCTGACCTCATTGATCGTTGTCACAGAAATGGCAAAAAATATCCCTCCAGTACTAAAACACGACCTATTATTGTTAAATTTGTCTCGTACAAAACTCGTGAACTTGTAATGAACCAACGTAGAAAACTGAAAGGTACTAAAATGTTCATAAAAGACGATCTCACTAAAATGAGACTTCAGTTACTTACAAGTTCATCTGCCAAGTTTGGCTTTAGATGGTTTTATTTATGCCCAAGTCAATGACTATCAAAAAAATAAATAATTCGAATGACATAAACTAGACACTGGTAATGATATACATTATTGTTTGTTTAACACTATTGGAGCTGTTAGCATAGCGTAATTGTTATTTCTTATTTTTCTCCTTCTTGAAATTATTTTATTTAATTCTTTTATTGTTATTTCATTTGACTAGTTTTAAATTGTCAGAGTCGCACACTGTACGTTCATTCTAAAAACATCAGGTAGATCGTATTTAAACTTTACAAAATTTCATTATTTTCAATTTAATGTCTATTATAAATTTACAATATCAGAATGTCAGTGGTCTACGAACCAAATTAGACACTTTTTATAATAATCTTAACTCCACCGACATAAGCAGTATTCTATTTGCCACTTCTTAAAATCAGTTCACTTAAATCAGATCAGATAGATCATTTCACTTAGTGTAAGATCAGATGATCAAATGAAACAGATCAAAAAGAGAACTATCTGGTTATTGCTGAGATTTTGTCCTATTAACGAGATTTTGCCCTATTAACAACATTTTGTGGTAATTCAAGCAAATAAGTAGTGTTACTGATAGGGTGTGTTGAGTTTTCTCAAAATTTAAATATTCACTGCTTTAAAAGTATTTATTTTAAATACAACACACGAATATTTACAATGTTTAATAACTAAAACTATACGAACGGATGAGAAGAACAAAGATGTTGACTGTTTGAAATATTGTTACTAACTGTTATACTATATCAAGATAGTGTTTTTCAATAATTTCGCCTTCAATCAAAATCAACCCCCACTAAAAGGGTGAGTGAGAGAAGGGGAAAGAAAAGACTGACAAAATAAACTCAAGATCAAGCGAACATCTGCAAAACGTAAAATTTGGAAAATTGAAGCTAACACTGCATAGGATTAGGAAAATTCCCAAATGGACTTTCCAAGAATAAGTATAATTAGGTATTTCTGAACGCTTGGAAGATTATCTTGTCGCGTCTCCTAAACTAACAAAGAATAAATTTACATAGAATATGAACAATTAAATTTGATCAACAATTTATAATGTTGCTAATGAAACGAACAGTTACTTTCCGGATCGAATAATTGTAATTCATCCATTATGATTTCTGACATAAAAAAAAAACCAATTCGCTTGTGATAAGTGATCTAATCCATCTGACCTACCTCGAGAGGTGGATTACTTCGTTGTGATCAGGAGCAGAAAATCTAGTGGTGGGGGGTAATGTAATCCAGTCAAATAGAACAGCAAATAAGTGATCAAGATCAGAGAGTGTAAGTTAGATCTGATCCAAATGGGATAGAATAGAATACGCCTATTGATATTATCTGTTTAACCGAAACTTGGCTTAATGATACATAATTCAGTATTATTTTCTACACATTATAATATTTACAGGTCTGACAGAAATACTATAAAAATTGGAAAAAATATGGGTGGTGGTACAGCCTGTGCTATCAACAATAAATTTAAATCAGTACATGTTACTATTACTTTACACTCTACATCCTCTATCTCTCTCTGATCTTGTCTGTACCAAAATATTTCATTCCTCTACTTTATATTATATTGTATGCTACAAACCCCCTCGTATATCTATTGAACAGCAAAACTATGTTTTTGACTCTATCGAATCACTAATTACAAATACTGATGTTAAGTTCTTAATTGTCGGTGATTTTAATATTTCCAAATTGACTACAATCTTAGGTCATGTATGGGATCGGATAATTTAACATCAAATTTTGTGAACTTCATTTCTTTCATGCAAAACAGTAAAACAATGTACTCAATTCTCAATCTCGACTCTTAGATGCTGTCGTAGCTGATTTACCGGTAGGTAGATGTAACTCACTCTATCGAACCCCTTGTACCCGAAGATCCATTACATCCTGCTTTATCATTGTCATTCTTCATTTATATAAATACTGATTATCTTTCTTTCTCCTTCAATCCTAACTTTCTACGTCATAATTATCATAAAGCTGATTTTACTTTATAACTCACTTTTAATTCTTAATTGGAACTCATTATATATTTATGAAGATGTTGATACCGCATTTAAAAAATTACGAAAATTCTACCTGTAGATACCACACCTACCGACTGCGTTCGAAAACAAGTGGTTAATAGTTACCGTGTTCGAAAATTGTACCATATCTACCAGATCCATCTACCGGATCCATGATTTGTGGATCGAGTAATTCAGCCAGTAAATGCGGTGAATGAAGAATCTAACCTCAAAAAAAAGTAGAGATGCCAAGCCAAGTTGGAATCAGAAGTAGATTTCAGAAGTTAAAATGAGACGAGATAACATTTAACTACGTTAACTTTCAAATCTGTTTCATCTTTCAACTGCTTTTCATAGGTTATAAATCTATCCTGTTTATCACTTGCGTTCTTAAAGTATCTATCCCGGTAGCTGTAACCTGATGAACAGCTGTTTGCCGGTATATACCGGTAACAGTTAACCGGTAGAATTTTCGTAAATGCCTATTGAATTACGCTGAAGAAGTACAAACCAAAATTCCATATTAATTCATATTTAGAACTATGCATTTTTCAGGACAAACACATTTATAAAATGGTCTGCTAATGAGGTATTTTGTCCTAATTTAACCGACTTCGTATTTTTTATAGTTTCCAAATCCCAATGGTGAGCCTTGACATTCTGGATACAAAAAACTGCCAATTCTATTTTTTTGTTTATCGCGTCATTGTGATAGTGAAATACGATTGACAGATTGCATTAGCGTACAGTGAACTTTTTAAAGGGAATGAAAATAAATGTATTCGGGATATTTGGAATAGTATAATTTTTATTCAAAAATTAAATTGTCATGTTTTTCTGTAAACACCATACTAACGTAACGGTTTGAATACATAACAGTGTGATTTCAAAATATAAAAATAAACTGTATGTAAAAATCGAAAATTTCATTTCTAGTTTCATACAGTTTCCAGTTTCCTAAGATTCAAATCTTGACAATGAAGTTTCCGCAGATGAATTTCGCGCGCTCGTAATTTAAAAAGTAAACTCCGCAGTACAAATTATAAATAAAAGTACCATCAATAACCAATCTTCAATAATGTATTTTCAATTTGTACTCCGGAGTGTACTTTTTTTTTAAATAGTGAGCGCGCGAAGTTCATCTGCACCATCTTCATGGTCAAGATTTGAACGTTAGGAAACTGAACGAAACAAGAAATGAATAGAGCAATGGGCATTATTACGATACTATAATACATCTGGAGTTACCGCCATGTGTTCATTTTCTTCGAAACCAGTGAAGATTTTGGGAAAAAATTCAAATAAAAAACTTCTTTAATTAATTTACTACTTTGTCGCTGAATATTATGGTCTATCTTGACGAAAAGTTTCTCGCTTAGTGTTTTTTGTGCTGCAAAACAAACGTGTTCTCATTGACGTATTATAATTATTAGTTATAATACGTCAATGCGTGTTCTAATGTTAGTTTCTTTTATTTTTCTTATAATTTTAGAAACAAATATATTTTTATTACATAATCCCATTATCAAAACAAATAAATAATAATATGAAAAAATCAGAACGATATCTTCAATAACTACAAAGATATGAGCAGTTAAAATTATAAGTTGTGAAAAAAATTAAATGAGGTGATGTTTTCGAAAAGTGTGAATTTTCAAATGTTCGCAATGAGATAAAACATTGCGAATAGAATAGCAGAATCAAATTTGTTGGAAAAATTCCTATAAGATTACGTAACTTTTAATTTTAAGGTAGCTGGGAAGGTTTGGATCGCCAACTGCAATTGTGCCGAAGTGCATCAACATGGTGGCATTCAATTAGTCACAAAAGTTTAACATTGGGAATAATATCCAGATAGGTAGGTATGTATAAAGATCAGTAGTCTGCGCCAACTTCATGGTCAAGATATGAACGAAACAAGAAATGAATAGGGCGATGTATGATGTATGGATGGACATTATGACGCTGCCGTTCACAAATGCATTCCACTGATGTTCCCGCCGGCGACGTTTGCAAGCAAGTAAGTGGAAATTTCGAATGTTCGCAATGAGATAGTACATTACGAATAACACCATCAAATTTGTCGGAAAAAATCCTTTAAGATGACATAACATTTAATTTTAAAGTAGCTAAAAAGGTTTTAATCTCTAACTACAATTGTGCAAAAATGCGCGGCGTTCATAAAAGTTTAACAGTGCGTCCGGTATCCAGATATGTGTAGTGATGTAACCACATAACTATTGATACTTTATTAACATTTCAACCTATTTTAAAATTAAAGTACTTTAGTTCAAATTTAAAATAGAAACATTGACATTCTGTTCGTCATGTATGTAGAATTATGTATTTGCACTTTTAGTAGTTTGAAGATATAAAAAAAAAAAATTAAAAAAAAACAAAATTTTGTCAGTCAATAGTATAAAAAAGTTTCCTATATGCCACTGCTACCAAAATCACGCTATATTTAAAACTAGAAATAATTTCTTACAGTTGGCAAGTAATAAAATATGAAGAAGTTTAAAACTATATATTTTGTGTTAATATTTTGTTATAGCATTACTTGGTACATTTTACTTCATAAATACATATTTTAAAATACATATGAATTCCATAAATTCTGTAGCTGTAGAGCCTTAAAAATGTACTTTACTAACTCGACTTATCTAATAGTTATCTGTGTATTCAGAGCGTAAAGTGATATTTTATGACCCAAGAAAGAGTGGAGCGTGGCAATCTTTTGAAAACGACAAAGACACTTACGCTTGTAAAACACATTATTTTTTATACAAGTTATCTTAAATGATTAAAAAAGGTATATTTACTGAAACTAAAGTCGTTCTGCCAATATACTCAGTTTCTGTTTTGTTTGTATTCATGGTAACTATCAAAGTAAATAAATTCAATTTATAAAAGGCACTATTTTAATAATAAAAGTACAATAAAGAACAATACGATGGCGATACTTGGTGAAACAGTTTAAATAATATACCTCTTTATAAAAATAACACTTGGCATGTTTCACAAGATTTCAGTCTCTGAATCAATTTTTTGGTTATTTATCAGAGACTGGCTCATTCAACCAGACCCACAGACGCGTTTCGCTCTCATTGGAGCTCTTTAGTATAGTATACTACTACTACCTATAGGAGGCATTGCGTAGGCTGCGTGAGCGGATGATAAACATCCCAAAAAGATGACTGTAGAAGCAAATAGTACATTCAGAGCCATCTATCGAGAACGCTGTGAGCTTAGTCAGCCAGATAATAATAAAAGTACAATAAAGTACAATGTGATGGCGACACATGGTGAAACAGTTTAAATAAGATATTTAAAAAAATAACAGTTCAAATGTTTTACAAGATTTAAGTTTCTGAATCAACCTCTCGGTCATTTATCAGAGGCTGGCTCACTCAACCAGAACCACAGACGCGTTTCGTTGTTATTGGAGCTCTTGATGTGGCGTAGAGTACAAGTTCGAATTTATTACCTGAAATATCAAGACAAACTTATAAAAAAAGTATAAATTTATTTATTCAATGGTGCAAGGTAAAAAACTTAAGAATTATGCTTGCCTACATTGTTGAAATTCGTCTACCATATGACTTCATGTACAGGGAATTTATTTTAACATGCAACATATGATCAATCATTTCCATGGTTACTCACTATTGTCAAAAATGACAGCAATGTAATATTTGTCCATTTTAAAATGCAACATATAAAATTTGTAGTTTTGTATTATCAAAACTAATTTCCAATGAATAGAGCACCTGCACGTGACGTTTCAACATGGTGGCCACCAGCTGATCTTGGACAACCAAACCTTCAGTTTTGCATTATGTCTTACGGAGAAATATCGTGCCGTAAGCTTTTATTGTGTTTTTACGGCACTTATTGTTTTATTTGAGAAAAACTGATTAGAGTGTGTAAAAGTGAGTACCTATATGAGGAGTGTTTTCCGTAAAAAATAAGTTAGGACATTTTTATTATTTAATGAATTCCAGGTTATTAAATTAAAACTAACCCAATCCTATTTTTTTTCTGTATACTTTTATTGCATATAAAATAATTTAAACATAATCGGAGAGGAACATATTGTATGAATGTTTAAATATATGTAATTTTCTTTAATAATATGTATAAAAACATGAAAAAATATTTTTTAAATGACAGAATTACAAATTTTGAATGAAGTTTTTTTGAGTAACAGAAAAAATATATATATATTTGTGTCTGTTTCTCACAAAGGTTTAAAAATTAGATAGGTAATCAATTATTGATTTCATATTGATTTTTAAAAGGCATTTATAATCCTCGTCAAAAAAATGTCAATGTATAAGGATCCACATTATGTATCCACTTAAATTTATCGATTTAACGTACTTAAAAATTACTTGTTTGACATTTGGATAGACTGTTAGATTAAATTTATTTTAAAAATTTAGCAGTGCAGACACTCAGATTTTATTTTTTTCTGTGTGAACCGTAACAGATATCACAAATTACACACAGAGAGAGAAAAGTTTACTATTGAATGTATCTTTCTGAAGAAAAATAATTTCACGTTTTCGGCATTGCCATTAAAAAGTTACGGTCTAATTAATGTTGTTTTATATACTAGTGGTTCACTAATAACAAGTATCACCTTAAAAGATGACTTATAACCATATAAATTGTCATGCCAAATTTCATCCAAATCGAATAAAGCGTCCGATTATTATAAGCAAAATTAATTTTTTTTCGAAGAATTTCGAAGCATAATTCTGGCTAAATGGTACTCTTTCCGGTAGAAGCAAGTTTGGTTAAATCGCCTTATTTTAGCCTCAGGAATCTGTGGTTAAGCCATGTCCCCCTATTTAAGAGACACCTGTATATTTCAAATTTAATTTTCTTTATAAATTAAAAAATCTAATAATTCAATTTATTTTAATTTCAATATTCATGTTTTCATTTAACAATACACATAAAAAAAAACTTATACAAACTCAAATGAATGTAATACAACCTGTTGCTACAAGCTACTTATTTCAATTTAATATTTTTTAAAATATATTTATAAATACGACTGCTTAGTTTTACTAGTAAATAATTCATACACTTATCTTTAATAATTATGGCTAACTACATTTTAAATTTAGGAAAAACTGAATTTCTTGTACAGAAAACACATTCGCTGCATAAGACGCAATGTTAAACTGAAGCTTGGTTGTCCGAGATCAGCTGATCACCCGCCATGTTGTGACGTACGTGCAGGTGCCCTATTAGCCTACATACGATTAATAAAAAATCAAAAAATTCATAACTGTCATGTAATAAATGTTATAAGAAATAGTGTTGCCACAAGACCAAGACTGGTCTTGGTCTTGGTCTCGTCTCGTCTTGGTCTTGTCGAGACGAGACCATCATTTGGTCTCGACTAGAAAAGTCGAGACGAGACGAGACCAGCATCAAGTCTTGTCGAGAAAGTCTTGAAGTCTCGACAAGACTCTCGACTTCAGATCAAAGGTATTTTTTTTAAACATGTATACTCTAAAAGTGCTTCAAAAACTGAGAGTATTGCTGTAAATACTGTTTGAAAATTCGAATAAATAAGAAAGATATTAATTTTTCAAATTTTGTAATTTTCTACTTTCATAAAAATATAGAATCATATATTTTTTTATGTGTTATTTATTTGCCAAAACAATACACTTATTCCAAAAACTTAAGTAAATTATAATAAACTTATTTAGAGTAATAATGGTATATTTAATAAAAACTGTAGGTAGTTACATAAACACAATTCTCTAACAAAAAAAAAAACTTATTTGAAAAACATAAATCAGTTATAATACACGTGCTTAAATTTATAAAATTAGTAAAAAAATTAGTAACTAAGAAACTTTAATAATAACAGTTTTACAGTTTATTAATTATAAATAGATTAACTTTCAAAAATCAGTCAGCTTTACTATAATCATAGAAACAGCTGATATATTCAAAAAATTGTAATTGTCAGATTTCAGTGTCAAGTACAATTTACATAATGATTGTTCGTGTTATAATTTTATTGGATTTATAGAATTTTTTCCAAGGAACTTTCGGTATGGAATTTGAAAAAATAGGATATGTTCGTGTTACAATTTTATTAAATATATAGAACATTTTCTGGGGAACTTTTGATGTGTGATTTGTACAAAATACATCAAATTGACGGAAGTTCTTGTGATAGCCACAACAGTTTTTTATGTAATAAAACTTCTTTTACATGTTGTAGAAGGTAGAGTTAAAAAAAATCAAGGCATGGAGTAAAAAAGTATAGAATTTTTTGGAGATATCTAATAATTCTACATATGGTATTTCTTTCTCAAGAGGTTTCTCTTTTTAATTTTTAATTCTTGTATCATCCGTTTATACTTTTCTTTATTACATGGTTTTATATTTTTAGGATGCAAAATTGTTAGATTGACTAAAGTATTGTATTCTGTAATATTTGGATTTGGGTTGGGCAAACCTACCTACTTTTATTACTAGCAGATGTCTAAAAGTGGTTGTTATTGTCTGGTAGTATGCAGCATTTATAGCACAGGTCGTTGTAAAATTTATTTTTCCATTATTGGATTTTTACAAGAAAAGAAATGTGTTATTTTTTACCCAATTTTTTTTTATATTATGTTATATTAGGGATTAGGAAAAACAGTTTGTTTTACACATTTGTGCATACAAAGTTTTAAGGAAATTGTTAAGAAGAGCTTGTACGTTACGACTTTTATATTTACAATTCCTTTAAGGCTTTAAGTCAACGTTGATTATTGTTTCAATTTTTTCATATGAATGAATTAGGTATTTATACAATGTATTTAATTTTCTCAGGGGGTTCAAGCGCAAACTTTTGAAATAAAGCAGAGGTTCTCAACCTGTGGTACGTGTACCAGGGGATACGTGAAAGGCTAGTTTTGTTATCTGCCTATTTAACATTTATTTATTAAAATATAAAAAAATAGCGAAAGAAGTTACTTTTTAGGAGATTTTTGTCTATTTACTTACTGCTTCATTTTAAACATATACATAACTGTTTAACTATTGCTAATAATTCTGTAGCTAAAGAATTGAAATTATATATTTTATGTTTAGTAATGAGAAACAACACTCGATATATACGTATATTTTCATATTAATTATTTCAAGAGCTCAATTATCAAGTTGATGATATTCATAGAAAACTTAATAATAAATATCTCAAATATTATTTGGAATATTTGAATCGCGATTGTACTGGTGTCTTAGAATTTTATGTTCTATGAGATGCGATTATACAAAAATTGTTTATGGAGGCAAAGTCGAGAGTCTTGTCGAGACTCGAGACGAGACGAGACTGACATCAAGTCTCGTCTCGACAAGACCAAGACGAGACCACTCTAGTCGAGACCAAGTCAAGACCAAGACAAGACCGACCCCAAGTCTCGTCTCGTCTCGACTTTCGGCAACACTAATAAGAAATACCCCCATTCACAATGAGGCAATATTCTAGTCGGTCGTAATAAGAATTGACACCAATTATGATGTGTTCTGGAGGTATTTCCTGTGCTGCAATACTATTTATAATGTTGCATTTTAAAATGGACAAATATTACATTGCTGTCATTTTTTGACAATAGTAAGTAACCATGGAAGTGATGAACCATAATGTTGCATTTTAAAATAAATTCTCTGTATGTGTGTGTTGCTAGAACATGTCGACGAGATGAGTTGGTAAAAATGACCGTCAATGATAAAGAAGATGGATCGATTTTAATTATAAAAATCCCAAATTAGAAAATTAAATTTATTATTTCTAAACTTGTTTCTATTTGAACTTAATTGTAGGGTTATGTTGAAAGTTTATTTGTAACATTTATTTCTAAATAAGTGTAGGTAATAAAGCAAACTTGGGAAACTTAGTTATTAAATAAAACTGAATTTATCTTTTTTATTGAAGTGAAAACATCTTTAGGCGCACCTTGCACGTTTTTCCGGGGCAGTGAACAAAGTTGATCCATCACGCGTAATGCGTCAAAGTGTTCGAGTCATAGCCTACGTTACGTTATTAATACAAGGCCGGGAAACATCACAATATCTCTCAAGAAAAATCTCTAGTTCTAAACTCGCCGTTTTGGCGTGACTTATTCCTGCTGTCATTGCCGATATCTGTGTACAAAGCAGATTGGTACACCCAGTAATGGGTAATATACCCTGATATATTTATTTAATTAGTTTTATATAAGTAAATAAAATATCACTTAGATTTGTATTTGCGTAGATTTTATTTGTTTATATTATATATACAGGATGATTCAGGACTAATGTTACAAACTTTAGCAGCTTATTCCTGAGGTCATTTTAAGCAAAAAATGCTACATGAACATACGTCCTATCTCTTCTAATTACTAAAATGCAAGAGGTTGAAGTTTTATAAAAAAAACTTAAAATTTTCAAATTTTTGTAATCAATATACTTCTAAAAAAGAAGAATATTATTGAAAAGTCATACCTTCTTCTTCATTACTCGGCTCCACAGAATATTCAGTATTCTTTGGCCTGATCAAGCATCTTCTTCCACTTCTGTCTGTCGTTCGTGAGGGTGATTTTTGTTTTTTTCATGTCTTCTATCACATTGTCCTTCCACCTTGTTTTCGGTCTACCTCTGGGTCTTGGTGTGAATGGTAAGTCACACCTTATTTATCCTAATTAAAAATTATTATACCTTTGTGTAATAATGGATGGTTTTAGTACTGCTGAATATGCAGATATAATTTTTATATATGGATTTTGTAATGTTAATGCCCGTCATGCGCGCAGAGAATACCATGACAGATACCCGCTGCTCAGTTGCACATGTCTCAAAGCAGTGTGTGGCGGATATTAAACCGTGAGAAATTACATCCGTACCACTTTCAGTGAGTGCAGGCACTGCAAACTGCAACCAATAGACTATGGTCCTCGTCTAGAATTTTGTCGCTAGTTACTTCGTCAAACTGCGAATAATCCAGATTTTATTTCCAAAGTGTTATGGTCCGATGAAGCTCAATTTACGAGAGATGGAGTAAATAATTTTCATAATCAACATTTATGTAGTATTCAAAATCCTCATACTATACTTCAGTCCCGTTTTCAGGAAAGATTTAGCATAAATGTCTGGGCAGGAATTTTTAATACTGGTTTACTGGAAATTGTAGTTTTAAATGACCGGCTAACAGCTGATGATTATAGATTTTTTATTGAAAACAGATTACATGAGCTAATAGAAAATGTTCCACTTCTTGTACGGCAGCACATGTGGTACCAGCATGACGGTGCTCCTCCCCACTATGGTAAACGTATGACCCAATCGGTGGACTGGACGTGGAGGTCCTACCAATTGGCTTCCACGATCTCCATATTTAAATCCTCTGGATTATTATCTGTGGGGATTCTCAAAAGAAGAAGTTTATAGGGTAGAAATAAACACGCGTGAGCAGTTACTTCAGCGAATAATGAATGTATCTGCTGCCATTCGTAACGATCGTAATGTAATTGATCGTATCTATCATTACATGATTCGCCGCTGTGAAGTATGCATACGAGATCAATGCGCTCATTTTGAGCATTTACTATAAAATATTTCTAATTTGTTGCCTCATTTCAGATTTTGTTTGGTATTTATTCTAAGTGTTGTTATGTTGTTCTGTATTTAGAATTTGTTTATCTGTCTGTTTAATTGCGTCATCTTGTGTTTTGTTGCCCTAATTATGTTCTGTCTTACCATAGTTTTTAGCAATACACGTTTATTGTAATAATATAAAATTAATTATGACAAATAAAGTTTGACTTTTCAATAAAACTCTTCTTTTTCGGAAGTATCTTGATTACAAAAATTTGAAAATGTTGAGCTTTTTTTTATAAAACTTTAACCTCTTGTATTTTGGTAAGTAGAAGAAATTGGACCTATGTTTATAAGTTACTAAACATGCAAAATTATAATTGTTTAGTGATTTAGGCGTAGAATATTAATATCTACAACATGTATTTGAAACATTTTTGTCTAAAATTAATTGGGGACTTTTGCGCCAAGAAAAACTGTGTTCCCATGTTAAACGCCTATGGCCAGGTTCTTAATTAACACACTGTATATATATACCGTACTAGTGCTGTCAAGAACCGGAAAAATTTGGAACCGGGTACCCGGTTCCAAAACTATCCGGGTACCCGGGTAGTGGAACCGATCTTCGGTTCCGAGTAATGGAACCGGTCATCGGTTCCGGTTCCGGGTAATGGAACCGATCTACGGTTCCGGTTCTGGGTAATGGGACCGATTTTCGGTTCCTGTTCCGAGTAATAGAACCGATCTTCGGTTCCGGTTCCGGGTAGAGGAACCGGTTCTCTGGAATAGAACTTCAGATTTGGGTTATGGAATCAATGATATTATTCAATTATAATTTAAAATTAGCCTCGCTATTTTTGAGAAATAAACAGATTTTCTGTTTTATTTGAGAAATATTATTGAACGATATTAATTTTTTTATGTAACTTAATTGCATAAAATAATGTGTAAATAATATTATAGCACATGCAGGAGGATGATATTTTTTTTTACAAAATGTAACCGCATAATTGCAACTTACACTTTCAGTTTCATATTATATATATTCAATTTTCATTCAATATGGTTTATTACAGTAGCTTGACCTTGAGTGATGTTCTAAGATATTGGTATACCTACGTACATAATGACAATAGTGACCATAAAATGAAGGGACAGAGCAATAAATATTTCCTAGAATTTCAATGAGCTACTTATACATTCTGCTTTAATCTTTACATTTTGATCTCTCACTTTTGTAATATAAAGGAATATTTCTTAATTTCTTGACTTCAGTTCGATTAAATACAATCAATATAGCCATTTAATATTTTGTTTGTTTATGTAAAAATTTTAAATCCATCATTTTTGTTTAATAGACAATTATATGTTTTGTTTATACGTATCATTTTCTTTACTGCAAATTCACACCAAAGAGTCGGGTAGAGAAATGAGAAAATTCCGTAGTAAAAGTGGAAATACCTGATAATGCATATACAAATTACACATAGCAGAACATAAAATTTTTAATAAAAGTTTTTCTTTAAAGCAATCATTTATAATTCATAATCGTCAAAATTTTTCATATTATATATATTATACACGTGTTTTATTTTGCACATGTATTATTCAATTTTCTTAAAAATATGCAAGAATGCACTTAGTATGCACTTTACATATATTCCGACCAATATTCAAGACAATCTGTTCGGGTTCCACAACCGAGAACCGATGAATTTCGGTTCCAGAAGCGAGAACCGATGAGTTTCGGTTCCAGGACCGAGAACCGATGAGATTCGATTCCAGAACCGAGAACCGATGAGTTTCGGTTCCAGGACTGAGAACCTATGAGATTCGATTCCAGAACCGAGAACCGATGAGTTTCGGTTCCAGGACTGAGAACCTATGAGATTCGATTCCAGAACCAAGAACCGGGTAGTTTCGGTTCCAGGACCGAGAACCGATGAGATTCGATTTCAGAACCGAGAACCGATGAGATTCGATTTCAGAACCGAGAACCGATGAGTTTCGGTTCCAGAACCGAGAACCGGGTAGTTTCGGTTCCAGAACCGAGAACCCGGTAGTTTCGGTTCCAGAACCGGGTAATTTCGGTTCCAGAACCGAGAACCGGGTAGTCTGGGAATCGGAACCGAGAACCGGGTAGTTACACATTCAAATAACCGGGTACCCGGGTAATTTTGGAACCGAAACCGAACCGAACCGGAACCGGTTCCCACCACTATACCGTACTAATAGCGGTACAACGTGGTTACAACCAATAAATTTATTTTCTGAAAGTCTAAAAATGACATTTATGCACGGACGTGTTATAATTTGACAATTATACACGAATTTCTTTGACATAAACGTCATTTTATAGCCCACGTTAGATATCTCATATCTAACTGGATAGGTTCAGAGTTCAAGTCCCTGCGAGGTCAATGTATTTTTCAAATTTCTTTCTTCTCCCTAATCCGTTATCTAAAAAAGATAAAATTTAAGATTAAATGAAAGATTTACAAAAATGTCTTACAAAAAGTAGCGGTAATGAATCTATTTCCAAATGTAATGAAGTAGGTATTCTTCAAAATCTTTTTTCTTTAAGCTGTGTTTTGGTGGACAGTACATCGTCGAAATTATGACTGAGCTGTGAGAATCCTGTATTTTATTTTTTTTTTACGTCTGTTAAAAAAAGTACACTTTTTTTCATTAAAATGGATTTATAAAGTATGTCTTTTTTAATACAATAAAAGTGTGAAAAAAGTTACTTTTTTAACGCTACAGAGTGAAATAATGAAACGTTACGGCACTTTTTTTCACACTTTTATTGCAGACGTAAAAAAAATTTGTATGCAACTCGAGTAAAAAGTGTCTTATTTCACTCATAGGATTTGATGAACTCGCCTACGGCTCGTTCGGTCAAATTTTCTTATTCGTGAAATAAGGCTATACTTTTTACAGTTGTATAAATAACTATTTTGTGGCTTGTAAGTGTTCTTTTTCGAATTTTTCAAGTGCGCTGTACTTAATTGTACGCTTACTAATATTGCAGCCCTCTGCGCTGTTTCGTCTGAATGATTTGTATGGTATATTTTATAGGTATAGATTTAAAAGTAGGTTCTATGAGTGAAATGTGTTTCACTTGTCTATTTTCTGATGTTTAAGGAAGATTTCTATCTCGTTACGGTATTGAGCTAAATCATTGGTATTTCACAGTACTATTCTGATTGTGTCAGTCATTTGTTTTGTTTGCTAGACTTGTGAGTAAATTTATAGAAGCATTATTTTGTTGCATCAGTTGATTGAACATTTGATCAAATTTGTTTAAGAATGTTGACATAAGGTTATTGTTCTCAAATTTGTGTTGTTTGAAATGTCTATTATTTTGGATTGTTGTGTTTACTGTGTCAGAATAGTTTATATTTTCTCTTCTTTGGGAATAGTGTTGGTTTTTTTGTGAATGACTTGACTTAATGATTGGTTAATTTCATTATTTCTGGTCTTCTATAGGTCGCGGTAAGCTCTACAACCTTTGTAGTTTGCCGGGTGAGGTCTCAAGCAGAGGGCACGTGGTGCTTCTGTTTTTCTCTCTTTGTTACATTCGTTCGGCCGGTGCACTGGCCGTGCGCATTAAAGCGCTATCTCTCTGCATAATCTGATCAGATCTGAGGTTCGTCGGTTCGAATTTTAATCGCACTCGCATGCGATGACCTGACCAGCTGTCCTTATTAAACATAGATGGTGCTATCTGTAAGAGTATTTCCGCTGCCGCACTGATCGCGTTTGAATCAGTGGTTGTTGCACGGAGTAAGTACATTAACTGCATTATTACTAATCAGGTTACGAAAAGAGTAAGTATTTCGTAGGAACCCAAACAATCTGACACATCTTGGGTAGGTATAAGGAAAAGAAGGAATTACATTCCTTCAACGGGTGATAGGCTCCACATTTCACACAACGGAAAGGCTTTTTGCAGTATTGTTTTGTGTGGCACCGCATACATTGAGATATTTTAAATCATTTTCTCGAAGCTGCTCCTATAATTTTAATACTTAGTATGTGTTTTAAGTCTTAAATCTTTTTGTTGTCTTCATTTGGTTCCTGAAAGTACATTGGGGGAGGTTCTTTGCTCTTCCAACTTCGTACATTTGAAACATTTCTTATTATAAATCCTTCTTCTTCAAATGAGTCTTTTATGTGACTTATCGGGATAGAAGGGTGAGTTGTGAGTATTTTATCATGACTTATGTAGGCTCTTTTCTCGCGAGGTTAATACGTCCGGTATGCGATGTTGCCGAATTTGTATTTATTTTGACACCGTTGTTTTTTTTTTTTGTTGGAACTGTTTTTTAGAGCTTCAAACATTAAACGGAAGTCTGATACTTCTTATACAAAGACTGGTAGACTGGTGGGTAGGGGTTTAGGATTTTTATTGTTTTGTGTCTTGGATACAGAGAATCTGTTCTTTTTCTGTAGGAGTATGCTGTTGTTGCATTGTAGCTTTTTGTTTATATTTTCTTGGGTGAAGCCAGTTTCTGTTTCTCTTGTTCTTTTTGCTGACTTCCTTTTATTGACGTTTTGTCATGGTAAGTTATTGGAATCTGTTGATTTTTGGGTATGGTCGATTTCTGGAGACATAGGTATTGGTGTAATCTTTCCTAGACTTATTGGTGATGTGATGCCGATCCTAGTTGTAAATTACTGAGTGTTTGTTGTACAGTCATGTTGCTGCTTAAGGGTGTTGTTCGGGTTGTCGTCATTCTAGATTGGGTGTAATATGGAGTGTTGTTGTCACGGTGTTTGTAACTAGTAAGTTGGTTCCACCACTTGTGTCTGACATGGTTTTTACCACGATTGGCAACAATGATTTATTTGAATCTGAACGTGCATAGATGCGTGCGCGCGCGCGCGCTTTTTGCGCTCAATACGTGTTGAGTACTTAGAATTTGTCATTTATTTTTGTTAGTTTTACACTGAACTCACTAAGTATTTTCAGTTGCGGCACACTAATTCTCTAGTTACCACAATTTTTTGTAATTGTAGTATTGACGAATCAAGATATTTTTTTTTTTTTAGACACTCAAAATTTCTATGACTATCACTTATCACGGTTGCCACCAAATCACACAGGTAGTATATGTATAAATTTTATTTTCACTTTGACAGATTATGCTGATAATTTCGGGAGATTCAAAGTGAAACCCGTATGCATTTCGACTGGACATGTAGCCTAAAGCAAGCGCGCGTTTTTCGCTTGCTCCTCAAAAAACATCAACTTTACGATGACAAATGAAAGCGTAAATGTTTATTTTTCATAGCAATCGTATCGTACAAATAAGTCTTTAGTGTTCTTTAAAGGATGTTTAGGTTTTAATTATTTACAGAGTAAGTGATTTTTGTTGCTTCTTAATACCTCGTCATAATCTAACAATAGAAAAAGTAATAGTTTCTACGCCATTCGAAATAAAAGAAATGTCTTATAAGAATGAAAATTCATGTTTCAGACAATTATCAAGTTGGGGAGGATTCTTTTGTGAATCTTTTCCATGTGAGGAACAAATCTTCATTTAAAAGCATCCATGGACACTCAACTACACTTGGTTAGCGCTGATATGAAGAATGAGGATACAACAATAAATGAACCAAATTTTGAATCAGTTTATATTAAAGAAGAACCCCTTGAAGAAACTTCCCAAGACTGTGAATTTAATGAAAATGCATTGTTAAGTATGAAAGAGGACGATTATATATTTGATAATGATGATCATATTAAGAAAGATTGTAACAACCCACTTACTTTAAATAATGATATACCGAAAACTGAAAATAGTAAGTCAAAAAGTTTTTGTTGTACAACTTGTCATAAGAGTTTTGCGCGGAGAACAGACTTGAAAAGACATTTAAAAATACACACCGGAATTAAGGAATTTGAATGTCTTATGTGTAAAAAATTGTTTAGCACAAATACAAATTTACTTAAACACATGAAAATTCACGCTGGTATAAAAGAATTCCAGTGTCCGACATGTAATAAATCATTTACACAAAGTTGTAATCTATGGAGACATATAAAAATTCATACTGGGAGTAAGGAATTTCAATGTTCTGTGTGTAATAAAGCGTTTAATCAAAGTTATCATCTCAAAAGGCATATGAACATTCATAGCCGTAAATAATTCCGGTTGATGTGTTTTTAATAAAAAAAATACGATTGATCGTAAATTTAGTAGTACAGTGTGTTAAAAAAACTTAACTTGGAATAAGCTATGAACAAAGAAACGCATGCATATTTAAAAGAATGTAATTAAATGTCAATTTAACACGAGATGTCAAAAATGGTATCGAAAGAAATCAAAGCTTTTCTTCTAGAATCTTATTTTAGAAATAGAAATAAATTAGAAAACGACGAATGGCAATATTCTTTTGATGTATGCTACAATGAATTTCAGGAAAATTACATTTCAATACCAATTTTGACAACTTGACTTTTGATTTGAATAATGATCAGACATACTTTTCTTTGTTCACGCCCTCTCCGTGTTACCTTTTTTTTTTAACACTGTATTTTCTGTATCAAGGACGATTATGAAACTTTAAGGTATAAACAAGTTTACTTGCGAGTACCTTAAACACACTTATTTTCAGGCCTATTTCGTAAGAAAGTTCTTAAATCTTAGCAGCGTTGCTTCGTTACTATATATTTTACCAATAGAAATAAATGTGGAACCTGTCATTTTCATGTTTTATTCAGTGTTAGCAATTATTATTGGTTATTTACTATACCAACGATGATAAGAAATAATAACTTTCATACAAAATAGAGCTGATTATATTGGTTTCTAAAGTTGTTACATTATGAAAATAAATTTCCATCACTTCGTAGCAGTACGTGTTTTGTATAAGTAGGCTAAGTCGCAACTGCACAGAACTTTTAGCAACGATAGTTTGTTTAATAATCATAATAATTATAATACATCTGATGTGGCCAGCACATTCTCTCGCCATGTAATTTTATTTATTTTAATAAATACATATTTAGCAATAATGCAAATGTAACCCTCGCTTTTATTACACTATCAAGCTCGAAAATGTATGAATCAACCAGTTGGAAAACATATTTTTGCAAAAATGCCTTCAGTAATAGCAAAATTTTTAAATTCTCAAGATCCACATCTTTATACTGGGCATTGCTCTTCAGCCACTTTACTTGCCAATTGGAGCAGATATTTCAAGTTTAAAAGGGCACGGGGGATGGAAATCTAGTACCGTTACCGAAGGTTATGTGGCAGAATAATTTAAAAACAAAATTGTTATTTCCAATAAGATATTGTACGACAAAACGACCAATACCGCTTCTACATCTAAAGAAACACCTTTGGTTCCTCAAACTAATACACTTTCAACGTCACCACAAAAAAATCAACAAAATAGTACTCTACCTTTTGCAAAAGAACTAACATTTTATTTAGAAAATGAGAATTTAGTTATTAAAAATTGTACATTTACAAATAGTACTGTAATCTTTAATATTAATAAGAAATAAATATTAATGTAATGTGAAAATTTTATTTCCTCTAAAATAAAATATTAAAAATATATAATTATTTATCCAGCGAATCAAGCGGTTTACGTCATCGTTTAGGGATTTTTGAAATTTTCTTTATATCTTTAAATATATTTTTCCGACGACCACTACGAAAAGTACATAAATTCACACGCTAAACTATTACTGAAAGTTGGTCATTGCACATCACTAGCAATGCTGTGTGATATGAGAGTTCGTTAACCAATTAGATGCGTCCGCAACTGTGTGATATGATTTTATCACACGCTGCGATAACTGAGCGAACTACCCTAAAAATTTGTATTTCAAAATTTGACAGTTGCAGATAATTTGCTGAATTTACACGGATTAAGAAGGTTGGACCCTGATTTATTAGATTTTAACATAATTTTTGGTGAATTCTGATAGGAATGATGATAACATAATCTGTTTTAATATTTTTATATAAATTTTATATTATTTTTTTTGTGGTCGTCGGAAAAGTATTGTGTACAACACGTGCTGAAAGGGTATTTCACACTCGTGTGATTAAACTACTCGCCTTCGGCTCGTGGCTCAAACTTCACACTCATGTGAAATATCCAACTTTCAGCACTAGTTATACAATATACTATTATTAACTGTGTTTTATTGGTTTTATTATTATTATTATTATTATTATTATTATTATTATCATCTATTTGAAACCTTTAATAGAAATAATTATATTTGGAAATATTATTATTAAGTAAAATTTTGTAAATGTTTGCAAAATGATAATAATGGTAATTCTGAACATGTATATTACTAATCTACATTATACTTTTCAACCTGTATTGTCATTTCATTTTGGTTTTTGTTTCGTTGTTCATTGACAAAATGTCGAATGGTCTGTCATGTCAAATTCGCTGGAAAAAAATTATACCACACGTGTTACCTTTTTAAGAAAGATTTGGATTTATGAAGACAACCCACAGATCATTTTAATCTGTTTTACATGCTCATGTAAACTTTTTAACACATGACGTCATTGTTTCTAGTGAAATTGTATTTATGACGTAAACCGCTTGATTGGCTGGATAGCTTATACTTCATTTCACGTAAAAAAAATAGTGATGGGAAGTTAGGTGCAGTTTGATCTTGTTGTTTGATTGGATAATATCGGAGTAGGTATTATCCAATCAAAAAACAATATCAAACTGCACCTATCTTCCCGTCACTATTTTCTTATGTGAAATGAAGTAGTCTCTGATTATTTTCCTAAGAATGTAAGTGAAATTAATAAGTTCCGTGGTGAAGGAAAAATTGTTAACAAATATAAAAGGTAACTTACATACATAGTAACTATGATCCCAATGCATATAATACAATAAAATACAATATAATTCATGCGTCAAAGCGAGTAGACGTGTTGTACTGTTGCTCCTATCACAGTTAGTGCAGTGAATCGTTTGATTATATTTTATTTAATATTTCATTTAAAAATGGGTAGTGCCACTCGGAATGCAAGTGCTGCAGCTGATCTAATTTTAAAAGTGCTGAGCGATGATGCTTTTATTCAAAAGTTCGTCACCAAAGTGTTTGAGCAAGTTGACTAAAAACTTGAGGAGCAGAAGTTTTACGAGGCCATCATTAAAGATATAATCTGTTGAGGACACTATTCTTCATAAAAAAAGTTGACCAGCTTGAACAATATTCAAGGCGTAATTGTTTACGTATGTATGGAGTACCAGAAGAGGCAGGTGAAGACGTCGAAAACAAGGTCGGTGATATACCTATTTATTTCAAAATTATCTCTCGATGTCCCATTGACGGCAATCGATAGATGCCATCGTGTTGGAAAAATTAAATCGACTGCTTCATCGTCCCAACCTAAATTGCGTCCCATTATAGTGAAGTTTACATCTTATAAAACTCGCGATGCGGTAATTAAATCCAGGTCGAAACTAAAAGGTTCAACTGTTTCAATAAAGGAATATCTCACTAAGAATCGTCTCAACATTTTAAATATTTTTTCTAAAGTTTATGGATATAAAAATGTGTGGTCAAGAGATGGTGAAATTTATTATAAATCTAGTAACAAAGTGAATATTAATCGTCTAGATCTCAATAATCTAAATTTAAGTAATGAAATAAAATCATAATATTTAATTTTGCTGTTAGTTACATTTCTATATTACTATGGAGCAACTTTATACTTTATGCTTTATAGGTAGATACAGGATGCTTTATACGTTATATATACTTTTGTCATATATTTCTATTTTTTCTAAGTCTTTAATTAATCATCAATATTTTGTTTTACTTGGTATATAAGTAAGGTCGTTGACTCTGCCTTACTAGTAACAAGTCAAATCGAATTATTATTATATTTCGATATATTGTTTTGTTTGTAAATTTGTGAGTTGTGTTGATTTTTGTTTTTTGGAACTTTCTATGAATATTTATTACCAGAACGTTTTTGGCTTGAACACTAAGTTAACAGATTTTTATAACAACAGTTTAACAGCTAACTTTGATATATTTACGCTGACAGAAACCTGGCTGAATGGTTCTGTTTCTAATTCGGAAGTTTTTAATAATGATTATTTAGTGTATAGAAGTGATCGGGATTTTGCTAAACGGAATATATCCAGGGGTGGTGGTGTATTATGTGCTATACACTCAAAATTCAAATCATCCCTTATTAAGTTATCTATCAATGATTTATCTACAGCTGATACATTTGTGTTAAAATATTATTATCTCCCACTACTTATGTTTATGTCTACTGTCTATATTCCTCCACCTATATCTTTAGCTCAGCTGAGCTACGTTTATGAGGGTATAGAGTCTATTCCTCGTATCTTTGATAATAATTTTATTATACTTGATGATTTCGACATTACCAAACTTATTGAGTATTACAGCAACCGTTTTACAAATAATCTCATTCTATCTTTACTTAACTTCCACAACTACTTTGGAGCAAATCAACGTAATTTCATTTTAAATAAGGACAATAGAATTTTAGATATTGTTTTATGTAATTTCAACTGCCTTGTATCCCAAGATTCTTCCCCACTAGTTAAAGAAGACGGCTATCACCCTGCACTTACTATTTCACTGCAATTAGTATGCAGTTTCCTTAATTCAACTTTTGCTAATTCTATTCCTTTGTACAATTTTCAACATGGTAACTATGAACATCTCTATCATTCTCTTTTAGCTATAGATTGGAATATTCTAGCAAATTACAGTAACGTTGATGAGGCCTTTGCTAAATTCTATGATGTTATTTATAATGTATTTAACCAATGCATTCCTAAAACAATTAAGAGGCATTCAAAATATCCACCGTGGTTTTTAAAATCAGTTATTTCTGATATTAAATTAAAGGATAAAAATTTAAAACTTTATAGACAAACCAAAAATCCTGTTTATCTAACAAATTTTAATAACTTGCGATCTAAAATTAAGGCAAACGTTCGAACTGCGCACAAGGATTATTTAGATTCTATTGAAACCAATCTGTCTAAAGATCCTAAAAAACTATGGACCTATCTTAATTACAAAAACAAATCTACTCGTATTCCTGGCTCAATGGTACTTTCGGACAGTACTTACAATGAGACTACTACCACAGAATAGACATTCATATAGAAGCGACAGTCAGAGAGAGAAACGAATATTAGAGAGAGACAGAGTATGCCAACAAATTTAAAGGGCTAATCGGATAAAATCGGATTATTTCGGCATATCTTCGTATCTTACGATTCTTTGTTCTTTTCATTATCTCGACGAAAAAAAATTCTGTTAGGAGTCAATAATAAAAGTATATTGAGAAACACAAATTGATTTCTAATACGAACAAACATGTTATTTTTTCAACAAACGATAGGGAAAATTATTATTATAAAGAAAATAATTATATTTCACATATTCTGGAGGAGCGGTTGTCTCAGCTTGTCACGCCCATGTATTTTAGGGTTATGGCTAATTCAAGCAAACCAAACACGTCTTCTCACTTTTGACATATGTCATTTTGTGAACTGTTTGTGAATTTTAGAAGTGGTGTTAATTTCTAATAAAATGGAAAAAAAACGAAGAAGATAGAATCGGGAGGACTTGTTTGTTCATATAAAAACTGTATAAGTAAATGGAGAAAGTTAGATGTAAGTTTTTTTCGTTTCCGAAAGATACAGAAATGTAAGTAATGCAAAACGACTTCCATATCATGCAAAATGTATATTCATTTAACAAATAGGTGTAAAATGTGGCTCAAGGCCTGAGGAAGAGAAGATTTGATGGAGAAGGATATTTGGGACATATTCATCGAGTCTGACGTTTGTGTTTCCCACATCAAAGATATAGAAAATTCTGCATTGTATTGAATTTGTAAAATTCACGTATTTGTTTAATAAAAATATAATTATCTGTTTATTTTATCTGATTTCTTTTTAATTCGTTAATAAAATTAAAATTTTAGTACTTTTGTGTTCCAATTTTTCTTTTACCATTTAAAACTATTTAAATTTCGCGCGTAAATTTGCCAACAAATTTAAAGTTCAAGGTCATAAACGTAAAATCGCAACAACAATGGTGCCGACAGAGAGTGTCGCTTCTGTATGAATGTCTATTCTGTGCTACTACTATAGTTCAGGCGTTTGCAGATTATTTTGCCTCTGTTTATGATGATACTGATCCTGAACAAGTGAGCACAAGGAGAATATGAACTTCCACCACCGGCACTTTTTTTTTAGGTTTGATACCTATTTCAGCAATTAAATATAGAAACCTTATCGTTTTGAAGAATATTTTTAGTCTCGAATCTCAAAGATACTATTCTAAACTACCCTATGAATAGCGAAATTCCTGGACAAACCTCGTTATTTACCACTCGTATTGTACTATATGCAGTATTTTTGTTATTTTTATTATTATTTATACTGTGTTTATTTTGTACGTTCAGATTATTTAAAAAAATACTTCAGTTTAACTTTTAAAAAAGTGTTTTGCTAATTTAAATTTCAGGGAACAGTAGTTATTGCGTTTTGAAACTTAAAATTGAAATATCTCGAAACTACGCCCCTGCAATGCTCCTTGTTTTTTCCCTGTACCCTTCATTTGCTAAACCTTTATGCATACTTTTCAATCTGTCTCTGAAAACAAATACCTTCCCTACTGCTCTATCCATCAACATGGATTCATTGCTGGGAGGTCTACATCCACTAATTTGTGTACATTCACAAACTTTGCAATAAATTCTTTTCGTGAAAATAATCAACTTGATGTTTTATATACTGATTTCTGTAAAGCTTTTGATAAAGTCAATTATAAAGTTCTTGTCTTCAAACTTATTCATACTTTTAATTTTTCAACTAACCTTGCCTCACTTATTGCTTCGTATGTACCATTTACTGCTACTTCTGGAATTCCACAAGGTTCAAGTCTCGGCCTGCTTCTCTTCACTTTATTCATCAATGATATTGCCGACTGTATTAAATACTCCAATTACTTACTGTACGCTGATGACATAAAAATATTTAGAATAGTAAACACTGTTGATGACTGTTTAAAACTTCATAAAGAAATTGAAAATCTGTTGATTTGGTCTATCTGTAATTATTTATTTTTCAATGTTAATAAGTGCAAAATAATGACCTACACCACAAAAAGAAAGATCATTCTTTTCAATTATCAAATGAATAATGTTAATCTAGTCAGAGTTAATGAAATTAAGGATTTGGGAGTAATTTTTGATCCCAAATGTCAATTTAACCGACACGTTAACTACATTACCAAGACATCATATAGAACTCTGGGATTTGTCTTGCGTAACGCCAAAAATTTTCGTAAATTTTCGACTCTCAAATCCTTATTTAATTGTTATGCTCGATGTAAACTAGAGTACATACATACATACATACATACATACATACATACATACATACATACATACATACATACATACATACATATGTACATACATACGGACATCATCGTAAAAATGTTATAATCGGATTATAGGGACCTTAAAACGTGCTTATCCACTAAAAACTGGATATGCGAATTTTAGCATGATCCCAATACATCTATTAGCGAGAGGTAAAAAGGCATAGAAAGGAAGTGCAAAATAGAAAAAATAACATAAAGAACTTATGTCATAATTGTCGTTATTTAGTTTGAAATCCACTATACAAGAACTCAATTAGAGCTATTGATTATGTTCAAAGTAAATTTTTACGTTACTGTTGGTATAAATTTATGTCGTGATCCTTTAACTTACAGATATCATTTAGCTCTAAATGAATTCAATTTAATGTCGCTTGAGGATCAAAGGAAATTTAATTCATGTATATTTTTATATAAATTATTTAATAACATGGTCAATG
Source organism: Ophonus ardosiacus (assembly GCA_943142095.1). Lineage (NCBI taxonomy): Eukaryota > Metazoa > Arthropoda > Insecta > Coleoptera > Carabidae > Ophonus > Ophonus ardosiacus. The sequence continues at coordinate 19,638,925 of OW964834.1, read as the reverse complement.
ATGTTACCCCTATTGCAAATATTAACATTAGAGTACCTAGATACCCAAACTCAAGACAAAAACATTTGTTCAGTATTCCTGCTGCTAGAGCTAATTATGAAGTTGGTAGCCCTTTTAGACGTATCTGCAGTATTTATAACGAACTATCTTCCAGCATAAATGAAGTTGATTTATTTAATGATTCATTGAAAGTTTTCAAAACTAAAATATTGGTAATTTTACATTCGCTATTATCTCATTAACTCGTTAATTTAGAACGTATATTGAAATAATTATTACTTTTGTCATGGTTATGCTATTGTCGCATTTGTAATTGTTTTTTCCTGTATTTACCACTCAGTAATTGGAGCTTTGCCCTGTTGAGTGTGTGTGCAAATAAATAAAAATAAAAAATAAATAAATACAAGTAGCGCGAAAAAATAGTCAACTTCACAATGGGGATAATTTCAAGTGAGAGTCTTGCAAAAAATTTCAAGTTAGAGTCTTGCAAAAAGACATTTACACAGCAAATAAATATAAACGCACATATACTTCACGGAAGAAAGACCACATATGTGACATTTGTCACAAAGCGTTTAATAAAATATGTAATTTAATACGATACAAACGCATTCATAATAACATACGCCCATACCAGTGTGCAAAATGCAATAAGACATTTACATAGAATGGTGAACTGTATCACTGCAAACATTGACAAGTCGTATTTTTTAAAAATTTCATTTTAAAATTACCTCAACAGAAAAAATTGTATAAAAACCATGTTTCATAAAGGCCTTATGAAACATGGTTTTTATATTATTAATGCTCTCATCCACGCCTCGCGACTCGTTTTCCAAACTGGGACTCGTACGTTAACAGATTGCTTTATGATATTTGTTTTTTAATGTACTGTTCTACTATGTTCTACCCAACTTTTTATATTGCATTCGCAGTTTACTGCGACACCTCTCAAAATTTTCATGATTACCCCAACCCGATGTACTTCTCCACTTTATCGATTTTCTAACGAAATATATTTATAACAAAAATGACTGTTTTAAATAAAAAGGACTTCCATAATAAGAGTGCGATGGTAGAAATCAAGGATCTTTAGAAATATCATTACTTTTAGACATGTGGTTAATGAAGCGCTTCTGAAAATATATAGCGTGATCAAACGAGAATAACAAAAAAAAAAAATCTGTTGTGGCCAGCACATGACCTCCCGCCAATTCCATGTTTAAAATAGCAATGAGCTTTAAGTAAAGTATCAATTCCATTGATCGTTTGTAAGCAAAATCTACTTTGTTGTTCTAATACATAGAAAAGTTTGTAATACGAAATTTTGGATTATATTTTGTTATGTTTTTCCTGAAAAATCTGTGAGCAAATACCAACTTTGCGAAGTTTTGGATCATTAATATATTTTAAGAAAAAATCGTCACACACACATTATTATCAAAATCAGCACCAACTTCCTTATGCTCTAAAACGCAATCAAATTATATAAGAGTATTAAATACCAACTTTGCAAAGTTTCGGATCTTAATATATGTATTTTTAGGAAAAATCGTGACACATACATAATTGTCAAAATCATCACCAAATACCTAACTTCCTTATGCTCTAAAACGCAATCTGTGTAAATTCTTCGCCGTACATTATCCATTTCGTAAATGTGTATTTGCAAACTATTATTTGACACTTTGAAATCACGTTCTTATTTGAGAGCTGTTTGAATGCTGCAAACATCAAACTAAAATCGAATTAACCTGTATATCTAATATTTATGTATGTTGGAAAATATATTATTTTTGCAAAGCTTAATTTCATCACAATCATATTTAAACTACTAAATTCTTCTTAACACGGTTTCAGTGACATTTGTTTAAATAATATTATGTCAAATTTGTTATTAAAGTATTGTTTTTGTTTGACGCAGAGGCAAAGTGATATACAAAAATAAATTATTTTATAATTCAATATTTAAAGTTATTTCAAGTTATTTACTAAATGCTTATCGTAGAATTGAAGATTGTGCCATTATATTTAATTTGTATTGGTAAAAGTTGCTAAAAAATTATATTCAATGAATTTTTTACAAGAAAAACTGTTAAAAGCTTGTATAAATGATACTTCCGGTTATCCGATATACACTAAAAACTAATGAGCTCTTCCCACATTAGTATAGAATGGGTATACAAAATTTCAAATTTTTCTGATTGATAGTATTTGAGTAATCGTGTCCACATGATCCACACACACACACACACAGACACACACACATACATACCTACAGACATCATTGTAAAAATGTTAAAATCGTATTCTGGGGACATCAAAACGTGCTCATTCACTAAAATCTCTATGTGTGATTTTTAGCACGATCCCTATACCTCCCTTACCTAGGGTAGCGGGAGGTAAAAATTATATCTACCAAATTTACACGTAAATTGTAATTCTTGTTTCACATATTTGTAGAGGTTAGAATATGTGTGTGTTACAATTTGTAACACAGATGACTCTGTAGTATAAAACAATTTTTACCTTTAGTTGCATTGAATACACAAATAAAATTTAATATGTTCTTTGTGAGTGAGTAACTTTAAAATATATCCCCTCGTTCTTTTTGCAGATCACTTATTTGTTTTTATTCCTCCTTGGTTTTATCCAACGACCACAAATACAAATAGACAGAACTTCATAGCATTTGTTTTGTTTTCGGCTGGACAGAAAGAGACAGCTAAGGATAGAGATATACAAAGTCGCCTTGTGAAGTAACCGCTAGATGTCACTGCTTGTTCTGTAAACATGTACTATATTTGAAACATTTGAATTACAATTAACGAAAACAAATTATAAAATGCATGAAGCATATTGATATTAGTATAAGGAAAGGATAAAAATAATTTTATATAGGTAATTATTTATTTTATTCTATTGATTATTAAATAATATTGTTTTTGTGTACATACTTCTTATTCTACTTGTACTTTTTTCTAAATTAATTTTGGTTTCACGATGAATCCTAATTTTGAAATAAATATCTAAAATTAAATTTAGCAATTGAATACCATGATTATTTAGGGGGTGGAGTTGAATAAAAAATTGTTGGTACGGCATCATGTTTTAAAGTTCTAGTTTTAAAAGACACTTGTCCTCCTTTTATAAACTATAAATTACAGCGATAAGCACAACACGTTCGTACCATTCTAATTTACGAAAATATGTTGTCTGGGTCTGAAAAATGCAAAAAAATAATATTAAACTCATTAGTTATTTTTATGATAATATTCTACAAATTATTTTAAATATAAACAAGACAAATAATAAATATCAATAACGTTGCCCTAAAAATACAAAATTAATAACAACGTTATGAGTTTTTAGAATTAAGCACATCTTATCTCAATACTTACTTTAAAAAGGTACATTTATAAAGAATAAGACTGGAAAACTTTAAATATACAAGACAAAACAACTTGACAACTTCCAAACAAAGTAGCAAAATGTCACAAATATATTATAAGGAACGTAGTGACATCTATCGACAGACTTTGGAGTAGTCTTTATATATCGCTATCTCTAGTTGTCTCTTTCTGTCCAGCCGAGAACATAACAAACAATAGAGAAGTATAGAGCATGTTTTGTCTATTTGTATTTTTGGTCATTGGTTTTATCCTATTTATGGGCGCGTTCAGCACGTACAAATCGCTCGCAGCGATTTAAGCTTCGCTACACGTAGTGATTCTAGAGCGCTACTGTCTGTGCTGAACGGGACGCAGCGGCAGCGGTATTTGCTAACCCTAGCAACACATCTATACCACAGTATAGGAATTTTCCTATACTGTGTCTATACCTTTTACACTTTTACAGTATGATTTCACACTTATGACTTTATATTAACGAAATAAGGTTTCACATTAGCGAAAACTGATTTCACAGGAAGGAAAACCGAAATCATAGCAACGAAAACTAATTTATCTAAAATTCACAATATTGAAAACCAATTTCAACTAAATGAAAACAGATTTTGCAAAGGAGACTTAAAATGGGCGCCGCTAAGAAGAGGTAGTTGACACTTCTTGGACAATTCGTTATAAAATTGGAGGTATATTTTGATGAATAGTATTATTGAGAAATTTAACTTAAATATCATATTTGATTGCAATAATAAAAGTTGATTATAACAACGATAGAACTTGATTAGAACAATAATAACACTTAATTACTACAATATTGGACTACAATAATGATAACTACGCTAACAGCGAGAATAAGTAACCAGGGGTTTAAAATCTGTTTTCATTTAATTGCAATTAATTTTCGTTGGGTATTGTGAATTCAGTTTTCTTTTATGTGAACTCATTCAATAAAAGGTACAGTAAATATAATATGGATTAAATAATATATTATATTTATACCTCATTGTAATTTTGTGTTATTTTCATTACTGTCCGTCACACAAATGTCGAAATTCTTATAATTATGGTTTGAGACCACGCCACTTTGAGACTGACACTACAACTTGACGTTGTAATTTTAGACAACTCCATTAGACAGAGATAGTACATTAGCGAAGGTGATTTACTGCGCATAATGTCCGCCGCTACCAATAAGAAATGCCCCTAAATGTTCGCGCTAAATTCAAATCAAGTATGATAATTATTTTTACCTCCCCTCATACCGAAGGTAAGAGAGGTAATGTTTTCGTTCCAAAAATTCGGTAGTGAGTTTTGACTGAATAAGAACGAATTGGGGTTGCCACAACACGTTTTTACTATTTTTACGATGATGTCTGTGTGTGTGTGTGTGTGTGTGCTGTGTGTGCGTGACGACTTTTTCGTCCACAATAACTCTTATAACAAACTTCCAAAAATTTCCCTTTCCCGCATTTAAGCTTTCTGTATTCATATAAAGAGTTGGTTAGATTTTGGGTAAAATTGGACAACCGGAAGTGATACTTTACTTGAAGTTCTGAACAGATTATCATGAAAAATATAATATGAAATATTCCAAAACTTTTCAAATTTTGAATTTAAGACTTTCATATGAAGAGGAACAATATATTAGGTTTTGGCTAAAATTGATAAATCGGAAGTGATACTTTACTTGAATCTCTGAACAGATTTCCGTAAAAAATAAATTATAATGTAATCCAAAACTTTTCAAATTTGGTATTTAAGAGTTTTATATAAAGGGAAACAACATATTAGATTTTGGCTAAAATTTATAAACCGGATGTGATACTTTACTTGAAGCTCTGAACAGATTTTCGTGAAAAATGTATTGATATAATCCGAAATATTTCAATTTTAGTATTTAAAACTTTTATATCAAGGGGAATAACATATTAGATATTGGCTAAAATTAATAAACCGGAAGTAATACTTTACTTGAAGCTCTGAACAGATTTTCGTGAAAAGTATTTTATGATATGTTCCAAAACATTTAAAATTTGGTATTTAAGACTTTTATATGAAGTGGAATAACATATTAGATTTTGGCTAAAATTGATAAACCGGAAGTGATACTTTATTCGAAGCTATGAATAGATTTTCGTGAAAAATATATTATGATATAATCCAATACTTTTCAAATTTAGTATTTAAGACTTTTATAGGTAATTAAAAAAAAAAAACATATTAGATTTTGACTATACCTATATGATAAACCGGAAGTGGTACTTAATTTGGAGCTCTTACCTGATGATCGAGGAAAACATAATAAAATATAATTCAAAATTTCGAAATATAGACTTTTCTATTTATTGGAACAAATTAGATTTTGTTTACAAACGATCAACCGGAAGTGATACTTTTCTTAAAGCTCATTGCTATTTTAAACATGGAATTGACGGGAGGTCATGTGCAGGCCACATCAGGTTTTTTTGATAATTGTTCAATTATGTATATTTTACACGACAAAATTTATTTTAATTAATTTTTATATAAACCTGATTTTTAGGAATAAATAGTATAATTGTTAAAAATATTGTTCAGTATTAAATGATTGTTAGCTATTTATTCTTGAAGTATAAATAAGGAATAAAATTGACAAAATGCATAAAATATCAAATAAATACGCATGTTATATTCAAATTTATATATTTTTCAACAACAAAATATTACAACATATACACATACAGGGTGGTGACTCGAACACCCGAACATAGGGATTTAACATGTAAAATAAGATTTTCGTAATTTCCTGCTCCCCTAATTATTTTAGCTAAAAATGCTTCAAATAAAAGTTGTGGAGCATAAAATTCTACATCTGAATCAATAAGCAAAATTAATTTTACTTGGTTTGTAACGGCAGAAATTAGATGAGCAAATGTTGAAAATCGCCTGGAAAATAGCAATAGCCATGGAATTGAAACAAAAATTAACAAATGTCTAACGGTTTATCTGTCAAGTTAGGTTAGTTTATTTTTAATATTCTTTGTAATTTCTGTGCAAATGAACAATTATCAACTTGAATTATTAAATAATTGTTCACTGAAACAGAAATTAGAGACAATACCTAATAAAAATAAATTAACAGATAAATCGTTAGATATTTCTAAGCATTTTGTTTCAATTCCATGGCTATCGCTATTTTTCAAACATTTTTCGATATTTTCATAGCTAATTTCTGCCGCTACAACTTTTATTTGAAGCTTTTTGCCATCCTGTATAACATCTAAATATAAATTGACAACTATTAGAATCTAGGAAATTCAACTATTGGACAATTTTTTAATTTTTTTTATTTTGTTTTTCTTTGTATCTTGAAGTGTTTTGTTGTATTCACGAACTCTTATGTAGCTCCGAGTTCTCACTAAACATGAAATGACCTCTCTGGGAAATTTGTTGCAAACGCGCTCGCAAATAATGTCTGTCAATTTTTTAAATATATTATCGTCTTAGAAATGTCCCATGGAACTTTATGAACTCTTCCTCCATTATTTTTGCTGCTGCTAGAAAATCGTCCGACGGATATATTAAATTACCATTAGAAATAAGATGTATCCAGTCGGCGTTCGGTTGCAGAAACCGTGTCGGAGTTCCTAGATAATTATATTTCGTACGAAACCGATGTGCCACGTAACCCGCTATGTATTTTAATCCTTCTTCCTCCATGGAAGATTTTTTATCAAAATCTTCAAAATTGTCCAACACTTAAGTTAATTCTGGATTCTGCATTAAACTTAACGTAATTTCAGGTGCTATAAATAAATGAAATAAAACATTTGAATATACAAATCTTGAGGAACGAAAACCAAACCAAGGAACTAACAGTAATATGGAGTACAGTATTAAAAAAAATATTAATAACATTAATGTCTAAAACTCAATGATTACTAACTGATTGTGAATAAAATAGTATACACAATATATACTATTATTTTAAGTTTATAATTATATTACATTACCATTCTCCTTGTCTTCAGCGGAAACGTCGAAATGCTGGGTGTCTTCATCCAAACTTTCTTCATATTCGTTAATTAGCATTGTTTCATTAGATGTTATTTTTTCTACATTTATCATGTCGATGAGAGGTTGAATTTTGATCCCCTTCAGTATTTTCACCTTTTGAAATAACATGAGACAAATGTTTGCCTAAAATATACCTTTTTACCCCGTGCTTGAGTTGCAGTGGTGTCGGGTGGTCATTGGTTGCTCCCATTGCTCTTATGTAAGAAAAAAAATTTTCAAGAACATCTTGATTTAACCGTCTTGTAATGATGTACTCTATTTGACAATTTTCCGACGAATATCTTTCTTTCAAAAATGAAAGCATCTGTTTCAATGAATTATTCGATAATAAAATGCCTTTTTGGAAAGGCAATAAGTGCTCATTTTTACCAATTCTGACATTTCTTATAAAAATAGACATCTTCTTTATTACATCGTTTTGTTCAGTTAAATGAGTGCCATAAGCGTTACTATAAATTGTGTTTCCAAATTTTGTATAACTATTTAACACATCAAACCAATCGTTAAATAACTTTAATATAATTGATGTTATTTCCCAGTTGGTTGATTGTAAAAATCCTTTTTTCCCGCAATATTGTAAGGCAGTTGCATTTGAATTTGAAAAAAGTTGAGTCGCCAATTTCACCTTCTGTCTCTGAGTTCCTTTTACATCCAAATGAGTTCTTGTGAGCTTATGGGCAATTTTTAAATCTGCACAGTTTAATGCAATTAGTTCTTCTAAAGGACTTTTGTTTATAAATTTTCCGTTTATAACAAAACCTGAATCCAGCATATTATATCTTGCTAATTTTACTAAATGAGGAACATCATGAAAAGCAAATATTTTCATTGTATTGTCTTTCGGATGAGGGAAGAAACAATTTGACTCATCAGTTCCAATATTCAATACATTAAATAATTTAACATTTCTAGGGCCCATATCAGATACAATGGCAACTACATTATATCCAACACTGTATAATTCTTCAATAATTTGTTGTAAAATTTCTGCAGTCATGTCCTGGTCGAATTGATAGTAGATTAGTTGCTTCCAATTTGAAAATAATCCACGAGCCATAACACACTGACTGGTCGTAAAGGGTCCGTATATTTTCTCTTCTTTTCTATCAATATCTATTTTATTTGATATATGGATTTCGTCAAAAGACAGGATTGTAATTTTTTCCAATTCTGACATATCATGTCCTTCACTTTCCATAATATGTATGACCTCATTTAATATTCCTGGCTTTAAAATAAATGATTCGCACCATTTATGTAATGTGGATTCGCACGGTAAAGGTATATTTTTTACGTCTCTGAGGTATGTATACGCTTTAGAACTTATTGTCCGGAGATTTACGGCTGAAATTATATCACTCACACACCAATTAATGCGAGCAACGTTTGGAGAAATAAGCTTTTTTATTTGGCCAGGTGTGAAAACTTGTTGTAATATGGACATTGCATACTTTTCTCCTTCTTTCCTTATATTTATTTTCATCTGTTTTAAAAGATTTGTTTTTTCTTGTAATGCTGATTTTAATTTGACGACTTCCTCCTCCAATTTTTCCTTCTCTCTTTGCAGCTCTGTATTGCACTGTGATCCAGCGTGTAATTCTTTATCTAAGAATGAAACATAAAGAAACATGTTATTATTGAAATTAACAAATTAAACAACGTTTACCTGATTCCACAGATTTCGAAATTCCCCCTATTTCTAGCTCTGCATTGCAAGGTGTTATTGCTTGTAATTCTTTATCTAAAGATAAAATATAAAGAAATGCATTATTATTAAATCATTTATAGAGAACGGACAAACAGATGTATCCGGTTTTTATTTTAAATGTTCGTTCATTTTATTTGCTAACCAGATACAGATGATTGCCCGTTCTCTGTTGGAAAGAAAATTAGAAAATGAAACAAGACATACCTGATTTACTTGTCCCAGGGCATTGAATAAGCTCATTTTCATGTGGACTTAAAAATTTTGTTGGGACAGCTCGATGTTTCAATCGCCGCATTGTTTTCGGAGCTATATTTTTCATCCGAGGTTTTGTTAAAGTATCTTCAAAACTGTCGTCTGTGAAGTGTATTTCACATACTCTTGCTAGAAACATTTAAACGAAATAGGTACTTCTTATACTTATGTCCATTGTGAATAATTAGGGCTTATATTTTAAAAATGCAACAATAATCTTTAATATGATGTGTTCCAAAAATATTTACTTACCACTTTTAACATTTATATTTTTTTTTCCACAGGCATCCAACCATATTTTTATCAAATTTTCGTCCTTTGGAAAGTAAAAATATTTCATTTTCCTTTTAAATAAGACGTTTGTTCTATTAGAACACTTTTGTACTGCACACGATGGCATATTTAATGAAAAACGAACGAACACGCTGACACAGCTGACACAACTAACGCCATTTTCAACTAAACATTTAGGGGCGCACGTGATTGGTCAACACTGCGCATACATGGTAATAAATCACCTTGTATATTGGGTGCTTTCCATTTACACGAACTATGAGTCGACTTGTGTCGACTCACGTTAACTCCGTTGTTAAATGGAACGTGTGTAAGTGTTCGTAATGTATGTATCAATCAAGTGTCATTTGATGTCGACAAATTTTTAAGGTTAAAAAGAAAACAACATCTTTTTGAAAATTAAGGTAATCTGATTTGTGTAAATTTTAAGTTGTTATTAAAATAATTTTGTTTTATTAGATGAATAGCAGTGATGAAGAAATTACAAGCTCCATATTTTTATAAAAAATACAATACAATATGCAATGACAACGAAAAACTATTTCTACTTCTATCAAATTTTTTCACGTAAATAAATGCACTCTGCCCTCTTTCGGATATTGCTTTGAATATAGCACAAACCCACCTTGACTCCTCGGATTTGTAGAGTCGGTAGGAGTCGACTTAAGTCGCCGACTCACAGCGACACAAAACAAATGGAACGCAAATGAGTCAACTTGTGTCGCTAAATGGAAAGCACCCATTTGCACCATGCATTAGCGGACGAACTTAGAGTATTGGCAACGAAAATGACCGATAGAGGCAGCACCATATTTACAATATGGCCGCCGTAGTCGGTAATTGATAGAACTTGTGCAGTTATTCAGTCAGCGAAATTCAGGTTTGTTTTTTTTTTTATAATTATTAAAAAATTGAACTGTGTATATATTATGCATAAACTTTAATTTTATGTAGAAAGACTAGAGGAGCAAAATATTTGGAAGAAGAGAAAATTTTTCATAATATTAATTTCATTGTTGAAGAAGAAATACATGTTTTAAAAGACCTCTCTTCGTTTACTCCATAACTATGTTGAAGAACCACTTACGATGGTAAGTGACAATAATTCATGCGAATAATCGTCAGTAAATTGAACCCTTGGTTGACTTATTCACCTGACGGTGTAATAATGAGTGATTAGAAATCAACAAAATTATTAGAAATAAAGTGTCCTGTAGAATGTATGTTTCATTTATTTGTTGTTTTTTTCTAGTCAAAATCGACGTTTATTTTCTTATAGGTACTCGAAATACATTTTATTTAGTAGTCTATGTACATGTTTTGTTATTATTGTATGTATGTATTATTATTATAATCTAGTTTTAAACATATTTATTTGTATATAATGTAAAATAAATGTAAATAAAATAAATACGATAACTTGCCGCATATCACATTACCCCCTAGACAGCTTCATAATTTTGCCACCAGGTGGCTACGAGTTTATTTTCTTCGCCAATAGCGGACGAAGCCACGATTTAAAATATACTGTAATGGGGGTCGTTCTCACGTTGCGCCTCTAGCGGAAAAAAACGAGGAAACACGTATCGCTTTGGACCCTCGTTTTGTGCAGAGTGGCACAACCAGTATATTTTAAATCGTGGACGAAGCATAAGTTTTTTCCGCTCAATCGGTACACGCAAGGATGCCACAGCATTACCGAAATAGCTTACTTTATAGTGTATTCCGAAATTAAACCACGGTAACCACTGAAAATGGTTACGGTTTAACCGCGGTTACAATGTTACCGACATCCCACTGGAAAAACGGACCAGCTAACAGCTAACCTCAACTTGACAAATTTAAAATACTACTACTCATCTGTCCTGCGCCAAAATGTAACCACACCACAACCGCCGATCTAGCGCGGTTACAGAAAAGTTACCAGCTTTCAGTAACCGCGTTCCGAAATCATAACCACTTACTGAAAAAGTAACCGCGGTTAGCGTTGTTCAATTTCGGAATAAACTTTAGATTACTGGTCGGGCTCGCAGCGCTGCCGGCAATTTGTCCGTGCTGAACGCGCCTTATGATTCGGAATGTAGCACGCAATCGCCCAGTGCCATCTATGATTCAAATTGTAGTACAAATATGTTACATTAACCTAAAACTGTAAATATAATAATAGATTCTGTGAAATTTGGTAAGTTTCATATATTATAATTGACATATTTTTTGCATATATAAATTGTTTTTTTTAAATTTTTTGTTAATATTGTCATTTTCAGAAGTTCTTTGAAAACAAGTCTAAAAACTCCATTGATCTTAAAAGTATTCTACATTTTATAAACATCATTTCTTCTTTCTTCTATCGAGAAATCAGGATGTCGTATAGAAGTAAAGTTCTTGCAGAGGTTTTCTATGCATAGAAAACGATCTATATTGTAAGTATATTAAATTAGAAAATCTTATATTTTATTAGTTGAGCCACTGCGTTATTCCCTACGAAAGTCTCTATTAGTGTTGCAAGTTGCAATAAAATGCTAATACATTACAATTAGATAAAAATATCGTATGGTTTCAAGTGGAAGAAATTTGCAGCCTATGACTATGTCATTCAATATAACTTTCAATTTCTTAGAAACTCATGGGTTTTTTCTGACAACTGATCAGAAATTTAAACAAGTATTATTTGGTTTATTTTAGTTGTTTTGTTATTTTTTGCATTCATTTACTTGAAAATGGATTCTGTATTTCAATAAGGCGTTTGCAGAAGATTTGAAATTGTAATAGAAAAGATATTAAGGGCATTCCAAACTTGTCTAATATAGTATATTGTATAACTAGTGCAGAAAGTTGGATATTTTACATGAATGCGAAGTTTGAGCCACGAGCCGAAGGCGAGTGCTTTAATCACGTGAGTGTGAAATACCCTTTCAGCACGTGTTGTACACGATATTTTTCCGACGACCATAAAAAATAAAACAATATAAAATTTTCATAAAAATATTAAAACAGATTATGTTTACATCATTGCTATCAGAATTCACCAAAAATTATGTTAAAATCTGATAAATCAGGGTCCAGCCTTCTTAATCCGTGTAAATTCAGCAAATTATTTGCAACTGTGATAAAATCATATCACACAGTTGCGGACGCATCTGATTGGCTAACGAGCTTTCATTTCACACAGCTTTGGAATGATGTGCAATGACCAACTTTCAGTAATAGTTTAGCGTGTGAATTTATGTACTTTTCGTAGTGGTCGTCGGAAAACTTATTTTAAACTTTAATAGTTCCTATTATATTTTTTTGATTCAGTTTTTGGAAGCAAATAAAAATGTTTTAATCGAAGTGGTTTTTGGATGAATGCTTAATTTATTTCAACATAGTCAATGATTTACAGATTCAATTGCGACGTTTCGGTTCTGTTTAGAACCATTTTCAAGCAATTATTAAAATTTTAAAAAATTAAAAAGTTTTACATTTTAATTATAAATGAAAGTCAACTTTTAACCATGTAGTCTTTCAACTCATTGGTTTTCTAATTCTTGTAACTTTTCATTTATAATTAAAATGTAAAACTTTTTAATTTTTTAAAATTTTAATAATTGCTTGAAAATGGTTCTAAGCAGAACCGAAACGTCGCAATTAAACCTGTAAATCATTGACCATGTTGAAATAAATTAAGCATTCATCCAAAAACCACTTCGATGAAAAATAGTTCCTATTATAGTTTTAAGATCTAGTTATATAAATAGGTGCGTTCAATGAGGCTAGCAAAACTAGCGAAACGGAAGTATCTTCTATTGAACGCTCTGCTAGTCTAGCGTTCGCTAGATTTGCTAGCTAGCAAATGCAGCCAGAATTTATATGTTACCTCTGCTAGATTTACATGCATGGCGGGATTATTTAAAAATCAGTTGTAATTTGGTGCGTAAATTAAAATGTTTATATATTGCATAGCTCATATTTCATCATAATAATTAAAGAAAAATATTTTTAAATATAAATCTCTATTTTATTTATAAAATTTTAATTTTCTTGTAGTACATGTTAAACAAGAGCACGTGAAAACACGAAAAATTATAATAATATATTAATATTTCTGACAAATTCTGTATTATTTAATATTTCATTAAAAATATTTTTCTCTTTTTATCTGCATACAAGAACCTACAAAATAAAATATTATATGAATTAATATATTTCGCAATTATATATATGTATGTACATTTATTCTTAAATTGCTACTAAATTTTTGTCGATATTCATTTCTTTTCACGTAATTTCACATCAAATAGGTAGGTACTCCCTGCATTCAAACATGAAAGTAAGTTAGCAAACCGTTCAATGTGACTGTGATTTGACTGCTTAGCGCAGGTTAGCAAATGCTAGATTTGCTAGCTTCATTGACACAAGTTCTAATTTACTAAGGTGAGGGCGAGGGTGAAGAATCGAAGTTGAACATTGTTTTAAATTGTAATTTGTAGGATTCATCTTTTGAAAGTAAATCCATGAATGTATTTACTGTTGATTACACTATATTCCCAAATTTCATGCAAGAAGTCTGGTTGTGTGTATTAAACGTAAAATGATTGCTTTAGATATTCATAAAACTCTTCTCTTAATTACAGTATTAATTTGTTGCTACTGTATTATTTGTTTAATATAGTTATATCATTTTAAAATAAACGTAGAGAATGAATTCTTCATGATTCTCTAGAAAATAAAAGTACTGTAATAGCAGCACGTATTTAAAAATGTTTAGTGTTCTTTGTAGGAATGTAAGTCTTTAGGCCCTATCTTGTCAAACTCCGGGTTTGAACTGCCAGTTAAATAAAACTGGAACGAAATAAATTGTCAAATTACAAATTCATAATTGCTGTTAATAATCCGATTTAATGTTATTTATTTAGAAGTTAAATTTTAGACTGGCCCTTGGTTATATATTGGGTGTCTTATCTCTGGTAATATTAATGATTGACCAAAGCCATTTGCATATTCAATGCTCAAATTTAAATTAATAGTCGTTACAGAAATTTTCTTTCGTTGCTTGTTTTTGAACTACAAGCACGCTACAGGTTTAAAAAATAATCTTGTTTTTCACTCATTTTAGAAAAATATATCGTATCTCGCTGTTTATAGAGAAATACAAATATATGTAATTTTTATGGTTTTCTTACTCAGAGTTACGTGATTTTTGAAAATTTAATAATTAATATTATAAATACATATACTATTTTATTGGGATGAAAAAAAAAATATATATTAAAATTTATTAAAAAACAAATGAAAATTTTAACAGGTTCTCATTTAAAAAAAATAAGATATTTTGAGAATTAATAAGTTAAAAAAAACCTAATTACTTCACATTATTCTAAATACAAAAGAGTCGTATACAAATTATCTTTACATTTTTTCAGTCCCTTAAAATTAGCAAGATACGAAGTATTTTCAAAATCAGCGAAAAATCAGTTTTAGCCTAAAGTATACAAACAAAAGGTAAGAGATTTCTGTGGTGATTATTATTTTGTCGCAAAAAATTAACCTTTGAATGTGTAAACGGCTTTGCTTCATCCTTAATATTATCGAGATACTTGTAGCTTAAACATCTTAAGTGAGACACCTGTAAAGTCTTAATGTGAAAATATTTCGGGTAATACTAACAACAGAACAAAACCGTTTGTACATTCCAGAATATTTTTTTTTGGCAAAATTTATATCGGTACAGTAATTTTCTCTTTCGTTTTTGAGCTACTGGTTAAACTTGTTTTTCTTTCATTTTGAAAATATCACATATTTTGCTTATGTGAGATATAGAAAAAATAGTATATTATGTGGCAAGTGTGTGAAGTTGTAATTTTTACATGAGGGTGGAGATTGCGACACGAGCCGAAGGCGAGTGTTGCAAACCACCCGAATGTAAAATAGGCTTCACACACGTGTTACATACTATACTTTTTCTACGACCTTGCAATAAATTATATTTTTTCTTCACATTGTCATTTTTTTAATGTAAAGACTCTGTATTATCGACTTGTGTCACCATGGTTACCAACGTTACGGGTGTTTAACAGCTTTGTTTTATTAAAATACAATTCAGTTTGTAATATTTAAAATAATGAACGGTGCGTGAAATGCTACTTCACGCACAGTGTGCGTGAAGTAGCATTTCACGCACATTGTGCAAAAACTCAAACTTCACACATAAAAATTGATACGTAAAGTACTCACTTCACCCACGGGAGTAGAAAAAAGTATTTTTTCTACTCCCGTGCGTGAAGTGAGTACTTCAAGTATAAATTTTTATGTGTGAAGTTTGATTTTTTGAACAGTGTGCGTGAAGTAACATTTCACGCACCGTTCATTATTTTAAATATTACAAACTGAATTGTATTTTAATAAAACGAAGCTGTTAAACACCCATAACATTGTTAACCATGGTTACACAAGTCGATAATACAGAGACTTTACGTTAAAAGAATGACAATGTGAAGAAAAAATATATTTTATTGCAAGGTCGTAGAAAAAGTACAGTATGTAACACGTGTGTGAAGCCTATTTTACATTCGGGTGGTTTGCAACACTCGCCTTTGGCTCGTGTCGCAATCTCCACCCTCATGTAAAAAATTCAGCTTCACACACTTACCACATAATACAGTGTGTCCCATTTTTAGAAGTGCCACCATTGGGATCTCGAGAACTAGAAGAAATACGATGTCGGTTAAATGGAACTTTTTGTGCGCCTTTGGGAGGCCATCTCAGATGTGCTTTTGTTTTTCCAAAAATTCTCATAGAACACTAGATAATGACGAAAAACTGATTATTGTTGATTTTTTCTTTTTCAAATAACTTGTTAACTATTGGTAATTGAGAAAAACGTTTCAAATATAAAAGATAGATATTTTTATTAACTAACGAGTGGCATACGAAACAAATTTTTATATCTGTAAATTTTCGAGATATAATACAAATTTATAATTTTTTAAATGGAACCCATATCTGATTTTAGTCTCAAAAAAATAACTATTTTTTTCTCTTTTCAATGTTGTAAGGGTTATTATGTTTTATATTTGTTTTGCCTTCAAAATTATTATATTTTTCTTTATTTTGTATTAAATTTACAATTATTTTGAAAATATTAGTATATTTCTATTTAGAAATACTCCTTGTATTTAAATAATTTATTTCGTTAGAAAAATTTGCTCAAAACTCGTATCATATTAATTTTTATAATATTTTGTATCAGGTCGCCCTTGGCACATTATAGTGTAATTTGTAATTATGAGTCTAGAATAAAAATATTAAGTAATAAAGGCATAAAATAAATTATATCGATCAAATACAATATAATTAATAAAAAAAATATTTTTTTTTTGAGAAATAATAAGAAAATTCACAAAAATAAAGAAAAAAATTAAATTTTACGAGCAAAACTAATATAAAACATAATAACCTTTACATCATTGAAAAGAGAAAAAAATAATTATTTTTTTGAGACTAAAATAAGATATGGGTTCCATTTAAAAAAATATAAGTTTGTGTTATATCTCGAAAATTTACGGATATAAAAATTTATTTCGTACGCCACTGGTTAGATAATAAAAATATCTATCTTTTTTATTTGAAACGTTTTTCTCAATTACTAATAGTTTAGAAGTAAATTGAAAAAGAAAAAATCAACAATATTCAGTTTTTCGTCATTATCTAGTGCCCTATGAGAATTTTTGGAAAAACAAAAGCACATCTGAGATGGCCTCCCAAACGCGCACAAAAAGTTCCATTTAACTGTCATCGTATCTCTTATAGTTCTCGAGATCCCAATGGTGGCACTTCTAAATGGGACACACTGTATACTATTTTCTACTCCCATACGTGAAGTGAGTACTTCACGTATCAATTTTTATGTGTGAAGTTTGATTTTTTGTACACTGTACACTGTTACTTCACGCACTGTTCATTATTTTAAATATTACAAACTGAATTGTGTTTTAATAAAACAAAGCTGTTAAACCCCCGTAGCTTTAACCATGGTTACACAAGTCGATAATACAGAGGCTTTACGTTAAAAGAATGACAATGTGAAGAAAAAAATATATTTTATTGCAAGGTCGTAGAAAAAGTATATTATGTAACACGTGTGTGAAGCCTATTTTACATTCGGGTGGTTTGCAACACTCGCCTTCGGCTCGTGTCACAAACTCTATCCTCATGTAAAAATTTCAACTTCACACACTTGCCACATAATATACTATTATACCGTCATTTACGTAGAATAACACAGTGTAATTAGATTTATATCAAAAAATTACTAGTATGTATAGACGATTTTGCTATCGTTAATATTACCCCAGTGTGTAGAAATAGAAAATACCTTAATCTGAAAATAGAAAAAATAAAATAATAAAAAAACTTATTTCAGACAATTATCAATTTGGGAAGAATTCTTGTGTGTATCTGTTCCATTTGTGGAACGAATCTTCACTTGTTATTATATAAAGAAGCATTCATGGACACTGAACTGCAGTCGGTTAGCGTTGACATGAAGGACGAGGATACAACAATAACAGATTATCAAAATTTTGAAGAAATTTATATTAAAGAAGAACGACTGGAAGAAAATCCCCAAAACTGTGAATTTTCTGAAAATGTATTGCAAAGTGAAAAGAAGGAAGAATGTATAAATGATAATGATAAATATATTAACCAAGCAAAGGACGACAACTCAATAACGATAAATAAAGGTATTATGAAAACTGGAAATACTAATACAAAAAGTATTTCTTGTGAAGTATGTAATAAGAATTTTACGTTAGAATCCAACTTGAAAAAGCATATGAAGTTACATACTGGGGAAAAAGAATTTCAATGTGATATTTGCAATAAATACTTTAGCCAAAAGCATGCCTTACAAAGTCATTTGAAATATCACAAAGGAATTAAAGAATTTGAATGTCCGATTTGCAATAAATTATTTTCACAAAAATATCATCTAAAAGTTCATATGAAAGGGCATGTTGGAATAAAGGAGTATCAATGCCCAATATGCAACAAACTATTTACACAAAATTCTAGTTTAAAAGTTCATGTGAAAGCCCATACAATAAAGGAATTTCAATGTCCGACATGCGATAAATCATTTACACATAGTATTTTTCTATACAATCATATGAAAATCCATAATGGAATTAAAGACTTTAAGTGTACAGTATGCAATAAACTATTTTCACAAAGTGGTAGTCTAACCAGACACATGAAAATTCATAATGGGGGTGAGGAATTTCAATGTGCTCTCTGTGAAAAATCATATACACGAAAATCTGATCTGGAAAGCCATATGAAAGGACATGCTGAAAATAAGGAATATCAATGTATTGTGTGTCATAAACTATTTACATTGAAAAATAATCTAAATAGACATATGGAACTTCACAATGAAAAAAAGGATTTTAAGTGTAATGTTTGTGAAAAATTGTTTAGCAGAAATGATAATTTGTTAAAGCACATGAAAATTCACATTGGAATGAATGATTAACAGCCTTAAGTTAGATTTATAGTTTACATAATATAACGTAATATAATGGATATATCAGCATGCAGGGTGTCTATCGAAAAACCGGAACATAGGTGTTTGACATGAGATTTTAAATAGATGCGGAAACTGGCGCTCCTGTAATGTTTAGAGCAAAACTACAATATAACTGTTGTTTAAAATAAAAATTTTACATTAAAAAAGGTGACCTAAAGAACTGCAAACCAAACTTCCATATTATTTCATATTTATAAGTTATTTGTAAAAATAAAAACCATCAAATTTAGATTTTTTGCTCTAATTTAACCCACTTCTTATATATAGTTTCCAAGACCGCAATGCCACTGGTGAGCCTCTAATACTCTGTATGTATAGTGTGATACTGACCTAACAAGAAATTAATTATAATGTGTAATACTTTAAATTTAAACTAAAATTTTAATTCTTTTTTCTATGAAAATTTTGGGACCATTTAATTTTATCAACGAAATATTCTCGAATTTCAATGTCGTAACATATTTTTTTCACACAACTTTTTATATTGTATTCGCAGTTTGCTGCAACACCACTCAAAACTTTCATAATGAATACCCGAACCCGATGTACTTCTCACTTTATTGGTTTTCTATCTAAATATGTTTACAAAATAATTGAGTTTTTTAAGTAAAGAGGACTTTTATAAGAACATTATTTCTTTAAAGGCCGGTTTTATATAAAAAAATATTCACTTAAAATTTAATTAATGAACAAATTCCAATCAGTGTCTCTGTTCTTATGACATTAAATCATTGCTATCAAAAAACGCGTTGCATTTTTTATTTTCATTAAATTTAACGTGGAAGTAAATTTTAAGTGTAGATTAAATTTCTTTTTATTCAATTTTGACGTTTTAAACTGTCGTTATTAACTCCATAGTAACAACTATAAGTAACAATTTATTCACAAGTGAATTAATTTTTTTTAAATCACTCTCACAAAATTTTAATTCAATCTGCAACAAATAATACATTTAAAATAACATCAGGCGCGAAAATAACACTCACCACAGTATTTATCAGACATCCATTTTCGTTATTTTTCACGACACAAATGACAGACAACAATCCTTTTTAAATAGATGATTTGACGTCTGTCATCGACGATTGTCATGCACAGCCTACTAACTGATTAGTTTTTTTTTTGTCAAAATTAAATATTATAATGGTTTTTATTATTTCGTCAAAATTGAGTAAAATATTGTATAAACCATGTAAGCTGAGAATGTTTATTCACTCGAAGAAATTAACTCACTCGCCCTTACGGGCTCGTGAGCTAAACTTTTTTCTCATGAATAAACATTATCTTAGCTCACTTGGTGTATTAATATCTATTATACTTCGATGTGTAAAGTTAATACTTACACACTGTGTAATGTAAACGATTTTCGTATTTTATTTATTTTACACATTACAGTCAATACACGATGACATTAAGTTGTCTTACCTAAATATAGTTTTCTCTGTGCATTCATGTTGGTAACACTGACTGAACACTGTAGCATTCAACTTTAGATCTGTTATCTTTCAAATTTCTAATTTGTTTCAGAAATGTTATTTAAGGTAATATAAAAAATCTTGTATGCAACTCAAGTGTAAACAAGCTTTATGACATTCGGTCAATAATTTTCGTGACTCGGCAAACTCGTTAGGAAATACTTAACCTTATGTTATAAACCTGTGTTTACAGTCTTGTTGCATAAATAACTATTATAAAACCGGCCCTAAGTATTGATGCACTACTTTAAGTAACCTGTATTGTCATAATGTATACTCAATGGTAAAAAAACAAATTAACAGTGGCGAAAGATGAAAGATACTAAATAAGTATAATGGAATTATTTATTTCGGATAATTTGTTAATCAAAATGAAGTGCTATCATAAGTATTATCTTTCATAAAACTAATAATGATGTACCGTGAATAAATGGAGAAATACGTATTTAAGTGATCGGGGTCAGTAAAATTATTAAAAAATAATTATATACGATACAAGTAATTACGTAAATCTAATCTTTACTAAAACTAAATATGCTTTACGTATGTGTATTGTACAATATTTTATCTACGATATAATCTAAAAACCCAATGAATGTAAAAAAAATGAATAATTGTAACTTTGAGAAGTTTGTCATGATAACGAAATATTCAGTATTCGCTCTAATTATTTAAGATTACCATACCATACATATTTTCTTAAAATGCAGAATTTGTTTTCAGATAATGTTTCTGTATTAAAAAAATATACTCGTAGATAAAGTACTTTTGTTCACTATTAGCCTAGGAACTCACCACATTTACATTTATTTGACATTAGAATAGCTATTTATGTATTAAGGGCGAAATTATATAGATTTTGGCCCGCGGTGCAAGATTGAAGCCCGAGGCGTAGCGGAGGCTTACAATGCACCTAGGACCAAAATATATTTCGCCCGTAATACATACAATATTTTTTGCACATCCGGAGTAGTGTTACTTCATCACCGTGATCAAAGTAAAACGATGTTCAAATCAAATTTAGATCATAGTAGTCTATTTGACATATGTACGTTGTCACGGATAACAATGAACACAAGCAAGTTAATGATAGATGTAATTATCTTAACTGGTCACGAAAAGCTCTAGGGCGAAAATGACTACTTTTTCGCCCTCGGCCGAAAAAGAATGTCATTTCGCCCTTAAAATAATGCTATTTGTCCGCCTTTTACGCCCGGATGTGCAAAAATTGTTTTTCACTACGTCTTGCTTGGTAACCTAGGACAATAATAATTTCTTATTGCCCTTGGTCCTGTTCTAATAGAAACTCAAACCTCCAAATCCAAATATTATTAAACTCAAACACAAGAAAACTGTTAACTATGGATTCACAATAAATTTTTCACCTAATTTTAAAATGAACTACTCCATTATACCCCTATAGGGGTACGGGTACCATAAATTCAATGACAACTCAAACATAGATATGAATAAATTACTATTAACACTCTTAAATATTAATTTTTGCTATTTTTTATCATAATATTTATAGTTCAAACTTCGAAGAGGTAAATATTAATTAGAATATTATTTACATATGTTTTACAATTGTTTTTTAACTCCCGCTACCCTTGGTAAGGGAGGTATAGGGATCATGCTAAAAATCACATATCGAGATTTTAGTAAATGACCACGTTTTAAGGTCCCTAGAATCCAATTTTAACATTTTCACGTTGATGTCAGTATGCGTGTATGTGTATGGATTTTGCTAGCGCTCTAACTCAAATACTATCATTCAGAAAATTCTGAAACCGCATATTTCTACCGTATTCTAATATGGAAAGACATCATTAGATTTTGGTGTAAATCGGATAACCGGAAATGACACTTTACCTGAAGCTCATAATGGTTTTTCTTCAAAAAATACCATTAAATGCCATTTTTTCGCATTTTTGTAATTATGAAACTTAAAGATTACTGAATTTTCTGCAGGAATACATTATTACTTTTTCTATATATTTTACAGCTAAATTTAAAAATCACTTTTTTTATACATCCCGAAACCGAAGATAAACACAATAAGGCTGTTGCAAGAATTTTTATATGACTTGTAAGTACTAAATTTTAAAAGATATTGTTCTCTAAAACGCTTCAAATTTGAAAATATCACGAAATATCCATTAGATATTTTACAATTAATTTTTGAAATTTGAATAATGTGAAAAAGTCACGTGATATGAAACAGAATGTGATACATCTTCAGCGACTCTAATTGGTCCGTTTATAATGTAAAATATTTTGCGTTTGCTTACAAATGTATTGTCAAAGTTGTCAAACAAGTGGCAAATTTTTGAGTTTGATTCACAATCCTTACAGGTAACACTAAAATTTTATCGTTACTTTTATCCACCTTCAAGATATGAAACAGTATACTTTTTTTGTTCATAACGAACTTTATATCTGACTATACAGATATTTTTTTCTTGACATAGACCTATATACAGGTGTTCCATTTAAGTGTGCCACCATTGCTATCTCGAGAACTATAAGAGCTACGAGGTTGATTAAATTAGCAAAGAACCACCATTTTACAAGACTATTACAATGAGCAAAAAAAAATTTTTTTGCGACCAGTGGTTCTCAAAATACGGGACACAACTTTCATATTTTAAATGGGAACTTTTGTTTTTTTAGGTTATTCGATAGAGTATTTTTTTCTGAATTCAACGATATAAACATATCATATACTAATATAACAAAATAACTGAGAAAAATGCATGTTAAATTTATATGTATTTTTTGGTATTAGCTATGATATTTTGTGTTATTTTCTTTTTGATGTTCTACAAGAGATTAGAAAATGCTCTACAAAAATTAAGTTATTTAATACATAATAAAATTTGCACAATACGTACTGGCAAATTCTGACAAAATGTTTATCTTTTTTCAAATGTAATTAAAGTTCTATCATGTATAAAATTTACATTTAAATTCATACTTGAAGTGTTAAATAAATAAACGTAATGAAAAATCTTGAATTTGCTGCATTTTGTCTATTTTTTTTTCTGACTTTACTATAAAGATAATTAAAATAATTTATACGTTCCTAGTTAAATTAAAGTTAAATCTTTCATTTCATATTAATTTTGAATTTCTCTGTATTTCAGTGTAGGTATGATTTTGATTAAACATGCTTTACGAGATGAATAATTTTCAGTTTAATTTTAACAATAAATTAGGAAAATAAATAAAAAAATACTTTACGTAATTTTGTCAAGAATCGCCAGTACTATCAGAATTTAAAAAAATTGTGGCTTTTGCTACTAATACAAAATTGGATAAATTTAATAATTAATTTTTGTGCAACCGAACGCGAACTAAACATTTCGCAAAAGTAGTACAGGCCGCAAATCCAATTTCGCGGCCTTTCCTTATGGTAACGGCTGCGAAATTGGATTGACATGATGGATAATATGACTATGACAGTGACGTTTCTAAAATATGACTACAATGAGTTTTTTTTTTTAATAAATACAATGAATACAGTAAAATAATTATAGAAATAACTTTTTCTTTTTTTTAACGATTTTTTTTTACAAAACTGTTTGTTTTGTTTATTAAATGTCATTCCTATCAAAGCCGCCTTTTTATTTCTATAAATTAAACTATTTAAATACAATAAAATTTGTATATAGTACGACAGGAATAAATATTAAATCTTCTAACAAAGTGGCTGATAAATACAATTTCCTAACAAATAAAAATATCGCATCAAAATATGACATAACGTGAAATTATTACAAATAAAATAATAATTTCGATGCGCAGTTTTTAGTTTAATTAAACAGATAAATTTATAAAGAACTTTATTAAGAGATTCAAATACCGGTCCTAAATCTAACATATCTTTGAGTTCTAGCAATTGCAATAATTTGCAAGATTTTTTAAATTTTGCAAATTTATTTTTTTCGTATTTCATTATTTTATCTAAAGGACTCCCTCTCCCCTAAATAATTTGAAGATTTGTCGAAATATCTGACTGGTAACCCGTTTTTGGGAAACTTAGAAATTGCATTGTTTTTAGTGCCAACGTAGTCACTGATCGGTTCTTCGGATTTGGCTTCGGTTATTGTACCGTGGATTGGTAAATTCAATTCTGTTATAAAAACGGGGATTGGTATAAAAAGAAATACATTAAAATAAAGTGTATAGTTTTCATTTGCACATTGTGTACAGTGGAAGTCTTGTAATAATTTTATAAATATGGAAGCTAGTAAGTGTAAAAGGAAAAGAAGAGAACAAAAATTTCAATGAAGAGATTGGCCACGAAACGAATTGAAAAAATTGAACATATAAAACAATACTATGTCAAAAATTATATCATTAATAAATATACAGTAGAGTTCATTTTACAAATTACTTATAATTTAAGTAAAAATTACTCATTTAAGCAATGCAGACAGAAAGTATTATACATAAAGTATAAAATATATATTCACTTCTCACCTCTCTGATCATATTATGTTACTGACAGAGAACTCTGTTCTAATATCAAAGCATAATATTCTCCCTAATTCATAGAAACTCAAACGGTGCACAAAATATCTTCATCATCTATATTGGAGGAACGTTACGGGCCAGCCTCCCGCTTTCCACCCCCTTTACTCTTGCAAAACCTTAGATGGTCAGGGACGGGTACATGATGGTTTACCAACAGGTGCATATGTCTCGTTCCACTCAGATGTTTCATAACCTTTTGCTACCCAACGACTATTGATTAATTATATTCTTATTTTTGTACGATGTTTCTCAGGTGATTTCAATTCTTCTTTTATTGCTGTCATCCATTTTTCTTTTTCATCTGATTCTAAAGCTTCTTCGTTCTTGGTGCATCATATATAATATTTTCTACGCTGAGAACTCACAATCGTGGAAGTCATCACATTCGAAGTCTTGTAGATAAGCTGGTCACTTTCTGATTCTCTTTTCATTTTCTGAATTTCCTTTTTCATTTTCTGATTTCTCTTGTTCATTATTCGGTTCTTCATATGATGTTGTACCTCTTTCCTCTTCTGTTTCTTTCGTATTTTGTATTTCAGGTTGTACATAAACAATTCTTTTTGAATTTTTATCTTCTTATATAACCGTTATTACAATATCCAATCATGTATAATTTCTTCGATTTTTCTGACATTTTACTTACGCTGTGTTCTTTATTTATATATGTATAAGTTTCTGATCCAAATATTTTTAATTTTTCATAATTTGGTACTTCACCATTCCAAATTTCTGCAGATATTTTTCTATTTATTGTAGGAAGCCTGTTAACTATATATGCGGACGCATAAATTGCTTCTCCCAACATTTCTTTTTTAAATTTTGAATCAGCTATTGATATCATAGCCTTTTTCTATTAATGTTCTGTTTAGCCTTTCGGCTTTACCGTTTTGCTGGGGCGTGTATGGTATAGTAGTTTCTAGCTGAATTCCTTTCTTCTTACAATATTCTTGAAATGAATTATTTATGTATTCTTTGCCGTTATCGCATCTAAGTCTGGATATTCTGGAATTAAACTTAGCTTCAACCATTTCTGTGTAATTCTTGAAACAATTTAGAACTTCTGTTTTACTTTCTAGTAAATAGACAATAACGAAATGACTGTAGTCGTCTAAGAAAGCTAACATGAATATCTTAATGTCGTACGTAGCAGGGTTTATCGGCCCACAAAGATCGGAATGTACCTGTTCTAGTATTCGTTTACTATGCTGATATTCTTTATTGAATGGTAATCTTGTTTGACGACCTTTGATACATGGTTCACATAAGATTTCTGATTCTGAAGTTTCGCAATTTATTAATTTTCCTTTTTTTTTAATTCTTTCATTTTCTCCATGGATGCGTGACCAAGTCGCCTATGCCATATCTCATCATTTTTAGCTATGGAATATGCGTTCTGTGCTGATATTTCTTTTGTCTTGAATTCTACTTCATATAAATTATTCTTCTGGCGGCCTTCTTTAATTACTTCTTTCTTTCTGTAGATTATTACTTTATTGTTTTCAAATGTGACGCTCAATCCTGATTGTTCTATTCTATTTACCGACAGTAAATTACTTCTAAGTTCAGGAACATATAAAACATTCTTTATTGTACATTCTTCTGTCAAAATACTCCCAACTTTTACTGCCATTAATGATTCCTCTTTCTTTGCAATATTTATTCTTAAAGGATTCTTTAAAGTAATGACTTTGTTAAAATATTTTCCGTATTTATTAAATGATCTGAAGCGCCATAATCTACATAAAAATGAATGGTCGCATCTTTATTTTTCGATATTATATTATTTCCTGCAATGAAATATATTTAATTTGATTTTACATCTGTATTATTTGCTTCTTTTCTGAAATTGTTTTTCTGATTTTTTGTTGTAAATTTACATTTTGATTTCTTGTGGCCTTTCTTCCCACACTTGTAACATTCAAAATTGAAGGTTTTCGTTTCTGTTTTATTATATCTATTTCTTTTATTAAAAAGGCTTGCGAATTCTCATTTTCATTAACTTTTAGTCCTTTTCTTTTAATTTCTTCGATTAATCTATTCTTGACAAATTCTAGAGTGAGATTACTGTTTATTGTTTCTATTGCGGTAACAACATTGTCAAACGAATTTGGCATTGCTAATAACAAATAGCAGATAATCTCACTTTCACTAGGTTTACCATGAGATCCTTTTAATTCTCTAACAAGTTTGTCAAACTGAATAAAAAATGCGTTAAGTGAATTTTCTTCACTATATTTAACTGTCAACAATTTCTTTCTCAGACGCGATACCAGTGCGTTGGAACGTGGATGTTAATTTTTCAATAATTTCTTTGGCTGTGTTGCATTCTTTAATTATTTCTAGGTGACTATCAGCTATGCATTGAACTGGGATATTCTTTGCCTTCGAATTCTTGCTCTTCTGAGGAACTGGTAATTCTTCGAACTTTAAATAAGGCTCTTCTAATGTGTTTAAAAGATCTTGTTCTTCTAAAACTAACTTTACCCTGTAAAGCCAATGTCCAAAATCCGAACCAATGAATGGCGTAATTCCATGTTTATTAATTCTATATTCCATTTCCATTATTTCTTAGTTTAGCGAGTCTGGGCCCATAACCTGAACAAATTATTGAGGATTATAGAATCAAAATGATACACACAGGTCTAATTATAGACACAAGTTTTATTTTAACACATAAAATCACATACATTAATTTGACATAAAGTCGTTACATAGCAACAACACAAATTCTAAGGAAATGCAGTGTTACTAGATATTTTTATCAACAAAATCTACTTCTGATTTCAATTTCGTTTGGATCCACTTTGGATCTCTACCTTTTTTGAGGTTAGGGAGCGTGCACATGACGTCACGAAAATTTAAAAATGGCAGCCTGGTGACATGGATATACCGGGAGTTTATTTTATCAGTAAACATAGGGTATATCATTGCCATAGTTACCACATGAATGTTTGACAGCAATGTATTGAAGCGTTTATTTTATGAGTAAACATAGGCGTTTAACATGGGAAGTTGTATTTTGTAAATACAAAGTGTCCGCCTAATAATCAAACCATGTTATTGAACATGATAATAGTACATTACATTTTGTACATTATTTAATATGAACTGCTTTAATAATATTACAGTAAAGTACAGAAATTGTCAAATAAATAATTGTTTCACTTTTTTACTATGTAATATGAAAAGCTCTACAAATGTCTGCGGTGGCGCAGTGGTTATAACAGTAGCGTCTGAATTTTTTGGTTGTAGTTCGATTCCCCGTTGGGCTAATTATTTTAATTTTTTTTTTTACATAAAAATTGTTGAACTTTTAAAAATCAATTTCCATATTACAATCATTTAAAAATAATAATTACATTGTAATAAATAAAGAGAAAATAATTGAGAATAATTGATTACAATAATCAAAATATTGATACAATAACAATGCATTGTATTTTCTTTTGATATTAATAAAAATAACTGAAATAAAATAAATTTGAGTACTTATTATGATTTTACTGTATTTATCAAAAGAAAATACAATGCATTGTTATTGTATCAATATTTTGATTATTGTAATCAATTATTGTCAACTATTTTCTCTTTATTTATTAAAATGTTATTATTATTTTTAAATGATTGTAATATGAAAATATGAACTGATTTTTAAAAGTTCAACAATTTTTATGTAAAAAAAAAAAATAATTATCCCAACGGGGAATCGAACCCCAACCAAAAATTCTAGACGCCAATGTTATAACCACTGCGCCACCGGAGACATTTGTAAATCTTTTCATATTACATAATAAAAATTGAAACAATTATTTATTTGACAGTTTCTGCAATATTATTAAAGTAATTAATATTAAATAATGTACAAGATGTAATGTACTATTATCATGTTCAATAGCATAGCTTGATTTATTGCCAGACCTTTGTATTTATCAAAAACTGGTTCCCATGTTATACGCCTATGTTTACTCATAAAATAAACGCTTCAATACACTGCTGTCAAACATTCATACCGTAACTATGGCAATGATATAACCCTATGTTTACTGATAAAATAAACTCCCGGTATATATTAAAATCCTCAATTTTGTGTTGTTGTCGGGTGTTCTAAGAAAAGTGGTACTGGGGATGATTTGTAATTTTATAGGTTTCCGTCGGAAAAAGATTGTAGAGGACGAATTATCCCCTTAGCTGTAAAAAGAAGGAAAAGTAGATAGTGGCGATGAAGAGAAGTGACCTACAGATAGTAAAATTTAATACGGTAGAATTTGTTCTACGCACTTTATCACAGGTATTATTTTATGCAGCATATTAAGTATTTGAATGACAAATAATGTCTAATTAGTTTTCCTATCTACATAAAATAAATGAATTTCAACAAATGTAAAGAATATAAGATTAAAATAATAAACATTGTGGGTTGAACGTGATTTTATAAATATTCTTTAAATTCACTAAAATGAAAATTTAACGTATAATCTAAAATTATTTATTTAGTTTTGTTCAAGTTTTTATGAAGTACTTTTTTTAAAAAATTAAACAACTATCGTTTTATGATTGATAATTTACACTTAATCATTGATATGTATCGTATACATACCTATGTAGGTATTTTTTTATTTTTAAATAATAGCAATGATAGCTGAATAAAATGTAGAACAAATACTACCTATTAAAGAAAAAAAAAACATAAGGAACTATGAAAGTTTTAAGTTTAGAGTATTATGAAATTATGATAACGCTGTGATAAATTAATGAATTATTAATGTGATTTGTGACATCAAAATCTTTAATTTTCTTGCACTGGATTACTCGAACCCATCCGCATGAAAATATATTGTAAGCTTCTAAACTTTTATAAGCTTTAAATTCAGCCGATGTATATGAGTTTTTCTTATACACAAAGTACTCCAAAATATCAGGATGATATAACATATTTGGAAATATATCTGGGGTTGACAATAGATGCATGTCAAAACAGTATGAATCTTGGTTATCATTTATAAGCGATATTTTCTCTAAATATCTTTGTTTTATATTCTTTGGCAGAGAATAATAATGTTCACTTAATTGAACCATAACACAACTCCAATGAACACAAATTTTACGTTGAAATCTCACTAAATAAGTACAGAAATCGCAAAACGTCCGCCAAGCACAATGTAAACAAAGGCAATGAAACGGTTTGTTGGTCCTGCAGGCTGGCGGGTTGCCTACATTCTACCACGTGCTGCACGCTCATTGACGTATTATAACTAACGTAGACCCAGCGCGGCCTATGCTGTTACACAGTTTGTTGTGATGTTAGAGCTAACGGCGGGACGGGTGGGATGCAGGGGAGTGGCACAGTCTGTATCGCGGGTCTGCATAGTTTTGTTTACAAGTTTGAGAAGTACAAACGTCAAAGTGTGTTCTTTGTTTGATTGTTTGCGAATTTGCTTATTTAGTTTTTGGATAGTTGTGGACAGGTTTTAAATAAGACAAAATGGTTCGTGTATGTGCTGTGAAAAACTGTAATGAAAAACCAGTACATAAGAAAGCAGGCATATCGTTTCATACGTAAGTTTATCTTTAAGTTCTCTACAATATAATGTATTAATCGACAATGATTTAAGATTCCCTAAAGATGAGGAACGGAAACGTATATGGCTGCAAGCCATCAATTGTCTTGATTTCGAACCCAGCAATAATTTATCTGTATGCTCAAAGCATTTTGAAAAGAATGTTTTGTTGGAAATCGACTTCGAAAAGAACATATAAACACGTTTTATTTAAAATTTTATTGAGTATTAATATTTATAGTTGGGTTTTGTACATTGGATATATTAATTCCAGAATGTCTAAATGAACCTCAACGCTATTAGTTGCTTTGTAAAACGTTGCAAATGTATAGAACCGCACGCACCAAAAATACAAAATTGAAAGTAATTTTTTAGTCTTCGTTTATTTACTAAATAACCTTAGAAACGAGACAAGCGCAATACTAAATACTTATACAAAATTAGATTTAATTATTAAATTAAAAATTAAGTTTTATTATAATCAAATGTTTCAGAAAAAACTTAATACATGACTCGTCAGTAAATTGTCTACATGATTCGGAGCCGTAAAATATTCGGCAAGTAATGTACCATTTTCCTGACTTTGTAAATAACTATTTTTTTGTAGATACTCATATATTCATATTTTTCATTCGTATATTTAATTTATGTATTAATTTTATAAATAAAATTAATTAGTGAAAAAAGAAAAAAATAAATATATTGCTTCATTTACCCCACGCCAAGCGATGACTTCAATTTATTTCAAATAAGTTGTTCAATGTATGCAGACCCGCGATACAGACTGTGCCACTCCCTTGCCTCTCACGTCTGGCTCTAACATCACAACAAAGGCTGCGTGCTGGGTCTACTTTAGTTATAATACGTCAATGTGCACGCTCTCTATTAGTCGATCCACAATTTATAGATCCGGTAGATGGATATGGTAGATATGGTACAATTTTCGAACACGGTAATTATTAACCACTTGTATTTTCGAACGCATTCGGTAGGTGCGGTAGATATTTCTTAAATGCTATTGTGTTTGATGAATTTGTTTAATTATAATATTTACTACGGTTCTCATTAGGTTTTGGGAATGTTTTTCATGTAACTTTTGTGTTTGTATCTTGAATCACTTTTGTATAAACGCGCAACTATCGATATTACCAATAAAATCCTCTATTGACTCCGAAAGCGTGACGTCAAAATCGACCGGGAATTACAAAACCTGAAAGTAGGCTTCCGGTTTCTTAACTGCATCTTGAAAGAGTTTATTGTGAACGAACCGAACTGCGCCAAATTTAAATAGCTGTCATTTGTCATATGAAAACTAGAAAATGTAATGGTGTTATTTTGTTACATATTCCTGTTTTATGTATTTAAAGTAAAAAAATAAATTAAAATATATGCGTAATTTGTTTTAAGAAACCTTATATTGAAGTAAATTTTAATAAATTTCAAGAAATAATGTTATTGTGGCTCTTGTCATTCTTCAGCGAGGACGAAAAGATTTTCCTCTGATTCTATAGTTATAGACCTAGCTATTGTTTAAAAGATTGGTATTCTGCACCTGCTGATCACTTATTTTGTCCGTTTTTACTTTCAATTCGGTTCGTAGTGTTTTAGTCGCGCTTGTTATCTCATGTGGTACGATTTTGAACTTTTGCAAATTACCAGCAAATTACAGTCAGTGACCTCTATATACAGAATGTATATAGAGGTCACTGATTACAGTGGCACAAGAAACAAGAACAAGTGATTCGTTTTTCTGCAATGATACGTTTTTTTGTGGATGAAAAGAGACTTATTGTTCGTGGTGAAAATGCAGTGGATTCAAACCATGTTCATTTGGTCTGTGATGTCCATTGGCCATGAAATAGTTATGACGCAGACCTTAATATTATAAAAGGAAAAGTAATTCATTTATAAATTAGACATAACAATACATTATCTTTTTTAATTTACGTTGGCTGTTACGATCTCTCACTACAGTTACTAATTTTGTTTATTTTATTTTTGCATCCCCTACATACCCTATAAATTTGTAACACGTATTCATTAACACTCTTTATATTATTTATACGTATGTGACAAATATATTTTTTTATATGATAATCTACTTTTCAAATTTTGCATACCTACTTCTTTTATTTTTCATGTCCAATATTTGTCATATGCATTATTCATTTTATTAATTGATAATATTGCAAAATATTGTTATAAAATTAGCTTTATAAGAAACAATTTTTAATGCTAAAAAAGTTTAATTTCACTTTACAGATTACAGCTTTGATGACAGCTATTTAAATTTGGCGCTAGTACGGTTCGTTCACAATAAACTCTTTCAAGATGCAGTAAAGAAACCGGAAGCCTACTTTCAGGTTTTGTAATTCCCGGTCGATTTTGACGTCATCACTTTCGGAGTCAATTGTGTAAATAAAGCTTTATACTACAGTGCCACCTATCAAACAAATTTTATTACACACATTTTCTAACCTCAAATTTGCAGAAAGAAAAAGTTCGTAGAAATTTCAGTTGGGTGGTGGGTGATTGACGTTTGCTAAATATACATATGTTAAATCAAACTTTTATCGTTTTAATTAACTAAAATAAATTGTATGATTATTCCACTGATTGATTCTACCTGTACTTTTTCTATTTCTTATTTCAATGCCTTAGTACTAATAATAAAGTTTTCTACAAAGGGTAACTGGTTAAAATCCTTTTTTGTGTTCAATTATTTGTAAGGATCACTGTACTCGATAAATAAAACCACATCGATTTAAAAAAAATATAAATTCCTCTACATTTAGGGATTTTTGGTAATAGTTAGTGTTACTGGTTTTCATTTTCAAGAAACTTTTAAAAGCCGTCGGATGAACAAACAAAACAACTGACAACGAATTTTGCTAAAACTTTATTTTCTTTATAAATTTCTTTTTGGTGAATCTTTTTGAAAAGATGCACCATGGGAACTAATGGGCCCATTATACTATTATTACATAAATTTTAATTCTAACCTTACAAAATATTGAACACAATGAAATAAAGAAAATGAAAGTGTTGTGAAATTTGGTAGGTTTCAAAATTTTAAATAAATTTTTCATATAGCTAATATTGGGCAATATATTTTCAGAAGTGCTTCGGTCGGTAACATTACATCTTAAAGTTTTATCATTTTCCAACTACAAGAATTCCACACATGTTTCTACATTTCCAAACATCATATCTTCCATCGCACGGTCATCATCAACGGCTTTAACTTTTCTGTAGAAAGCCATATTAGAAATAAAACTTTTGGAAATTATCTTTACGTTGTAAGTATATATCATTACAAAATCTGACTAGGTGTAGTAATATTCAAGAAGTTTAATGCGGTATTCTTTTCTGATGTTGCTATAAACTCTTCATACATAAAAATATCTTATGAGTTGAAAATCACAAAGTTTGCATTCATTATCTTCGTTTTCTTTCTGAATTCATAATTGTTGCACATTGTTTTAAATCAGGGTTGGCAAAAAGGTACTTATTTTTTATTTTGACCAGGGCAGTGGTCAAAACTGGGTTTTATGGACAATACGGACAGTCCAAAATAGACAAAACTCACATTTTACTTAAACAAATCTACAAAGTACAAGTAATCCCGTGGAAACTTCATTGAATAATTTATTATATTTATTACATAAATTTTTTTAGACAAAACAAATTGAGAAATCTATTAGGATTGGATACTGTCTCTAAATTGGTAGCAGTATATCGAACGTTGAACATTCGAAATATGACAGAA
Source organism: Ophonus ardosiacus (assembly GCA_943142095.1). Classification (NCBI taxonomy): domain Eukaryota; kingdom Metazoa; phylum Arthropoda; class Insecta; order Coleoptera; family Carabidae; genus Ophonus; species Ophonus ardosiacus. Next base: position 19,604,296 of record OW964834.1, on the reverse strand, counting down.
CAGCCAAATATACAGTATTGGGAGTAGACTATGAGCACAGGAACGTATGTCTGATCATTATTCAATTCGAAAGTCAAGTGTCAAAATTGATAGTAAAGAAGGATTCAGAATTGCCATTAACCGTTTTCTAATTTATTTCTATTTATAAAAAATGATTCAAGAAGAAAAGCTATGATTTCTTTAGATAACATTTTTGACAATCGCCCCAATTCTGTAAGAAAGTTATTAAGACTTAGCAACATTGCTATGGCAAATAAACAAAAATAATGGGGTATTCCAGCTCAATCGAATTAAAGGAAAATAGTAAAAAAAAAATACGAATGTATATGCTGAATAACGAATATTAATAAAAAAATGAAATGGTATAATTGAGATATTTCGGAAATAAGGGGTTTTTTGTTATAGCGCTTCTACACGAATATGAAATTAATATATAATATTTTGATTGGCGACTGAAAGACCGCCCATACATGCATAACAAATATCGTGTTAGGAGGTGGGGGTTACTACCAATGGAAGTTAAGAAATTCAAATTCGAAAGGAGGGGCTAACATTCCTGTACTGCAGTTTTCAAACAGTTTTTATTTTAACAAATTTCTTGCATTAAACTTAATAATTTAAATACACCTGTAATTATAAAGTATGTAGACTTATATAGTGTTATAATATTCATTTACTTTATGTAAATATAACTTAAAATAGCCATATATTTCAAGAACATTTAGGTCCGTGATGAAAACAGTTATATAAAAACACGTAAGCGTGACGCCACGTCAATCTATTCAAAATTCGGGAGACCATAACTCGCTTATTAATAGGAATTTTTTCACCGGATTTTCATCAATAGTCTTAGTTTTCCTAATATTTTCAGATGAAATTATATATATAAAAATGGTGGAATCCCCCATTGCGAACATAAAACATGAAAATGACAGCCTTTACATTATACTTGCCGTCAAATAATTATGGACTTGAGATTTCTACACTGATGCCATTTTTTACCTCCCGCTACCCTAGGTAAGGGAGGTATAGGGATCGTGCTAAAAATCGGATATAGAGATTTTAGTGAATAAGCACGTTTTGATGTCCCCAGAATCCGATTTTAACATTTTTACAATGATGTCTTTAGGTATGTATGTGTGTGAGTCTGTGTGTGCGGATCTTGTGGACACGATTACTCAAATACTATCAATAAGAAAATTTTGAAATTTTGTACATACATTCTATACTAATGTGGGAAGAGCTCATTAGTTTTTAGTGTATATCGGATAACCGAAAGTATCATTTATAAAAGCTTTTAACAGTTTTTCTTGTAAAAAATTCATTGAATATAATTTTTTAGCAACTTTTACCAATACAAATTGAATATAATGGCACAATCTTCAATTCTACGATAATAGCATTTAGTAAATAACTTGAAATAACTTTATATTATATTATAAAATAATTTATTTGTGTACATCACTTTGCCTCTGCGTCAAACAAAAACAATACTCTAATAACAAATTTGACATATTTAAACAAATGTCACTGTCACGAAGCAATTTTCATTAAAATTAATAATGAAACCGTGTTAAGAAGAATTTAGTAGTTTAAATATGATTCTAATAAAATTAAGGTTTGTAAAAATAATATATTTTCCATAATAAATAAATATTAGATATACAGGATAATTCGATTTAAGTTTGATGTTTGCAGCATTATACAGTATGTCCCCGGATTGAGTTTACAAGAGGAAAAAAATTTTTATTTTTGATTTTACGAAAAAATGACAAGGGAAGAAAAATTTTTGCTTGAATTAAAACGCATGTTTCAATTATTAAAACTTTTAATTAATGTAAGGTTCTTTTATTATAACGATTTTTCGTATTTTGTACTCTTAATAATACAGTTATTACATTGAATCAAATATTATTTTAGTTAGCTTTGAAATATTGACAAATGATTAGATGTCAAAAGTAATTTTTATTATCATAAAGTACGAAAATATTATTCAAAATAGAGAGTTTTGTTAAAGAAATGTTAACGTTAGAACAAAAAATCTTTTTAGTACAATGTTATGGTATGGGGGATAAAAGTTACCGCTACATAATTGAGAAATTTGGAGAAAAGTTTCCTGGTGTTTATGTGTCACGTATGGGTGTACAGAAGCTTATACAAAAATTTTTAAGAACTGGCTCAGTAAATAATCTAAAGAAGGTACAGCACATACATAATGAAGAGGATGCTGCTACATTACTAGTAGAAGATTCTGTACAAACTCATCCAAAATTGTCTTTACGACGAAGATCACTTCAATTAGGCATCAGCAAATCACACCTTCAAAGAGTTTTGAAACATCGAAAAATTTATCCCTATAAACCTATTTTCAATCATATTTTAGAAACAGGAGATGATGCAAAACGTCTCGATTTTTGTTTATGGATGGGAAATGAAACAATGAGAAATCGATACTTTTATAAGAATATTATGTTTTCCGATGAAGCCACGTTTTCTTCAAACGGAACTGTTTCGTCACAACACGTTAGATATTGGAGCGACACTAATCCTCATTTTAGAATTTTGCACAATCGCCAATATGTTGCGAAAGTAAATGTATGGTGTGCAATTTCTTATCATGGAATCATAGGTCCATATTTTTTTGGTAATAATGTTAATCAGCACTCTTATTTGGATATGCTGGAAAGTTTTTTTAGTGATGCTTTAAATGATCTACCTCTTGATTATCGGCGTTCAATGTATTTTCAACATGATGGATGTCCTGCTCACTATTCGCAAATTGTTGTGAATTGGCTAAATACCAAATTTGGTGATAATTGGATTGGCAGAAATGGTCCAGTTTTATGGCCGCCAAGAAGCCCTGATTTAACAATTTTAGATTTTTATTTATGGGGACGTCTAAAACAAATTGTTTACAAACAAAATTTACCCAATAATGCCGAAATATTAAAAAATTACATAAGAGATGCTATATCCTCTTTAACAATTGAGGAAATCCGTAGTAGTTTTATTGAACTGCGTACTAGAATTGAATTATGTGCTGAAAGAGGTGGAGAGTTAATTGAATAAAATAAAAAAAAAAACGTATTTTGATTTTCGTTGTTTTTTTTTTGTCTGTAATTAGAACTAATAATCATTTGTCAATATTTCAAAGCTAACTAAAATAATATTTGATTCAATGTAATAACTGTATTATTAAGAGTACAAAATACGAAAAATCGTTATAATAAAAGAACCTTACATTAATTAAAAGTTTTAATAATTGAAACATGCGTTTTAATTCAAGCAAAAATTTTTCTTCCCTTGTCATTTTTTCGTAAAATCAAAAATAAAAATTTTTTTCCTCTTGTAAACTCAATCCGGGGACATACTGTATATCAAACAACTCTCAATAGGAACGTGATTTCAAAGTGTCAAATAATAGTTTGCAACTACACATTTACGAAATGGATAATGTACGGCGAAGAATTTACACAGATTGCATAAGGAACTTGGTGATGATTTTGACAATAATGTATGTGTGACGATTTTTCCTTAAAATATATTAATGATCCAAAACTTCGCAAAGTTGGTATTTAATACTCTTATATAATTTGAAACAACATATTAGATTATGACTATATATGATAAACCGGATGTAGTACTTAATTTGAAGCTCTAACAGATTTTTCAGGAAAAGCATAATAAAATATAATCCAAAATTTCGTATTACAAACTTTTCTATTTATTAGAACAACAAAGTAGATTTTGTTTACAAACGATCAATCGGAAGTGAAACTTTACTTAAAGCTCTTTGCTGTTTTAAACATGAAATAGGGCTGTTGCAAGAATTCTTATATAACTTCTAAGTATTAAATTTTAAAAGATATTGTTCTTTAAACAACCTCAAATTTGAAAATATCACGAAATATCCTTCAGATATTTTACAATTAATTTTTGAAATTTGGAAAATATTTTGAAAAAGTCACGTGATCTGAAACAGAATGTGACGTCAGAACACATACATCTTCAGCGGTTCTAATTGGTCCGTTTATAATGTAAAAATTTTTGTGTTTGGCGTCAAGTGTATTGTCAAAGTTGTCAAACAAATGTCAAATTTTTAAGATTGGTTCAAGTTGTATAATATGTAGGTAATAAAAAGTTCAAAATAAAATGAGTAATTTACGATATTGTATTGTGCCTTCTTGCAAAAATACTGCTAGAAACAAACCTACTATAAAGTGTTTCTAAATTTGCCAAAAGAAGCGAAGAAAAGAAAATTGTGGCTAGAAGCAGTAGGTTGAAGAGCTGATAATTTGTCAGAAAAATCGTGTCTTCATGTTTGTGAAGATCATTTCAACTTTCATCCACCTTTAAGATAACAGTATATTTTTGTTGCTTCACTTTATGTTCGGGACAAACTTTGCATCTGACTATACAGATATTTTTTTCTCGACATAGATCTACATATCCTATAGCAGATTCTATATAAAAATCACGACCAGAACTTTAAAGTAAAATATATTATCAATTTATATAGTAAATTCAGTTTTTATATTTTATTTTACCTCAACTCTTTAAACACCCCTTATTTCGGTAGCAGTAAAACAATCATTCTCTGATATAAATTCAGCCATCACCCAGCTATCGACTTTCGGTAAATTGTCCGACTTAGCTTGAGTGTAATTTGAATTAGTCATTATTACTTTATTATTCATTTACAATGAGCAATGTCAGCGTCAAATGTCAAATTAAAAGATTTTTTTTATTAACATGTGACAAACCAAAGCCTACGTTTATTTATATAAATAATATGAAAAGGTAGGTGATGGAAAAACTATTTTCCTATTGGTTATTAATGATGTAATGTATGTCCTTCTACGTCATAGGAGTGGGGGTAGTTTTTCAGGACGCCAATCTTTTTATTTAATTATTTCCACAAATAACAACAAATTATTAAAATAAAAATTATTACTAAGAAAATCATTGCATAAACTTTCATTTAAAATAGTTTTTTAAAATTGTGAAACAGGCTCATTGAGCGGGAGATCATGTGCTGGCCACATCAGATTTTTTTTTAAGTGTCTGCCTGTACAAATATCTTTAATCTGTCAATGTCATTTTATATTCTGACATTTTTGTAAGTACTTGCGTGCGCTTTTTATTCCCAATCATATAAATTGCATTATATTTAGACTTTTGAAAAGAAAATGAGTGAAACTCATGAATTAAATAGTCTTGGTTCTTGTAAAAAACGTTTAGGAAAACAAGATTTAAATGGGCAGGCAAAATTAGTTATTGCCAATGTACGTAATTTTTTTAAAAAATTGACGGTACATCCTGAAAAAAATTATAATTTATTAAATAACAAGAAAACTTTGGATTTGACTGTAGAAGCATATTGTGTTGGCAGATCTACTGTTCATCTAATAATCAATTATTCTTACCTTTTATTTAGATTTCACCGGTTATCGTATTTTACGCAAATGCGACCTTAGCTTGATTGTGGAAACTTTGGTCAAAATATAAATTTTCCACAGAGACAATTTTTATATTTTATATTAAGAATTACTGTCTTACCTTATTTGTTATATTTTCTTCATTGACCATGTATTAAAAATTTTAATTAGCTTTAAATGTATTATATGACATTTGCGTTGTTCGTTCATTCCTGGTCATGTCAAGTTACAAGCTGCAACACCGCTGGGGAAGGGACAGGGTGCGGAAAGGGATAAAAGTTGAATATCAGTCCATATTCATTTGACGGCGAGTATAGTTTCTATTGGTTATATTTTTTAGCAACGTTGCTAAGACTCAACAACTTCCTTATAGAATTGGGGTGATTATCTTGTCAGATTGACAATTAAATAATAATTTCAAATTGACATACGTTTTTTACTTCCTTGTACGAAGTAAAGTAAGTATTGTAATCGCGAAAAATTTCGGTTTTGACCATACCTGAATCCATTTTGACCAATTTCGTCGTGACATCTGTACGTACGTACCTCGCATAACTGAAAAACGGTAAGCCGTAGAAAATTAAAATTTTGTATTTAGGACTGTTATAAGATCTAGTTGTGCACCTCCCCTTTTGGTCATTGCATAACTTCCGAAAGTGGTACTTTATTTGAAGCCTATAATAGATTTCAATGCAAAACTATATTAAAATATAATCCAAAACTTTTCAATTTTGGTATATAATACTTTTATAACAATGGGAATAACATAATAGATTTTGGTTAAAATAGTCTAACCGGAAGTGATACTTTACTTGAAGCTGTTATCAGTTTTTCTTGAAAAAATGGTGTTATTTTGATTTTAGAAATAAATGCTTCAAATAAAAGTTTTAGAGAATTGAATTCTGCGTCGAAAACATCAAGTATGAATAAATTAGATCTTTGTATAAGCGAGATATGTAAATTTAAAAATTATGTACTTTTTTGTTTCTGTGATTAAGTTTGCTATGAATTAAGACAAAGAATAAAAAAAAAGTAATGTCAATGTCAAATTATGTCAAATACATGCAATTTTATGATTGGGTCTGCAGTAATACATATTTTAATTATTAACAAAGTATGTATAGTTTAACAAGCGTACAAGGAAGTCATGTGGTGTCCACATCAGATATTTGTAATTAAGTTTGCTATGCATTACAACAAAAAATTAAAAAAAATAATGTTAATGTCAAATGCGTGCAATTTTATGATTGGGTCTGTTATAATACATATTTTAATTATTAACAAAATATGTATAGTTTAACAGGCGTACAAGGAAGACATGTGGTGTCCACATCAGATTTTTTGTTCATAGCTTGCTCCGAATTAGGATTTTTTTAACACTATCGTTTTCGGAATATTTTTAAAACTTAAAATAACATATACTTATATAATGTAATTACAATATTAAGAATTTAATACTTTTAGTTGTATAAGAATACACATTTATTTATTATTATTAGATAATTAATATCTTTATTTTATTGTTATGAGCTAAAGTTTGTAATAAATATGATATATAACCCAATGTAATGACTGCTACTGCTTCAGCCTCAACTTAAATCTTAAAAATGAGTATAATATCGATTTTAACCACTGGCCAAAATTTAATTTTGACCAGGGCGATTTTAACCAGTGGTTAAAACCAGTCTGGTCAAAATATGCTAACCCTGTTTTAAATTGTTATTATTTGTAGGATTTATCTTTGGTAATAAATCACTGAGTGCATTTACCTACTATTTAATAATTACTATTCGAAAGTTTCATGCAATAAAGGCTCATTCACAAATCGAAATTACTTTTAGGTTGTATATTTAATACAATGGGAGCAGGCGGGTAAAGCTCAAGCATCATAGCTATAATTTTGAATGACTTCACTGACAATTACAATTTTTTATTGTTTCTAACGTTAAAGTACAATTATAAAATCAAATCCACATGAAACAATGTCAGTTATTATAATTTTCACCAGTTGTATAACTAAAAATTCATTTTTCTCAAAATGATTTGCACAAACAAATACTTGTTTTATATTTGGACTTAAATTTTATTATTTTTTTCTTCTTTCATCCTTTGGTAAACTATGAGGGGCGGGCAGCCACGTGAATTTGACATCATTTGCTTGTAGGGCCCAACAAGGTTGCCAAGAGTACAGCTTGTGTACCTTTCCTGTGTTGCCGAATGAATTTCAGCGTAAAATTAATAAATAAAATTGTAAATCCAGTTATTATTAATGAATATCATGTTGTTTTACTTTCTAACACATATATGTACTTAATTTTTAAAATATTTTAAAAAAATATGCGAGTTGTGCTATCTGCGATACAAAGTTTCTTGGCGCGCTAAATTTGGGGGAAACCAACAGTTGAATGTTGAACGTCGTTTATTTTAAAAATTAAATTTATGTGTTAGAAGGTAATACAACATGATATTCACGAATAATAACTAGTTTTACAATTTTATTTATTAATTTTACGCTCAAATTCATTGGGAAACACAGGCAAGGTACACAAGCTGCACTCTTGGCAATTTGTTGGGCCCTACAAGCAAATGTCAAAGTCACGTGGCTGCCCGCGCCTCATAAGAACATAACAAGAACGCATTATTTAAAAGAAGAATCCAATACAATGAAATTTAAGTAACTGTCTGTCACTTTTGATACCGGATTCTCCAATTATGAGTACTTTGGGCTAACACGCTCATACTAAAGTGAACAAATATTATCATATAGTTGTAGGAAGTTCATGGCTATGGTAGTCCTGCAGTTACTCTAGGTAGCACATCATGTGTTAAAAAGTTTACATGAGCATGTCCCGTGGCCGAGTGTCTGGTCGCAAACCTGAGGAACCAAGTTCGATCCCGACAGACGCCAAAAATTTTAAAGTGACCCCTGTGGTGCACTCTCCACACCAGCTATGAGTGTCCGTGAGGTGACGCCTGATAAGCGCCCACACGGTAAAATATATCGTCATCATTACCGATGTCTACATGTGTTGTAGATATTGGCACACCCAGTAATGGGTAATATGAGGGGCCAAAATTATTGAGATACAGAAATATTATTTGAAGGAGAAGCATGTAGTTTTACTGGTGTTCAAAGTAGTCCCCCCCTGCTTCAATACACTTTTGTAATCGAATTTTCCAGAGATGGATAGCTTTAAGCCATTCATTTTCTGGAATCGTATTAAAATACTCCATTATGGTGTTAATCTCCTCTTCTGACGTAAAATGACGACCACGTAAATGTTTTTTCAAATTAAAAAATAGTCAGAAGTCACACATTGCAAGATCAGGAGAATACGGTGGATGTTTAATGACTTTAATACCATTTTCTTTCAAAAAATTAATAGTTGTCGCAGCGGTATGGGAGGACGTATTATCATGGTGAAGCATTAAACCCTTAATTTTCACACTGCGAAGAACTTCAGGTAGACATTTTTGTGTGTACCAATTGGCAGTAACAGTCTTCTGTCCCTCTAACCTAATTGCTTTCACAAGACCTGTACTTCTGAAAAATACAGCGTACATAACTTTTTTAAGTGCACGTTGTTTTTTCACGGTAACTGGTGTTGGGTCATCTTCAAACACCCATACCCTACTTTCTTGACGCGTTGGAACATCATAAAAGGGTATGTAAGTTTCATCGCCAGTTACAATTTTAGAAAGAATACGATGACCGCCATTATTTAATAATTTTAAAGTGGCGCGACTAATTGTAACACGCTGGCTTTTTGTTCTTCCGTTAAGTTGTGTGGCACCCAACGAGAAACAATTTTTCTAACACGAAGTTCTTTATGCAAAATTTTTGCTATTGCTGCGGATCCAATGCCAAGGGCATTTTCCATCGTTTCCATCATTTGTCTGATGGCAGCTACATTTTCTGGCACTACCGCTGTACAAGGTCTCCCTGAGTGTTTCTCATCACGCAAGAAATTGCGGCCTCTTTTGAATTCTGAAAACAAGCGAAATATATTTGCTCGAGATGGAGCTTCATCTCCAAATGCCAATCGTAGACGTTCCTCGCACTGTTCTTCACGTAATCCAATTTTAAAGTCGTAGTAAATCATAGCGCGATAATGCTCTCTTCCTAACTTCATGTTGCAGTTTATTTCCACTTCGAATTCCACCACAATAAATCACTTCAACCAGATATTATTATTGGACAGATATTTTAAATAAATTGTAGTTTGACATTTGTGCACTAAAAATTTTCCAAAGCCAACTGTTTCCCAGCATCTCAATAATTTTGGAGTGACCCTCGTATGCCGTGATGATATATTTATTTAGTAAAACGGATTAAAATATGATCTGCGGGCTGCCTTCAGAAATCTAAATCTTAAAAATGTAACACGTCTGTTATCATTTTGTTCCACCGAAATCCAATTTTATTTAAAATTTTCTGAAGGATACTCCTTCCTCTGTTATAAATACTTTATGTGAGATCCTTAGAAACAAATACAGGGCTTAATTTTGGCTTCATTGTCTACGGTGATTGAATTGGAATGCAGGTTTTTTTTTCTAGTTGAAATTTTGCTAACAGTACTTACTCAACTGTAAGGCGTTTGCCACACGCTGCACAAATATATTTAATTTTCAAACTATTACTAATAAATAGAACAAAATATTACCTCAGTAATACAACTCAGTACAATTAAGGGTCCACCATTCTATTTTTCATTTTCAAAATAAGACAGTAAATTAACTACAAGCTCTTGAATTTGGCGCGACAGAGCATTTGACAACAATAAAACAAAATACTGAGAATTGCGGTCATAGGTTATACAATAGTTAAAACACAATAGTAAACCAAATAAATAAGATAAAAACAAGTTAAATAATAAACACGATAAATACAAATATATTTATTTGATATTATAATTAACGAACGATATTTAGCAATGTATTTCTCATAACTAGGGGTAGACTACCCCTGATGATCCAGAGAGAGTCTCATCTCCAGCTGGGTTGATCGAATCGAAGACTGAATCTAATTGACAGTTCTTGACTGTCGTCGGCTGTTTCGTAATTTTATTTAACATTCGATTTATATAAAATAAATAGAATGCAAGATTGCAATAATTTTGTTTAATGACAAATTGCAAATAATTTTGTTAAAACGAAATATTTGAACAACCTTGGTTTGTTACAATAGCACAAATATATTTTTTCATAGCTTCGACTAATTTTTTTAAAGCAGTTATTAATACGTTAACATCTTTTTCAATATTAAATAACTGTAAACGTTGGATCCGTCTTTCCATTTTTCTAACTCCTAAAAAAATAATATTAAAAAAATAATATGTATGGTTTGAAACTTACTTATTTGACGATACAACTTTTGTTGTAAGGATTATTTGTTTAGGTTCTTTTCTTATTATTTTTCTTTCTAGTAATCCTAATTCCGAAATACTCATTCCTGTCACTACTAATTTTCCCGTTATTTCAAGAAATTTTTCTTTCAAATCTGTTAAAAATTTATTACTTGGTAACCCTCCACCAGTGCAAAATCTGTGAATAAAAATTTCTCGTGCTTTTCTACGCACTGAATTTTGCCAGTCAACAAAACATTTTTTCCATTCTGCAACTGTTTTTTGCCCCCCTTAATTTATTTAGTTTTAAGTATAAATTATCAAAATTATCTCTCTTATTTTGTATATAATTAAGATACTCTTCATACTGTTCACTGGATGTTTTAATTGATCGTTTTCTTTCTGCATAATAATTAGCTTTATTTTCAAATAAGAACATAATTATTTTACTTTATATACCACACAAACAAAGAAAACTATCCGCGAAAAAATTCAAAGTAGCTGACATCTGGTGGCAAAATTTAATAGTTCCCAAGTAAGGAAAACAAGTTGTTGTTTACATTGAAAGAGATACGCGTTTCATAAAGAAAATGAGTAAATGTAAAAAATATTGCTCAGTTCCACAATGTAACAATTATTCAAGTGAGAATATATCGTTACATTATTTTCCTAAAGATTTAAAGATGCGACAAGCATGGATTCATGTATTAGGGAAAAAGGTTACAAAGTATAAGAATGTATTTCTATGAACACCATGTATATCTTCATTACAATAATATTCTATCGTACTTAACATTACTTATAAATTAATACCTGATTTTACATAAATGTTTATTCTCCACTTAAACTTATTTACATAGTAAATTTCCATTAAGTCGTCGAAATTATAATTGAATTTAAAACAGCAATGTTAAAATTAATTAAAACTATTTAAAATAATGCGCATTTATTAAAAATAAATAAATTTACCGTGGAAATAAATCTCAGAAAAGAATTTGTTTATAAAACCGGACCTAAAACTTCTAACAAATTAAATGTAAATAGTATACATTGTTCTTCCAGGCTGCTTGAATTTTAATTAGCACATTCAATATTAATTGGAGTGAAAAAAATACCTACACTACTTGTCATCATATCAAAAACTTTATCTTGAAGTTCAGATAATTCTTCTTTGGATGGAGAATTTGGTTTCTTTTTCTTCACTTCGGGGTGGCAGTATTCGGAGACTTGCAAATGATTTCTTGCAATTCTTCATGCTTACAAACATATTTGTGTCTTTACGAATTATTATCAACAACATTAAACTTTTAAATGCAATTTAAATTAAATAACTACGAATCACTCATGAAAAATGTTAATCCATAATAAAAATACAAATTATTATTTTAAGTTGCATTCAGTTAATGGATATATAGTAAATATTACTGTAATTACATTCTAATTGGTTTACCTATTCTATTGGCATAAATTAATGTAGCGACAATTTATGTTTGCATGAACCACTTAGACCAGCTTTGCAAGAACAGGTAGCACGCCATTCGCTAACATTATTTTTTAATTTAATATTAATATTATGTGGTGCACCCTTTCAATTAGAAGTTTGAAGACACAATCCTAACAATTCCTTCTCGTCGGTATCTTTCTTTAATCCACATAACATAATGGCTCGTAGTATGATCACGGTTTTAACTAAAACGCTGTTTTAAGAAATGTCAAATTTCATTATTTAATAATAATAAATAATATCAAATTTATCAAAATATGATTTTAAAGCAGAACATAGTTTGTATTCAAACAAATATTTTTTTAAAAATCGTTCTTTACATATAAGGGTGAAATTAAATATTGAAATTTGAATTTGACATTTCTTAAAACAGTGTTTTAGTTAAAACCGTGACCATACTACGAGCCAATATGTCCCGCTATAAAATATTAATAACATCATATTTACAGGTTATACTTTGTGTACCACATATATTTACCTTTAAATACAGCTTCTCCTTCTACAATCGGCCGTATTTTTCCATTTAAATATGAAAGAATATCTGCTAATGATATTTCTATATCAGAAAATTTTAATAATCACAGATATTTACAAAAAAATACAAAAATTACACTTAACAACACGATACGTTCGTTTATTACAATGTTTTGTAAATGTCATTTTTGACGTTTTTAATTAATTTTTTTACAAGCAAATATTTATGAAAACTATCTTATATATTATATTTTATACAGTTTAGTGGAAATTTGAATGTTTAATGCTTAGTATTTAATTATTAGTTATACGGCGGGGTCACAAAAAGAGCCTCCAATAGTATTCCCAAACAGTGCATAAAGGCGACCCCTGGGCAACGGAATTTTGTGTTCCGGCTAATCTTTTTACTACTGTGTTACAATAGGAATAACGTGTTCAAGAATGAATAATTGTTTGACTATCATATCTTTAAATATCGAGGGCATCTCTCCTGGAAAACAAGACCTAATTTCTAATATATGCAAAATTAACTCCTGTGACGTCTTATGCCTCCAGGAGACACACAGAGGGATTCTCCAACAACGCCCTAACATTCCTGGTATGGTTTTAGCGATGGAATGTCCACACGACCAATATGGAAGTTCGGTATTTGTAAGACCTGGAATCGAAATCTCTAATGTACAATCTTCCGTAGTTAATAACATAGAATTATTGAAAATTAAAATAGGAAGCATTACGATCACATCGATTTACAAACCGCCGAATGAAAGATTTTCTTTTTGCCAACAATTAAACCATCCGCATGTGGTAATAGGAGACTTCAACAGTCACAGCAAAACTTGGGGATATCAAGAGACTAACGTAGATGGAGAACTTTTAGAAAGTTGGGCCGAAAGAAATGAAATGTCTCTCATTCATGATCAAAAACAACCTTCCTCATTCAACAGCGCAAGATGGAAGAAAGGATATAATCCAGATCTCATTTTTACATCTAAGTCCTTAGCAGGTTTATGTAACAAAACAGTTCTCGACCCTTTTCCACACTCTCAACATAGACCTATAATGCTCAAATTTAAAGCTGTAATTCTGCCCCAGAAAGTTCCATTTAAAAGAAGATTTAATTTCAAAAAAGCAAATTGGAACAAATTTACTAAAACTCTGGATGAAGCAATTAAAGATCTTCCACCTACCATAGATAACTATGAAAAATTTATCTCCGCCATTAGGAAAATAGCGAGACAATGTGTCCCCCGTGGTTGTAGAACTTACTATATTCCTGGATTTTCCGAAAACATTAAAAACACCTTTGACGAGTACTTGGAACAGTTTGGCAAGGATCCTTTTGCTCCAAAAACATTACAGTTAGGTGATAAGCTTATAGAATCCCTAAGTAAAGAGAGACAAGGAATGTGGAAGGACACAATCGAGAGTCTAGACATGAGACACAGTAGTAGGAAAGCTTGGAGCCTTATCAAAAAACTATCAGATGATCCAACAGCTCCAAAAGATTTTGTCAATGTCTCAGCTAATGAAATAGCTCATCAGCTACTCTTAAATGGTAAACCAGATCAAAAAATTAAAATTTCGTCAACTTTCAAACGGAATCAAGGTTATAATATAATAGAGGATCCATACTTTACTATGGATGAACTAACATCAGTAATAAAATCCTTAAAATGCAGGAAAGCCCCAGGACCTGATGATATTTTTAATGAATTTTTAAAAAACTTAGGACCTCTAGCTCTGAACTGGTTTCTTGAATTATATAACCTTTGTTGGTCCAATAAATCTATCCCAAAATTATGGTTAAAAGCTAAAGTTGTAGCTGTCTGCAAACCAGGGAAACCTCGGGATGATGTTAGAAGTTACCGACCAATCTCTTTGTTATGCTCTCCTTTCAAACTTTATGAACGGCTCATATTGAACAAAATTGGATTTGAAATAGATGAGCACTTGATTCCTGAACAAGCAGGCTTTAGATCAGGTAAATCTTGCACTGGTCAAGTATTAAACTTAACGCAACATATAGAGAATGGTTTTGAAAGAAAGGAAAAATCTGGAGTAGTTTTCGTAGATCTGTCTGCAGCATATGACACCATAAACCATAAGATCCTTTTAGAAAAAATATACCATATGACAAGAAACTTTCAATTAACAGAAGTATTGAGATCCATTTTGTCAAATAGAAGATTTTATGTGGAGTTTCAAGGTAAAAGAAGCCGATGGAGGAATCAAAAGAATGGTCTTCCTCAAGGTAGTGTTTTGTCACCTATACTTTTTAATATATATACAAATGACCAACCAATTGGTCCTTTTACCAGAAGCTTTATTTATGCTGATGATGTTGCAATCTTAAGTCAATCTCACAATATTGAGGAGATAGAAAAACAATTGTCTGATTCATTATCAAAATTATCAGTGTACTACAAGGCTAACCAGCTACGTCCAAATCCAGCAAAAACCCAAACATGCTTATTTCACCTTAATAACTCAGAAGCAAATAGTGAACTACATTTAACATGGAACTCAGTCAGCCTGCGCCACAATCCTAACCCAATATATCTAGGGGTAACTCTTGATCGTTCTCTGACATTTAGGAAACATATACTAAAAACAAAAGCAAAAGTTAATACCAGGAATGGTATTCTTCGCAAATTAACTTATTCCTGTTGGGGAGCTTCATCCCATGTTCTACGTACATCAGCTTTGGCATTATGTTATGCTCCAGCCGAATATGCATGTCCTGTTTGGGGAGGTTCAGTACATTCACATAAATTGGATACAGTTTTAAATGATACATGTCGATTAATAACTGGATGTTTAAAACCAACCAACATCGCTTTGTTATATATGCTAGCTGGGATTGCTCCTCCGTATATAAGGCGTGAAACTTTATCTAGGGCTGAACGTACCAGACAGTCACTTGATGCTAGACACCCATTATATGGACATGAACCTCCTATTGCAAGACTTAAGTCAAGGAAAAGTTTTTTAAAATCAACGATTCCATTAACCGCCTCCAAAATTTTGACTAAAAAAATATTGTGGGAAAAGGATTTAAATGAAAAAAATATTCCAAAATGGAACTCAATAGAAAAACTTCCGGCTGGATCAGAGTTAGATTGGGGAACTTGGAAAACGCTTAATCGTCTTCGTTGTTTTATGGGAAGAAGTAAATTTAATCTTCATAAATGGGGTTATATAGATGATAACGCCTGCACATGTGGCGTTCTTCAAACAATGGAGCACCTCCTGATTTGTCCACATCTACCAACTACCTTCACAGTCCAAGACTTATGGATGGGTACCGAAAACGCGGTATTATGTGCCAGATATTGGAAAGATATTTAAAATATATTTCTTTGTAACCAGATACGATTAAATAAATTACAATGGTTATCTGAAGTTTGTTTTCCCCATTACGGTAAGCGATTTTGCTGCCATCTACATTTAGATTTTTTCGCGGATAGGCCGCGAGCAGACACGTGAATCGAGCGACCTTGAGGTGCTTGAAATCAGCCGATATGTGTGTGCTTAGCGTGTCACCCTGAGAAGAACAATGTTTTGACTTATTTTGATTTTTAAGTATTAAAAAGTTATTATTTTACAATTTTCAGACAGTAAAACATATGACTGAATAATAACTTTTAAGTAGTTCGAAATCATAGCTCAAAGCATTGCTCTCGTTAAAATGACAAGCGCACACAAATTAGCTGATTCCAGGCATATAAGGCCGCTCGAGTGTCTGTTCGCCGCTTATTGAAATAACATCAGCGTTTTATATTTACATGAAGTGAAACTATAAAGTTTATTTTGGTAGTATATTAAAAAAAAAAAAATGAAACAAGTATAAAATATATTTAATTGTCCTTATTTCATAACATTTCTGTCGAATTGTTTATGCTGAGAGCTATTTCGGATAATTCTGTAGCTATTGCTCTCAAACCATCTTTTTGAACTTGCTGTCCAATAACATATTGTTCTAAAAGGACGAGTTCTTATTTTTTCTTTTTCTCATGCCAACTTAATAAACAAATATATTTTTTAAATTTGAGAATAAGTTTTCACTCAAATTTTTTATACCTACCCTTTTTCCTCTTCTGAGATAACACAGTGTTTGCTAAGTCTGCTGGTTTTTTTTCGGCCACTGTATTCTTTGCGTCGCGTAGTGTTTCTTTAGCAGCAGAATTCATTCAATAATGTTTCTGCAATGTTTCCAATTTTATTATTTAATTAATACTTTCAAATAATTCTAATCACCGCTAATGTCGCCAACTATTTCTGAATTTATAATGATAGGAACATTTTCCATGTCTACGTCTAAAACAGTTATACTTGCCGTCAAATAATTATGGACTGGAGATTTCTACACTGATGTCAAATTTTTTAAGTGTCTACCTATACAAATATAGTACAACTAGAACGTCATCAAAATTTCAATGCTTTGTATCTGTTGCAACAATCAATTTGTAATGTGTTTTTTTTTGTTTTATTCCTCTTGTTTACCTATCAACTTTAATATTTTTAATATTGGCAAGCATGAGAGAATACCCTATTTCGGCAACGTTTTGAATGCATTATACTTTAAATTGTTTTTTTTTTTAAATCCAAATGAACAAAATTTATACAAACTATTATATGAAATAAAAATATGAAGTTAACATATATAACGAAAAAAATATTAACATATCTACAAAATAGACATGTTAATATTTTTTGCAATACCTCATTAAACATTTTATGGAGGTAATAATAATCGCAGAGTACGTGATTTGTTTTCTGTTAAATTTGAAAACCGATTCCAAGTACAACAACAGTCGCAACTGAACATAATCGTGTACCCCCAATCCGGAATTTGAATAGACCAGAATGTGCGGTATTGAAAGAAAGAGTTTTAGCAATAATACGTTTAAACCCATCTTGCAGCATTAGAAGCATTCCAAATTAATTGGATATGAATTATAAAAAGTTTATTTATAAAAAATTACATTATTATAACAACTCACACAAATAACTCAAAATTAATGGGGGCGTTCAGCACGTATAAATCGCTTGCAACTCGCAAAGATTTACGCTTCGTTAAACGTACATTCTACAGCGTTATTGTCCGAGCAGTAGCAACCTCTTAGGGCGACAATTAGTTTTAAAATTGGAGGTATATTATGGCAAATAACGAATAGAGTATTTTTAAGATATTTAACTAAAGATTATATTTGATTACAACAATAATAGAACTACATTACGACAACGATAAAATTTAATTATAACAATTATGAAACTTGATTATTATAATGATAGAACGTAATTAAAACAATTATGAAATTCGATTACAATAAATTTTAATTATATCTAATAAATATAACTAAGCTAACAGCGAAAATAAGTAAAGGCCGATATAAGGCAAACAACGGACGCGACTGAGATTTATAATCAGTCGAGTTCGTTATTTGCATATCGGCTGTGTGGTGTTCAAGATTTTTCGTAATAACATAAAATTTAAACATGAATAATAAAATTCTTCTATATCTGTCATACTGAACAACTTTTTTGGTTAATTTATAAATTCTCCTAGACAACAGTCCATTAATATGCTGTTATTTTTCTAGGAACACCTAATCCTTAATGGGGTCCTATACCATAATCATATTTTATTCAATTTTGATGTTTTAAACTGTCATTATTAATTCCATAGCAACAACTATAAGCAACACTTTTTTCACATGTGAATTAAAAAAAATTTAAATCACTCTTAGATCATTTTAACTCATTCTACAACAAATAATGCATTTAAAATAACATCAGGTTTGAAAATAACACAATAATATTTATCAGCCATTTTCATTATTTTTCACGGCACAAATGACAAACAATAAAGCATTTTAAATACATGACTTGACGTCTATCAGCGACGATTGTCATGCTCAGCCTACTAACTGATCAGTTTTTTATTTTGTCAAAATTCAATATTATAATGGTTTTTATTAGTATTTCATCAAAATTGAATAAAATATTGTGCAAACCACTTGAGCCAAGAATGTTTATTCACTCGAAGAAATTAACTCACTCGCCCTTACGGGCTTGTGAGCTAAACTTTCTTCTCGTGATTGAACATTACCTTAGCTCACTTGGTGTGTAAATATCTATTAACTATCTTAAAGAAGAAGACGAAAATATACATAAATATTGACTAGGTCACAAACTACAAGCGATTGAAGCTGATTACTAATTGGTACGACGCGTTAGGTACTAAGAATTTGATTGGTCGCCTGATTTTAAAAAGGAGATTCGCGCGTCTGCAGCGGTCACCTTTTAAACATTATGAAATGTCATATTGATGCACACACACGCACGCACACACACACACGCACACACACACACACACACACGCACACACACACACACACACACACACACTAGGGACATTAAAACGTGCTTATCCACTAAAATCTGGATTTTCTTAGCGAGAGGTATCTAGTAAAAACTGCAAAATTTTCATTTTCGCCTATATCTAGTGACCTATGTTTTTTTTTGTCAAATAAAACACCATTAAAATGGTCTCTTCATGGTATGGGGCAACTTAGACTGAAGTTTAACCGACTTCGTATCTCTTAGTTCTCGAGATCCCCATGTTGGACAAGTTATCTAGGACATTCTGTATACTAACGTATCTGATTGACACTTAATGGCGCGACTGGAAAGTAAAGTTTAGTTTAATTCACACTCAATAAATATCACTAGTATACCTTGATTTAAAGTAACGCAGTCCGTAGAAGACTCGAAAGCAGCTTCAATAAGAGGTTCGCGTAACTGTAAGGAGGCATAGGGGGAAATGAACCGTTCAACGTTTAGTATGATCAAACATTGATTGATGGGATAGAGCTTAAAAGAAAGAAAAAAAAGTAAAGATTATTATTTATTTTTTATTATTCTTAATTTTGGATTTTCTTTATTTACATTTTTTTTTTGAATTTTCATTATTCATGACCTTAGACTTATAATAAATTTTTGTATTTAGCAATTTATCTAATATAAATAAGCGGTGTTCCTTATATTCTTGTATCCATTCTTGGATATCGCTGTATTCCATTATAATTTTAATTAATTTCTTCTTTAAATTAATTTGAACATAAACTATTTCAAATAATCGTTTTCCATATAGTTCCATTAAGATGTTCAATCTGACCATAGCCCTGTGGGTTGTATGGTGAGGTACGACTAGTAGCAACTCCATTCGCAATTAAGAAAGATTTTACTTCTTCCGACATAAAAGAAGTTCCACGATCGGAGTGTATGTATGCAGGTGTTCCAAAAATGCAGAGAGGCCCTTCAAGCATTCAATCACAGTAGCTGAAGAAATATCTCGACACGTATAAGCGAACGGAAATCGGGAGAATTTGTCAATTATTGTAAGCAAATACACATTCCTGGACTTCGAAGGAAGCGGCCCCTTAAAATCGACGTTTAGGCGTTCTAATGGAGATGTAATTTAATTTAATTGTTCCTCTAATTTTTAAATATTTAGGTTTGACTTCTGCACAGATGGAACAGTTTGCTGTGAACTTTCTGAGATCTTCCAGAGAATATGGAAGATTTTTTCTTCTCAGCCAATGAAACATACGTGTTATACCTGGGTGACATAATGACTGGTGAAGCTTATGTAATTCAGTGAAATTGGCAGTATTGCAAATACGGGATAAAGCATCTGCTTTGACATTATCTTTCCCAGGTCTGTAGATGATATCGTATGAAAATGGGGCCAATTCTAATCGCCAACGAATTATCTTTTCGTTCTTTATCTTACTGGCATCTTTTCTATTGAATATGAATGACAAGCCTTCCAATTTCTTAAAGATTCCACGATTGCTGATGCCTCTTTTTCAATGGAAGAATGCACCTTCTCAGACTTGTTAACCATAGAGTTAGCTATATATTTCTTGAGATTTTCAAATTTAGTGGCAGCTTCAGGAGCCAGCGTAAACGAACGACAGCTGGTGAGTTTTTTTAAATTTTATCAGAAAAACGAGGTATCCACTTCGAATAGTGAGCAAAAAACCCCTGTGCTCTTTTAAGAGAAGGGGAGTTCTGAGGGTGTGGCATATTTAATAAAGTGAGTCGAGCAGGATCTGGCTTGATTGAGTTGTGTGAAATAAGGTGCCCTGGTAGATGAATGGAGGTGAGGTTGAATTTGCTTCTCGTTTCATTGATTTAATACCCAGTTTGGTAAGAGTTGACAAGAGTTTGTTTAAGTTTCGGTCGTGATCGGTCTTATCATTTCTACAAACAGTTAGATCATCAAGATATGCATCACGCATTAAAAACAAGCTACCCTGTTCGTCACGCCAAAAGGTATTCTTGTGAACTGATACAGATTGCCTTTTGCTTCGAAAGCTGTGAATATCTTGTCCTCATGACATAGCAATTTGATGATAAGAATTTCTTAAATCGATAGTGCTAAAATGCTTATAGCTTGCAATCGTCCGAACAAGATTATCTACGTTTGGTAAGGGGTAAGCGTCCAGAAGTGTAAACTTGTTAATGGTTTGGGAGTAATCGATAACAAGACGTTTTCTGCGATTTTCATTCTAAATGACAAGCACTTGAGCTCTCCAAGGGGAATTACTGGGTTCAATAATACCTTCAGAAAGTAAACGATCGATTTCACTTTTAATGAATTTAAGGTCCGCTTCACAGTATCGATGATATTTAGTAGCTACAGGTCGACAATCTTTAGACCAGTGGCTAAAAAGTCGGGGCGTCTCGACTTTTGCGATGGATGAACAAATGGTTAGAGAAGACCTTTTACCACCAAAATCCAACGAGATTTTTGTATGTTTCTTCAATATGTCGTGGCCGATCAAGACATCTGAGCAGAGTTCTTTCAAAACAATAAGTTTACAATTGTCATAGCTATGTTCAGCGATTTTCAACTGGATTATTACATATCCTTCAACTTTCGCTCACAAAGGCGTAGAAGCCGTAGAAACGCGACCTTCATTTGAGTTATGGTAATGTCATGCCTGTTAGTAAAGTTAAAGCTGATGAAACTACTGGAATAGTAAACCATTAATAAACGCATCTCGAATATATTCATTTCGATGTTGTTCGGCGGTAACAGCAGTAAAGTTACAATCTTTACTCATCACTTTCAAGGTATGGATGTATTGATCAATGCTTTCTCCTGATTGTTGTTTATGCACGGCGAGCAAATGCCGTGCGAATATTTCGCTTTTCTTTTTGATATAAGTCGCTTTAAGAACTTTGACAGCGGCCTCGTAGGTCGTACTCTCACTGATTAACTCGTAAACTTTGAATGAAAAAAAAAAAAATTGTATCTTTAGTTTATCGGTTTTCTCCAAATTTTCGACTGAAGAGGTTAGCAAATTTTCAAAAGTAGCCATCCAATGAGTAAACTCCTTGTCTGCCGTGGGTGAATCAGGGTTTGAGTCAAATCGACCAGGTTTTAAATATTTACCCATAATGAATTATTTAAGTCAATGATATTGTAATATAGGTACAATAATACTACACTAAACATCCACTTTAGGCTTTTATTGACTTAATATCTTGACTATACAAAACAGGATACAAAATAACATTAAATCGATTACTGACTAACAAATGCATAAACGGAACAGCCGTCTTGACGATAAATAAAAATACGACAAGGTATATCTAAAATTATATTTATTATTTTCATAAATTCTTTCGAGGGCACTTTTATACCTTGGCATTATTGAATTTTTATATTTTGGTAAGTTTTATTAAAAATTAAAATATCATTGGTATCAGTCAAGTCAGTTATTCCTATTTTTTTTTTTTTTTTTACAATTTTCAATTCGTCTTTAACACGAGTGTATTTTAATGAATGAGAGTGAGGAGAGCTTGTGGATGATAAACTGTTTTCAGAATCTTCTGTGTTATTATTTGCAACTTTATTTTTATTACTCGTTGAAGCTAAATTTAATAAAACATCTAATTCTCTTTCATAATTTGTAGATTCAGTAGGTATCATTAATGGATTTATAGTATTACTATTACTACGAAACATAGTTCTTAATATTCGTGCTCTTGGATTACGATTAATCAACTCTTTTGTCTGTAATTTTCTTGGTTTAATCTGTTAGTTAATAATAATCAATACTCAGACTAGTTTTTTTTTCTTCAAAAGTTGTAAAATTCTAGCTTTTGTCTGTATTAATCCAGTGAAACAAGGTGGTTTGCTATGATTTTGTGTTTTATTATCTACTTTACTCAAAGTTTTTAATTTTATGATTTCTTTTGTAATGAGGGATTCCGATTTTTAAATTTTTTTATGTTATATTATTTTTAAATTCAGAAATTTCCTAATTTTTCTTTTTTTTAAATTCGGCTTCTTTTGGAAGAAAAAAATGGCAAATATTTGGTATCCACCGTTTCCCGCCTTACGACGTAAGCAAACCCAGTGGTGAAGAGCTTTCTCTCTCAGTGGCTGCTGTTACCCAGAGGTTCTAAACCATTTGTTCTAAACCATGTTGTGCGGCTAAGGTTATATCGCTTTATATTTGAAAAATTCGTTTTGTTCTTATTTTCTTTTCTATTACTTATCTTTAATTTAGCATATTGTAAGTTATAGTATTTGTAAAAATAATAGCGTGTAACCGCATAACCACCATAACGAAATACTCAGTGGAACAGTCTGGCAGTCACTGGTTTGTTGATGGGTACGCCCACTTACAGGATCGGCCAATAAAAGAGAGCCGGGTTCGGTAGCGTCATCAAGCCCGGAAATATTCGAGCGTTTTGAAAGTGTGTAATATATTTTAGCATTTATAAAAACATGTTGAAATAAATTATTTGTGATCCTACCTGAAGTTTTTTTTTAATGAAAGAAATGGGCCTTAAGGATCAAGGGGAAATTAAATAAACGACGAAAGAAATTATTGAATTTTTCATAATTTCTTTCGTCGTTTATTTAATTTCCCCTTGATCCTTAAGGCCTATTTCTTTCATTAAAAAAAAAAACATTTATAAAACATATAAAAAAGAAATTTGCATCAATAACACAGGTATATGGGAAGAATTAATAATATATATAATTTATATAAAAATTCGATATGAGTGAAATCCCCTATTGTAGTTCTAACAACATTATTATGATTATCAGAGAGTGCACTTTAATGTGTAGCGTGTTTTACTATTAAGACAGTCATACAAATTATTTAGAAAAAGAATGAACTCTGCTGTATTTTCTTTTTTCAATTTTTTTACCAATTTCATAAGTTTTTTATGTTTAAAAATGAAATTCTCTTATTTTCAAATAAAAAGTTGTTTCTGAAATTTGTAAATAAATGTGCGGCATCGAATATACGAAATACTTTTGTATTCTTGAACTCAAAATAGGGTTTATCACACGAAACGGTTAACAATGCACTCTGATTATTTGTTCCCTGATCATATACTATTGCCTTTGGTAGTAAGTTTATATTCGGTAAATTTTCTAAAACATTTTTTTTAATTGCACTATATCTGTTCTTTAGCAATTGCCCAAACGAGAAAAAAATATCCAATTGGTAATTTCCACAGAGAATATAATCTTCGAATCATAAATACAAGGCAATCATTTGCAAACAACGGCTTCCTTCCCAAGATCTTCTAATCCCTCAATAATATCCATGTTCGGAGAGTATTCTAATTTGGTATTTGGAAAGTTATATAAGTAAAACATTAATTTTTTAAAAATATTATTATAATTTATTACAGCATTACTTCATACTTGTCTTATTATAATTATGTAATTTTTAAATACATGTAGAGAACTAAGTAAACGTATTTTAGTTGGCTTTACTTTATGCATTTAAAAGTCTGCTCGAAGGATGTACAGTTTTCAGTGCTCATTGTGATCAATTTTAAATGCAGTACATACATACATGGAGAATACATCTCAATACATAATCTCATAGAAAGACTTGTAATAATAATATCTATTTAAAACAAATTAAAAAATAAATGTATAATAAAAAAATAAATTTACCTTGTTTCAGATAATTATCAAGTTGAGGAGAATTTTTATGTTAAGAAGCATTCATGGACACTCAGCTACATCCGGTTAGTGCTGAGGCGAAGGACGAACACACAACAATACTAAAAACCGATGCAAATTTTGAAGAAGTTTATATAAAAGAAGAACTGGTTGAAGAAAATCCCGAGGATCAAGAATTCTATGAAAATGAATTACGAAATATAAAAAAGGAAGAATGTGTAACTGGCAATGAGGAACAGATTGATGAAGAACATGACAATTCAATTATTGTAAATAATGATATTCGGAAAACTAAAAAAACTAATTCAAAAAGTTTTTGTTGTAAAGTATGTAATAAGAATTATGCGTGGATCGGAAGTTTGAAAAGGCATATGAAGACACACAGTGGAATTAATGAATCCAAATTACAACTTGATTTGAAATCTCACAATGAAGATAAGGAATTTGAATGTAGGATATGCAGAAAATTATTCGGACGAAAGAAAAATTTAAGAAACCATGTCGCAAGACATGCTGGAATAAAGAAATTCCAGTGTCCTACATGTAAGAAATTATTTACGCAAAATGTTCATTTAAAAGCTCATGTTAAAATTCATAGTGGAATAAAAGACTATAAGTGTACATTATGTAATAAACAATTTAGATATAGTAGTAATCTAGACAGACACATGAAAATCCATAATGGAATAAAAGATTATGCGTGTTCCGTGTGTAAAAAATTGTTTGTACAAAGTTTTGATCTCAAAAGGCATATGAACATTCATAAATAATTTTACTTAATGTTTTTGTAATGAAAAAGTTGAAGGATCCAGGGAAAGACAGCAAAACCCCAATATTTTCAAACGCATGAAATGAGAAATTTGGTTTAACAGTTAATAAATCTTAATTTTAAAACATTTTATTTCTAATATGTATCTGTATTTTACTTGTGTTTTCGAATCACTGATTTACTTTCCCTTTATTCCCCTCTTGTCAGATGGCACCCATACTCAGTGACCTCTATTGTGACGATGTTTGGTCGGACACAAGGAAGTTTGGCGTGGTTCGCTCGGGCGCTAAGCGGTACGGATAGCTGGGTCGGGTATTTGTCCAGGGGACAGAAATAAAACACAGCGACTAGGTGCAGGTCTCAGTTTTATTGTTGGTTTTCTATATATACAAGGCCTGCTTGGCCTATTGCGGTAGCGATCACTGAGTTAACGGGCTCGGTTACCGGCAATTCGCGTCCACTGCGAGTTTCGGATTGACGGTACGGTAGGGTACGGTACGAGGGAACCTACTTGGGGTGTCCTGACTTTGAAACAGCGGTTTTCCAGAAACCGAAGCCCGGCGTCGGTGGGGTCAATGGCCTTTTCTCGGGTCCCTAAACTGTTGCTGAACAGTGCGACACGATCCGGTGACTTGTTTGAAAACGACGCTTGGCGTCGCGACGGCGAGCGGTCCGGGGGCCTAAACAGAGGTGCTAGAGTCGATTTCCGAGGTGTCAAAACTAAAACTGCCGTTATCTCGAAAACGACGCCCGGCGTCGCGATGTCGATGGTCTCTAACAACTGCTGACAGTTGCTAGGATCGGTTCCCGGTGCTAACCCGGCGTCGCGACGACTTATTTTCAGTATGTTGGTCGCGGGTTCGCCCTGAAACCGTTGCCGGTGGTTACGTCGCCGTATGGAGCGTCGTTCTGGCGATATGCTTCGGAACGCGGTAATGACGTCACCTCGGGTGACGTCACGGCGCACGGCGTCGAACCGCGTGACCCGGTGCTCTCAAGTCCCAGTATTCGAGGATTGTGGTAAGAGATTCGGGAGAGGGTAGGAGGCCTAGTGCTTGTTAAAAACTACGAACCCGCGTCGTGACCTAGTTAGCTCTCTCCGAAGACTCGAGGATACTCTCCAGCCCGAAGGCTCCAGGACGTAGGCATTCTCGGAGGGTGTTTCTAGATCGCGAAGCTGACGGTGAGTGTTCCGAATGTATGGAACCGCGGTGCAAGTGCACACAGTGACGTGGCCTGACGTTATGACCTGGGATCCCCCGTTCAGGATGCCCACCACTCTTATGAGTCGAGGATGCCCTTCACTCTGGGGAGTCGAGGATTGTTCGCAAAAGGGGCCTCCAGGTCGTAATGTCAGTTTTACTAACGGCTTAGCCGGAAGGGCTAGGAACGGATGGAAAACGGTATCTCTTACCCTGGTGTATCTGCTGGTTGGCTTCTTCACGGCTGCTTCTTTCTTAGGCTCTCACGACTGAGGTAAACTATCACTGATTTACTGCCCCGAGGGCTCTGGTTTATATACAAAAACCCTAATTGAACGGACTTACGCGGGTTGTCAATGGACACTAACATGTTGAACGGACTAGACAGGTTGTCAGTGGTCGCTACCATAAAGAATCATATTACAACTTACAGTACTTCGGTTAAAGGGCTTCCCGTGCACTGGTGACGTTCCTACTAGCACCACGGCTAGCCCTATAAATCTGCTTCTAGGAAAGTATCATTTTATTACACTTGGTTAATTACAGCCAGAGTTATTCACATAAATCGGGGATTGCTCCCATTTCGATGGAAACGGGAGCAGTTTAAGGTTTGTCGGTGTTTCGAGCACCGAAAACCTAAAACTGCTCGTCACACTATATATAAAATGGACCGGCGACTCCTATCTCCTTACAACGGCGCGAGCTGTATCCACTCAACTGTCATGATGGGGTGGCTATCTCTTTCTAACATTGAGAAATACGCATGCGTCAGCTAATACCAGTACGAGATGAACATGAAGAAGAAAGCTTAAATACATTTTCGCATATCTGCTTGGTCCAACTATACACGAAAGTTAGAGAGAGATAGACACCCCACCAGTCAGGCGGGTGGTATTCTCGGTGGATACACGCAAGTTATTCAAGCCGCCGGTCCATTTTGTATATAGAGGCCACTGCCCATAATACAGTGTTGCTCTATCAGTCATTCCATCAGTTCGTGGAAAGTGAAAATCCGACAGGCCCTAAATATACAACCTGACTAACAGTGATTAGCAATGAAAGTTTGCAGTTCTCTTCGGACAGGAAATAATTTCATACTTGCATTCATATGCAAACCTGTAAGTAATGATTAAGTATATATTTTTTTATATTCTTACCTTCTATTTATCTTAAACATGTATTAGAGCTTCTAAAATAAACTTTTTACAACTTTCGGATGCTCTGTTTGTATTTATAATTATAGGAGAAATTATTAATCTAAATTTATGTGTATTAAATAAGAGAAATACTATGTTTTTAGTATAATTTTTATTCGCATTAATATTATTTTATTATAATAATACTAAATACATCAAGCAAAACTTTAAATATATTTTGATTCATTATTCTATAGAAAATTTCTGATAATATAATATTTGCTGTTACATTTTTAGGTTCTTTTTATCTTTATTGAATTGCACCATTATGATTAAATATGTCATACCAGTTGCCACTGCCTGGAAATAAAATATATGTATGAAGTATGATGTATATTTCAGTATATGCGATAATATTGTTAATAGGTTGTTGGTGTTTTGGTTGTGGGATGGTTTGTGATATATAATATATCCGTTATACATAGCGTACAAAATCTAAAAAAAATTATATTGTATTTAAAATTATTTAAGAAAATAAATTTGACATCAGATTTAGTTACGAAAACTTCCCGCATTTACACCATCTAAATTTTATTTACTTCAAATAGAGTTTATAAAATTTATCTTAAATCTAATTTAAATTTTTTTTACAAGTTGGCGGCGCCTTGGCATTGGGGCCTCCCCCATAACAAAAAATAATAAAATGTACACTTTATATTTGAAGTATTACCCAATAAACAACGATTAAGTTAAAAAAAGCGTCTTTTGCAATAATTACTTTTAGAGATATTTGAAATTTGTGTAGAGTTTGGTGTGAGAGAAAGACAGTAGTATAGGTGTCGCCGTGGCATCATAACATTAAAATCAAACGCAGTTAATCTAAAAACAATAACAAAGACTTTTTAATACTATAAATTGCTTCAAAATTAAACGAACTATATTTTAAAATGATAATAAAAAATAAGAGTGGAGGACCTAGGAAGAGGTTCGCCCATCGCCCATTAAAAGACCTGCCTTACAACAGGGATGTCAAACAAAGTCATATACGAGTATGAACACGGGACATCAAATTCAATGCAAGATAGTCTGCGGGTTAATAATAATATTTATTGTGAAGTCTTCACATAGGTATATTTTCTAAACATTGCCAAATCGATGTGCAGGCTTTTGGGTCGTCAGCCATATTCTATGGTCTTGGGGTCACAAGTTTGGACCTACGTAGCAAAATACAGTAGAGTCCCTTCAATCCGAATTGCTAAATGTAAGGGGATATTCGGACTAACTATTTGTTCGGATTACTGCATTTGAATGGATAAGTGTAAATAACGTTAACGTAGAAAATAGTGGAATATAGTATTAAAAAAAACCTAACTCGGAGTTCAAGTCAAGTTGTCAAAATTGATCATGAAATGTAATTTTCCTGAAATTCATTGTAAAAGGCAGCAAACGAATATTGCCATTCCACGATTTCTAATTAATTTCCATTTCTAAAATAAGATTCAAGAAGAAAATATGTTATTTCATTTGATAACATTTTTGATGTATATCGTGTCAAATTGACATTAAATACTTGTATTCAATTTTGCCTTATATTCATATTTATTTCCTTGGATACGGTCCATTAAAATTTTAAAGATTTTTTTCTATTTTGCATCTGTAACAAAGCTATTACAGCACCCAAAGAAAGTTTTTACCCAGGTTTGGGGATTGGAACTATTGTTGAGATTTTCCACTATTCAGGGAAGGTTTTAGAGGTCCATATGTGGTTGAAAATCTGTGGGATAAAATTGAGGATTTTGACAGAAAGGTGTTTGATAAGTTCATAAGGAATATTGTCGGGCCCTGGGTTGCATTTGTTCTTCAGTTCATTTATAGTTGATTTCTTCAGTTACTTGTTTGTTTAGGGGCGAGTGGGGATCAGGATCAGAGTCGAGAGTATTTCGTTCCACTTGTTATTTATAATTCTTGAATTCATCGGAGTACTAATCGTCAATTGAATGTTTCCCGAATTTTTCCGCTAGTGTGTTTGCTAGTCTGTAGGATTAGTAATTGGTAGGTCGTTGTTTATTATTGCTGTGTAGGGTAGTCTTTTTCCAGTAATTTTTCTTATTTTATTCCCGATTTCGCTAATAGGTGTTGACGTATTGATTTCTAAGACATAATTTTTCCATGAATTTTGTTTGTTCGATTTTATTGTTCGTCGCGCTACTGCCCTAGTTTTAAAAAAATTTAAGTTTTCTGTATTTTTATTTGATTTATACATATAAAGAGCTTTTTTTGCTATCTTTTTGGCATTCGTCGTTGCGCTAAGGTACTAAATTTCTATTATTATTATTATTATTGTTTACGTAGCCAATAGTTTCTTCTGCAACAGTTACAATGTGTTCGTAAAGGATTTTCAGTGGTGATTCCTATTCGTTGTATATCCAAGTTGTATCCATTTCTTCCATTTTAGTTGAAAAGGATGTCCAATCTGCTTTATTTAAGTTCGATTTATTTGATGCATAAATATTTGTTGTTTGATTGATTTTGTCTGTATGTTTTATTAAAATTAGATAGTGACCGGCATCATACCATTGTTTGTCGTTTTCCCATATGAAGTTCGTTGCAGTATCAGGTTCTATAAAAGAGAGGTCAATAATTTATTCGCTGCCGGTTCTTGTGCAGAAGTATGTTGTACTTCCATCATTTAATAGTGCGAATTCGTCCATTATATCACTAATTGTTTTTCCCCGGTTGTTTTCATAGGCAGAGCCCCAGCTATAATTGTAAGCGCTAAAGTCTCCCAGGTTAATTCTGGGTTTGGGAAGTTACTGGATTAATTGTTTTAAGCTATTATGTCTGAATTTTCGGGTGGTATATATATATATATAACATATTGATAGTTTTTTGCGGATATTGGGTCTTGATTGCAACTGCTTCTAAATTAGTATTTAAGTTGATTTCTTTGGCATGTACATACACTAGTAAAATCATTTTGTCGGTCCTTTCTGAAGAAGTTGTAGTTCTTTAAAACTTTCCGGCGGGTGCGTCTTCTAAAATTGCAAGAGCGGCGCGTTGTGGCACTGAGGTCCGCAAGCAAGAAAGGAGTAATTAATATGTTAAAAAACAAATACAATTCGTAAATAAGTTTTTATATAAAAAGTTTATTGTTTTATTACATACTACATTCATCACACAATTAAAAATTTGAACAATAAGAAAATTCGTACTGATAAAATTAGACATGTTTTTAAATTTATATTTATAATATAATCAGTCTTCTTCCATTGGTGGGTATAGACACTTATTATACTGGACAATAGTCTCACTATGTCCTCTACAAACAAAATTTCGACACGTAGAACAGGTAACTGTGGTTTAATTATTTTTGTGCGAACTACATATGTGACATCTTCCTTTACGATTTTGGTTTACTGGTGTAGGAATTTCTTCTAATTCTTGGTATCGAGAAAGAAACTCAGTAATGTCTTTTGGCAGTGTTCTTAATTTAGCACGATCCTTTAAGTGGTTTTCCATTAAAGATATACCTAATTGATTAAAAAATAAATCGTCTTCTGGGACGAGTTTCTTCCGGATTTGTGTTATTAATTACGATTTCAGAATTTATTCCTGCAATATCTAACATTCGAAAACAAAACAAAAGACAGGTCATCTTTTGGTTGTCCTTTGTGTCGTGTAAGAAGCACAATTATTTTGATCTACAGTATCTACGCCACTTTTTGTTCGATTATAGTCTAAAATGATTTCGGGCTTTTTAGTTTCATTGTCGATTTCTCCTGTATAGTCCATAGAAGAAAGTAAAATTACAGCCTTATTTCGTTTAGGAACATAAGAGACTAGAGCCATTCCATCTTGAAATCCAAATAAACTTGATTCAACAGTGCGCAATTTATTTGGAAGGAATTCTGGTAGAATTTCTTTTTTTTTTCATTGTGCCAATCAAAGTGAGACCCATTTTGAAGAGAGGGTAACTGGCTTAATAATTGTCAGTGGTCAAATTCCTATTAGAATTTCTGATAAGATCAACCAATCTTTTTACTATATGGAATGGTTTATTAGACGTCTTATAGGGTCCTTCTATTTGCATTCAACAGTATAATTCAAAATTCCATGTGTAAAATGTCTTACTGCAAAGGACATAAATTTCTAAATCGTATTTGGCCGGTTTTTCAGGCATATATTGTACAAATCCACAACGACTCGGAATGGGTGAAGCATTTCATTGATGGTTACAAATTCACCTAAGCTATAATTACTCATACAGTTATTTACAAAAGTTGTGTAAAGTGTTCTAATAGCAGCTATTCTGTCAGATTTGTCACGAACTTTTCTAGTTCTAATATCATCAAAACACAATGAACGAAGAATAAAAAGAAATCGTTTATAATTAAATGCAGCTCTAAGTATTATCATGCCAGTTCCATTCTTGGCCCACAGCTCGCGGACGTTTGCAAGATTTCTTTTTTTTACTGATATAAGAAAAAGTGTTCCTAAAAATGCCTTAATTTCGCTACTACACGTTAACTTACAGTCTCTATCCCTTTGGTATAAAACGAAATCGTGTACCTCCTACTTTGACGCCTCGCTGTCGACTGTTAACTGTTAACTTAGCATACCTATAGCGGCAATGGCGTACATTAAATAGTTTTTACAAAAATTTACTTTTTATAAAATTGCGGACCTGAGTGCCGCTATTCGCCCGCCGGAGGCAGTTGAATTTTGATTTTGTTTGAATCTGGTTTCTTGTAGACATAGAAATTCTGGTTGGTGTTTATTAATTAGTATTTGGATGTCTTCATATGGGCATAAAAACCATTAGCTTTCCACTGTATTATTGACATATTAGATATTAGGTTCGTTTAAGCGTCGCAGTCTTTTTACTAATTGATCTTTTAGTGTTCTTTGCAGTCTTGTAAATTTCCGTTTCATGTTGGGATCTGTTAGAAATGGGTACGGAAGATATAATGTGTTTAAAGCCTCATTTCTACCGATTGTTTTATTGCTTAATGATTAGTGCAAAAGACTTAATGCATTATGACAATTTACCATTTCCAGCTTTTTTGTTTAGTGACTAATTCAATAGAAATTTCACAATTTTTTCCCTTATTACTTGTCTAGCAGACTGAAATTGCAGCAGCAATTCTCCTTTTTTAAAATATGTGATATACATAATTTTCTGCATCTACATCCATACCGAAAAATTAAAAATTAAATAATTATAAAATAGAGTTTGCAATCTTTTGTTCTTACGCATTGCTCTTAATTCTTAAGCATTAATTATAGCTCTTGCGCATTAGGACAATCGGTGGAAATGAAGCTTAAAAGTTCTTTAGCATCGTTTGTATATTCTTCCGCGATATTTAGTTTTTCGTTTGATCAGTGTACGTTTTCTAGGAAGTCTGTGAGTTGATTGTAATTTAAAATATATTTTTTTGGGTTGTTATTCATTTCTATTTGGTTTGAGTGGGTTTAAATTAATTTTTGTTTTTTTGTTAGCGTTTGTTGTGTTACTTTGTTTGCGGTCTAGTACTGTAGGTTCTAGTTGACTGTGTATATCTATAATGTTTTCCGGGAGTGAACATTCAATGTTAGATTCGCTGCTTGTACTGTCATTTATTTTCGAACGTGTCGTTTTTGTGGTAATATTTGTTTATGAATGTAAATTATTACTTCATGTTGGGGTTCGTGTTAGGGTAGGGAAATTTTCGGTGTCTACTGGAGTATTTGTATCTCTGGTTGTCATAGTACAGCACTGTAAACGTTGCATACATTTTAGGCTCGGTGCACACGTCAGGTTTTTAACGTGCGTGTACACTGCGACAACGGAGTTCCGGCCTGTGATACTAGTAAGTAAATATAGTAGTGCACACGGACCTGCGGTAACGTTCGTTCGTGGTACGCTCGTCTGCGTATCGTTTTTCGCCGCAGTTAACGTGCGGGCTTGCTGCGGCGGCGCACCGGTGTTGTAGAAGTTGCATGCACACACACACACACACACACACACACACACACACACACACACACACACACACACACATCCATTCAACTTGCGGCAACACTACGGTAGGTACCGCTACCGTAGAGTACAAGAAAATGAATTCAGTACTTTTTCTAGAGACTTTCTTGAAATATACTTACGTATATAGGAGGAAACGAGTCATTTTTGTGTACTTGATATACAAAAATTACATCGCTAAGAAAAGAAGACGACAATATTGGGTTCATCCAATTCTAGGCAATAGATTAAAAAAATCTGATGTGATTTAATTTTTATTAATTTAAATACGTACCTACATATTTACTAATGCTGTAAAATATATTAATTTCCTTTGCATATAACTATTGCTTTATTTACTATTTTCTTTTTAAAATGATTTTTTTGGCAGTGACATTTATTTGTTAGTTATATTTATATATTTGATATATGAATTATATAACAAATGATTTGTGTATATCTTTAAAACATAGGCTTCAGGATTTATAAAACAGACCGTACGTTACCATAACGATACTGGAGCTCCGTGTGCACTGCTACATTTACTTACTACTATCACAAGCCGGAACTCCGTCGCCGCAGCGTGCACGAACGTTAAAAACACTTGAAGTGTGCTTCTGGCGTAAGACCAAATGTACTACGGCACCGCACGCAACCGTGCGGCTGCCGTGCGTTGTTATGGGGAGATGCAGCGAAGAACATCACGCAGACGGACCGTACGTTACCGCAACGTTGTCGGAGCATCGTGCATGCACGTTAAAAACCTGACGTGTGCACCGGGCCTAGTATGCATGCAACGTCTACAGCACCGTTACATCACCGTAGCGTGCACGAACGTTACAAAACCTGATGTGTGCATCGGGCCTTAACGTGCGTGCTCGCTACGACGACTTACCGGCGTCATAGAAGTTGCTTGCACACATATTCGTTCAACTTCCGGCAGTACTACAATAGGTACCGCAGAACAAAGGAAAATGAATATATTTTCTAGAGACATTTGAAATATACGTATATAGAAGAAAACGAGTAATTGTTGTATACATGATATACAAAAATTATATCGCTAAGAAATGAAGACATACTGGGTTTTCCACTTCTAGACAGTAGATTAAAAAAAGGTATATTTGCAACAACTTTGGCAGATTTACAAGAACGCTTTGATAAATATTTTTACTTTCGGATCAATGTCCCTATAAAAAGTTCAATGTCCAACTCTTCAACACCCATCTTCTTAAGAACAAATGTACTACGGCACCGTACGCAACCGTGCGGCTGCCGGGCGATGCGATACGGAACTACAGTGGAAAACGACATGCACACGAGTGTACCACGAATGTACGTTATCGCAACGTTACCGGAGGTCCGTGTGCACAGCTATATTTACTTACCAGTATTACAGACCGGAACTTCGTCGCCGCAGCCCGCAGCGTACATCCACGTTAAAAAACCTGACGTGTGTACCGCGCCTTAGTTTTTTTTTTTTTGCTTGGGGTGCCATAAAAATAAAGAGTTTATGATGAACCGGTAGATAATTTGGACACTCCCTGCAGAAAAATTATTCGAAAGCATATCTCCCGAGTAATGTCACGCAGTGGCAGATCGTTATCGCTTCTGTTTGCAACACGCAGGTGAACATTTTGGACAAATGATATAAAAAATTAGTAGATTAAGATAATGCTGTTAATTTATATATATATATATATATATATATATATATATATATATATATATATATATATATATATATTGTAACAAAATCGTTGTTGCTACGCCTATTTTATTATTGTCATCCTGTTTAAATTCCCGTTGCAGGCTATCCTTTCTACACCTAAAAATTGTGGCATGTGACTTACGTAAACTATAGTTACTATACCTTACCTCAAGACTGACTTTTATTCATTTTTTTAATCAATTTTCTCTTTATA
This sequence comes from Ophonus ardosiacus, assembly GCA_943142095.1. NCBI lineage: Eukaryota > Metazoa > Arthropoda > Insecta > Coleoptera > Carabidae > Ophonus > Ophonus ardosiacus. The sequence continues at coordinate 19,568,486 of OW964834.1, read as the reverse complement.
ATTACATAGTATTGTTGTTATTATCTTTTTGGTTAGAAGTGTTAAACAGTTGTTCACTGACAGTTGATATTGAGAGTTTTTTAGTAACTAATAAAAGTCACTAACTTTCAATAACTTTATTTATTTAAATTGTTTAAATTTGGATAGATATTTTTAAAGTCATGCGATGTTGGATTATCTCTTTTTCTGCATTTATTTAATTTTTAAAAATTAAATTAGGATAGTTTTCATGCGACGTGGTAATTTTTTTTTGTGTATATGATTGGGCACACTGAATAGGGCGGGCGAGTTGATTCATTTGGTTCTTTCCGGTGAGACATTGAGAGAGATTAGACATTCTTTGGTTGCACACGTTTTTTTTTTCGTTAACTTGTGATTTTTTTTCATGATGGAAATTAAGGAATAGTCTCTAGTGTTCGACCCTCGCTAGTGGAAAAATAGGTAAGCATTTCACTATCATTTGTTGTTTTTATTTACCGTTTGTGTTGCTCGAATTGTATTTTTGGCGAGTTTCAACATAATTTCTTAGCGAGTAAATTCTAAGTCGTACCCTACGGTTTTGTCCGTGGAGTTTGTGAAGTGCTTACTTAAATTTTCCAGCGATCTCGTTGCAAGTTAAAGGCGTCTAATTTGCCTCAAGGGCTAGCCACGTTTTGATTTATCTAAATTTGAGTTTCGAATTAATGCCACGTGGTCTATACAAAATTCTTATAGTTTTTTTTTGTATTTAATTTGGCTAAATTGTGAACTTTTATACTGCGTAATTAGTAATTTATTGGTTGGGCTAAATTATTTAAGGATATTTTTTTTGTAAAATTTTTGGGATTTAAAAATTATTTCGGGAATTCAAAATTATTAAAAGTATCCTACCGAACCACACCTTTCCTCTCCTATACCCTGGAATGAATGTAGGCGAATGTAGGGTGTGAGTACATGACGTGACTATACAATTTTGGACTAGACAAATTTTCGGCTCGGTTTTTCCGCTTTAATAGTCGACTTCTTAGAGTCAATTTTTTTTATCGTTATTTACCTCTAAATTACCGTAGTAGCTGCAATTTTTTTTTGTGATAATTTGTAACTGTTTGTGCGCTACCTTCGACTCGACGAAGTTTTTGTCCGGTTATTAATCTTTTCGCGCGGCAAATTCTTTTTTTGTGGTTTGTAAGCCCTTTTGGCTTCTTTTATTATCGGGTTAACTGCTGCGCCCTTAAGATTACCGTTAGTCACATTTTTTCACTCTACGTTTTTCCTCTTCACTCTTTCTCTAATTTCTTCTTTTGCATGCGGCCGTTCTAGCTTTTATCAAAAATTTTTAGTGTTATTTAAAAACCTAGGTGCACTTTTGTAAATAATTTTGTAATTTGTAAATTTTTGTTTAGTGGTACATTCGCGTCTGGAGCTCTCGTTTAGGGCCTTAAAATTTCATGTACAGTCTAAAGCCCTTAAGGCACTTTGTAAATCTCAGTAGAGATATTTTTGCTGGCCAGATTTTTTTTTAGGGAACATAGTCAAGGACTTACAAGGTTTTTTTCCGGGATTGGGATTGAGAAGCGACTGAGGAAGGCAGCCCTTACTGCAGTTGATCCTACTGGCTTTTGTTATCTGCCGAAGTGGAATATTTCGCCCGACAATCTCCGAGGAAAACAAGTTTCACCGTTGACTAAAAACCCTAGCCGTGCTGAGGCCTAGGCGGTACATTCTGACGTCGTCATAACCAGAGCCCCGAATTGGACTGGAGCATTTAAGTCTACTCCGTTGACTCTGACGAAACCCGTTCACCGGCGTGAAACAACGGGACACGACGTTTCGACGTTACTTCAAGAGAGTCAGGTAACGAGTTGTGTTTTTTTATTATTCGTCGGTGCCGTCGCCGTTCGCAGGAGCGCTGCCCTCAGTCCTTCTCTTTCCGGATGCCGGAAAGGACCCAGTTGTCTTTTTGGTTTTATTATACTAAACTGGTAATTGAGAGTTCACTTAGCTCCAGCGTGAATTGTGTTATTATATTAAATATTTTTTATAAAAAAAAAAAACTTTACTTTACTTATTAGAGTTGACCTTACTCTAAACTTTCCCTGCTTATAAGGTCTGGCGCCCACTAATTTCTTTCGAGAAAAGCTCGTTTTTCACTTTTCCAAATTGAGTTGTACTTATTTATTAAATTTAATTCTGTCGCGAATACCTGTATCTCGAAATAAATTACAAAACCCTAGACCCAGCCACCGCTTTGCGTTTCAGCTAGCCGGAGCAAATTTTATGAGTGTACACGTACAGGTAGGAGGAGCTTGCTTATTTATGAATTACTTTAATTATCCTCTTGTGTCACAATATATATATATATAATAATAATAATAATAATATTAATAAATTTGTTTGAATTCATTGATAATTATCACATCATTTTTGCCCTGACATCAGTGCAAGCTAATTAAATTTTATATTGAAATTAGATAATAACCAAATCATTTATAATTAATTTAACTATTATGTTACAACTTAATAAGATAATATTTGATATCTCGTTATGAAGTTGATTTTCTAAAGTTGCGCTGCTCCTATAAGAAAAACATGAATGTATATTTGCATTTCCTTTTCATACTGCTACGTAATATTATTCAGTATTGGGATGTAAGTATCTTGTTCAATAATAAGTAAATAATTAATTTTGGAAAAATCATAAGTTTTTGTTTGTTTTTGGACGTTCATTCCGCCTTTGATTATTATTTATTAAATAATATATGTATGTACGTACATCCACCAGATGCAATATAAGAATGAAATCTCGCCACTTAACTTAGGGGTGGAAATTAAAGCAAAATTTGATAGGTTTTTTCTAGAATCGAACGTGCTTGTTGTTTGAAGAAATTTTATTCTGCTGTTCGGATTAAAGAGTCTTTGTTCGGATTACCTATTTTTACCCGATGTTCGAAATAACGTGGGTTCGGATTAAAGGGTCTCTATTGTATTACGCAACGCAATTTCATAAAACGAATTTGACAATACGTTGTGAGTATTGAAACCTGAAATCAATCGTCTGCAGAACCAAAGCCTAAATTTATTTCAAATCAAGAATATTTAAATAATAAATGTACAAAGTTCATTTGCATGTGCTTAGTTACTTGTGCAGTCAACATATCTTAGGATGGTTTATCATCCGTCCACTCAACCTAGTCAGTGTTTCCTAAAAGCTTCAGTACACCATACTGGTAAGCTCCAATAAGAGCGTAACGCGTCTGTGGTTCTGATTGAGTGGGTTAGTCTCATAAATGACGGAGGGGTTGATTCAGAAACTGAAATCTTGTGAAACGTGTCAGGTAGGTATGTTTTTTTTTTTAAATACATGGTGGTAAAAGCAAGTGTAACAACTTTTGAGGACATGTAGTACTGACCAATTAAAAAGACTAAATGAACATGTGTCTGATCTTCAACTGTTTCCGAGAAACAGGCTATTTTGTATTAGAAATGAAGAAAAGTTGTCGAAGATAGTAATTGAACAAAATTTTGTCTGTCATTAAAAGCCTATAAAAACAATAAAATTTTATATAAAACATTTTGTCAATTTCTAATAGTTACGAAGTTATTTGAAAACAGTGGCCTAGGTCGCCAAAACATTTCTCTTAGTACAATTGTTTTTTTTTTTTGAAAAACAAAAGCACATATAATATTATATTTCAGGAGTTTTTTCAAATATTGTCAAAAAAAATCATTTATAGTATGGCATTCTATTGGATAGCAGATAAAACATACCTACGAGCTTCAAAAAATTTAAGAATGTGAGAGTGATACATAAAATGCACTGATATTCTTATAAAACAACCAAAATGTTTGTGTTTGAGTAAAAACATATACTTATTATAAAAAGCGGAATTATGATAAAAGTGATTAAATCTGTAAACAAACGTGGACTGCTCACTTTTGCAAGCAAAGCTTACGGTGGTCGTACATCTGATAATAATTTTTGAAGATAGTGGGTTCTTTAATATGTTAGAATCGCATATGGACACTGTTACGATTGCTAAATATTTTCTTATAGAAGAAACATACAATAATTATTTTATTAAAATGACAAAACTATTATTTCTGCGAAATAAAAAACAATTTATCTACTCAGCAATACACGTTTCTAGAGCAGCTGATCACGCGCTCGCAGCGCCGCCATCTGTGTTATTTAGCCCAATATGTCCTCAAAAGTTGTTACACTTGTTTTTTAACACTCTGAATTATTTGTATCAGGAATAGTTATTTGACTTTACCGAAGAAATTTTGTCAAAATTAATTTGCAATAAAAAATAGGACTGTTGCGAGAATTTTTACATGATTTCAAAGTACTAAATCTTAAAACATATTGTTCCTTAAAGAGCCTCAAATTTGAACATATCACGAAATATCTATTAGATACTGTACAAGTAAATATTGAAATTTGTGTAATATTTGGAAAAGTTAAATGATTTGCAACAGAATGTGACGTCAGAGTACATGCAGTTTAACGTGTGACAAACATAAATTATCGCCTATTTTTATTTATTTAATAAACTATTTTCCTATTGACTACGAATGACATGATGTATGTACTTCGACGTCACAGAAGTGCGGAGTTGTTTTTCATGACTACTTTTGGTGCCAATGTTTTTATTTAATTATTTATGAAAATTATAAATTATTTTTATTTTTTATTACTATGAAATTTATTGCATAAACTTTCATTCAAAATACTTTTTAAAAACGTGAAACCGGCTCTTTGAAAGAATTGAGAGGTATTTAGCATAATCAGTTATGTTATAAATAACGTATTCGACAAATATATGAAAATGTAAAGTGAAATGCGTTTCAAGCATAAAAAAGGTTTTAAACTCAATCTATGTGCAAAATAGTAAATGGTCTGATATATATAGGTATATAAAAATATTAATCATAGTACTTACTGATGTTACTAATTTTAAATCGATTTTAAAAAATCCTAAAGCAGAAATATTACAGCGTCGGTTTATTGCATAATCAATCATTATTTTTAGCTGCAATTAGAAGAGAAATTAGTTAAAGAAGAGTATCGTTATTTAATGCATTCTCGGACCAACAACGTCTGAGAAACACTGCACTAGTGTAGTAATTCAAGTTTAATGAATTAAATGATTACCTGTTTCCTAAAATCTCTTCCTAGAGACCTGTTTTGAATATCTAATACTTTGTTTTTTATTTCTTTACACTGAAAATAATTTTGTTATTAACAACTGTAGTACGTAGTAGGGAATCGGTGGTACTTGGCGTTATCAACTAATATAAATATAATTTATTTAAGAAAGTATTATTACCAGTAGATAAGATTGAGGGATTCTGTGGAAAACTCGATGGCATGTGTCCATCCACATCTACCATGGGGGTGGTTCTTTAGCAACCCCTTACGAGTGTTTTTGTTTTAGTTATGGGTAGTTCTTTTGGAATGTTTTTTAGTAACACCATATAGGTGGTTTTTAGCATTTCTTAAGATGATAGGTGTAATTTGTTAAGAGGTATATATGTATTCTGTACATGTATGTAGGTTGTGTATTAGCGCTTGCTACGTGGGACGCTTAGGTGATAATGGTGGTAAGGTTTGGAAGTAGCTGTAGCTGTGGCGACGGCTTAGCGATGCTGTAGCTGCGGTTGTAAGACACCCATGATCGCTACTGCCATATAGCCCATATAGGCATAAAATAAATGTATAATAAAATAAACCAGCTATACAAAGCAAGAAATATAAAGAGAAATATAAAAGAAAATCTGCATAATAATCGAGAGAATAAGATAAATTTGGTCTGATGTTTCATTTAGGTGCGGCCGCAAACCCTTTTGAAATAATGTCAATAGAGACATTAGGATTTGAAAAATCTAGATTAATAAAAAAATACTTGTATCTCCTAGTCGACTATTTTACAAAATATGCATACATTTTGTCGTGAAAGACACAAAGTGCTAACGACTTCATAAAACTCGTAAAAACGTATCAGACAATAACGAAATCGGTATGATTCAGACAGATCAATAAAATCAGATGCAAGATTAACGACAGAGAAATAATCACCATGGACGACCATAGCTCAAGAATGTACACAAAAGTAAAATGAAAACGAACACACGGTTACCAGATCGCTCCAAAATATCTATTAGAAGGTGCATATTTCAAAATTTTACCGGAAGAACTGAAACAGCAAACAACCAATGATCTTATAACAGGCAGGAAAACATGCTTGGAAATAGATTGAATAGGAAAAAATTAGATGAATTGAAAATATATCAAAATCAATATACAAGATAGATACAGGACACAAGAAATACGAATCAAATCTATTTCACGTCAAGAAACTTACTCCGGTTCTGGCTGTTTATGATGAAAAAGAGAACGAAAATGAGTGACCTAACGAACAAAAATCATGCTTGCAAAATTCAGGCAGAGGTTGTAGATTTAAGTCCGAAATTATATTAATTATACAATTGTTCGTATTTTTACCTCATAACATTGGTAAATTCTAGGGTTTTCACGTCAAACCTAGGATTTACCGATTTTCTTGCTTTTACAATGTGAACACTGAAAACCGTGACATAGGCGTTTAACATGGGAAAACAGTTTTTTTTTAAATATTACTGTCCCGTAAGACTATAGTGGGAGTTTTTGATATGGTTAGAAAGATTATTTAATCTGGCATCGAAGAGTGTCTAAATACTCCTAATTTAATGCCTTATTATTGAAATATTTTCGAAAGTATAGTGCTACTTGACGGTTATTACTTATAATTTACTAAAAACAGTAATCATGGAAACGTATTCGGTAGCTGACTTGGTTAAATCGAGGCTCCATGATAACTTTTCACGTGTTCGAATCCCGCCCGGTTCAAGTTAATATTTTTATATTAATTTTGTACAATGTATTATTAAATAAATTACAAAGTTAAAACGTAAATAGTTTGGTACATCAAGTATTTTATTGACTAAATGTACAAGAAGTGAAATAAATATGAAAATTTAAGCCAAATAAATAAGAAAACTAAAATTTATGTAATATTCTCAAAATGTGATCCGTTCTGTATTAAGCAATAATTAACTCTATTGTAGAATTCATTTCTTACATTACTTAATTCCATCGCATTTATTTTTCGGCAATGTACACAAAAGTAAAATGAAAACGAACACACGGTTACCAGATCGCTCCAAAATATCTATTAGAAGGTGCATATTTCAAAATTTTACCGGAAGAACTGAAACAGCAAACAACCAATGATCTTATAACAGGCAGGAAAACATGCTTGGAAATAGATTGAATAGAAAAAAATTAGATGAATTGAAAATATATCAAAATCAATATACAAGATAGATACAGGACACAAGAAATACGAATCAAATCTATTTCACGTCAAGAAACTTACTCCGGTTCTGGCTGTTTATGATGAAAAAGAGAACGAAAATGAGTGATTTGTACTTAATAACACTTTGTAGATATTTTCTACCCCAGAGGGGAGTAATGTAAAGAAAATATATTTCTTTGGTTTGAATATTGCAATGCTCTACCGAGCCCTGGTGAAGTAGTATACACGGCAGAGATGGAAACAAAAAATACGTACGTGATAAATTCATGTCAATTAATTATTAATTAAGTTGTAATTATTACCATTAATTGTTGTTTTAAAAAGCGTAAAAAAATAAGGTGTAAATAACGAAATATGTATAATCATGTTTACAGAGAAATTCAATTGTTTTAATTTATGCTAATTTTCCTGATCAGCAAATTACACATTATATATATTCATATACATATAAATATATTACTGTAAAATGCCCGAACATAGGTAAATCCTAGGATTGGTCAATTTCATGTGGTATTTGGCCCTAGTTTTCGAAGCATAACTTTTAGGTTAGGTTATTTTTTCATATATTTAGCTAAACATAACAATAACCTAACCTAACGAACAAAAATCATGCTTGCAAAATTCAGGCAGAGGTTGTAGATTTAAGTCCGAAATTATATTAATTATACAATTGTTCGTATTTTTACCTCATAACATTGGTAAATTCTAGGGGTTTCACGTTAAACCTAGGATTTACCGATTTTCTTGCTTTTACAGTGTGAACACTGAAAACCGTGACATAGGCGTTTAACATGGGAAAACAGTTTTTTTTTTAAATATTACTGTCCCGTAAGACTATAGTGGGAGTTTTTGATATGGTTAGAAAGATTATTTAATCTGGCATCGAAGAGTGTCTAAATACTCCTAATTTAATGCCTTATTATTGAAATATTTTCGAAAGTATAGTGCTACTTGACGGTTATTACTTATAATTTACTAAAAACAGTAATCATGGAAACGTATTCGGTAGCTGACTTGGTTAAATCGAGGCTCCATGATAACTTTTCACGTGTTCGAATCCCGCCCGGTTCAAGTTAATATTTTTATATTAATTTTGTACAATGTATTATTAAATAAATTACAAAGTTAAAACGTAAATAGTTTGGTACATCAAGTATTTTATTGACTAAATGTACAAGAAGTGAAATAAATATGAAAATTTAAGCCAAATAAATAAGAAAACTAAAATTTATGTAATATTCTCAAAATGTGATCCGTTCTGTATTAAGCAATAATTAACTCTATTGTAGAATTCATTTCTTACATTACTTAATTCCATCGCATTTATTTTTCGGCACTCTTCAGATATTACCCTTTTTAGATCTTCTATATTTAAATATTCTTTTTAAATTTCTCCATAAATAAAAATCCAGAGGGTTAAGGTCTGGTGATCTTGCAGGCCAGTGAATTGGCCCGGAATCCCCTATCCACGCATTTGGAAATGTAAAATCTAAATATTCCCTCACACAAGCGGCATTGTGTGCTGGACAACCATCATGCTGGTAATAAATTGGTCTCTCAATGTTACCCGCCTTTTGTACCAGTTCTGGCCCAATTTTTTCTTCCAATAGCTCCAAATTTTTAGCACCAAAGTTTTTTCCAAAAAATATGAGCCTGTTACTCCCAAAAATTTCCGCCCAAACATTAATTTTCTGTGGATATTGTGTTTTTGTTAGATTTTGAAGGTGTGAATTTTCTTGTGCCCATATTCTGTCATTTTGTTTATTAAATTTCATTTTTTTTAAAAAAGTACATTAATCAGTGAAACATATAATTTTCGAAAAATTTCTATTATTATTAATTTGGTTAAACACAATTTCACAAAAAATTTGGCGTGCTTCCATATCATCTGCTGTAATTTCCTGATGGTTCTGACTTTTGTAACTTTTATACTTATGTTTTTTTAAGATATTCAGTACTTGGGTCTGACTACATTGAGCTTCTTCAGCAAATACCCTGGAACTCAATTGTTGGTTGTTTTCCACCAATGGCAATACGTCCAATTCTGTGTTGGGGTTTATAACGGGGTCATGTTTAGTTTTATGGTCGCCATTAACGCAACCTGTTTTTTGAAATTTTAGAATGATTCGTCTAATTCGTTCATGAGATGCAATTTGTCTTTCAGGATATATTCCATCAAAAAAAATCTCGAATTTCTCGTAAACTCATCCCTTGATTATAAACTTTAATTATACTAATTCTTTCTTCTAATGAAAAATCCATTTGGATTTATGAAGTTTTCAAAAAGAATTTATCGAAAAATTACAATAAAAGTCTAACACCTCTGACAAACCTGTGTGAAGCTTTATTTAATAGTGATTACTTTTTGTTTTTTGCTTAATAATATTAGCAGTGGTATAACGAAGAAATAGTATACTAAATTGAAGAAAATACTTGATGTACCAAACTATTTACGTTTTAACTTTGTAATTTATTTAATAATACATTGTACAGAATTAATATAAAAATATTATCTTGAACCGAGCGGGATTTGAACATGTGAAAAGTTATCATGGAGCCTCGATTTAACCAAGTCAGCTACCGAATACGTTTCCATGATTACTGTTTTTAGTAAATTATAAGTAATAACCGTCAAGTAGCATTATATTTTCGTAAATATCTTCGATGCCAAATTAAATACTTTCTAATCATTTCAAAAACTCCCACTATAGTCTTACGGGACAATAATATTTAAAGAAAAAAACTGTTTTCCCATGTTAAACTCCTATGTCACGATTTTGAGTGTTCACACTATATTGTAACGATTTCAAAAAATCGTTACGCGGTTTTTTTCAAATCTTAGTGTTCAATTTGATTAGCGACATATTTTGTGTGTTTCCGCGGGAATTGAACGGTAGACGAGATGCTGTCAATTCACTTCGATTCGAGTCGTGTTCTTGGCGTGACGGAGACTACGCGTGTGTGCAGACTGTATTTTTCCAAATTTTGCTGTGATATTTTTATCTTGTATCATCGGTGTTATGATACATTTTTGTTATCTTTTAATAATTTATTTGGCTAGTTTAACATCTGATTGGGTAAGTTTCAATTATATTTTTGTTCATATCAGTTGTTTGTCAAAGTTTTACATACACCGTCAGCGCATGCCGTACCGGCACGCGAATAACTCGAACGGCTATCGCCTCACATTTGGCTTATGGTTATTCAAAATTAAGGTTTTTTTGTAATACGAGGCGATAATAGTTTTTCTGTTTAACTATTACTTTTTATGCTGAACCAATAACCAGTACGGTTCACCGGTCCCCAGCGTTTAACGCTTTCACTTTTGCTTTAAATTCCTTTTTTTGTCTCGTAATATTCTGCTTAACTTTTTGTGTTTTTGGCAACCTTTTTGGTTGGGTTTAATATTTTTAATGGGATAAAAAATTGGCTATTTGTCAAATCTTTTTATTGTCCAAATTTTTATAAATTATATTTTTTGTCCAAAAATTTATCTCTAAATTTATCTATTTTTCATAATTTTGGCTAAAATTGTTTAGGTAATTTATATAAATTTTTAATAGGTTTTTGGGATCATATAACAAATTTGTTATTAAATTTTACTACATTTTTATACAGCTCGTTAACTATCTTATACGGTGGAGTTGCAGACGTGGCTAACGCTGATTTGACGTTACAGTAACAAAGTTGTATTGTTGCTCGTTCAAGTTTGTACGAGTTTATCTTAAACTATCTTGAAGTATCTTCGACTACTGGGTAAGCCTTTTATCTATCTTAACTTTTATCTAGTCATTTTTAGGCTACCTAGATTAATAATTTTGTTACTATAAAATTCCGCCGAGTAGAGAATTTTCTCTTAAAGCTAGAGCTCAAATAATTTTACTAACCCTATCTTGTTCTAATCTCTTCTCTCACTGTCCACTACAGCTTGGCCAGCTGTTTTCTTTGTTGTGCACAGTTTTTTTAAAAGGAAAATTATTTTTGACAAGTAGTTTCACATTTTTATCCAAAAAATTTTTACTATTACGATTGTTGTAGATACGATTTTTTTGTATTTTTGTACTAAATTTTTTTGTAGCAAAGCCTAAAATTTATGGTCTTTTTTATGATTTTTCAACGTCCCGGTCCGGATGAGTTGTTTGGATCGCTGGGGCGGGGAATCATCTCCGCAAAGTTCACATTGAGACGAGAGACCGCTTCCGCAAGCTATACACACTCGCTGCCTGAAGGTGCCGTTCCTAAGACTTAGGCGATCACCACTACGCCTAAGCCCTACGTGCTCTGGATGCCGCCCTGCGTTTTTAACGTCACCATCAGCGTGAACCTGCTCTGAGAGCTGGACAACGTTTTGGCATATTCAGAGAGAAGGACTTGGCATATCGTAGCCGTCATTAGCGAGGCGGACTTGGCAGATCGTAGCATCATCAGCGAGGCAGTCGGTTCGAACTTACCACGACGCCGTGCGACAGGTTTCCCCCCTCCAGCGGCCCACTCATCTCTAGGATCCATAATTTTTTTGTAACCCCAAATCAGGTCTTCAACCAGGTGGGTACGACCATATTTTTTTGGGTTGTTTTTGTTTGCAACTAATAATTTCAATTAAAATTTATCTTAAAAACATTTTTGCAAATATTTTAAATAAACTTAATATTTTACTGTAACTTCTTTTGAGTTGTTGTGTCTTTTCTTAACCCGACATAACTGGCGCCCATCATTTCATCCCTGCACAACCACCCTTTAGGAACCCTCGACCTCGCGCAACCACGACCAACCCTTGAGCTGCTGCGGGTAATTGTGACGCGTGATTTTCCCTCAAAAAATCACGTCAAAATTTTTTTTGTCAATTTTTTTACTTTATCTATTACGTCACAATATATATACAGGGTGTCTCAGGACGAGCTTACGCTATCTATATTTTAAATACTATTTAATATAATTTAACGAAATTTGGTATCTAGGGGTTTTCCAACATCAAGTGGAGTTAAATCGGGTGAACGAGGAAGCCACCTATGTGGTCCATTATTTGCCAGCCACCTATCTTCAAAAATTGTTTCCAAAAAAGTATTCTATGGCTATTGTGGGGTGGAGCGCCATCATGCTGGTACCATATTAAATTCCTTTGATCCAACGGTAAATTATCTAAGAAATCAAGTAGATGAGTTTGTAAAAACAAACATTGTTTTTCCATGGCTTACTTATCCGTATTAATAAAATAATTATACCCAGATTACATGTTTTTCTAATTTACTGAAATTCTATCAACTTTCATCATAGGACATGTTACATAAAGTACCCTTATTTTTTGTCGTAGTACACATTTATGTAATAAAAAAGGGGGGGTTCCATTTAAAAAAATTGTCTTTTTTGAAGTTTGCCAACTGTAATTTTGGTGTAACGTACCCGTCACATTTTTATAAATAATCGAGGATTCTTCTATGGATAATGTAGCTTAAAGTCTACTTTATAAAAGGATGTATTCAGATTATAAAAATTCGATCTCGTTCCCGATATACAGAGTTTTGAAAATGTGCCGGATTTCAGACAAAAAATCAAAAAAAGTTGAATAACGCCGGAAGTAGTTGATCATGAGTAAAATGTTTTCATTGCTTCATATGTTAAATTTTCCGCTGCATTCAATGGTAAAATAAAATATAGCGTATTCCATTTAAAATAAGAAAGTTGAGGTCAATTTCCGGTCAAACCGGAAGTGCTACTGCTTTGAAAATATTTTAATTAAAACGGGCATATATATATATATATATATATATATATATATATATATATATATATATATATATATATATATATATATGTAAGCGTCACGGCATATGCGATCCATGCATTATATGGAAACAATAACGAAGTATAATATTAACGCTTCGGCTTAGATATAGACAACGTTTTTTTTTATGATAATATGGATGTACTGTCAGATTTAAAATAGCAATAAAAACGTAAAAAGCGTAGTAAGAAGTTGCGTGAATGTGAAACCTGTTATAGTATTCAGAAATGGGATATTGTGTGGAAACAAGGTGAAATAATAGGAGATTACTGTTTTTACGTATGGTAAAAGTCTCAAATTGTGATATCGTTAGGGAATTCGATTTGCAAAGCGGGTGAGAAGTTTGTCAACGAAAATACACTAAGCAAGAACGATAAGAAGAAAAATGGATGGTAGTTTCGACATAGCAAATACTAATGAAACTCCAGCAGAAGAAGAGGAAAACTTGAATGTCATCCCTGCAGACAATTCATCGGGGTGGAATATGCAAGATATGTTTCAAATGATGATGGAGCAAATCAAAATGTTAATGGAAACAATAATATCACAAACCATGAAGTAAGAAACTAAATCATTTCACATTATGCCAGACTTGACACATGGAATTGAAAATTTTCTGCTAGAAACTGCTCGTTCTCTTATGTCAGGAGCAGCTAGACAATGGTATGTTGCATTTGTGGGTGTAGAAAGTTTGAACGAAAAGTGGAAAATCATGCAAGCACGAGCTCAAAGGAAATCAGAAGATATTAGAGAATATTTTCACGAGAAGGTAAAGCTATGTTGGAACTTACACCCTGATTTTGATTAAACAAAAGAACAGGTTATAGAAGGAATTTAGTCAAAAGAGTTAAGTATGCATTTGATGGCAAAACTGCACTGAGATGAAGATGATATGCTGCACGATATGAAGAATTTTGAAATTTTTAAAAATTACTTGTCTGACATTTGGATAGACTGCTAGATTAAATTTATTTTAAAAATGTAGCAGTGCAGACACTCAGATTTTATTTTTTTCTGTGTGAACCGTAACAGATATCACAAATTACACAGAGAGACAAAAGTTTACTATTGAATGTATCTTTCTGAAGAAAATTAATTTCACGTTTTCGGCATTGCCATTAAAAAGTTACGGTCTAATGAATGCTGGGAGACCAAAGTTTCATACACTAATGGTTCACTAATAATAACAAGTATCACCTTAAAAGATGACATAACCAAATAAACTGTCATACCAAATTTCATCAAAATCGAATAAAGCGTCCGGATATTATAAGCAAAATTAATTTTTATTCGAAGAACTTTGAAGCAGAATTCTGGCTAAATGGTACACTTTCCGGTAGAAGCAAGTTTGGTTAAATCGTCTTATTTTAGCCTCAGGAATCTGTGGTTAAGCCATGTCCCCCTATTTAAGAGACACGCTGTATATATATATATATATATATATATATATATATATATATATATATATATACCGTGAGTATTTTTTAACGTGAAACATTGGGTTTGTCATATCTATGGTTACTTGAGATTTGATTGACAGCAATGTATTTGCCCGTTCCATTTAAAATTAAACATAGGGAACGAATTTGACATTTGATAAGACGTCAATAGAGGTTAATTTTGTTTAAATAATTATACCTGCATTCTAAAATAAAATTAGTTGTAGAAAACATATAGTGTGCACCTTGTGCCCCAGTGGTTTTCTGACTCGGTTAAATTTCTTACAATATTTAAATATAATACTTCTGACAAATTCATTCCACATGTGTCAATTTAAATGAGACAGACAAATATATTGCTGTCAATCAAATGTCAAATCATAACTTATAGGGAAATTCAAGGGTTATCTGTCATATTAACAAGATGTCATTGGAGGTTAATATTATTTAAATAATTATTTCTGTTTTCTAAAAATTAAATTTAGATGTAAAAAAATACTGTGTGTACCTTGTGCCCGAAATATGTTTAGTACCCTCGAGTGGTTTTCTGACTCCGCTAAATTTCTTACATTATTTAAATATAATACTTCTGTCAGATTCGTTCCCTATGTTTCATTTTAAATGGAACGGGCAAATACATTGCTGTCAATCAAATATGAAGTCGTAACTATGGATATAACAAACTCAATGTTTCATGTTAAAAAATACTCACGGTATATATATATTATTTGGGATTGGTATGACTGCACTAAATATACATAGTATTTTGGCAATGAACTGAATAAAAACGCAAATCAGTGTTACCAATATAATTATTCTCAGAGAAAATAGTATAAACCACTCGTTAGAGAATACTAATCAAGTACTTGTTCGTTCCTATACTCGCTGCTGTGCGCTAGTATGCGAGTTTCAATTTTAAACTTGTGCTTGAGTAGGTTGCCTTCTGTCACTTAAGTTTTAATATATTATACTGTACTTATATTCAATGTTTGGTACTATTCTACAATTTTTCCAACCACCGCTGCTTTGTTGGTCAGGACACATAAAAATAATAGAACTCTGCTTGATTATTTGACACAACACTCTGGTAATAATAAATAAATTATTTAGGGCCGGTTTGTTAATGAAGTTTAAAAGTGAAATAATGGTAAGTGTTTATTAGGTAAATTACACTGGATTATTGTAATCTAGAAGGGAACAACGTGTTTCTATTTTTCAACTTAACATCATTATTTGTTTTAACAATAGTTGTAATCATTGCATATCTGTACATTTAAAAGTATGATTTAAGACTTTTGATTAACACATTAAAAATATTATTTCGTATTAATTGATTTCACACAAAGGAAACCTGAATTCACAGTAACGAAAACTAATCTATCACTCTTGAATACCGATTTTACAATAATGAAAATAGAATCCACAATTTTAAAATCCAATTTCAACTAAATGAAAACATATTTTGCATAGGAAACTTAAACGGGCACCGCCAAGGAAGGGAAAGAATGGGTAGTTGTCACCTCTTGTGAAGGCAAAAAAAAATAAGCAAATATATTGCTTCTATCATATATTTAAATTTATTTATATTTATGAATTTATAAAGTATTATATATATATATATATATATATATATATATATATATATATATATATATATACAGGGTGTATCAAGATAATGGAACAGTGCATTTTATTCGTGTATGTGAAAAGATACAGAAAAAAGTGATTAAGATATTTTCTGAGGCATAGAGGGGGACAAATTTTAGCATAAACCTCATTATCTTAAATCCAGTGGTACTCAAACTACAGGGCAATATTATATTTTTTTAAATGGCATTATATATATTTTATTACCTCATTAAATAGAGAATTTTGTTCTGAATTCAACGATATAATAATATCATACTCTTACATTGCGAAAAATTTGATAAAAATTAATTCAAAGTTAGTATTTCATTTCTATTGTATCTAAGTAATCTGAGCAAACATTCAATCAATAAAACAAAATAAAATTTATTTTAGTTTTATTACATTCAAGTAAGCTACGATTTTGGCAATAAATTCAACTTTTAAAATATTTTTTTTGTTTTATTGATTGAATGTTTGCTCAGATTACTTAGATACAGTAGAAATGAAATACTAACTTTGAATTAATTTTTATCAAATTTTTCGCAATGTAAGGGTATGATATTATTATATCGTTGAATTCAGAACAAAATTCTCTATTTAATGAGTTAATAAAATGTATATAATGCCATTTAAAAAAATATAATATTGCCCTATAGTTTGAGTACCACTGGATTTATGATAATAAAGTTTATGCTGAAATGTGTCCCCCTCTATCCATTACAAAATCTCCTAATCACTTTTTCTGTATCTGTTCACATACATGAATAAACGGCACTGTTCCATTATCTTGATACACCCTGTATATATTAGAAAAAAGTAAAATGACTTACAAGATCCTGTTTTCTTAACTATGTAAAAAGTATAGAGCAGCAAATTCCAAATCAAAGTAACTAGTTTTGGTCTTATGTCAAGAGTACATCACGTTCACAAACAATACCAAATATAATGTACTATGAAAATAATGTAGCCAAAAACGGAACCGACATTTGCAATATTTTTTCAGATTTCTTTAAAACTACATTTACAAATAACATTAATACAAATACTAATGTAAATTCAAGGATATCTTCCCCCAACAATGACACGAGTACGTGTATTGGAAATCTATCATTTGAAAAAGAAAAAGTTCAAAATCTACTCTTGTCTCTTGATCCAGGTAAGGGCGTAGGGCCAGACAATATTCCCAGTTTTTTTTTTATCAAGTCTTGTGCTAGTGCCTTGACTATACCGTTAACGATGATCTACAATAAATCATTGCTAGAAGCTAGAAGGATGTTGTCCAGCTATCTGGAAAAGAGCTCATGTTGCTCCTATTTTCAAAAAAGGTCCAAAAAACGATGTCACTAACTACAGACCTATATCAAAACTTTGTGTTTTTGAAAAAGTGTTAGAGAAACTGATATATGAGAACTTAATGGCAAAATTTAAAGCATTTATTATACAGGAGCAGCATGGGTTCGTTCCCGGCAGGTCTGTTGAAACAAATTTAATAAGCTACACTGAATACATCCTTAAGGCAATGGATAAAAGAGTGAACTTTGACGCGATATATACCGACTTCAGTAAAGCATTCGATAAAATTGACCATGTATTAGTTTAGTATTAGTTTCTCCAAATAACTCCCTTAGTTTCCTGTTGTCCCTACGCAATACTAGATCATCCACTTTTTTACCACCGTATATTGTTCGCAATACTTTTCTCTCCCACACCTCCAGTCTTTCTTGATTTACTTTGCTTAGCGTCCATAAGTCGCTTCCATATAACACCGTTGGCTTAATTACAGAGTTGTACGTTCTGATTTTTGCTTCTCTCGACAGAAAACTTGATTTGAGAAATTTATACAAAGATCCAAAACACTTATTTCCTTTTTTTAATCTCTCCTTGATTTCTATGTCTTCCTCGTTCTCATTTGTTATGTTACCCCTAGGTAGTTCAAACTGCTAACTTCTTCAAACTTGTACTCCTTATTTTCCATTGTCACTACCAGGTCTTGTTTTCCATTTATCTTCCCTTTCCCAACCCTAATAAACTTTGTTTTTGATTCGTTTACTGTTAGCCTAACTTGTTTCGCTTGTGTTATTTTCTTGAAAATCAGACAAATTTCTTTTTTTTGATCTCGTAATTAAATAGTATAGGGGATATTGGGTCTCTCTGTCTCAGGTCTCTAAATGTCTTAAAACTCTCTGATATTCTTCCTTCTACCAAAACTTTGCTCGATGTCTTTTCTAGTGTCATCTTTATTAGATTTATATCTCCCAATATACTTACTATTTCATTTCTATCGATAGTATCATAGACCTGCTTAAAATCTATGAATAATATATTTATGCCCGGTTTCTCCAGAGCAACTTACGACTTAAGTCGTTGCTTATTCCTAAGTTCCACCTTAAACTGTTGCACCACGCAAAAATGTCAAAATGTGAGACGTAAGTAGCACTTAAATGTAAATCGAAAAAATCGGTGACTTATGTGGTTATGTGTCATATGTCAGTTGACATATCGGTAAGTCGGGGTAAATTTGTTTCGTTTTGGGCTGTTACGGCAAGAAAATTAGATGATATAAAGAAGAAACGATTAAATTATAGCAAAGAGGAAGAAAATTGGTCTGCGAGATTGTAGAAGCAAAGATTTAAAGAGAATATTGAAAATTAAAAAATCATTGCGGTGTCCATGTCCAATATTCAAAAAGATAACACCTGGAAATTAATTGCCGTAGCATTGGCAATAATGTGTGCAAATATGGAGACTGACGCAAGGAAGACGACATTGAAGAAAAAGGCTTCAGTTTATAAGACTGGCGGTGGTCCACATAAAAATATTAAAAATAAATAATATATTTGGAACAAATCAATTCTGTTACGTATTTGTCGCGAAGTCCTACCATTTTCGACAATATCGACTTCCATTGCAGTATCCACGACGTTAACGTCTTGAAAATTAGGGAAATCCTGTAAATCCATATCGAATATTGTTGAATGAATACATATTAAACCATGTTAAATACATTGACAGCTTTGACATTTGACAGCCGGTATTTTATTTTGAATCGCTAAATTTCAAATTGACCAATCAAAGAATAACATTACGCTGTTGCCAATGTAATTTGTGACATAAGTTAAGTTCGCATTTGAATTTGCTGGTGCAACGCAATTGAGATATAAGTCCTACTTACAATTAAGTAGCACTTTAATAATCACCAACTTAAGTTGCTGTGGAGAAACCGGGCATTAGTTCCAAATTAGGTTCATAACTATTATCTACCATTTGTTTTAAGCTAAAAATTTGATCTGTTGTTGATTTATTACCTCTGAAGCCTGCCTGGTATCCTCCTCGTGTTTCTTCTGTTCTATCGATGGTATCATATGCCTCCTTAAAATCTATGAATCATATATATATAGTTCCAAATTATGTTTATAACTATTATCTACCATTTGTTTTAAGCTAAAAATTTGATCTGTTGTTGATTTATTACTTCTGAAGCCTGCCTGGTATTATCCTTGTGTTTCTTCTGCAATTTTACTTAGCCTTTATATGCTGTGTCGAGTAAAGTTATGCCTCTATAATTTTCACATATTATTTTATCTCCCTTCTTGTATATTGAAATTATAAGTGCTTCCCTCCATTTTCCTGGCATTTGCTCCCGTTACCAAATCTTTGTCACTAATTCATGGACGTTACTTATCAGCGCCTCACCACCATATTTGTAAATTTCTGCCGGTATACCGTTTTTCTATGATTTCATCCGTATCTGGCCGTCTTATGAGTTCCTTATAAATCGTTCGAGTTTGGCACAACATATTTATATCTATTGTATTTCTGCTTAACTCCGTACTAGTAAAGTTCCTCAAAATATTCTTTCCATCTTTTAATTTTCTCTTCTCCTGTTACTAACTTTCCTGCTTTATCATTACAGTATATAGTTTTACCTTGATAATCCGTTTTCTGTTTTTTCACTTTCTGGTAAAAATTCCTCATATTTTTATTTTTATAGTCCTCCTCTGCTTTTTGTAGCATTATCTCTATCTTTTCCGGTTTCTTTTTCCTGCATAAGTTTTTGAATACTTTTTTTGACTCTTGATATGCCGAATTCCATTTTTTTTTTTTTTTTTTTTTAGTGATATGCCTCTTAGTCTACTTTTGTTCTTCAACACTTCTTTGCATTCGTCATCAAACCAGTCCTTACTTATGTTTTCTTTGGCAAAATATCTCTAGATGCTTTGCTCACCGTACCTTCTATATCGGCCCATTTTTCTTCAGGTGTTTTGCTTGGCGTTTATTTTTGAAGGTGTTCTTGTAAACGATTTTTGAATTATTTGCACGTCTCTTCTTCGCATAACATACTTGTATCATATTTAGCTCTTATTTTATTGTGGTTTTGTTTTATTTTGATTTGAACCATAAATCGCTGTCACCGCTAGCACCTCTCCGAGATCTTACATTTTTTGATAATATTACAGATTTTTTTTTCTGTTAGTACATGATCAATCTGATTTGCAGTTTTGCCGTCTAGGGAAACCCACGTAACTTTATAAATATCATTCCTCTGGAACACTGTACTCATTATTTTCATATTGATTTGTCTTGCGAACTCTCAGTTTTATCCTTTTATCCTATTTTCATTTGACTCTTCATGCTTGCTGTGTCCAGCCGCTATCTGTTTGTATTCTTCTTCTCTTCCTATCTTAGCATTAAGGTCTCCTAATATTACTTTGATATCGTATCTTGGAACATGGTCTACTACCTTGGATAATTCTTCATAAAATTTGTCTTTTTTTGTCCTCTTCTTTATTGTTTGTTGGAGCATGTACGTTAATAAATGTTATTTTCCTATATTTTCCTCGCATTCTAAATTTGCACATTTTGTCTGATATTGGTTCGAAATATATTATTAAATCTTTCCGTTTTCTTTTTATCATAAATCCCGTTCCATGATATTTTGTATTATACCCGCTATTGAAAACTATATATTCGTTTATTTCAGAAATATCTTCTCCTTTTTGTTTAGTTTCCTGCAATGCAGCTATATCAACATTATAATTATGTAGTACCTCACTTAAATTTTTGTAAGCCCTTATACTTCTTGTACCTTGCATATTCCATGTGCATATATTTAAAAACTCATATTCCTTTTTCCGTAGCCGTGTCGTTTTGAGGGTGGGAGGGTGTCTCACTAGTTTTTTTGTATCATTATTAATTTTTTCATAAGTAATTCTTTTTCTAGTGTCCCCTGCTCCGTATTCCATACGAGCATTTCATCCTCTATTTGCAACTTATTGCAGAATATCTTTCTGTTTTCCCTTTATTCTTTTCTAACTTTGCCTTTTTCCTTATTTCAGCTTGCGTTTTTCTCTCTTCTTTTGTTAAATCATTATCGATGTAAATATCCCGGCCTTTTAGTTTATTTTTGTTTTTTAATTACATTGCGGATTTTATTTCGCATTGTACATTCAACTCATTTTCCAAGAATTAATTAACCGCTACTTTTGGCTTCTTTCCTTTAATATCAAAGCCTTTTATAATAATATTATTTGTCTTAGTCCTCTTTTCTTGTTCTTCTATTCTGATTTTTAGAAATTGAATTTCTGTACTCATTTCTTCCCTTTCTTTTTACCATATTTTTCTCATAGTGTATTTGGAGTTCTTCAATGGAAATGGCGTTTTTATTAATTTCTGATTTTAGCTCTTGGTGGTCAGTACTTATTTAGTTTTCAATTTCATTCATAGTACCTTCAAGTGATGCAAACACAGTTCTAACTTCGTCCATTTCTAATATAACAACGTTTTGCTGTGCTTTTGTTGCTGATGATTTTGCTTCTTTTAAAAATATTCTCTCGTTCGTTTTCTATTTCCTCTTTACTCAGTTTTTCTAAAGAGTCACTGCGCTGTCTAAATTCCGCGCTCATTTTTTTTTTATAAAAAAAGCTCAAAATTTTCATATTTTTGTAATCAAGATACTTTCAAAAACGAAGACTATTATTGAAAAGTCATACCTTATTTATCCTAATACCTTTGTTTGTGAAATAATGGATGGTTTTAGTAGATATAATTTGTATTTATGGATTTTGTAATGGTAATGTTCGTCATGCGTGCAGAGAATACCATGACAGATACCCCCGTAGACGCCAACTTTCCCATACCATGTTTGCGCGTGTATTACAGCGACTAATAGTGGAAGAGCCTGACCTCCGTATCGTGCACTATACTACGTACTTTTTGCCCTAAAGTTAAAAGTTACATATTCTTATAGGAAATTTTCCGACAAATTTGATGGTGTTATTCTTAATGCCCTATCTCATTGCGAAAACTCAAAAATCCATATTTTCCAAAAAAAAATACAAAATTTCAATTTTAAAACTTTTTTCACTTTTACTTGTCATATCTTCTGTATAAATTGAGATATTTGTGCCGTTTTTTCACTAAATCATTTTCTCATGTATTCTGCGACTTCTGGATTAAAAAAATACTAAATATTATTAATAGAATTTTTTTTAGTAAATAAATTTTGAAAAGGGAACACGTCATTTTTTCTTTTTATAGTAAAAATTTTAAGCAGCGACAAACTTTTCGTCCTTAAGAGATAGGTACCAACATACCGTGAGTAAAATTTAGAGAAAGGATCATAGAAGTTTTTCCTCTTGAATTTTTTTTTTGTAAAATGCACCAGTTTCGTAATATTTGAAGTTAAAGTTTTCCGTTGCAAATTCCCACGCGCTCAGCGCGTTCTACTGGTGCTTGATGCATACTAGCCCTACGCTTGGAGTGCAAGCTAAAGTTTGCAGTTATAATAAAAAACAATATTTTATGTCCTATTTTATGAGCAAAATAAAATAATTATGTATATCATTTTTTTTTTGTTTTGGGTAATTTTAATTTCTACTTTTTTTTTAATGTAGCAAATTCTATTCCTTTCGTAATTTTTGTATTTGCAAATTACGTTATAATTTCTTTGTAGTCTGTATTACTTTTTCAAAGCAATTTTATTGTATAAATATTTCCTTACTATAAATTAAAATTGATAAAGTTTATGTGATAATAAATACCCCAAATCTAAGTCATTCATTTTTTCAAATAAAACACGTTTATTTAATCGAACATATTTGTGTATTGATGATTGTAAAAATCTCTAAGATCTATCTCTGAAAGTGTATACCGAAACAGTGGTTTGTAATAATAAATGCTGTATGACTGAGATTTCGAATATTTGTTGACATCTAAACCATGTCACTGACAAGAAATTTACCCTTTAATAATTACTTATTTCAATAATTTGCTTTAATATTAATTACAACAATGAAATACGTGATTTCAAGAAGACAATTCTTTATTATATGAATGAAAATTTGATTGCAATAGAAAAAATAAATTAATTACAACAATGTAATCGATTGATTACAACAATTAAACTATTATTAATTTTTTTGGAAAAGTACAGGTAAATGGTCCGGAGAGGTGGTGATCCAATAAATACCTAATTTTACGTTTTGCTCCAAAGGAGAAATAACGAAAAGTGTTTTTTGTTTTGTCTGATATTACCAAAAATAATTTTATTTAAAAGAAAATATTAGCTGATTTAGTTTTCGTTAGTACTAATACAGTATTTGTGTGTATGTGTTTGTGAATTAGGAAACTTATTCGCCATGGAAGGTATGAATTCATTATATATTTTTAAAACAAGTTTAATATTTAGAAGAGAAAAATCCTCACGGATCTAAAAGAAAAGATGAAAGTAACTATGATGCAAGAGTTTTAAGAAGATAGTTTAGATTTAAAAAAAATATGTTTTATTTGTGAACATGATAGAAATTCAAGGGGAGAAAGACAATTATATTTAATAGCAACTAAAGAACAGGAACAAAAAATTCATACGAAAGATAAGAAAATAAATGATGTTATGATTTTGCAAAAAATTGAAGGGTTTGGTACATCTCATAGACATGATTGCAAATGATTTTAAATATCATAAAAGTTGCATTGATAAATACATGAAATTCCAAAGAAAAAAATTATTTTCGCATTGTATAGAATAAAGTGAATTGTTTCTATTTACATACATGCTTTATCTGTAAATATATTTATAAAAATAACTAATTGTGTTCATTTATATTTGTTTCTGTTATAACATGTAACTAATTTACATATTAAACTCCAATAATTTAAATCAAAAGAAATCTTATTTTTATTTGTTCACCATCTGTGGTAAATAGCTTTTTTTAAATTTATTTCCTGTTCATAAAGTATTAACTACATGTCTCTAATCAAAGCGTGCGCAAGCGGAAGGTCGGCAGTTCGGCAGACACTAGTAGAGCGTGTTCAGCGCGCGGGAATTTGCAACGGAAAACATTTAACTTCAAATATTACGAAACTGGGGCATTTTACAAAAAAAAAATTCAAGAGGAAAAACTTCTATGATCCTTTCTCTAAATTTTACTCGCTGTATGTTGGTACCTGTCTCTTAAGGACGAAAAGTTTGTCGCTGCTTAAAATTTTTACTATAAAAAGAAAAAATGACGTGTTCCCTTTTTAAAATTTATTTACTAAAAAAATTCTATTAATAATATTTAGTATTTTTTTAATCCAGAAGTCGCAGAATACATGACAAAATGATTTAGTGAAAAAACGGCACAAATATCTCAATTTATACAGAAGATATGACAAGTAAAAGTGAAAAAAGTTTTAAAATTGAAATTTTGTATTTTTTTTGGAAAATATAGATTTTTGAGTTTTCGCAATGAGATAGGGCATTAAGAATAACACCATCAAATTTGTCGGAAAATTTCCTATAAGAATATGTAACTTTTAACTTTAGGGCAAAAAGTACGGTGTTCGACTTAAAATATGCGAGATACGGGAGTTAGAATCCTCAACTATAAGGGAAACTGAATGTAATGCTGTACGAAATGACTAGTAAATGAATAGTAACTTAAACCGGGCGGGATTTGAACTTGTGAAAAATTATTATGGAGCCTTGATTTAATCATGTCAGCTACCGATTACGTTTCTATTATTACTGTTTTTAGTACATTATAAGTAATAATTGTCAAGTAGCATTATACTTTCGTAAATATTTCAATAATAAGGCATTAAATTAGGAGTATTTAGATACTCTTCGATGCCAAATTCAATAATCTTTCTAACCATATCAAAAACTCCCACTATAGTTTTACGAGACGGGTAATATTTGAAAAAAAAAAACTGTTTTCCCATGTTAAACGCCTATGTCACGGTTTTCAGTGTTCACACTGTATATATATATATATAGATAAAAATTATATCAGCTGTCGCAAGTTTGTTAAAATTTCTCAGAAACAAAACGTCAATCAAAATAAGTTCCCGGTCTAAGGTTAAATTATATCTAAAAAAAAATATCAATCAACATTGTCAGCCGTCGTCACAGGTACAGCTAGTTCCAAAACAAACCACCGTTATCACCTTGATGGCGTCCTTACTAGCAAGAGCTAATACACAACTTACCTATGCAAAATATATACATGTAAGAACAATACTTCTTAACAAATAACACCTATTACCTTAAGAAATGCTAAAAACCACCTCTAAGGCGCTACTAAAAAACTGCATCTCCTAAGGGTTTCCTACATAACACCCGTAACCATGAAACACCCCTAAGCCGTTGCTAAAAACTACACCTAAAATCTAAAAGGATACAAAAGAACTATCCCATGGTAGATGCAGATGGATGCATGCCATAGAATTTGCCACAGAATCCTGCAAGCTTATCTACTATTATCAATAATTTTTTTTTAATTTCTTAAGTAAGATGACAATTTATGTACATATATTTTTTTTATTCCGAGTAGTTTAGCACGTCTAAACCCACAGGCATTCCAAGTCTAAAACATTAAGGAGAATACACCATAAGAAGAAATAAGCGATTTGAAAATTGAAAATAATTTTCAAATTTGACTTTTTTCGGATTTGAACTTATTGGCAATTAATAAACATGAAATATCTTTGTTTCTCAAAATTTTCTCAATTTTATTCTTTTTTAATTTTTAAGAATAATTAAATGCTATTATCTATATACATTTACAAATCATTTAGATTTGGGACTACCTCCGTTGCCGGCTATGGAAAAATGTATCGTTACCGGTAGCCGGCAAAATGTATCGTTACCGGTAGCCGGCAAAATGTATCAGTGCCGGTAGTTGGCTACGTATATTAATGCCGGCGTTGTGGCCTTTACCTTTAGAGAAATTTTGTATATCTATTTATCCAAATTAAATTGAATTATTTACGAATTCTATTTACTTGTAAGATTTCGTTTGAAAATAAAGAAAATGTCAAAATGTCTGCCGGCGCCGGTTTCTTCCGCTGTCGGTTTACTTGGTTAGGTACTCAACACACGAAAACTTTTACATAACCTTATTTAAATCATGACATACATTTCTCGACTTCGTAAATCTAGCCCATGAAGTTGGCGCGTATGGAAATTGCTCAAATTTTAACTTGTGCATCGTTAGACAAGATGGCTGACAAGTGCATTTCGGAGTACATTTTTTTTTTTAATATTACCAATAACATAATCTAATCCTAATTCATTTTATACTCCACAGTGTGCTAGTCAGCCATTTTGTCGAACGGTGCATATGTCGAGATTAGAGTATTTCGGTACGCGCCAACTTCTTGGCCTAGATTTGCAGAGTTGAGAAGTGCATAAGTCGTAATAGGGTATTATCTCATTATTTTATTTATTTTTTTCTTAAAGAACAGGTACTTATATCTAAGAGTACTTGTGAAAACCAGAGTAAAAATCCATTTAATAAGCGAGACATTAATTTTTAAAGTTTGATATTGTTGTGTCACGTGATAGTGATGTACTAGTTGTACATTACCAGTGGTGTACAATCAGTGGTTCATAGCTTTTCGAGAAGGTGTTGACCAAATATTGAAAAGGTAGGATATAAAATATATTTCATCACAATCTTACATACTATTACTAAAAAACTGCAGAAAATCAATCATATTTATACTTATAATTAATCTAAGTAATTGATTACACATTTTTCATTCTACTACAAAAACATTTTGACATTCTCAAACTAATGGTGGCGGTGGCGCTTGTATCGTAAGTTTTGTTTTGAAATGTTTTGATTGGGCTGGAGGTTGGAGTTCATTTATTACGTTTATTGCTTTGTTTCTTCTGTTCGAGTTTTAATATTATTTCTTAAAGAAATATTTCTCCTTTGCCTATTTTTTTGTGGCAATTATACATTCAAATCATTTATATAGTTCTAATAAAATTTTATTGCATTTTCTTAATGTACAACACAAATATTTTAAAAATAATTCTTGTCACAGTAACTTTTATATTTTGTAATAGTATATGTATATATATATATATATATATATATATATATATATATATATATATATATATATATATATATATATATATATATATATATACAGGGTATCTCTTAAATAGGGGGACATGGCTTAAGCACAGATTCCTGAGGCTAAAATAAGACGATTTAACCAAACTTGCTTCTACCGGAAAGTGTACCATTTAGCCAGAAATCTGCTTCAAAGTTCTTCGAAAAAAAATTAATTTTGCTTATAATAATCGGACGCTTTATTCGATTTGGATGAAATTTGGTATGACAGTTTATATGGTTATAAGTCATCTTTTAAGGTGATACTTGTTATTATTAGTGAACCACTAGTGTATGAAACTTAGGTCTCCCAACATTAATTAGACCGTAACTTTTTAATGGCAATGCCGAAAACGTGAAATTATTTTTCTTCAGAAAGATACATTCAATAGTAAACTTTTGTCTCTCTGTGTAATTTGTGATATCTGTTACGAACCACACAGAAAAAAATAAAATCTTAGTGTCTGCACTGCTAAATTTTTAAAATAAATTTAATCTAGCAGTCTATCCAAATGTCAAACAAGTAATTTTTAATGACAGTAACGAGTTGTCAATCTTCACATCTTGTTTAGGAGTTAGCTGAGATATGTAATCGTCTTATTTATAATAATGGTAGTAAAATACTATTAGGCCGAACAAACGGATGTTACTAATTTTAGAATATTGCGAAGAAAATTTTTGACAACCCGTAAAACAATTGTTACTGTCATTAAAAATTACTTGTTTGACATTTGGATAGTCTGCTAGATTAAATTTATTTTAAAAATTTAGCAGTGCAGACACTCATATTTTATTTTTTTCTGTGTGAACCGTAACAGATATCACAAATTACACAGAGAGAAAAAAGTTTACTATTGAATGTATCTTTCTGAAGAAAAATAATTTCACGTTTTCGGCATTGCCATTAAAAAGTTACGGTCTAATTAATGTTGGGAGACCTAAGTTTCATACACTAGTGGTTCACTAATAATAACAAGTATCACCTTAAAAGATGACTTATAACCATATAAACTGTCATACCAAATTTCATTCAAATCGAATAAAGCGTCGGATTATTATAAGCAAAATTAATTTTTTTTCGAAGAACTTTGAAGCAGATTTCTGGCTAAATGGTACACTTTCCGGTAGAAGCAAGTTAGGTTAAATCGTCTTATTTTAGCCTCAGGAATCTGTGGTTAAGCCATGTCCCCCTATTTAAGAGACACCCTGTATATACAGGTGTCTCTTAAATAGGGGGACATGGCTTAACCACAGATTCCTGAGGCTAAAATAAGACGATTTAACCAAACTTGCTTCTACTGGAAAGTGTACCATTTAGCCATAATTCTGCTTCAAAGTTCTTGGAAAAAAAAAATTTTGCTTATAATAATCGGACGCTTTATTCGATTTGGATGAAATTTGGTATGATAGTTTATATGGTTATAAGTCATCTTTTAAGGTGATACTTGTTATTATTAGTGAACCATTAGTGTATGAAACTTTGGTCTCCCAACATTCATTAGACCGTAACTTTTTAATGGCAATGCCGAAAACGTGAAATTAATTTTCTTCAGAAAGATACATTCAATAGTAAACTTTTGTCTCTCTGTGTAATTTGTGATATCTGTTACGGTTCACACAGAAAAAAATAAAATCTGAGTGTCTGCATTCCTACATTTTTAAAATAAATTTAATCTAGCAGTCTATCCAAATGTCAGACAAGTAATTTTTAATGACAGTAACAATTGTTTTACGGGTTGTCAAAAATTTTCTTCGCAATATTCTAAAATTAGTAACATCCGTTTGTTCGGCCTAATAGTATTTTACTACCATTATTATAAATAAGACGATTACATATCTCAGCTAACTCCTAAACAATTTGTGAAGATTGACAACTCGTTACTGTCATTAAAAATTACTTGTTTGACTTTTGGATAGACTGCTAGATTAAATTTATTTAAAAAATTTGACATTGAAGACACTCAGATTTTATTTTTTTCTGTGTGAACCGTAACAGATATCACAAATTACACAGAGAGACAAAAGTTTACTATTGAATGTATCTTTCTGACGAAAATTAATTTAACGTTTTCGGCATTGCCATTAAAAAGTTACGGTCTAATTTATGTTGGGAGACCTAAGTTTCATACACTAGTGGTTCACTAATAATAACAAGTATCACCTTAAAAGATGACTTATAACCATATAAACTGCCATACCAAATTTCATCCAAATCGAATAAAGCATCCGATTATTATAAGTAAAATTAATTTTTTTTCCAAGAACTTTGAAGCAGAATTCTGGCTAAATGGTACACTTTCCGGTAGAAGCAAGTTTGGTTAAATCGTCTTATTTTAGCCTCAGGAATCTGTGGTTAAGCCATGTCCCCCTATTTAAGAGACACCCTGTATATATATAGGCTGTATCAAGATAATTTTATTCATGTATGTGAAAAGATACAGAAAAAAGTGATTAAGATATTTTGTAAGGTATAGAGGGGGACACATTTTACCATAAACTTTATTATCTTAAATCTAGTGGTACTCAAACTATAGGGCAATATTATATTTTTTTAAATGGCATTATATATATTTTATTAACTCATTAAATAGAGAATTTTGTTCTGAATTCAACAATATAATAATATCATACCCTTACATTGCGAAAAATTTGATAAAAATTAATTCAAAGTTAATATTTCATTTCTACTTTAAGTAATCTGAGCAAACATTCAATGAATAAAACAAAGTGAAATTTATTTTAGTTTTATTACATTCAAGTAAGCTACGATTTTGGCAATAAATTTAACTTTTAAAATAATTTTTTTGTTTTATTGATTGAATGTGTGCTCAGATTACTTAGATACAGTGAAATACTAACTTTCGCAATGTAAAGGTATGATATTATTATATCGTTGAATTCAGAACAAAATTCTCTATTTAATGAGTTAATAAAATATGTAGATAATGCTATTTAAAAAAATATAATATTGCCCTATAGTTTGAGTACTACTGGATTTATGATAATAAAGTTTTCACATGCACGAATAAACGGCACTGTTCCATTATCTTGATACACCCCACATATATATATATATATATATATATATATATATATATATATATATATATATATATCTGTGTGTCTCTTAAATAGGGGGACATGGCTTAACCACAGATTCCTAAGGCTAAAATAAGACGATTTAACTAATCTTGCTTCTACCGGAAAGTGTACCATTTAGCCAGAATTCTGCTTCAAAGTTCTGCGAAAAAAAATAAATTTTGCTTGTAATAACAGAACGCTTTATACGATTTGGATGAAATTTGGTATGACAGTTCATATGGTTATGTCATCTTTTAAACTGATACATATTATTATTAGTGAACCACTAGTGTATGAAACTTAGGTGTCCCAACATTGATTAGACCATAACTTTTTAATGGCCACGCCGATAACATAAAATTATTTTTTTTCAGAAAGACACGTTCAATAGTAAACTTTTCTTTCTCTGTTTAATTTTTGATATCTGTTACGGTTCAGACAGAAAAAAATAAAACGAGTGACTGCATCGTGAATTTTTTGAAAATAAATTTAATCTAGCAGTCTATCCAAATGTCAAACACGTTTTTCTGCAGAAGCATAATTCTGGCTAAATCGTCTTATTTTAGCCTCAGGAATCTGTGGTTAAGCCATGGCCAGCCTGTATATATACATATATATATATATATATACAGGGTGTCTCAGGACGAGCTTACGCTATCTATATTTTAAATACTATTTAATATAATTTAACGAAATTTGGTATCTAGGGGTTATCCAACATGCCTGTTTCAACTAAAATATTTTCAAAGCAGTAGCACTTCCGGTTTGACCAGAAATTGTCCTCAACTTTCTTATTTTAAATGGAATACGCTATATTTTATTTTACCATTGAATGCAGCGAAAAATTTTACATATGAAGCAATGAAAACATTTTACTCATGATCAACTACTTCCGGCGTTATTCAACTTTTTTTGATTTTTTGTCTGAAATCCGGCACATTTTCAAAACTCTGTATATCGGGAACGAGATCGAATTTTTATAATCTGAAAAAAGCCTTTTATAAAGGAGACTTTAAACTACATTATCCATAGAAGAATCCTCGATTATTTATAAAAATGTGACGGGTACGTTACACCAAAATTTCAGTTGGCAAACTTCAAAAAAGACATTTTTTTTAAATGGAACCCCCCATTTTTTATTACATAAATGTGTTCTACGACAAAAAATAAGGGTACTTTATGTAACATGTCCTATGTTGAAAGTTGATAGAATTTCAGTAAATTAGAAAAACATGTAATCTGGGTATAATTATTTTATTAATACAGATAAGTAAGCCATGGAAAAAACAAATAAATTCTAAATACAAAACTATGATTAATTTAATACATATTCAAACTGTTATCCATACATATGTAACCACATCGTTACTTATCCGTATTAATAAAATAATTATACCCACATTACATGTTTTTCTAATTTACTGAAATTCTATCAACTTTCAACATAGGACATGTTACATAAAGTACCCTTATTTTTTGTCGTAGAACACATTTATGTAATAAAAAATGGGGGGGTTCCATTTAAAAAAAATGTCTTTTTTGAAGTTTGTCAACTGAAATTTTGGTGTAACGTACGATTATAAAAATTCGATCTCGTTCCCGATATACAGAGTTTTGAAAATGCCGGATTTCATTCAAAAAATCAAAAAAAGTTGAATAACGCCGGAAGTAGTTGATCATGAGTAAAATGTTTTCATTGCTTCATACGTAAAATTTTCCGCTGCATTCAATGGTAAAATAAAATATAGCGTATTCCATTTAAAATAAGAAAGTTGAGGTCAATTTCCGGTCAAACCAGAAGTGCTACAGCCTTGAAAATATTTTAGTTAAAACAGGCATGTTGGATAACCCCTAGATACCAAATTTCGTTAAATTATATTAAATAGTATTTAAAATATAGATAGCGTAAGCTCGTCCTGAGACACCCTGTATATATATATATATATATATATATATATATATATATATATATATATACAGGGTGTCTCTTAAATAGGGGGACATGGCTTAACCACAGATTCCTGAGGCTAAAATAAGACGATTTAACCAAACTTGCTTCTACCGGAAAGTGTACCATTTAGCCAGAATTTAGCTTCAAAGTTCTTCAAAAAAATATTAATTTTGCTTGTAATAATCGGACGCTTTATTCGATTTGGATGAAATTTGGTATGACAGTTTATATGGTTATAAGTCATCTTTTAAGGTGATACTTGTTATTATTAGTGAACCACTAGTGTATGAAACGTAGGTGTCTCAACATTAATTAGACCGTAACTTTTTAATGGCAACGCAGATTACGTGAAATTATTTTTTCTCAGAAAGATACATTCAATAGTAAACTTTTCTCTCTCTGCGTAATTTGTGATATCTGTTACGGTTCACACAGAAAAAAATAAAATCTGAGTGTCTGCACTGCTAAATTTTTAAAATAAATTTAATCTAGCGGTCTATCCAAATGTCAAACAAGCAAACAAGTAATTTTTAATGACAGTAACGAGTTGTCAATCTTCACAACTTGTTTAGGAGTAAGCTGAGATATGTAATCGTCTTATTTATAATAATGGTAGTAAAATACTATTAGACCGAACAAACGTATGTTACTAATTTTAGAATATTGTGAAGAAAATTTTTGACAACCCGTAAAACAATTGTTACTGTCATTAAAAATTACTTGTTTGACATTTGGATAGACTGCTAGATTAAATTTATTTTAAAAATTTAGCAGTGCAGACACTTGGATTTTATTTTTTTCTGTGTGAACCGTAACAGATATCACAATTTACACAGAGAGAGAAAAGTTGACTATTGAATGTATCTTTCCGAAGAAAAATAATTTTACGTTTTCGGCATTGCCATTAAAAAGTTACGGTCTAATTAATGTTGGGACACCTAAGTTTCATACATTAGTGGTTCACTAATAATAACAAGTATCACCTTAAAAGCTGACTTATAACCATATAAACTGTCATACCAAATTTCATCCAAATCGAATAAAGCGTCCGATTATTATAAGCAAAATTAATTTTTTTTCGAAGAACTTTGAAGCAGAATTCTGGCTAAATGGTACACTTTCCGGTAGAAGCAAGTTTGGTTAAATCGTCTTATTTTTGCCTCAGGAATCTGTGGTTAAGCCATGTCCCTCTATTTAAGAGACACCCTGTATATATAAATGGAGTGTTGACATGGCGACATCTATTCCAAATTAAACCGCTTTAACACGTTAACGACCATATGCACCTTAGTGGTGCGCACCATATTTTTTGCTCAGAACGGTAATGTTTCAAGTCATGTGGGTCTGACAGGAACGCAGCTACAATGTATTTAAATACGGCGTTTAGTGGGTCTGGTCCCTGGGAAATAAAAAATATCCTTGGGTTGGGAAAATTAATTATTTTATTTTATATTACAGTATTTATGAAAAAAAGCCATGACTGCTAATTTTATCAATATATGGTATATTATTTAGTTTGATATTGAATTTTTAACTAAATTTTCAAAATAGACATCAAAATAACTTCCCAATAAACTGT
Source organism: Ophonus ardosiacus (assembly GCA_943142095.1). Lineage (NCBI taxonomy): Eukaryota > Metazoa > Arthropoda > Insecta > Coleoptera > Carabidae > Ophonus > Ophonus ardosiacus. The sequence continues at coordinate 19,534,298 of OW964834.1, read as the reverse complement.
GGTCGAGTCACAACAGTCAAATTTTCAGAACGAGAAGGGCGCCAATCAGCAATGAAAATGCCAAAAAAGTATATACTTTTTGCCCTGGATGCTCCGAAAATGTTACATATATGTGTATAAGTTGTTTGTTTAAAAGCCACGCTACTTTTATTAAGCAATAATGTTAACTATTTCTATTTTTAGTAAGTATTTTTTAAATCAGACCGCGTGCACAGTTTTTTTTTTGTAAAATACTCCCTTACATCAACTTATTTTGTCCAAATAAACATTTATTGAACCCCCTACTACCAAAATTTAACAAAAATATTTTGGTCCAGGGGTAAAGTTACAAAAATTAGGGCTGGTCGTTAACGTGTTAAAATTTACCACCCATTCCACATTCTGTACCAACATAACTGTAAAACAAAATATAACTTGTTGCGCAATTACAACGTATACAAACATTTGATTTTGTCAAAATTACTACAAGTTTTTATTTATGTAAATTTTAATCAAAATTCTTCTGTTTTTTATAATATCAACGACTTCCAATCATCTTCACCAAAATGTAAGACAGATTTTAAAAGGATCAACTTTAATTAAAACCCAAAATTCACTGACACACCCACAAAATTTTCCTCCTTAAATATATATATATATATATATATATATATATATATATATATATATATATATATATATATATATATATATATATGACAGCAAACGACCAAGTAGTTGACACAGCGAGTAATACAGAACACTCATGCAGCTGTGCTACAAACACTCCCGAACGATTCGTATGTACTTAAGATACGGTATGTTACCACATTCAAACATGGAGTAGGGATTTCAACTGATCTTCCATTGATAGTACAACTAGTATGTCGTCAAAATGTCAATGCTTTATATCTTTTGCAACAATCAATTTATGTTTTTTTTTTGTTTTGTTTATCTACCAACTTTAATGTTTTTAATAAATTTTTAATTTTCGCAATCATGAGAGAATATCCTACTTGAAGAAGGCTATGTATAAGTTTCCGTGTGATTCATGCAATCCCACTTAGCTTGTATATTTTCCTAAAAATAATAGCAATAACCTAACCCAACGCACAAAATTCACGCTTGGAAAACGCGGGCCAAGGCTATATTGTGTGTATATGTGTGTTATATATGTTGTCATAAATGAGACGTCATAACTAAAAATAATAATAACTTAACGTATAAAAGTCAACCTTGGAAAACTCGGGCCAATTTTGTGAGTTAGGTTAGGTTATGGTTGTTATATTTACAGAAATATACCATTTCTGTCATCACAAATGCGATGTCAGGGTGCAAGGCTCAGCATTAGATGAATAATGGCCACCAACTTTCATTTTTGACAAATAACAAATCGTAAATAACAGAATCAGAGCAGTACTGCCTCTGTTATCACTAAAAAAAATATTCTATCACTTTGCCGGTACCGGCACTGAAACGTCACTTTTCGGTTGCCGTCTCCGGCAATGGAGGCTCTCCATTCAGTTTTACATAATGTGTAATTACCCACCTCAGTTATTGTTCTCGCAGCAAAAATAGAAATGAGAAAAAATCTTGTAAAGTAATATGTTCCCCACAAAAAATTATTTATTATATCCAAAACAGTTTGAGGGACTCTGGTTTTATCTTCTGGTTTATAATAACCACCATATATAGCAAAATACACATTTATCAACACATTTAAGTTGCAGCAAGCTATGGACAAAAATAACTGGAAGTTAAAATATTTATTCACGGCTTCCAATATGTCACAGAGAATCTTATAAGATTTATGCAGTTTTGTAATCTCCAAAGTAAAATTTGTATGTGTAGTATAAGATTTACAATTTTCTACATCATTTTTGATGTTTTTAGTACTTGATATAAACGTATCTGTTGTGGAATCTGAAAAATATTGTATTCTTTTACTCAATCAGCACAATCAGACAAAATAAAAAACCAAATCATAGATCTCTACTATTCGTAGAAAATATTTTTTTCACAAGAAAAGTCTTGCGTTGTATATTTAATAATGGAAAGATATCTTTCCATGACTTGGGAATCCAAATAATTTGATAAACTATTATTTAATGACAGTCAAACTGAATTCTATTTTTTGCGAGATGCAAAAATATTTGACCAATAACTTATAATTCTGAACATTTTTTCTCCTTACACTTTCTGCTCTAAAATTTCTATGTAAGGAGATATCTCTAATTGAAATATTTAACGTTGTATACTACGTTGAGAAAAAAGTAGATACCCGATGTAAGAAATTTATGTCATATATTCTAAAGAAATAAAAAATATATTTTTTACAAATTATACTTATTTTGAACTTACCAACGATACAAGAAATATTTAATGCATTGTCTCCAAACATTTTTAATTCTCCCAATTTTGTATTAATAAATTCAAATCTTATACAAAGATTGTAACATACTGTAATAAATTGAAATTCCATACATGCAACAGAAAAATTATTTAAAATGTTGATGAAAAACATAATACCGACTACTGTCTGTCTATGTGAAAACAAAAAGTTTGACATAAGTTGCGTAGGAAAACATAATAACACTAGAAAAACACTTAAAAGTGACACGTTTCTTCTGACTTTTTTCAGTAATGTTTTATCTATGTTGCAAATTTTATCACTTCGTTCGAACTCTGACATAAAATTAGGGAAATAGAGTTTCATGTTTCGTAGCGTGACAATTCTGCACGCCAAAGCTGTCATGGACACAGAGAAAGAATTTATCATCTTCACTACAAAATCGGTATCTTTTTGATCTATTTCTGATAGTTGTATTGTTGAATTAATAAATAGTTCCTGAAAAAAATAAATTTGAGATCCAGGTTAAATTTAGATGAAAAATATTACAACCTCTGTCTCATAATAGTTTATTCATTATAATGTTGTCCTACAATAGTTATCACCATAGGCTATACCGAGGGCAATACCAACTCAAGGGGGCCGAATATCTCGGGGCCCTCAGAATAATTACAGAGGAGCTGTTAAAAAACAGTATTCCAAAAATATTTTTTTTGTGATTTCGCGTTTTTCATTGTTTCTTATCCTATTTATTGTCACCTCGGCGATTTTATGAAAATTGCGGGGGCTGATAATAGTATATTATTCAACGAGCATGAAATGTAAGCTATTACTGAGTAATATGCGTATAGAATACTATACTTTATCCACAACTGTCAAATAATAACATATTAGTGACATATTTGTAGTGAAAAATAAGTAGACATAGACAAATCTAGTTATCGTTGATACAGAAACCTCTTGTAACAAAATTATGAAGTGATTTGACATTTAGCAGAAAATTTTAAAACCAACTATTTAGCTACTTTTCAAGAAACTAAATGTATGTAAATGACAAAACTAGTGAAACTTTTGCTTTTTAAATGGTAAAAAGTAATTTTAGTTGTACTCTCCGAAAGGTAGGTAAGATTTGATTTTGACATAACGGTTGAATAATATTATTCCATTGAATTGTTACTATTATTCAATTAGCAACAGTAACGAAGGTCATTAATTGATAAAAATCGGTTGAATTATGGGTATACGAGTATTATTTGACATTTGTGGATAAAATATATTACTTGTTTGAAAAGAGTTAATAATTATAATAATAAATAAGGTACGGATTTTTCAGGGAAATCTCCATTTTTTTAAAACAGGCTAATCAAAATGAGGAATTTTTGTTTCATGTATTTCTCTGTAATATGACCCGTATTTAATTTCGCCTATTTGGCCTTATGCCATTTTTCTTCAGACCAAGCCTGGACTTGTTTTTATACAGTTTATAAGCAATTTGTACGAATATTTCCAATAAGCGAAGTTCTTAAATGTGACAACTATTATGGGACAGAGGTTATCGGGGATGGAAAACGTAACGTAATGATGTGACACCCGACAATAACGTTATAATAATGTTTCATTTATTATTATTTTTTTTATAAATAACGTAGCAATTACTATATAGAGAGTTTTCACATAACGTCAAAATAAATAGCGTGAGAGTATAGCTAACTTTGACTTCAATGCGGATGCGTATGCAAATTTATTACGGTTTTTATATAGCGTTTCAGCTAATTGGTCCAGAAATAGCATCCGTTGAAAACGTGGACGAAATAGGTCTGCGCGATCTTAGAAACATGAAATCGATTTTCGAACTTTTGATAAAATCGATTTGTCGCGATTGATCAATTTGACCGATCAATCGTAAATGATCGTTTTTTCTAATTGAAATCGTAATACTATATAAAAAATCGATTTTAATAAAGAATCAAAATATCGATTATAATAATAGATCAAAAAATCGATTTTAATAAAAGATAATAATATCGATCTTTAGTGATAAGAAGTTTCTACTATGCATACGCACATCATATCACGAAACACAATTCAGGAAGTAACGTATAACGCGCTTCTGCCAAATACTGCTGAAATTAAAAGATTTTTATCTATCTTTGAATAAATCTATTTTTTAGAAAAACCAATCTTTCAGAATCTAAAATCAATATTATTTTAGACAAATCTATTATCCGGAATTCGGATAAATGATTTTTTAATTGATCGATCTTTTTGAAAAAAAATCGACTTTTCAATTAATCGATCCTTCCAAAAAATATCAATCCGTTTTTAAAAAAATCAAGATCGATCTATCGATCATTTTCGCAGCCCGTCGAAAACTACTTTATATTTGACGTATTGACGTTGACGTAGACATAATCAAACATTTAGGCTGGCATATCATTCGTTGGTAAATAATCCACATTATATATGTTCTTTAATGAAATGGTATTTTAGATCGATATTGCACCTAGATTATCGCAGAATATTTTTATGGGCTCATTTTCATATTTGTTATCTAATTCTTTTATTAATTTCTTTAATCAAAGAGCTTCTTTTACAGTGAAAGACACAGCCATATATTCTGCTTCAGTTGAACACAGGGCTATGGTTCTTTGTTTTTTACTGTACGATGAAATTAGAGTTCCTTGTAATTTAAAATATGAACCAGTTTTTGAATGTCTTTCATTCATTTTGTTTCCCAATCAGAATCGGTATATCCATGGAGGTTGCAATTTCCATTTCTATTAAATTCAAGTTTTAAGTCAATCGTACCTTAATAAATCTTATTAATCGTTTTACGGCATTCCAGTGTTCTTTATTATAGTTCTTGTTAAATTTGCTTAAATAATTTACGGCAAAGGAAAAATCAGGACGTGTTATTTGAGAAGCATAAACTAAGCTTCCTATTGCTTCCTGATACGGTATTTTCTCAATTATATCTTCATTTATATTTTTATTATTTTCTTCGAAATCTGTTAGACTTATACTAGGGATCCATTGGTTTTGCAACTGGTTTGCAATCTATTATTTGAAATCTTTCTAAAATTTTTTGCAAATAATCTGATTGATCAATGAAAATCTTACCGTTTTTAAAATCTTGTTTTATGTTCATTCCTAATTACCTTTTAGCTTCACCAAGATCCTTCATCAGAGAAATTGATGTTAAATATTTTTTTTTATCCAATTATTCAATTCTTCATTATTGAAAAAAATTAATAAATCGTCTACATATACTGATATAAATATAACCGCCTTGCTTTTTTATGGTATGTATATACAACATGGATCAACATCCGAACGCTTGAGACCAGATTTAATAAGAACTTCATGAAGTTTATTATTCCAGCACCTTCCACTTTGCTTCAATCCATATACTGACTTTTTAACTTCCATAATTTTTCATTAATTCAGGATATATGTGAAATGGAGGATTTGCATACATTTCTTCATTCGCATCACCATACAAATAAGCAGTTTTAACATCCATTTGTTCTATTTTTAAATTTTATTTTACTAATAATGCAAAAAAAAACCTTAAATAATATTTTACCACAGGAGAGTATGTTTCTTGGTAATTAACTCCTGCAGTTTGTGCACCTCCTTTTATTACTAGTCGTGCTTTGAATTTAGGGTTTCTTGTAATTTTCATCATTTTTTATTTTACAAACCTATTTAGTCTGAAGAATTTTTTTTTATCTCGGGAGTCGTCAACTATTTAAAATGTATTATTTTTGATTAGTGAAGATAATTCATCATCCATAGCGCCTTTCCATTGTTCAGAATATTTTCCTGAAAGAGGTTAATTTGGCGATAATATCTCTCTATCTACGTATAACAATTCTTCTTTTCCAAGTATGTGACATAATTAGTCCAATTTTTTAATTTTTGTATTTGTTGAGAACGTCTTTTTTCAATATTTTCTTGTATTGGTTATTCTTCATATTTGTCTTCCTGTGATGGTTCTTCTTCATATTTGTCTTCCTCATCATTTATTTCAATTCATGTTCCTCTTTTTCAAGATCATTACTATCTAATATATTTTTACCAGATGTTACTTCCTCATCCAGGGACGGACAGGGCCACCGGGAAATCGGGAAATTCCCGAGAGGCCGCGACTTACGGGAGGCCGGTGGGCTTAATGTCTATTTTTTTTTCCAAAGTTTTAATTGTAAGCTGCTATAATCCTAATACGTTTTATAAAACGACAAACATCTTACAGCCACATTAACGCACAAAATTTACAAGCTAAGTAGGTACAGTTTTCGTTGTTTTACAAAACGCCTAGTGGCCTAGACGACTAGTCGGATTGTAAAAGATCGCTAAGTCAACGAATTTTTAAAATATGGTCAGAACACACTTAAAATCGGCTAACACAGTATAATTTAGAAAAATTTGTAATTAGCGTAGAAAAAAAAAAAACTTTTACAAAATTGTGCTTTATGTTTGTTAAATTATTAAATGTATTTTTATGTTAAGTTTCTTCTAGACGTCTGTGTAGAAAAGTTCAAAATTATTTTGTATACGGTGTCTTTAAAATACGTAGACATAGCTTAACCATAGAGCCTAGGTCATTATAAGCAAAAATAATAACTAAATTTAAAGGTTATTCCAAATTTAATGTTTATTCCACACGCAATTTTGCTTGAAAAGTGTCAGAAACATAGGTCTTATATCTTTTAGTTCCCAAAATACAAGAAGTCATTTTTTTGTAAATATCAGTTAACTTTCACTTCGTGTATTTTCGTAACTAAGGAATAGGACCTATGTTTATATGATGTTTTTTAACTAAAGTGAAATGTCTAATAAACTGTGAAATGTTGTTATACTATGTAGTTCTGTAGAGTGCCAAATATACTGTAGTATTATAAACCACTCTACACTTGTATAATCGTGAAATTAAATTAAAAAAAAGTGTTTCAAATGTTGTTCGAAGGAATTACTAGCAATAAGGAGGTCGTCAATGTATGCGAAGCAAAAATCTAAACCTCTGATGACATTGTCAATGAATCGTTGAAAAGTTTGAGCACTATTTCTCAATCCAAATGGCATGACTAAGTATTCAAATAGACCGAAAGGTGTTGTTATTGCTGTTTTGGAAATGGATTCTTCGTTCATTGGTATTTGGTGGTATGCTTTTACTAGATCTAATTTCGAAAATATTTTTGAATTGTGTAAATTTGTTGTAAAATCTTGAATATGGGGAATTGGATAACGATCAGGAACAGTTATAGCATTGAGAGCTCTATAGTCTCCGCAAGGTCGCCATTCGCCTGTTTCTTTCTTTTTAACCATATGTAATGGGGAAGCCCAATTACTAGAAGATGGACGAATGATTCCCATTTTCAACATTTTATCGAATTCATTTTTAGCGATAGATAATTTATCCGGCGCTAAACGGCGTGGCCGTGCAAAAACAGGTGAATCGTTAGTGATGACATAATGTTTGACATTATGCATAATTTGACGTTTTGAATTAAAAGGTGAAGATATAGAAGGAAATTTAGATAAGAGATGGGTAAAGCATGTGGAATGTTGAGTAGTAATATTAGATATATGATTTGAATTGGTTTGTATGTTTTGCGTTGTCTGCGATAACCGTTTTGAGGATAAGTCAATCAGCAAGTTAAAGTAGGTAAGAAAATCTGCGCCGATAATTGAATGTTTAACATTCGCAATAATGAACTTCCATGTAAATTGTTTCGTTAACCCAAGATCTATCCTTAATGTTTTAGTACCAAACGTTTTGATTGTTGAATTATTGACAGCTTGTAATGTAAGAAAATTTTGTTGGCGTTTTTCGCACAATGAATTTTTGATAACACTCACCTCAGCTCCAGAGTCTATGAGAAAACAGTGGCCAGAGAGTTTATCTGTCAAATACAGAAGTTTTGTTGTTGTTGGATGGACGTTAGTGCTAGAAATAGATGGTAAAATGAGTTTATCCTCTGATTTGTTTATAGAAGAATTTTGTTGACACGGCGGAACACATTTTCTTGCTTTGACGCCGAAATTGAGGTGATACCAGCATAAGTTCGTGCTAGGTGGAGCCGTGGAAAAAGGTAGAGTTTTCTTTCTTGATTGAGATAATACTAATTTTTTTAATTCTGAGATTTCTTGCTTCAGTTCTTCAATCTGTTGTGTGTCTCTGCTCACGGAAGATAGTGCTGGTTGTGTTATGTTCAAAATTCTATCTGCGATTTCAGCTTTATCTGTTAAAGAGATTTTGTTATTTGATGCAAGAATGAGCTGAATATTTTGAGGAAGTTTTTGCAAAAATAGTTCTTCGAGGATCGAGTCGTCTAGATGCATAGTACCAATTAACTGCTGAAGTTGACGTAAAAGTTGTGATGGTTTTTTATCACCTAAGTCGGAAATATTGAATAGTTGCTGAATTCTTTCTTGTTTTGACAGTGAAGTTCGATGAATTAATGTTTCTTTTAAATTGGTATATGGCAGTTCTGTTGGAGGGTTATCAATAAGGTCTCTCACTTCTGTGGCATACTGAGGACTAAGTAATGAAATTAATTTGTAAAATTTAGTCGTTTCAGATGTTATACGGTGTGACATAAATGTTGCTTCGACTTGAGAGAACCATAATGTCGGGTCTGAAGGCCAAAATTCGGGAATCTTGAAGGAAGTGGTTAATGAAGAAATTTCAGGAAGTGGAAGTTCAACTGGTTGTGTAGCCGGAACAGGAACAGGTACGCCCTCCATTTTGTAAGTCAGGGGTCACCAATTTGTAGAGTGCCAAATATACTGTAGTATTATAAACCACTCTACACTTGTATAATCGTGAAATTAAAACTTGTATAATTAAAATATAAACATAAATGGATAATGATTAATTTAGAAGCAAAAACGAAATAAACACTTTTTATTATTATTTATAAACAACATTCAACTTGTTATTATTTTCTAATCGAACATACTTGATGTTCGATCATTTCTAGATTGCTATATCATAACAGTTCTTTTAGTGTAATTTTTATTAAGCTACCATAACATACCATTCTGTGTCTATTATTATTTTCGTGTAACCAAATTTAACACATTTATTTTGTATTCTTTTTTCCTTTCAAAGTTTTGTAAATATAATATAATTTTCCCTTCTCGTATTTTGGTAAATAAGAGGAATATGGCCTATATGTTTATATGACATTTTTTACTCAGAATCATACGTGAAATAAATTGTTAAATTTTGTTAGTTCTGCAATAAAAAAATTGTTAATATATGACCAAAAAACTGTAATTTGTCATTTGGAGAACGATGTATTTTATCGAATGTTAATCCAATTAGATCTTTTTTATTTAGAATTTCAAAAAGCGACAAAAAAAATTCATTAAACTCCGAATTAAAAGAAAATATATACATACATGTAGTCATTTTCAAGAGGTAGGTATTCCAGAGGAAAACGAAATCGGGCATAACTTTATTAAAGCTTTTTGTTTAAAATAACTCATAGAATCTGTGGTTAAGCTAAGTCCACTTATATACCTGTATACATAGCATGTATTTTTTGTAGATATGTATATATAATTTTTTACCAAGGAGGCCGGCACAGGATTTTATTTCCCGGGCCGGTCCAAAGAACCAGTCCGACTCTCTCCTCATCTTTTTCAGATGGCATCTCTTGTTTTTCTTCAAAAAATATAACATTTCGATTAATTGTTATATTTCCAGTTTTTAAATTCATTAGACGGACGAATTGACCGAGAAATTGATAGGAGGGTGAGTGCGGGATGTAAGGTAATGGGTGCTCTGGGTACGTTTGCTCGTAACGTAAACGTATCTAGAGAGGCTCGGTTAAATGTATATAATGGAGTGCTGGTGCCTGGGAGAATGACTGTATGGTAAGGAAGAATGTTGTTAAGAGAGTTGGAGTGAGTCAGTTGAGATGGTTTGGTCATGTGGAGAGAATGATGAGTGAACGACTTGTAAAACGCATATGTTGGTAAAGTTGAGGGTGTTCGATTGCATGGCCATCCAGTGTGTAAGTGGATGGATGTGATTGGTAGTGTTTTGAAGGAGCGTAAGTTTCCGAGTGGAAAGAGAAGAAGAGCATGCATGAATACGATTATGAATGTGGCTGAAGCGAAAGAAGAGTGCCTGGATAGGAATGTGTGGCGAGGGATGATTGTTTTGTAAATATTGTGGTGTGAAGATGTATGGTTAGTAAGAATGTTTTATGAGACTGGAGAGACAGCTGAAGTTTTATGTGGACGTTGTGAACGAAGTATGTTTGTACAGGAATGTGTGGCGAAAGATGATTTTTTGTGTAACTATTATTGTGGTCCGGATGCGGTTATTCGCTACCGAAAATCGGTCACTTTAATATGTTCCTCTGCTCTTATGTATTCCTCGTGGCTAGGGACGGGAACTCCGCTTCGGCGGTGCTAAGAGCCCAAAGAATACAAGGCACGGGAGGGTCAAAAGACCTCCTCCGTGTATACTAATACACTAATATCGAATGTTTGGAGCATGGGCGTAGGCGCATGTTTCCTCTCATTTTGCTCTTATGTATGAATACGTTTGTGAATGTAGCTGAGGTGAAAGAAGTGTGCATGGATAGGAATGTGTGGCGAAGGATGACTGTTATGTAACTATTATTGTGGTCCGTATGCGAGTATTCGCTACCGAAAATCGATCACTTTAATATGTTCTTATGTAGGAATGCTATGATGATTGTGGATAAGGCGAAAGAAGAATGTTGTTTAAGAGTGAATTGAGTCAGCTGAGCTCTTACTCATCCCTTTTCCTATTGTTAATATTGTTTTCGGGTTTTTGCTAACCCACTAAGTGGGATACGTGTGATTTTATGTATGTATGTATGTATGTATGTATGTAAATTCATTAGACGAAAGCCTTTGTTTTCAAAATAACCAACAAGTCAATTTTTGTGACTTTGCATCCCATTTTTTACGAAAACATTTAGGAATATATGACATGGCTTTACATCCAAAAATTTTCAAATTTGTTAAATCTGGAATTTCTTCATTCCATACTTTATGAGTTTTATCTTTGTTGGTGAGTACGCCGCTGTTGAAATAGTTTCTGCCCATATTTTTTCGGGAGTTCAGCGTCTAGTAACAATGTTCTTGCTTTTTCCATCAGCGTACGATTGACACGTTCTGCTACTACATTTTGTTCTGGTGTATGGGTCACTGTTAATTGATGTATTATTCCACACGATTTAAGTTAATTCCCTAAATCTTTGTTTACATATTCTTTCCCGTTATCTGTTCGAAGCTTTTTGATTTTATTTCCTAACTGATTTTCAACCATAACTTTAAATTCTTTAAATATTGTGTAAACCAATGATTTTTCTTTCATAAAATAAACAAATATTTTCCTAGAATAATCATCTATGAATGTTAAAAAATATTAACTTCCACCGACAGATTGAGTCTCCGTAGGACCGCAAATATCAGAATGAATAAGTTCAAGCAATTCTTTATATTGTCTCTTACTACTTTTAAATGGTAGCTGTGATTGCTTACTTTTAACACAAATTTCACATCGTCTAAATGAAATACAATTGCATGTCATACTAGCAGACATTTCCATTAATTTTTGCACTCCGCAACGATTTAAATGACTAAGTCTTCGATGCCACCGATTACTTTAATTTTTTGGGTAAAAAGTAATATCTTTTTTATTCCTTATATGTAGTTTATAAATCCCATTTTCTAAAGATGCAGTTGCTACAAGTTTATTTTCTTCGTCAAAAATCTGGCCACCAGTTTTGTCAAAAGTTATAACATGTCCTTTATTTACTATGCGGCTAACTGAAAGTAGATTCAAGAGCCGTATAGGCATCTGCAGCAATTTTAGCAGTTTTAAGGTGGGAGTAATTTATTGAATTAGCAAATAAAATTATTTTAGAGAGCGCCCTTCTTTGCATCAGGAATTTCGCCTTTTTACAAATCAATTATATTATCCTAAAGATCATCATGAACTAATAATGCCTTCATCGCTTCATCGCAAACTTCCAGCTACTATAGTTTTCTCTGCCAATTAATTTTTCTACCATTGGAACTCCTGTAGAACCACTCATCTTGATATTTTATTATTTTTAATTGTACTGCAAAAATATTAATTCATACAGTAATTGAGTACACAGTTGTAACTGGGCCCCATAACCTGTTGAAATATATGTATTTATATTTATTTCTTCCTGAAATATATTTAAATTAAATACACTTTTACATATTACTTAACATACATATATCTTTATTTTCTTTATATCAATCACAAATCAAAATTTTATTGTTATTTTTTACAGATGATCTGATCTGATTTTTGTAAGAAAAAGAAATATGTATTTATTCCCAACAATTGCATAGGGGAAATTAAATAACTATTAAAAAATCTGATGTGGCCAGCACATTACCTTTCGTCAGTTCTATGTATTTTGTACAAATTCCATGCTAAAAGTTCCTTGGAAAAGATTCTATACAGTGTGTCCCATTTAGAATTACCACCATTGGGATCTCGAGAACTGTAAGAGATACGATGTTGGTTAAATGAAACTTTTTGTGCACTTTTGGGAGGCTTTCAAAGATGTGCTTTTGTTTTTCTAAAAATTCCCATAGGGCACTAGATAATGACGAAAAACTGAATATTGTTGATTTTTTCTTTTTCAAATAACTTCTAAACTATTAGTAGGTAATTGAGAAAAACGTTTCAAATATAAAAGATAGATATTTTTATTAACTAACCAGTGGCGTCCGAAATAAATTTTTATATCCGTAAATTTTTAAGATATAACACAAACTTATATTTTTTTTAAATAGGACCCATATCTGATTTTAATCTGAAAAAAATAAATATTTTTTCTCTTTTCATTGATGTAAGGGTTACTATGTTTTATATTTGTGTTGCCTTCAAAATTATTATTTTTATATAATTTATTTCGTTAGAAAATTTTGCTCAAAACTCGTATCAAATTAATTTTTATAATATTTTGTATCAGGTTGCCCTTGGCACATTATAGTGTAATTTGTAAAGAGAACAATTAAATTTTAAGAGCAAAACAAATATAAAACATAATAACCCTTACATAATTGAAAAGTGAAAAAATAATTATTTTTTTGAAACTAAAATCAGATATGGGTTCCATTTAAAAAAAACATAAGTTTGTGTTATATCTCGAAAATTTACGGATATAAAAATTTATTTCGGTCGCCACTGGTTAGTTAATAAAAATATCTATCTTTTATATTTGAAACATATTTCTCAATTACTAATAGTTTTGAGGTTGTTTAAAAAAGAAAAAATCAACAATATTCAGTTTTTCGTCATTATCTAGTGCCCTATGAGAATTTTTGGAAAAACAAAAGCACATCTGAGATGTCCTCTCAAAGGCGCACAAAAAGTTTAATTTAACCGACATCGTATCTCTTATAGTTCTCGAGATCCCAATGGTGGCAGTTCTAAATGGGGCACACTGTATATCCAGTAAAATTGTAACACGAACATATACTATTTTCTTCATATTCCATACCGAAAGTTCATTCGAAAACCATTCTATAAATCCATTAAAATCATAACACGAATATACATTATGTAAATTACACTTGACACTGACATCTTTCAATTAGAATTATTTGAATATATCTCTAGTTTCCATGGTTGAATCATAGCTGGTTAATCTCTTTAACTTTCTTTAACTCTATATCTATTGAATATGAAGGAAAATGTATTCAAACCATATAGACAATTAACTTTTTTTTTCATATTTATAACAACATAAAATGTCAAAAAATGATATTCAACTATGTTTTTTCAATAAAAACTGTTAAGAACTTCAAATAAAGGTACTTCCGTTTGATCAAATACAACCAAAATCTAATCAGCTCTTCATATACTTTAAGTTTAGCATCTGCGATTATTGGTATTGTTAATCTAATGGTACGGATTTAGAAGTCAAACAAATTAATGGTGGGTTTATGCTCGCAAAATTTAAGAATAAAAATAAGAATAAGAATAGTGATAAAGTTAAAACAGTTATAACATACGACTCGGTTTATGCTGCAGAAATAAGAATAAGGAATAAGAAATAAGCCAAAGTTCGTTTACTTTTAACTTTACGCCTTATTCTTATTCCTGTAACCGAAGAGCGCATGCGTGTCAACTGTCAAATACTTCAAACAAAAAAATTGGTCATTCACATTGACGTATTATAACTAACTTTAGTTATAATACGTCAATGGTCATTCATTATTCATTCATAATAATCGGTGTTGGCGAAACATAATTATGTCAAATTTAGTGATGGATTCTCTTCTTTCCCAATTAATTGAATTAGTGCAGACAAAATAATATTTTGATTGTACTGCATTTTAACAAATTAAAAAATAATAATAATAAAATTATAAATCTTATAAATGTCAAATCAACGCTGCTACCACTATGAGAATAATAAATGTAACTACTTTTCACTAACCCAAAAACTTTAATATCACTATTCTTATTCTTACGCTTATTCTTATAACTGGCAGCATAAACACCACTTATCGTTATGTTTAAAATTATTCTTAACACTATTCTTATTTTTATTCCTATTCTTAAATTTTTCAGCATAAACCCACCTTAACTTGGTAGGAACTATACTCGCAGGGTCGGCGAAATCGCACCTAAGCCCATAAGTCAAAAATGTATATTTTATAGGACACACAAAAACTTAATAAAACACAAAGTAATTTATAATCATTTATTTTTTATTTTTATTAGAACATATTAAACTGGAATATATTTAGGCCTCTGTATTTTAATCTCTTAACAAAGTTTTTTAAAAAATTGTAGTAATTTCACTTTGTCATTTTGACGAGTAGATGCGATATTTTATATTTGTTAGGAAGTTATATTTTAGTCACTTTATTAGGAGATCGAAAATCCGGGTCAAAGTGGTAGTGTTTTTTTTTTTCACATAAGTTTTTGAATTACGGACACGTTGCAATAATAACAAATATGTAAATGTCATTTTTTGACTTATGTGCTTAGGTCCGCCGAGCCTTTAGTTATCCGCTTCGGCTGTAACCAATTTGCGTGTAGCTTAAAGTTTCACTTTTCATTCTAGACACATAAAATCCTACCTAATATGTATTATTAGAAAATTGAGATAATTATTGTTCTCAAATAACTTTAAAACATAGATAAATATTAAGATATCTCTTTGAACTTAAATACTTCAATTGACCTTACGTTTTCTTGTATAAGTTGGAATATGCTTTTTGGTATAAAACAACAGTGAATAAAATTTATTATTAACATCAAAGTTATTATGATTGTAGAGAAGATAGAAAATTGTAGTTTTGGTACATGTTTTCTTATTTTTAATACGCACATGCCACCAAAAGTTGATACAATTAATATTGGCTGAAACATTTTTCTATGCGAAACTATAAACCAGTATCATTTAAAATTCGTTTGTTCACAAATTTAGATTGTTACACATATCAAATTTCTTTATATCAATGTTTTTTTTTTTTAATGATATTACTTTCACAGTATTACAGTATCATAAGTTGTTATTATATGGTGGATATCTCTATTGTATCAAAATTTGTAATATCTTCAATTATTATATAATGATTATAATACATAAATATTTTATACCATGTCTGAAAAAATAGTTTTAGAAAATCAGTTAATTAAATAAGAAATCACTGTGTCAATTTTACATAACATTTCTGTATATTTTGAAAAATACATACGAGTTACTTCATCACAGTAGTACACAACTAGAATTAATAAAGATACAAATCGTTCTTGCCTTAAATAAAACGTAGTTACATTAATTTTTTACTATGTTTATCTGCTACTTCACTGTTCATATGCTTTTATTTGTTCTTTTAGTGCGATATATGGATTTATTTACCGTAGAACATACTATGATAATAATAGTACCTTCTAATATATTACGTTTTAAAAATGCATAGAGCATAAAAAATGTTTGTAGCATGACTTCCCGTTATTTTACGATGGGGCGGTCCGCCCCGGACCCTACTAAACAGGAGTTAAAAATTATAACTAAATAAAAATCCAGTGATCAAATAAACGAAAAGGTTCATTCCTAAGATTTTCCACTAAATAACCACGTTCATAAATATTCGAGTCGGCTGTCTTAATTTCCCTTTTTTATCAAGAAACTTTTAGGTTAGGAAATTAATACTGCAACTACTAGTAACACTGCAGCTATGGCGCGGAAATCCCCAAATCGTTGGAGTGATTTGAGTTGTAGCAGTATTGCCAATTTAGTGATTTTATCACTAAATGTAGTGAACTTGATGATTCAATACGATTTATTTTATAAATTTGCGACTTATCCGAGGTCTAGTGATTTTAATGTATATCTAGCGACATTTGTAGTTATTTTTATAAAATACTAGCTGTATCCGTTGCAAATATTTGCAACAAACATTATGGGGTTATCTTATTAAATTATAAATTTTCTCTGTTTTGGAAACAAAAAGTACAGGTCTTGTAACCCAGGCACAGGATGGATTTTATTGCTAATTATTGATAAGTAACTGAACTTTAGATATTATTGTACAAATTTTATAGCAAACTGCGGTTATATTAAATTTTCTAACAGATAAACACATTAAAAATATGCAATTTATCAAAAAATAAAATATGTAGGAACCACAGTAGGTGTATTGATGCTAGTGGTAAATTTGACATTTCGTCTGAAACTTTTCTTTCTATTTATTATACGCATATTCAGCGTCTTTCAATATTATATTTTATTATTATAAATTATAACTATGAATCAATGTTGCAATCATTGTTACTTTATTTCATTTTATACATTTTATTGTCACCAACATATATTATTATTATTGTAATAATTGTATTTCATTTGTGATTTCAAGTTCAATTATTGTAATCTATGAGGGAACAACGTCAACGTTTTTCTATTTTTCAAGTTAACATATTTATTCGTTTAAAAAATAGGTGTAATCATTGAATATCTATATCTTTTACAGTATAATTTCACACTTTTGATTAATACATTAAGAAATATTATTTCACATTAACGAAAACTCATTTCAATGAAAGAAATGGGCTTAAGGATCATGGAGAATATTAAATAAATAAATAAATAAATAAATATATCATCACGGCATATTACCCATTTCTGGGTGTGCCAATCTGCTTTTATCGCAGATATCGGTAATGATGATGACATATTTGTACCGTGCGGGCGCTTACCAGGCGTCACCTCACGGGCACTCATTGCTGGCGTGGAGAGTGCACCACAGGGGTCACTTTTGTGCCATTTAAAATTCGAAATATTTGGCGTCGGTCGGGATCGAACCCGGTACCCCCAGGTTCGCGACCAGACACTCAGGCACGAGGCCACGGGACCCCATATTAAATGAACGACGAAAGAAATTATGAAAAATTCAATGACTCTGTAGGGATTTGAACCCCGGACCTTCTCGTATCTAGCGAGACGCTCTACCAACTGAGTTACAGAATCCGTTTCCAAGCAGAGACATTGAATCTTCCACAGTTTCTTTTTACGTGTCGGATGTGAGTACAACATCCTAAACGGTATGGATTAATACTCAGTGCGAACAATGCGCTATGTTGTTTGAACAATTAGCCCGTCACAGAACATAGCCCATTGTTCGCGCTGATCCATACCGTTTAGGATGGTGTACTCACCTACGACACTTGTAAAAAGAAATTGTGGAAGATTCAATGGCCCGTATTCTCACATACTTTGAAATAGCACTATTTGCGAAATAGCAGGATGAAGTAGTGAATGAAATGAAAACACTATTCTCACATCAAAATTTTACTCGAAATATCACTATTTCGTTGCCACGAAATAATGAACTCAAATAATGGATGGTACCATCATTTCGCGCGTTATTTCGTTTAACAGTTCAGACAATATGGCGAACGAAGTGCTTGGTGTTCCCGAGTTAGAAGAAATTAATGATATTTTAAATATAATAAATATTAATTAATAATAAAAATTAACACGGTACAATCCTTTTAATGAATATAGAATTTCGACAGAGATATCGACTAACAAAACAAAGTACAAAATATGTTATTAATCTTGTAAAAGAACAGTTAAAACCAAGAAAAAAGGTTCGCTCAGACTGTATAATAATAATAATAATAATAATATAATAATTTATTTGGCTAAAGCGATCCATACAGCAGATATGTAGCAAGTCAAAAAATAAGATACATCAATAAAATACAGTGACGAAATTAAACAGTATCATACATATATTCTACACTATAATATGTTCTATCAATTAAAAACTGTTTTAGTCTAAATTTAAACAAATTGTTTGACTCAATACTTTTTATGGAATGAGGGAGTTTGTTAAAAAATTTAATACCCATCGAGAAAGGGTTGTTGGAAACTAATTTCAACTTATGTTTTGGAGTAATAAAATTCGATTTGTTTCTCGTGTTGTAGCTATGTATGTCTTCATGTGTTAGTATTTTACTAGAGTTTTTGCGTGTAAATAATATTACTGAAAAAATATACATACAAGGTACAGTTAATATTCCTTGACTTCTGAAAGTGTCTCTACATGATTCACGATACTTCAGATGAAACATATTTCTTACAGCGACTTTTTGAAGTTTTATCACCCACTTTGCAAGTTTTAATCACATTAAGATATTTCGCAAAAGGTAGTTATCAGACAGAAATTTACAAAACTTAAAAGATTTTATTAAACAAATTTTGAATATGTATTGTAGAACAGTTATAGCTCTGTCAACCTGGAAGAGCCATGTTAGCACAACCAAATGAAAACATTACAGCAATTTTTAACTATTTTTTAACTTTTTAATTACCACCTTTACGAATTTTTAACCTCTTTTTTAAAAAAATACAGTGGTTGGGCCAGCTTGATATCAAGCCAGCCCGACCATAAAAAAAACCATAGAAAACGACACCAAAAGGATGTAAAAATTATTAACTATTTTTTAACCAACTAAATAAACAATCATAACGTTCACATACATCTTAGATTACATTTTCTTCATATAAAATAACGCCAATACATGAAAAGGAGCAAATCTATTTTGCTGACCAGCAAAAAAAAGTTGCTGACTGGCTATGCACCGATATGCTTGATAATTGGGACTCAGTATAGCATATGTTATTCTATAGTAACGTGCCAATCTTGTGCTTTCCTTCAGAGCTGTACTTTACTCTAATGACTTATCACAAAATTTCCTGACTGGCTATTTAAAATGAATCGACTTACTTCAAAATTTGTACTTACTTACTTAATCCTGCACCTTTCTACCCTCACGGGTGTAAGGCGTTCCCCCGGCTTGCGGGGGAGGGGGTTGAGTTCTGGTTCGTTGGTCTTCTCCATATTTCTTTCCACTCTGCTCTATCTTGTGTTGCTGTCTTCGTTTCTTCCCAAGTTAAACCTCTTCTTTGCGCTGCCTCCTTTACTTCTTCCAGCCACGTTCTTCTTGGTCGTCCTCGTGGTTTCTTTCTTCCAATTTTTGCTTCAAACACTTTTTTAACTATTCTCTCCTCTCCCATCCTTTCTACATGCCCATACCATCTCATCTGTCCTTCTGCTATCTTATCTTCTATTGCTTTTACTTTTAAGTTTTGTCTGTGGGTTGTGTTTTCAATTCTGTCCAGTCTTGTTTTCCCCTCTATTTTTCTCAAGAACCTCATTTCGATAGCCGTAATTTTTTCTTTTTGTCTTTGCGTTAATGTCCATGTTTCAGCTCCGTGTATGAGTATAGGTGTCACTACTTTCTTAAATATTTGTACTCTGGTCTCTTTCGGTATTTCTTTCTTTCCTAAGAAGCTGTGTTTGATGCTATTGAATATTTTGCCTCCTGTTGTTCTTCTTTCTTTTATTTCTTCATCAAATCTTCCATCTTCTGAGATCATTGACCCCAGGTATTTAAATTTTTGGACTTGCTGTAGATTTTCATTTTTTAGTTGTATCGTGTGGTGTTGTTCATTTCTTCCTAGTATCATGGTTTTCGTTTTTTCTTTATTGATCTTCATGTTTAATTTTTGTAGCGCTTTGTCATATATTTCTATATTCCTTGTTAAGGTTTTTTCGTCTTCTGCTATGATGACCATGTCATCTGCATAGCATAGTTCTGCTATTTCCACTCTTCTCAATTTCCAATGTCCTATGTAGTATTTCTTTACTTCTTTCTTTGTCTCTTTTATTCCTTCGTCAAGGATTAGCGTAAACAGAAGCGGGCTCAAAATGCATCCTTGTCTTACTCCGGCTGTAGTTTCAAATGTATTGGAGGTCTCTTGTTTCACTCTTACATAGCTCTTAGTCTTTGAATATAGGCTCTGAATTCCTGTTATTAACGTATTTGATATTCCCCTTTTTCTTAGCGTTTTCCATATGTCTTCTCTATTGATTCTATCAAACGCTTTCTCTAGATCAATGAAGCAAACATGTACGTTTCTCCCTTCTTTTATTGCCTTTTCCCCTATTTGTCTTAGTATGAATATCGCATCATTTACTCCTCTATTTGGTCTAAAACCAAATTGAGTTTCCTCTAACGATTCTTCCAGCTCTGTTCTTAGTCTACTCTCCAAGATTCTTGCATATATTTTGGCCACTGTGCTTATTAGGGTAATTCCTCTATAGTTCTGACACTCTCTGCTATCTCCTTTTTTAAATATTGGTGTTATGATACCTATTTGCCATTCTGTTGGTGTTATTCCTTTTAGCGCTTCATTCATTATGTCTTTAAGTTCTTGTAGTGCTGATTCGGGTAGTGCTTTCAGCATGTCTGCTGTTATTTTGTCATGTCCGGGCGCTTTTCCTCTTTTGGTTTTTCTTATTGCTTCTATTATTTCTTTCAAGCTTATTTCTTCTTCTTGTGTTGTTTCTGTTTCCTTTGTTCGTGTGCGATGACTTTCTTGTTGTTCTTCATCTTTAGTATCCTTTCCCTCTAGTAGTTCTATGAAATACTGTCTCCATCTGTCCATTATTCTGTCTTCTTCTGCTATCGTCTTTCCTTCCTTATCTTTAATGTTCGTTATTGTTGCTGTCTTCTTTTGTCTTATATTTTTAAGTGT
Organism: Ophonus ardosiacus; assembly: GCA_943142095.1. Taxonomy (NCBI): domain Eukaryota; kingdom Metazoa; phylum Arthropoda; class Insecta; order Coleoptera; family Carabidae; genus Ophonus; species Ophonus ardosiacus. The sequence continues at coordinate 19,512,866 of OW964834.1, read as the reverse complement.
TCCAAAAAATAATTTCTGGTTTTCATTGTATGCGTTTTTCATTTTTTCACCAAATTCTCTCCATGCTTTTTCTTTTTCTTCCTTTATTACTCTTTTTACTTTTTTCCTTTGTTCTTTATATTTTTCATAGTCAATAGGTTCTTTCGTTTGTAGATATTTATTCCACTTGTTCTTTTTTTCTTTCACTGCAACTTTTACCCTTTCCGACCACCATCTGGTTTTGTTTGTGTTTCTGTTCACTATTCTAGTAGTGCCGCAGCTTTTTTCTGCTGCCTCCAGTATTGTCTTTTTGAAGTTCTCCCATTTCTTTTCTATGTTTCCTTCTTTTTCTTTTGCTTTTTTCTTAAACTCTTCGTTGACGTTCTTTTGAAATTTTTCTTCTATCTCTTGTCTTCTAAGTTCATGGCATTTTATTTTCTTATTTACTATCTTTCTTTTGGTTTCGTTCTTTGTGATCACTTCTTGCTTTAGTATCATTGTTACAAGGAAATGGTCGCTTCCAATCTCTGGTCCTCTTTTTACTTTTATGTCTTTTACTCTATTCCAGCTGTCTATGTTAATTAGGAAATAATCTATAATCGATTTTTCATTTCTGCTTATAACTTGTCTGGTTATTTTATGTATTTCTTTGTGCTTGAAGTGTGTATTTCCGATTTTAAACTCATTCTCTAGGCAAAACTCTATTATTCTTTCCCCGTTTGTATTCTTCACATTCTCTCCATTCCTTCCTAAGCACCACTCTATTCCATCATTCTTATTTCCTACCCTCCCGTTAAGGTCTCCCATTATTATTACTCTCTTTTCACTTCTGTCTACTATTTCTTGTAGTTCTTTAAAGAAGTTATCTTTTTCTTCTTTTCTTGCGTCCTCGTTTGGTCCATAGCCCACAATTAGCGTGTATTCTTCGTTTTCGTCTCCTTCCTTAACATTTATTGATAGTAGTCTTTCGTTCAATAGGTTTTCTTTAGAAACATATTTCATCTTATCCTCTTTAATTAAAATTGCCACCCCTGCCTTGGCGTTTTCTTTTTCCGATACTCCTACCCAATACATCCAATATCCATTTTGTGTTTTTGTGATTCCTTTGCCTTTCCTCTTTGTTTCTGTTATACCCACGTAATCCATATTCATTTTTGCCAGTTCTTCTGTTAATTCATATTCTTTCCCTGTTAAACTTTTTACATTCCATGTTCCAAATTTTATTATTTTCCTTGGTTTATTTACTCTATTTTTTATTTTGCCCTTCCCGTACTTAATTATATATGTTTTGTTGTTCCTTATCGTATCCTTTTCCTTTGCTTGCGACGTCTTTCCTTTTTGTTGCAATTTTCCTCGTTTTTCCCTTAGTTTTTTGACGCAGTACCTCCTTCTTCTTTGACCTCTATCAGCTTCTTTTCTGTTTTGTCCCATTTCCATTCCTTTCCATTTATTGTTATTTTCTGATAGCCTATCTTCAATATGTCACCTGCCTTTTTATTCTTCTCCGCTGACATTTTTATTTCCTTTTGTATTTCGCGCTCGTTTCTTGTTAGTTCGTTGTTTATGAAAATTTTATCCTTTAAAGTTCGTAGGTTCTTTTTGTTCGCCATTACTTTTTGTTTATCTTGAAAATTTTCCATTTGTACCTTACATGTCTTCTCTCCTATCTTTAGTGCTTCCTTCACTTGTACATTAACTCCAATTTTCTTGTGTATGAAGTCTTCTACGGTGTTCTTTAGGTCATTTCTGTTGATTGAGTCTGTTCTTAGCCCTACAATCACGAAATTATTTTTGATTTTTTCTTTCTCTAATCTCTCGATTCTTTCTTTCATGTCGTTCAATTCTTTTTTGATCTCTATATTTTCTTCCTTCAGTTGTTCATTTATCTGTTTCATTCGTAGTAGTTCTTCTTGGTATTCTTTCTGATCCTGTTTTATCTCTTTTGTATCATTCTTTATTTGTAATATAATTTTCATTAAATCTCTTAGTTCTATTTTATCACTTTCTTCTTTGTTACTTTTGTCCGGTGTTCTCATAGTCTTTTTACTTCTTTTTGTTATATCTTGGCCATCTGTACTCTCTCTCTTCCTTTTACTGTCATCCGACGTGTAATCTTCTCTATCCGATGACATATTTGCACAACTTTCCTGAGTACGGGCCTAACTAAATTTTTATCTTGTTTGCACGCTCTAGCTGCTCCGCCACTACTCGCTTACGCTTGCTTACCGCTGTATTGTATGTCCTTGGCTACTGTCTCGCCACTGTATACACTTTTTACTCTAATTTAGAGCTTCTAGGCACTTCTCACTCCACTTTCTTAATTCACAACACTATCTTATTTCACCAGAGTTTATTTGTTTCCTATGGCCGCGAATTATGCGTGATATCTTTCGTTTATCGAATTTGAGTATCGCCGCACGATCGGCACAACAGTCTTCACTGCCTGCCACAACTCAACTCCCAAAATTTGTAATTTACCTAAAATTACTATGTCACCCAATGGTAACGTGTCAATCTTGTGCTCTCCTTAGTCATTTACCTAAAAATAATATGTCACCCTATGGTAACGTGTCAATCTTGTGCTCTCCTTCAGAGAAGTAATTTACTCTAGTGAATTATCACAAAATTTTGCTGACTGGCTATTTAGGATGAATCGATTTACTCCAAAATTAGTAATTTACCTAAAAATAATATATGTCACCCTATGGTAACGTATCAATCCTCAGCACAACCATCTAAAACCTACTCTAAAGTGTACTTCTGGTGTTTTTTTGACACAAATCAAGAAGTAGGATTTAATTACTTCAGTACAATTAATTGAAACTGCCTCTAATGTGCATTTCTGGTAGATTTGTGCTATAAATCAAGTGATATCATTTAATTACCTTAGCACAACCATCTAAAACGGACTTTAAAGTGTATTTCTGGTAGTTTCATAATACAAATCAAGTGATATGATTTAATAACCTCAGCACAACCAATTAAAACCTACTCTGAAGTGTACTTCTGGTAGTTTCATAACACAAATCAAGTGATAGAATTTAATAACCTCAGCACAACCATCTAAAACCTACTCTAAAGTGTACATCTGGTAGTTTTATTACACAAATCAAGTGTTAGGATTTCATAACCTGAGCACAACCATCTAAAACCGACTTTAAAGTGTATTTCTGGTAGTTTCATAACACAAATAAAGTAATAGGATTTAATAACCTCAGCACAACCGTCTAAAACCTACCCTAAAGTGCACTTCTGGTGGTTTTATTACCCAAATCAAGTGTTAGGATTTAATAACCTCAGCAAAACCATCTAAAACCGACTTTAAAGTGTACTTCTGGTAGTTTCGTAACACAAGTCAAGTGATAGTCACCTCAGCACAGCCAATTGAAACTGTGTCTAATGTGTATTTCTGGTAGATTTGTGCTATAAATCAAGTGATATCATTTAATTACCTTAGCACAACCATCTAAAACCGACTTTAAAGTGTACTTCTGGTAGTTTTATTACACAAATCAAGTGTTGGGATATAATAACCTCAGCATAACCAATTGAAACTGTGTCTAATGTGTATTTCTGGTAGATTTGTGCTATAAATCAAGTGATATCCAGGGCCGCATTTATATCTTCAGAGGCCCGAGGCGCAGTGACCTGTTGAGGCCCCTATTTTTATATACTTTAAAATATATCCGGTGAAAAACACCTGTCTATTTTAAATTAAAAGAGAAGTTGTTACTGGTTATTAAATCAAAATAAATTATGGAGTAGTAATAATAGTAAATAATTTTATTATTATTAGTATCACATAAAAAAAAAACAAAAATAGTTCGAAAACTGTAAATAAAAATATTATCTACCTATATAGTACACATCTATATAACATTTAACGGTTACTATGGTTACCCTACAATGATATTATCAAAATAAAAATAGAAAAGAGGTATTCTGATTGGCTTAACACTGGTTTCCTCCAGAGGTTATTTTAAGGATTTTTTTCCACTGCACATAAAGGAAATAAATCGTTGTTGGTAGGTTGGGGGGAGGGTTAGGGTAAATATGCGCCGCAGGCGATTTTTTGAAAATGTTCAAGGTCAAACGAGTTTTAATGCAAAGTACGATAATATAGAGTTCTTTACAAAGAAGCAAATTTAACAAATTCATAAAAAATAAAATAAATATTTTGACGAAAACGCGTATATGCGCTCCAAAAGCGTATAGCTGGGCTGTCTTACTAGGCTATTCGGCTTTTTTCTGAGGCCCCCCGGAAGACGAGGCCCCCAGCTAGCGCCTCATGCGCCTCTGCTTAAATGCGACCCTGGTGATATCATTTAATTACCTGTGCACAACCATCTAAAACCGACTTTATAGTGTATTTCTGGCAGTTTCATAACACAAATAAAGTGATATGATTTAATAACCTCAGCACAACCAACTAAAACCTACTTTAAACTGTACTTCTGGTAGTTTTATTACACAAATCATGTGATAGGATTTAATAACCTGAGCACAACCATCTAAAACCGACTTTAAAGTGTATTTCTGGTAGTTTCATTACACAAATCAAGAGTTAGGATTTAATAACCTCAGCACAACCATCTAAAACCGACTTTAAAGTGTATTTCTGGTAGTTTCATAACACAAATCAAGTGTTAGGATTTAATAACCTCAGCACAACCATCTAAAACCGACTTTAAAGTGTATTTCTGGTAGTTTCATAACACAACTCAAGTGTTAGGATTTAATAACCTCAGCACAACCATCTAAAACCGACTTTAAAGTATATTTCTGGTAGTTTCATAACACAAATCAAGTGATAGGATTTAATAACCTCAGCACAACCATCTAAAACCGACTTTAAAACTGTATTTCTGGTAGTTTTATAACACAAGTCACGTGATAGGATTTAATAACCTCAGCACAACCAATTGAAACTGTGTCTAATGTGTATTTCTGGTAGATTTGTGCTATAAATCAAGTGATATCATTTAATTACCTTAGTACAACCATCTAAAACCGACTTTAAAGTGTACTTCTGGTAGTTTTATTACACAAATCAAGTGATAGGATTTAATAACCTCAGCACAACCATCTAAAACCTACTCTAAAGTGTACATCTGGTAGTTTTATTACACAAATCAAGTGATAGAATTTAATAACCTCAGCACAACCATCTAAAACCTACTCTAAAGTGTACATCTGGTAGTTTTATTACACAAATCAAGTGTTCGGATTTAATAACTTGAGCACAACCATCTAAAACCGACTTTAAAGTGTATTTCTGGTAGTTTCATAACACAAATAAAGTAATAGGATTTAATAACCTCAGCACAACCGTCTAAAACCTACCCTAAAGTGCACTTCTGGTGGTTTTATTACCCAAATCAAGTGTTAGGATTTAATAACCTCAGCAAAACCATCTAAAACCGACTTTAAAGTGTACTTCTGGTAGTTTTATTACACAAATCAAGTGTTGGATATAATAACCTCAGCATAACCAATTGAAACTGTGTCTAATGTGTATTTCTGGTAGATTTGTGCTATAAATCAAGTGATATCATTTAATTACCTGAGCACAACCATCTAAAACCGACTTTATAGTGTATTTCTGGCAGTTTCATAACACAAATAAAGTGATATGATTTAATAACCTCAGCACAACCAACTAAAACCTACTTTAAACTGTACTTCTGGTAGTTTTATTACACAAATCATGTGATAGGATTTAATAACCTGAGCACAACCATCTAAAACCGACTTTAAAGTGTATTTCTGGTAGTTTCATAACACAAATCAAGAGTTAGGATTTAATAACCTCAGCACAACCATCTAAAACCGACTTTAAAGTGTATTTCTGGTAGTTTCATAGCACAAATCAAGTGTTAGGATTTAATAACCTCAGCACAACCATCTAAAACCGACTTTAAAGTGTATTTCTGGTAGTTTCATAACACAACTCAAGTGTTAGGATTTAATAACCTCAGCACAACCATCTAAAACCGACTTTAAAGTATATTTCTGGTAGTTTCATAACACAAATCAAGTGATAGGATTTAATAACCTCAGCACAACCATCTAAAACCGACTTTAAAGTGTATTTCTGGTAGTTTTATAACACAAGTCACGTGATAGGATTTAATAACCTCAGCACAACCAATTGAAACTGTGTCTAATGAGTATTTCTGGTAGAGTTGTGCTATAAATCAAGTGATATCATTTAATTACCTTAGTACAAACCATCTAAAACCGACTTTAAAGTGTACTTCTGGTAGTTTTATTACACAAATCAAGTGATAGGATTTAATAACCTCAGCACAACCATCTAAAACCTACTCTAAAGTGTACATCTGGTAGTTTTATTACACAAATCAAGTGATAGAATTTAATAACCTCAGCACAACCGTCTAAAACCTACCCTAAAGTGCACTTCTGGTGGTTTTATTACCCAAATCAAGTGTTAGGATTTAATAACCTCAGCAAAACCATCTAAAACCGACTTTAAAGTGTACTTCTGGTAGTTTTATTACACAAATCAAGTGTTGGGATATAATAACCTCAGCATAACCAATTGAAACTGTGTCTAATGTGTATTTCTGGTAGATTTGTGCTATAAATCAAGTGATATCATTTAATTACCTGAGCACAACCATCTAAAACCGACTTTATAGTGTATTTCTGGCAGTTTCATAACACAAATAAAGTGATATGATTTAATAACCTCAGCACAACCAACTAAAACCTAGTTTAAACTGTACTTCTGGTAGTTTTATTACACAAATCATGTGATAGGATTTAATAACCTGAGCACAACCATCTAAAACCGACTTTAAAGTGTATTTCTGGTAGTTTCATAACACAAATCAAGAGTTAGGATTTAATAACCTCAGCACAACCATCTAAAACCGACTTTAAAGTGTATTTCTGGTAGTTTCATAACACAAATCAAGTGTTAGGATTTAATAACCTCAGCACAACCATCTAAAACCGACTTTAAAGTGTATTTCTGGTAGTTTCATAACACAACTCAAGTGTTAGGATTTAATAACCTCAGCACAACCATCTAAAACCGACTTTAAAGTATATTTCTGGTAGTTTCATAACACAAATCAAGTGATAGGATTTAATAACCTCAGCACAACCATCTAAAACCGACTTTAAAGTGTATTTCTGGTAGTTTTATAACACAAGTCACGTGATAGGGTTTAATAACCTCAGCACAACCAATTGAAACTGTGTCTAATGTGTATTTCTGGTAGATTTGTGCTATAAATCAAGTGATATCATTTAATTACCTTAGTACAACCATCTAAAACCGACTTTAAAGTGTACTTCTGGTAGTTTTATTACACAAATCAAGTGTTGGGATTTAATAACCTCAGCACAACCAATTGAAACTGTCTAATGTGTATTTCTGGTAGATTTGTGCTATAAATCAAGTGATATCATTTAATTACCTGAGCACAACCATCTAAAACAGACTTTATAGTGTATTTCTGGCAGTTTCATAACACAAATAAAGTGATAGGATTTAATAACCTCAGCACAACCAATTGAAACTTTGTCTAATGTGTATTTCTGGTAGATTTGTGCTATAAATCAAGTGATATCATTTAATAACCTGAGCACAACCTTCTAAAACCGACTTTAAAGTGTATTTCTGATAGTTTCATAACACAAGTCAAGAGTTAAGATTTAATAACCTCAGCACAACCATCTAAAACCGACTTTAAAGTGTATTTCTGGTAGTTTCATAACACAAATCAGGTGTTAGGATTTAATAACCTCAGCACAACCATCTAAAACCGACTTTAAAGTATATTTCTGGTAGTTTCATAACACAACTCAAGTGTTAGGATTTAATAACCTCAGCACAACCATCTAAAACCGACTTTAAAGTATATTTCTGGTAGTTTCATAACACAAATCATGTGATAGGATTTAATAACCTCAGCACAACCATCTAAAACCGACTTTAAAGTGTACTTCTGGTAGTTTCATAACTCAAATCAAGTGTTAGGATTTAATAACCTCCGCACGACCATCTAAAACCGACTTTAAAGTGTACTTCTGGTAGTTTTATTACATAAATCAAGTGATAGGATTTAATAACTTCAGCACAACCAATGGAAACTGTGTCTAATGTGTATTTCTGGTAGATTTGACCTATAAATCAAGTGATCTCATTTAATTACCTTAGCACAACCATCTAAAACGGACTTTAAAGTGTATTTCTGGTAGTTTCATAATACAAATCAAGTGATATGATTTAATAACCTCAGCACAACCAATTAAAACCTACTCTGAAGTGTACTTCTGGTAGTTTCATAACACAAATCAAGTGATAGAATTTAATAACCTCAGCACAACCATCTAAAACCTACTCTAAAGTGTACAGCTGGTAGTTTTATTACACAAATCAAGTGTTAGGATTTCATAACCTGAGCACAACCATCTAAAACCGACTTTAAAGTGTATTTCTGGTAGTTTCATAACACAAATAAAGTAATAGGATTTAATAACCTCAGCACAACCGTCTAAAACCTACCCTAAAGTGCACTTCTGGTGGTTTTATTACCCAAATCAAGTGTTAGGATTTAATAACCTCAGCAAAACCATCTAAAACCGACTTTAAAGTGTACTTCTGGTAGTTTCGTAACACAAGTCAAGTGATAGTAACCTCAGCACAGCCAATTGAAACTGTGTCTAATGTGTATTTCTGGTAGATTTGTGCTATAAATCAAGTGATATCATTTAATTACCTTAGCACAACCATCTAAAACCGACTTTAAAGTGTACTTCTGGTAGTTTTATTACACAAATCAAGTGTTGGGATATAATAACCTCAGCATAACCAATTGAAACTGTGTCTAATGTGTATTTCTGGTAGATTTGTGCTATAAATCAAGTGATATCATTTAATTACCTGAGCACAACCATCTAAAACAGACTTTATAGTGTATTTCTGGCAGTTTCATAACACAAATAAAGTGATATGATTTAATAACCTCAGCACAACCAACTAAAACCTACTTTAAACTGTACTTCTGGTAGTTTTATTACACAAATCATGTGATAGGATTTAATAACCTGAGCACAACCATCTAAAACCGACTTTAAAGTGTATTTCTGGTAGTTTCATTACACAAATCAAGAGTTAGGATTTAATAACCTCAGCACAACCATCTAAAACCGACTTTAAAGTGTATTTCTGGTAGTTTCATAACACAAATCAAGTGTTAGGATTTAATAACCTCAGCACAACCATCTAAAACCGACTTTAAAGTGTATTTCTGGTAGTTTCATAACACAACTCAAGTGTTAGGATTTAATAACCTCAGCAGAACCATCTAAAACCGACTTTAAAGTATATTTCTGGTAGTTTCATAACACAAATCAAGTGATAGGATTTAATAACCTCAGCACAACCATCTAAAACCGACTTTAAACTGTATTTCTGGTAGTTTTATAACACAAGTCACGTGATAGGATTTAATAACCTCAGCACAACCAATTGAAACTGTGTCTAATGTGTATTTCTGGTAGATTTGTGCTATAAATCAAGTGATATCATTTAATTACCTTAGTACAACCATCTAAAACCGACTTTAAAGTGTACTTCTGGTAGTTTTATTACACAAATCAAGTGATAGGATTTAATAACCTCAGCACAACCATCTAAAACCTACTCTAAAGTGTACATCTGGTAGTTTTATTACACAAATCAAGTGATAGAATTTAATAACCTCAGCACAACCATCTAAAACCTACTCTGAAGTGTACATCTGGTAGTTTTATTACACAAATCAAGTTATTAAAGTTCGGATTTAATAACCTGAGCACAACCATCTAAAACCGACTTTAAAGTGTATTTCTGGTAGTTTCATAACACAAATAAAGTAATAGGATTTAATAACCTCAGCACAACCGTCTAAAACCTACCCTAAAGTGCACTTCTGGTGGTTTTATTACCAAAATCAAGTGTTAGGATTTAATAACCTCAGCAAAACCATCTAAAACCGACTTTAAAGTGTACTTCTGGTAGTTTTATTACACAAATCAAGTGTTGGATATAATAACCTCAGCATAACCAATTGAAACTGTGTCTAATGTGTATTTCTGGTAGATTTGTGCTATAAATCAAGTGATATCATTTAATTACCTGAGCACAACCATCTAAAACCGACTTTATAGTGTATTTCTGGCAGTTTCATAACACAAATAAAGTGATATGATTTAATAACCTCAGCACAACCAACTAAAACCTACTTTAAACTGTACTTCTGGTAGTTTTATTACACAAATCATGTGATAGGATTTAATAACCTGAGCACAACCATCTAAAACCGACTTTAAAGTGTATTTCTGGTAGTTTTATAACACAAATCAAGAGTTAGGATTTAATAACCTCAGCACAACCATCTAAAACCGACTTTAAAGTGTATTTCTGGTAGTTTCATAACACAAATCAAGTGTTAGGATTTAATAACCTCAGCACAACCATCTAAAACCGACTTTAAAGTGTATTTCTGGTAGTTTCATAACACAACTCAAGTGTAAGGATTTAATAACCTCAGCACAACCATCTAAAACCGACTTTAAAGTATATTTCTGGTAGTTTCATAACACAAATCAAGTGATAGGATTTAATAACCTCAGCACAACCATCTAAAACCGACTTTAAAGTGTATTTCTGGTAGTTTTATAACACAAGTCACGTGATAGGATTTAATAACCTCAGCACAACCAATTGAAACTGTGTCTAATGTGTATTTCTGGTAGATTTGTGCTATAAATCAAGTGATATCATTTAATTACCTTAGTACAACCATCTAAAACCGACTTTAAAGTGTACTTCTGGTAGTTTTATTACACAAATCAAGTGTTGGGATTTAATAACCTCAGCACGACCAATTGAAACTGTGTCTAATGTGTATTTCTGGTAGATTTGTGCTATAAATCAAGTGATATCATTTAATTACCTGAGCACAACCATCTAAAACCGACTTTATAGTGTATTTCTGGCAGTTTCATAACACAAATAAAGTGATAGGATTTAATAACCTCAGCACAACCAATTGAAACTTTGTATAATGTGTATTTCTGGTAGATTTGTGCTATAAATCAAGTGATATCATTTAATAACCTGAGCACAACCTTCTAAAACCGACTTTAAAGTGTATTTCTGGTAGTTTCATAACACAAATCAAGAGTTAAGATTTAATAACCTCAGCACAACCATCTAAAACCGACTTTAAAGTGTATTTCTGGTAGTTTCATAACACAAATCAGGTGTTAGGATTTAATAACCTCAGCACAACCATCTAAAACCGACTTTAAAGTATATTTCTGGTAGTTTCATAACACAACTCAAGTGTTAGGATTTAATAACCTCAGCACAACCATCTAAAACCGACTTTAAAGTGTACTTCTGGTAGTTTCATAACTCAAATCAAGTGTTAGGATTTAATAACCTCCGCACGACCATCTAAAACCGACTTTAAAGTGTACTTCTGGTAGTTTTATTACATAAATCAAGTGATAGGATTTAAAAACTTCAGCACAACCAATGGAAACTGTGTCTAATGTGTATTTCTGGTAGATTTGAGCTATAAATCAAGTGATCTCATTTAATTACCTTAGCACAACCATCTAAAACGGACTTTAAAGTGTATTTCTGGTAGATTCATAATACAAATCAAGTGATATGATTTAATAACCTCAGCACAACCAATTAAAACCTACTCTGAAGTGTACTTCTGGTAGTTTCATAACACAAATCAAGTGATAGAATTTAATAACCTCAGCACAACCATCTAAAACCTACTCTAAAGTGTACATCTGGTAGTTTTATTACACAAATCAAGTGTTAGGATTTCATAACCTGAGCACAACCATCTAAAACCGACTTTAAAGTGTATTTCTGGTAGTTTCATAACACAAATAAAGTAATAGGATTTAATAACCTCAGCACAACCGTCTAAAACCTGCCCTAAAGTGCACTTCTGGTGGTTTTATTACCCAAATCAAGTGTTAGGATTTAATAACCTCAGCAAAACCATCTAAAACCGACTTTAAAGTGTACTTCTGGTAGTTTCGTAACACAAGTCAAGTGATAGTAACCTCAGCACAGCCAATTGAAACTGTGTCTAATGTGTATTTCTGGTAGATTTGTGCTATAAATCAAGTGATATCATTTAATTACCTTAGCACAACCATCTAAAACCGACTTTAAAGTGTACTTCTGGTAGTTTTATTACACAAATCAAGTGTTGGGATATAATAACCTCAGCATAACCAATTGAAACTGTGTCTAATGTGTATTTCTGGTAGATTTGTGCTATAAATCAAGTGATATCATTTAATTACCTGAGCACAACCATCTAAAACCGACTTTATAGTGTATTTCTGGCAGTTTCATAACACAAATAAAGTGATATGATTTAATAACCTCAGCACAACCAAATAAAACCTACTTTAAACTGTACTTCTGGTAGTTTTATTACACAAATCATGTGATAGGATTTAATAACCTGAGCACAACCATCTAAAACCGACTTTAAAGTGTATTTCTGGTAGTTTCATTACACAAATCAAGAGTTAGGATTTAATAACCTCAGCACAACCATCTAAAACCGACTTTAAAGTGTATTTCTGGTAGTTTCATAACACAAATCAAGTGTTAGGATTTAATAACCTCAGCACAACCATCTAAAACCGACTTTAAAGTGTATTTCTGGTAGTTTCATAACACAACTCAAGTGTTAGGATTTAATAACCTCAGCACAACCATCTAAAACCGACTTTAAAGTATATTTCTGGTAGTTTCATAACACAAATCAAGTGATAGGATTTAATAACCTCAGCACAACCATCTAAAACCGACTTTAAACTGTATTTCTGGTAGTTTTATAACACAAGTCACGTGATAGGATTTAATAACCTCAGCACAACCAATTGAAACTGTGTCTAATGTGTATTTCTGGTAGATTTGTGCTATAAATCAAGTGATATCATTTAATTACCTTAGTACAAACCATCTAAAACCGACTTTAAAGTGTACTTCTGGTAGTTTTATTACACAAATCAAGTGATAGGATTTAATAACCTCAGCACAACCATCTAAAACCTACTCTAAAGTGTACATCTGGTAGTTTTATTACACAAATCAAGTGATAGAATTTAATAACCTCAGCACAACCATCTAAAACCTACTCTAAAGTGTACATCTGGTAGTTTTATTACACAAATCAAGTGTGCGGATTTAATAACCTGAGCACAACCATCTAAAACCGACTTTAAAGTGTATTTCTGGTAGTTTCATAACACAAATAAAGTAATAGGATTTAATAACCTCAGCACAACCGTCTAAAACCTACCCTAAAGTGCACTTCTGATGGTTTTATTACCCAAATCAAGTGTTGGGATTTAATAACCTCAGCAAAACCATCTAAAACCGACTTTAAAGTGTACTTCTGGTAGTTTTATTACACAAATCAAGTGTTGGGATTTAATAACCTCAGCACAACCAATTGAAACTGTCTAATGTGTATTTCTGGTAGATTTGTGCTATAAATCAAGTGATATCATTTAATTACCTGAGCACAACCATCTAAAACAGACTTTATAGTGTATTTCTGGCAGTTTCATAACACAAATAAAGTGATAGGATTTAATAACCTCAGCACAACCAATTGAAACTTTGTCTAATGTGTATTTCTGGTAGATTTGTGCTATAAATCAAGTGATATCATTTAATAACATGAGCACAACCTTCTAAAACCGACTTTAAAGTGTATTTCTGGTAGTTTCATAACACAAATCAAGAGTTAAGATTTAATAACCTCAGCACAACCATCTAAAACCGACTTTAAAGTGTATTTCTGGTAGTTTCATAACACAAATCAGGTGTTAGGATTTAATAACCTCAGCACAACCATCTAAAACCGACTTTAAAGTATATTTCTGGTAGTTTCATAACACAACTCAAGTGTTAGGATTTAATAACCTCAGCACAACCATCTAAAACCGACTTTAAAGTATATTTCTGGTAGTTTCATAACACAAATCAAGTGATAGGATTTAATAACCTCAGCACAACCATCTAAAACCGACTTTAAAGTGTACTTCTGGTAGTTTCATAACTCAAATCAAGTGTTAGGATTTAATAACCTCCGCACGACCATCTAAAACCGACTTTAAAGTGTACTTCTGGTAGTTTTATTACATAAATCAAGTGATAGGATTTAATAACTTCAGCACAACCAATGGAAACTGTGTCTAATGTGTATTTCTGGTAGATTTGAGCTATAAATCAAGTGATCTCATTTAATTACCTTAGCACAACCATCTAAAACAGACTTAAAAGTATATTTCTGGTAGTTTCATAACACAAATCAAGTGTTAGGATTTAATAACCTCAGCACAACCATCTAAAACCAACTTTAAAGTGTACTTCTGGTAGTTTTATTACACAAATCAAGTGATAGGATTTAATAACCTCAGCACAACCATCTAAAACCGACTTTAAAGTGTACTTCTGGTAGTTTTATTACACAAATCAAGTGTTAGGATTTAATAACCTAAGCACAACCAGCTAAAACATACCCTAAAGTGCACTTCTGGTAGTTTTATTACACAAGTCAAGTGTTAGGATTTAATAACCTCAGCACAACCATCTAAAACCGACTTTAAAGTGTATTTCTGGCAGTTTCGTAACACAAGTCAAGTGATAGTAACCTCAGCACAGCCAATTGAAACTGTGTCTAATGGGTATTTCTGGTAGATTTGTGCTATAAATCAAGTGATATCATTTAATTACCTTAGCACAACCATCTAAAACCGACTTTAAAGTGTACTTCTGGTAGTTTTATTACACAAATCAAGTGATAGGATTTAATAACTTCAGCACAACCAATTGAAACTGTGTCTAATGTATATTTCTGGTAGATCTGTGCTATAAATCAAGTGATATCATGTAATTACCTTAGCACAACCATCTAAAACCGACTTTAAAGTGTATTTCTGGTAGTTTCATAACACAAATCGAGTGTTAGGAATTAATAACCTCAGCACAACCATCTAAAACCGACTTTAAAGTGTATTTCTGGTAGTTTCATAACACAAGTCAAGTGTTAGGATTTAATAACCTCAGCACAACCATCTAAAACCGACTTTAAAGTGTATTTCTGGTAATTTCATAACACAAGTCACGTGATAGGATTTAATAACCTCAGCACAACCATCTAAAACAGACTTTATAGTGTATTTCTGGTAGTTTCGTAACACAAGTCAAGTGATAGGATTTAGTAACCTCAGCACAACCAATTGAAACTGTGTCTAATGTGTATTTCTGGTAGAATTGTGCTATAAATCAAGTGATATCATTTAATTACCTTAGCACAACCATCTAAAACCGACTTTAAAGTGTATTTCTGGTAGTTTCATAACACAAATCAAGTGTTAGGATTTAATAACGTCAGCACAACCATCTATAACCGACTTTAAAGTGTACTTCTGGTAGTTTTATTACACAAATCAAGTGTTAGGTTTTAATAACCTTAGCACAACCATCTAACACCTACCCTAAAGTGCAAATCTGGTAGTTTTATTACACAAGTCAAGTGTTAGGATTTAATAACCTCAGCACAACCATCTAAAACCGACTTTAAAGTGTATTTCTGGTAGTTTCGAAACACAAGTCAAGTGATAGGATTTAGTAACCTCAGCACAACCAATTGAAACTGTGTCTAATGTGTATTTCTGGTAGATTTGTGCTATAAATCAAGTGATATCATTTAATTACCTGAGCACAACCATCTAAAACCGACTTTAAAGTGTATTTCTGGTAGTTTCATAACACAACTCAAGTGTTAGGATTTAATAACCTCAGCACAACCATCTAAAACCGACTTTAAAGTGTATTTCTGGTAGTTTCATAACACAAGTCACGTGATAGGATTTAATAACCTCAGCACAACCAATTGAAACTGTGTCTAATGTGTATTTCTGGTAGATTTGTGCTATAAATCAAGTGATATCATTTAGTTAGTACAACCATCTAAAACCGACTTTAAAGTGTACTTCTGGTAGTTTTATTACACAAATCAAGTGATAGGATTTAATAACCTCAGCACAAGCAACCAAAAACCTACTCTAAAGTGTACATCTGGTAGTTTTATTACACAAATCAAGTGATAGAATTTAATAACCTCAGCACAACCATCTAAAACCTACTCTAAAGTGTACATCTGGTAGTTTTATTACACAAATCAAGGGTTAGGATTTAATAACCTGAGCACAACCATCTAAAACCGACTTTAAAGTGTATTTCTGGTAGTTTTATAACACAAGTCACGTGATAGGATTTAATAACCTCAGCACAACCAATTGAAACTGTGTCTAATGTGTATTTCTGGTAGATTTGTGCTATAAATCAAGTGATATCATTTAATTACCTGAGCACAACCATCTAAAACAGACTTTATAGTGTATTTCTGGCAGTTTCATAACACAAATAAAGTGATAGGATTTAATAACCTCAGCACAACCAATTGAAACTTTGTCTAATGTGTATTTCTGGTAGATTTGTGCTATAAATCAAGTGATATCATTTAATAACCTGAGCACAACCATCTAAAACCGACTTTAAAGTGTATTTCTGGTAGTTTCATAACACAAATCAGGTGTTAGGATTTAATAACCTCAGCACAACCATCTAAAACCGACTTTAAAGTGTATTTCTGGTAGTTTCATAACACAAATCAAGTGATAGGATTTAATAACCTCAGCAAAACCATCTAAAACCGACTTTAAAGTGTACTTCTGGTAGTTTCATAACTCAAATCAAGTGTTAGGATTTAATAACCTTTGCACGACCATCTAAAACCGACTTTACAGTGTACTTCTGGTAGTTTTATTACATAAATCAAGTGATAGGATCTAATAACTTCAGCACAACCAATGGAAACTGTGTCTAATGTGTATTTCTGGTAGATTTGAGCTATAAATCAAGTGATCTCATTTAATTACCTTAGCACAACCATCTAAAACCGACTTAAAAGTGTATTTCTGGTAGTTTCATAACACAAATCAAGTGTTAGGATTTAATAACCTCAGCACAACCATCTAAAACCAACTTTAAAGTGTACTTCTGGTAGTTTTATTACACAAATCAAGTGATAGGATTTAATAACCTTAGCACAACCATCTAACACCTACCCTAAAGTGCAAATCTGGTAGTTTTATTACACAAGTCAAGTGTTAGGATTTAATAATCTCAGCACAACCATCTAAAACCGACTTTAAAGTGTATTTCTGGTAGTTTCGAAACACAAGTCAAGTGATAGGATTTAGTAACCTCAGCACAACCAATTGAAACTGTGTCTAATGTGTATTTCTGGTAGATTTGTGCTATAAATCAAGTGATATCATTTAATTACCTGAGCACAACCATCTAAAACCGACTTTAAAGTGTATTTCTGGTAGTTTCATAACCCAAATCAAGTGATAGGATTTAATAACCTCAGCACAACCGTCTAAAACCTACCCTAAAGTGCACTTCTGGTAGTTTTATTAAACAAGTCAAGTGTTAGGATTTAATAACCTCAGCACAACCATCTAAAACCGACTTTAAAGTGTATTTCTGGTAGTTTCATAACACAAGTCACGTGATAGGATTTAATAACCTCAGCACAACCAATTGAAACTGTGTCTAATGTGTATTTCTGGTAGATTTGTGCTATAAATCAAGTGATATCATTTAATTAGTACAACCATCTAAAACCGACTTTAAAGTGTACTTCTGGTAGTTTTATTACACAAATCAAGTGATAGGATTTAATAACCTCAGCACAAGCAACCAAAAACCTACTCTAAAGTGTACATCTGGTAGTTTTATTACACAAATCAAGTGATAGGATTTAATAACCTGAGCACAACCATCTAAAACCGACTTTAAAGTATATTCTGGTAGTTTCATAACACAAATGAAGTAATAGGATTTAATAACCTCAGCACAACCATCTAAAACCTACCCTAAAGTGCACTTCTGGTAGTTTCATTACACAAAACAAGTGTTAGGATTTAATAACCTCAGCACAACCATCTAAAACCGTCTTTAAAGTGTATTTCTGGTAGTTTCTTAACACAAGTCAAGTGATAGGATTTAATAACCTCAGCACAACCATCTAAAACCTACCCTAAAGTGCACTTCTGGTAGTTTTATTACACAAATCAAGTGTTAGGATTTAATAACCTCTGCACGACCATCTAAAACCTACCCTAAAGCGCACTTCTGGTAGTTTTATTACACAAATCAAGTGTTAGGATTAAATAACCTAAACACAACCATCTCAAACCGACTTTAAAGTTTATTTCTGGTAGTTTCATAACACAAGTTACGTGATAGGATTTAATAGCCTCAGCACAACTAATTGAAACTGTGTCTAATGTGTATTTCTGGTAGATTTGTGCTATAAATCAAGTGATATCATTTAATTACCTTAGCACAACCATCTAAAACCGACTTTAAAGTGTACTTCTGTTTTTTTTTATTACACAAATCAAGTGTTAGGATTTAATAACCTCAGCACAACCATCTAAAACCGACTTTAAAGTGTACTTCTGGTAGTTTTATTACACCAATCAAGTGATAGGATTTAATAACCTCAGCACAACCATCTCAAACCGACTTTAAAGTGTATTTCTGGTAGTTTCATAACACAAGTCACGTGATAGGATTTAATAACCTCAGCACAACCAATTGAAACTGTGTAAAATGTGTATTTCTTGTAGATTTGTGATATAAATCAAGTGATATCATTTAATTACCTTAGCACAACCAATTAAAACCTACTCTAAAGTGTATTTCTGGTAGTTTCAAAACACAATTCAAGTGATAGGATTTAATAACCTCAGCACAAACATCTAAAACCTACTCTAAAATGTACTTCTGGTAGTTTTATAACACAAAAGAAGTGTTATGATTTAGTAACCTCAGCACAACCATCTAAAACCTTCGGTAAAGTGTATTTCTGGTGATTTTTTGACACAAATCAAGTAGTAGGATTAAGAGGACCGGATTATATACGTAGTCGTGCCATAAATTCTGTCTTTGAGTATAAAACACGATAAAAAGATTTACAAAAATAAAATTAAGGTTGCCTTGAACATTTGTTTTTTTCATCCGTCAACAAATTATTGTAAATCATTAATTTCAAACCGATAGTTCATGCAGGAAACATGGAGTGGGATATTAAAGAGAACCGTGTAGCAGTAATTGCGCCATACAAGAGCAGCAAAACACCAGTAGAGATTTTCAATTTGTTAAAACTTCTGAAAATTACGAAGAAGTTTGTTTACCGGACCATTAAACGTTACAACGATACGTTACTAATTGATGACAGACCAAGAAGAGGTTGGCCACGCACAACTAGGAATCTAGCAGCCATCAATTCTGTTCACGAGAGAATTCGGAGAAATCCACTCCGAAAGTAGAAAATCATGTGTAGAGAAATGAAGATCCCCACCAGAACCATGTCACGCATTCTGAAAGAAGATCTTAAACTTGGAACTTATCGCAGAAGCACAGGGCAGCGATTAACAGCGACCCTACGGCACATTAGAGCAACGAGAGCTAAAAAGTTACTGCAGCGACACGCGAATGGAAGTCATCGGCAAATTCTTTTTATGAATGAAAAAAATTTCACTGTAGAAGAAAAATTTAACTGCCAAAATGATAGGGTGTACGCCCATAGCTCTCGGGAAGCTGCAGAGAAAATTCCGAAGATAGAAAGGGGTCACCACCCAGCCTCAGTGATGGTTTGGTGGGGGGTGTCTTACGACGGCGTTGCATTTCTGCGAACAAGGGGTACAAACGCGAGCAGAAAATTACCAAAGTGACATATTAGAGCAAGTTGTGATGCCATTGAATGCATCTTTGTTCGCTGGAAAGCACTGGATTTTTCAGCAGGATTCAGCGCCCACGCACAAAGCGAAGTCATCGCAACGCTGGTTAGAGATGAATTTACCAGAATTTATTGCCGTTGCAGATTGGTTCTCTGGAAGTCCAGACCTAAATCCTTTGGAGAAGGCCTGCTCCTAACCTCATCGCAATATTGAGGCATTAACGGCTGATTTGGTAAAGACAGCAGCTTCCATACCCCTGGAAGTGGTGCGTGCTGCAATCGATGAGTGGCCGGGACGTTTGAAGAAGTTTATAAAAGAACGAGGCGGTCATTTTGCGTAATTTTATTTTTTTAAGATCATTAGTTATGTAACAATAAAATCATATTCATTTTTTTATCAGATTTCTTTTGTTTATGTAGAATAAGCCCCCCTTGTTCTAGGGACAGTATTTATGGCACGACTACGTATGTATGTATAATTCTTTTACTTCACTATTCTTTGTCGTTCCATTTTGTATAAATTATTATTTCGGGAACAACTTTGTACGTAGGTTTCCGTTTGTCGGTTGAGCAATTGTTATCATCATACTCGTATCAATTTTGTCCTCTTCGACAAACTGCCGTATAATGTGATATCTTATCACAATCGCTACGTCTTGTCACGGTGGTAGGTCCTCTATATGAAACAATTCCTAGCAGAGTAAAATATCCATCCCCAATAGGATTTTGGAACCACTGCGGAATTCTTCTTAATGGTATGGGATTGCTCATGCTTGTTCCAATCTCATTTATAACTTCAATACCAGTTATGTCTCCTGTAAAATGAGTCACGAATAATTACTAGCTCATAGCATTTTCACTATAGGGTCTTGTGCTTGATCAGAGACGCTACTTTGTCTCTTGATTTGAAATGACTTAAGGTGATATGTCCCTCGTAGTAACTAGAACTGGGGCGTTTCTATTTTACATTTTTTAATTCACTAAATTTTGTCACTTTGGGAGAACTTAGTAAGCAATAAGAAATTATTTTTCATTGTTTATTTTTTCCTAACCAAAGTACCGCGTTTTCGAGATTGCAAAAAAAACGCAGTACATAGGTTAGCAAAATCCGTGTATCATATGCTTTTATGCCGAACAGTTAAACATTCTCCCGCAATCAAAGAATGTTTTAAAACAATTTTCTCTTAATTCATGTAACATTCATAGTAATTAGAAAAACACTAACTCCGTGGCAGTAGACGTGCCATTTCTCCTTAACATTTACTCAATGTCGTATTAAATCACGATAATTACTTAATAACTTACCAAACTCCAGCAATTCTACAAATTGTCTGAGAATCCGCGCCCTTTGCTTATAAGTATTTGCGTTTACACCGTTATTGCATAATTCCATTATGAATTTGCAAAACATATCGTCGTGTGATTGAACCTAAAACCAAACATTTTTTATATCAAATGAATTCATCAAAGAATCGTATAGTTAATCGTGTTAATTAATGGGTAGTCATAATGGCTTTGCTAATAAATAATTTCCCATTAGCAATACTGATTAAGAAATTATGTAATGAAGTTTTCACCTTTTCTTTTAATATCGGATTGTCCATCACTGCTACGTACATAATTTGAGCAATACTGTCAAAAGCACACGTGTTTGACAAAAATATTTGCTCTCTGGCATCTTTTACTGGTTGCATTGAGTAGTGATTCGCGTTTCTTAATACAGGTATTTTTACGTGTCGTTCCAGCGTTATTGCATCCTTTATAATCTCCTTTTTACCGCCTAAGTACAAAGCCTGACGCTCTTCCACTTTTCCCATCCAATTTTCCACACCACGTGTGGCTTCCGCGTCACTCAGGGCATTCTTACTCTTACATAGAAGGCAAACTCTAACCATTTTGTTTTTAACATTTATGTACTCAATCGAACACGCTTTTGAGCTATGAATGTTTTCATAACATACGTAGCATTCAAATTAACCTATAGCTCCATTCTGGCAATCGCTGCACCCTTTCTCAACTGTCTTGGTTTTCTGAACAAGCTTCTGTTTCCCAGCGTCCTGTTTCTGACAGTCCACAACTATCCCCTTTGTCTGTAAAAGCTTCTTTTTTCCGTTATCCTTTTTTGCGCATGTTTTACAGAGTCGACGCTCCCCATAACCTTCCTTTTCGCCGATGCTAACTGAACACTCGTCCATGTGATGAATCTTCGCGGGGCAGTTCAAACATTTTCTCGGCCCGATCTGACCTGCAGCGCATGCTGGACAATCAGTGGATTTATCAGGAGTAATATAGGGAACAGCTGAAACATTTTTCAACATTCACATGACAACATTCGCACGTTTAAACGCAATCTGAATCGGAACTATTTTAAGAAATAGATATTTATTAATAAAAGATTTTCGGTTTTAATTAACATTCAACATCATTATACTTCATCATGCATATCTCCGTCCTCATTTTGCATTGAGATATCTGGAGTCTCAAGAACAGAATCGGCCGTGAAAATTTTGCCTTGTCCTTGCAAATATTTTATATGCTTCTGGACAAACAAATCCACTCGCATTGGAAGTTCGCCAGAAAACACATCTTTCTTTAAAATTTTAAATTTGGTCTCGCTTGCAGACGACGAAGCCGGCATTCTCCCATATCCAAACGTATCCCTACATACGTTTGTCCACAGTGGAAAGAGAGACATATGTTTGAGTATATAATCTCCAAAATTGGGAAAGTAATATGCATTTATTTCCACGCCGTCCTCTATTTCTATATCACCGCGAGCATTCTTCATTATAGCCTCTCCCCAATGGTACCAAAAATTTTTCATAGGTGCACAATCATCTTCCCCATAATCTTCTAAATTCTGCACTTTCAAAGTCTCTTCTGAATTTTCGTTTTGTTCGTCAGCTGTTATGGAGATTGATTGACCTGTATCAAAAAGTATGAATTATTTTAATTGTTAATTGATTTTTGCGTTACTTTGGACTGTGAAATAGAAGAAAACTAATACATAAACAATACGTTCACAAATCTCTGATTCTTAAGCAAAAAACCACTTTATATTTGTGGTTTTGAGGAAAACCCAGGTGTCACTTTTTTGTGATTTTGAGATATTTGCGTTTAAGTTCGCTCGAGTTCAAGAGTGAGATCTCGCAGACCCCTAGTTACTTAAGTAAAACAACACACAGAATATTAAAAAAATTTCTATAACAAAATCTGAAATTACCTGTGATTAAATTCGAAGATGTTTTTTTGCAGTTTCACACAGTGAATCGCATCCATTTGGCAATACGCCATCGTTTTCACTGTAGCATAAGATAAAAACATATCTTAGCAGGATATCGGTCATGCTTCGACACATAATGATTTCTCCTATGACAGCCAGATAAAAGCGCTTGATTTTTACCGTCTTCGAATGTTTTTTGCAAAGTGTCGAATATAATTTGACGAAGTGCGCTACATCCAAACGAATATATATAGATGGAACTGTATCTCCACGACATGCATCCGCGTACTCATCCACGGAAGAATAATTAGTATACGCTCTGGTAACTGCATTTAATAATGCCCTGGACATGTCCACAATGATTTCTCGAGGTACCAGAGCAGTCATTTGTTTTAAGTTCATTAAAAAGAATTGAATTTTGTTTGTATCGTGGCATTCCGAAAGCATTTGTGCCACGCTGACTTGTCCTGCATGGCATTTTAGTTCTATTTGATACAAAAATATCGGTCCACAATGCATGTTAAACAACTTATTAATTTTGTGGACAAATTTCCCCGAAGCATCCAGCGTTACAAAGCTATTGTCTGTATTGACGAATTTTTTAAAAATCTGTATTTGTGTATTTGTCCAGTAAAAAATGTAGAAAGGTTTAATTGTTAAATTAACTATTTCCGTAACATATGTGCTACTCGCAAGAATCTCCAGCGTCTTTAAAGCATTCGGATCTACATAATTCGCGCGGTTCTTTTCGTGTTTTGCCTGACGGTACACCGCTGCAGAATATAATGTAGGTGGCTCTGGATCTCCTACAATTTTGATGCGCTTGTTTGCTATTTCAGCGCGATATGACTCAACATTTTTATGTTTCAGGGCTTCCTGCACCTCCTTCCTGACGGGATTTCTTAACCAGCGCTTACTGCAGTTTTTCAAAGTACCCACATTAATTCTGCAACGCAAAGTAGTTTTCTCAGGGTCCTTCGAATCATCCATTCTCTATAAGCAAAAGTATTTCACTTTATGAGCTTTAGTGAGCTTCGAGGTCGCTACGCCAGAGGCGCCACTGGCGGAGCTGTTCGATATTTTATAGCCGACAGTGGGGACCTCGAAGCTCACAAAGTGTAATACTCCTGCTTATAGAAAAGTCATTTTCGAAAAAAAATATGTTATGAGATATTTGAATATAATTAGATTAATTATATTATATTATATTTATTTTGTTTATTGAGAAAACAGTTTATTGAAGTATTTATCGCCAAATTTTGCAAAAATACGTGAAATTTATATGAAATTTGTTTGAAATATTATGAATAGAAGTGTTTTAAATATATTACGACATATTTTTTGAAGAATGGAAACGTAATTTGGTCAAATATTGTGAAATTCTGTGTGGAATTATTTGAAGGTTATAAGTGACACCTGTCAAATTTAAATGTAATGTGGACATTCAAAAACGAACTTTTAATACTATCCTAATGGTGGAGGACTCCAGCGACAGGTGAAGCGACACATCGGTTGGAGTAATTTTTACGTCGCATTAATCAAGCAAAGTCTAACTTGCAAACAAGCGGACCCTGCATCATCGCGGGATTAACGCAAGGAAGAAGAAGAAGAGATTAATTATATAACACTAAATCTGAATCTCTTGTTAAAAATCAGTCGTGGTTTGCAATCCATATTTAATAACGAAAAAAAAAAGGAAAACTGAATATTAGAATTTTTATACTTGTTTGTTATTTATTATTGAATGCAACACTTGACTGACTTGTAGCATAAGATTTAGATTCAGTGGGATTGAGTTAATTTGTTTTTACTAAAATCTCTCATTACTAATGTGTTTTTGAATATGACTTCTCATAAGGTTGGATACGATCTTTCCCAGGTACTTATCTGCAAGACCAGTCTTAACTCTGCAAATTAACGTTGACTAATTTGTTTATAATATGAGAACACCATCAATGCTAAATAATTTAGTAAATGTAACATTCTGTTTACTTTAGAAAACATGATTCCAGGCATTTCTATATTAGTTATGATATATGTCAGTATTAATTAAAGTTTAAAAAATGAATTAAGTAAGAAAACTGTTTATCATTTAAAGTGGCTTGTATAAAAACCAATTTGGTTAACGTAAAGTTGCAAAGTTACAGCAGATTAAGACTCGTCTTAAATCTGCAAACGTTGATACATTTTTTATTGTATGATAATACTGTAAATTATAAACAATTTAATTAACTATAATTATTTTAATTTAATAGAAGTCAAACATTATTTTACAAAAAACTTACCTTTTATATATCCTGACTGAAGGTCATTCGAAATGTAATTCTGACAATTTTCCCACCAGAATTCGACTTATTGAAGCTGGCGCCAAATATTCTGTTCGAATTACAAAGATATTCGAGTAATCGAAGTTCGAGTTATCAAGTAAAAATTACCCATAATTCTCACTCTTGGCGCTATTGCCAACCAGTTTGATTCGAGTTATCAAAAATACGAGTTATCGAAGTTCGACTTACTGAAGTTCGACTGTACTTTCTTCATATACACCAGGAACAAACCGAGTTAGAAGCCGTTTCCCCTTTCTTCGTGAATTTGAATTGTACGTCACTTTTTCGGTCAATTTGACGAAGTCTTCGATATCGTAATCCAAAAAAATGTCAATGTCGTCGCTTTGCAAAAAAGTTTCATTATCACTAGACGCGACACTTTCATCGAGTTCCTCATGATCAGATACGTCGACTCTAGGACCACCTAATTTGTTACGGTACTCACAAGCGTAGACATATAACGAACTTCTACTTATTCGAAATAATAGAGCCTGCAAAATTTCGTCCCAAATCGAGGACTGCTTGTTTATAATAAGTTTAGTTTGTTTATTGATAAAACT
Organism: Ophonus ardosiacus; assembly: GCA_943142095.1. Lineage (NCBI taxonomy): Eukaryota > Metazoa > Arthropoda > Insecta > Coleoptera > Carabidae > Ophonus > Ophonus ardosiacus. Next base: position 19,486,879 of record OW964834.1, on the reverse strand, counting down.
ATCCTTATATCGATCCAAAATATCGACTATTTCTGTCTTCGGCACTTTTGTCGGGCGACCGCGTTTGTATATCATTGGATCCATTTTGCAAACAAAGCACTTACTACACTTCGATAGTACGAAATCTCGCTATTAACTAAGAATCATTGTTACAGTATACAATATCCAAAATGACTATTTTATGTTGGCAATACATCCGTTTTCGACGAAATAGACAATATTGATAAAACTGCATGTCGCGTAAATATGACTAGTATTTCGACTCTCTGCGGTGCGAATGACAAAATTAAGATACCGGTTTTTTACCTTCCGTCAAAAGGAAGGTATTGTTTTTGGTCAAAAAATTCGGTGGTGAGTTTTTAATGTATAAGCACGTTTTAGGGTCCCTACAATACGAATATACTATTTTTAAGATGATGTCTGTATGTGTGTGTGTGTCCGTGTGTGTATGTGTGTGTGTCTGTGTGTCCGTGTGTGTGTGTGTGTGTGTGTGTGTGACAAATTTTTCTCCGACGATAACTCCAAAACTACAATTCTAAAAATTATGATTTTTTCATATTCCTCTTCTTTACAACCATATGAAGAGCTGATTAGATTTTGGTTATAATTGGTCAACCGGAAGTACCCTTATTTGAAGTTCTTAACAGTTTTTCTTGAAAAATCGCAGTTAAATATCATTTTCGACATTTTATGTGATTATCAATAGAAAGAATATCTTATTCTCTATACGGTTCGATTATACATTTTCCTTCATATTCAATAGATATAGAGTTATAGAGAGATTAACTTTCGAAAATCAGTCAGCATTGCAAAAATTATGAAAACAACCGATATATTTAAAAAACTCTAATTGACAGATGTCAGTGGCAAGTGCAGAACCAAAGTGGAAAGTATGTGATCTGAAAGTGATATAAGTGACAGAGTGTCCCTCGCCACTGACTTGCATTTGCGGCCTCACCTCAAGATAGGAACTTATAATGTCAGAAGTAAGAGAAAGACAAAAGAGAAGATGTAAGGACTGTATAGCAGAAGATTTGAGAGAGGAAGAACTGTGTCACGAAGGTGCTTTGGATAGGAATGAGTAGAAGAGAAGTGTAAGAAACAGTGACTTCTAATAAAATAGGGCAAAGTTGAAGCAGGAGGAAGTGTTAAGTGCAATATATAATATACGTTCGTATTCGTATTAAAATTTTATTAGATTTTAGAATCTTTTCAAAGGAACTTTCAGTATGGATATGTAAAAATAGTGTGTTCTTGTTACAATTATACAGGATATATAGAATATTTTTGAAGGAACTTTTGGTATACGATATGTACAAAATACATCGAATTGACGGAAGGTTTTGTGCTGGCCACAACAGATTTTTTAGATATAGAGATGTTTAAATAGTTTGGATAAATATTGCTTGTATTTATTGTATATTTATATTTTTTATATTTTACATTGTTATATTTCATGTAAGTACCCTCAATTATACAATAAAATATAAATTAAGAGATAAATTGTTCATTTTTTTACCCCTTTTACTACATCTACACGTATATAGTTCTTAAAACGACCGCTAGAGGGCGGCACCTATTGAAACTACCAGAAGTACACTTTAGGGTAGGTTTTAGATGGTTGTGCTGAGGTTATTAAATCCTATCACTTTGTTTGTGTTATGAAACTACCAGAAATACACTTTAAAGTCGATTTTAGATGGTTGTGTTAAGGTAATTAAATGATATCACTTAAGTTATAGCACAAATCTACCAGAAATACACATTAGACACAGTTTCAATTGGCTGTGCTTAGGTTATTAAATCCTATCTCTTGATTTGTGTTATGAAACTACCAGAAATATACTTTAAAGTCGGTTTTAGATGGTTGTGCTGAGGTTATTAAATCCTAACACTTGATTTGTGTTATGAAACTACCAGAAATATACTTTAAAGTCGGTTTTAGATGGTTGTGCTGAGGTTATTAAATCCTAACACTTGATTTGTGTTATGAAACTACCAGAAATATACTTTAAAGTCGGTTTTAGATGGTTGTGCTAAGGTAATTAAATGATATCATTTGATTTATAGCACAAATCTACCAGAAATACACATTAGACATAGTTTCAATTGGTTGGATGGCGGGTATCCATGTTCCCATTACCTTCTAACTCCCATCCAAAATCCTTCGTCGGCGGCTGAAGAAGCATATAACAAAGCTCATGTTTCAACAAGAAATACAATTGAGCGTTGTTTTAGTCAGTGGAAAGGCATGTTTCGCGCCCTTTACAAAGAAATGGACCTATCACTTAAAAATGCGAAAATTGCTATTATAGCTATGGCAGTGCTATATAATATTTAAAAAAAATCTGGAGATGAAGAAGATTACAGTAAATATATCAAAACAATTAAATTTAAGTATTTTCTGAGTTATTTTATGACAGGTGATAATGAAGAAGCCGAAGAAGCTGCAGTCCAAGTTCAGTTATCTCCGTGCCGTCAACCAACTCAAGTTATGAGAGGGAATATTTTTCGACAACAATTTATTCGAAGATATTTTACATGAATTTAATATTAACGTTTACCTAGTGTTACTGAATAAATGAAATACGAGTATGCAGGTACATATTTTTATTTGGGACACAAAATTTACAAAATTATAATTGTTTTTTTAGTATTTCTTTTTCCATGTCTATTTTTTCTTTTAGTGATTTTTGTTCCTCTAATTCGTATTTTTCCTTTTCTTGTCTGATTAAAATTAATTTTAATTTTTCATTTTTAAATTGTGGAGTTCTTCTTCTCTTCTGCATCGAGCATTTAAAACTCCTGAAACTTCTCCACATATATTTTCTTCCAATGTTTTTTTGGAAATTTTGTTGGCCTGCTTCTTTCTTTTTTTTTGTGGGTGCTTCCTCAAAATTAGATGGCGTAGATATGAGATCTGCTTCTATATTTTCGATAGGAGTGGCTCGAGATCTTGGGTTTGGGATGGGAATGGAGATTGAGAACGAGGAATGGCAGTAGATGGTGCAGGAGGTTGGGGAATAGTAGCAGATGGTGCAGGGATTAAAATTCTACACGTAAAAATATTATTTATTTATTAAAATTTATTATATAAATACAAATTACTTAAATTTATACTTTATACCATCACCTATCCCAGGAATACCCAGGAATAATACAACTATCAATTCCATTCAAGCACACACATTCTTATCTTTCATTTATTTCAACATGACTCAGAAGCAGTGGCCTACTAGGAGCTACGGGACCTTGCGATCCTCAACAGGTAGGCCTCTACATATTTGAAGAAATGAATACTAATTTTGAAACTTGTAATACTTGATTAACACAAGACAAATTTGAATTACAAAAATGAAAATAATTGATTACTAAAATGAAATTTAGACTTGACAGTTAACATATTAGAGAAGTAGTATCAGTTTGTGAAATAAGTGTATGGACCGATGTAAATGAAATTATTTGAATATGAGCCTTAAAGTACGCCACTGCTCAGACTCTCAGCATATATTTGCTCATTTCAACCATATATTTAATTTATATAAGAAACTTTTCGACAAATATTGACTAAAATCTGCATATTAATTTTTTCGAATTTTTTACATTACTTGCCCTTAACTAATACCTTAGTGTATTTTTGTAATAAATATATAAAGAGAAGGAGGAATATTTATCGAAAAATTATTCTTTTACTTAATATTTATAATATTTACCCAGATTCTACGTCCACTATATATTCCTCTTTGGATGGTAAACCATCGGAGTCAAAATCATTTGTGTCCACTTGAAAATCAGTCGGACACACACTGGCTACAAACCAGTCTGTTTCAGATGGTTCCTCTATAGTGGATGGTCCTCCTCCTGTTCCCTTTAAATATTTTTTGTATTTGGCAATATTTGTTTTTGAAGTTGCCTTGACTCGGAACCAACATTCTCGTAGCCGCTGGGCACTCCTATTAAATCCAAAGCTACGAAATTTTGTTTCCAATTCTTCCCACTTCTTTCTTCTAGCTTTCGCCATTTTAATATCATTGGCTTTATTTTCCAAAACATTCGAATTTTGTTGGACAAAATCCAGCAAAATTTTTTTTTTCTTCTACAGTAAATAATGTGCGATCTGTTTTAGGTTCCGGTTTAGAAATCTATATTACACATAACCAAAATATTATTTTCTTTTTTCAAAATAAATATGTACTAGTACACATTATTTTAATACTTTTATTATAAATGATAGGTATATCACATTATTGCAAATTAAAATTTTAGGTTAGTTTAAAAATATATAGTAAAGAACAATTCTACGACATATACTTATAAATTATTTAAAAATAACGTAAAAAATATAATAATAAATTGTTAATTTTTATTAAAAACTTACTTTCTAGGTGATATTTCAGAATGAGCACACACAACACTGTCCAATATGGCGGGAACGGCAAGAACAAAGAACACTAATGCAATATGCAATGTTGCCAAGTATACTTTTCACGAAGTATTGCTATTTTAAGTAGTGGGAAATTTTAAATGTGAGAATATCAATATTTGAAATAGTACAATTTCACGAAATAGTAATACTTATAGTTATGAGCGACGTAGTGCTACTTCATAATATGTGAGAATACGGGCCAATGTCTCTGCTTGGAAACGGATTCTTGGTACAGCGTCTCGCTAGATAAGAGAAGGTTCGGGGTTCAAATCCATGCAGAGTCATTGAATTTTTCATAATTTCTTTCGTCGTTTATTTAATTTACAATTAATTCATTTCAACGAAAACTCATTTCACACAAAGTAACCTGAATTCACAGTAACGAAATCTAATTTATCACTCCTGAATACCGATTTGGCAATAATGAGAACTTGATTAACACAATGATGAAACTTGATTACAACAATCATAAAAGTTGATTACAACAATGTTGATCACGCTAGCAGCGAGAATAAGTAACCGGAGGTTTGAAATAAGTTTTTGATTTGTTGAAATTAGTTTTTGTTAGTGAGAATTTAGTTTTCTTTTACGTAAAATTAGTTTTCGTTAAAGTGAAATTATGTTTTGTTAAATGTGTGTGATATCAGTTTTCGATAATGTGAAATCTTTATGATTTCTTTATTTGAAAACCAGTAAAAAAACACCTGTCTCTTGTCCATTTTTAAATAGTTAATAATGCTGTATTTTAGATAATCGATACAAATTTCAATAATTTCTAATAAATGTCATAAAAATATGCATCTCTTTAATAATTTATCTTAATATTATTAAATTACCATATTTGAATTGTCACCAAAAAATATTATTATTGTTGTAATATGTTTCATTAGTGTTTTCAAGTTTAATTATTTTATTAAATAAATAAATAAATATATCATCACGGCATATTACCCATTTCTGAGTGTGCCACAATCTGCTTTATCGCAGATATCGGTAATGATAATGACATATTTGTACCGTGCGGGCGCTTACCAGGCGTCACCTCACGGGCACTCATTGCTGGCGTGGAGAGTGCAAGACAGGGGTCACTTTTGTGCCATTTAAAATTCGAAATATTTGGCGTCGTTCGGGATCGAACCCGGTTCCCAGGTTTGCGACCAGACACTCTGGCACGCGGCCATGGGACCCCATGCGATACTCGACAATATTTTATTTATTATTCATTATTGTATTCAAAGAAGGAACTTTGTGTTTTCATTTTTCAAATTAACATATTCATTTTACCAATATGTTCAAACGGTTAACCAACATATTGATTATAATAACTATTTGGTAGCTTTTTTTTTTTAAAAAAAAAAACCTGTAATGGGGTATTACGGCTTAATCGAATTAAAAGAAAATAGCAAAAAAATACGAATGTATATGCTGAATAACGAATATTAATAAAAAAATGAAATGGTATAATTGAGATATTTCGGAAATAAAGGGTTTTTAGTTATAGCGCTTCGACACTAATATGAAAATATTTTGATTGGCGACTGAGAGACCACCTACACATGTATTACAAATAGCACGTTAGGAGGTGGGGATTACTACCAATGGAAGTTAAGAAATTCAAATTCGAAAGGAGAGGCTAACATTCCTGTACAGCAGTTTTCAAACAGTTTTTATTTTAACATAAATTTCTTGTATTAAACTTAATAATTTAAATACACCTGTAATTATAAAGTATGTAGACTTATACAGTGTTATAATATTCATTTATTTTTATGTAAATATAACTTAAAATAGCATATATTTCAAGAACATTTAGGTCCATGATGAAAACAGTTTGATATAAAAACACATAAATGTGACGTCACGTCAATCTTTTCAAAATTCGGGAGACCATAACTCGCTTATTAATAGGAATTTTTTCACCGAATTTTCATCAATAGTCTTAGTTTTCCTAATATTTTCAGATGAAATTATAAAAAAAGAAATGGTGTAATCCCCCATTGCTACCAAAGATTAAATATTATAAAAACACTGGCCCATCGCAAATGGGAAGCAGATCAAAAGACTTTAACACTGCTGTATAAAACACTTATTAGATCAAAAATAGACTATGGCTGTATTGGGCTTCCAAATTATCAAGAGATGGCGCTGACGTCAAACGTTAAAATTCAAACGAATGGTACATTTTTCGCTGGCTTCCATAAGAGTACAATTGGTGTGAGACTAATTTTCGTAGTTTTAAATTTAATTTCGGATTTAGTATAGTGTTTTTTTGTTAACTTCGGTAGAATTGTGTTTGATCTTTCTTGTAGTAACAATTTAGTGAGAGTTTTAATAATATTTTAATAATTTTAGTAAGTATTTGTAGGTTAAGAGTATTTTAGTCATATTTTAATTAACAGTATATTAGTTTTTTAATAAAAAAACATTTGATTTCCTTTATTTAGATTGTATTTCATTGCTGTAGTTGTACATATATTAATTTTTTTCATAGCTTTACTTTTATTTCATTGTTTTTCTTTCATAATGAACAATTTTCTTTGCTTAGATTTAGATACTATTTGTAGATTTGGGAATTGTAGTGTATCATCTAGAAATATGGTGGAAGGCCAGCAAGTAATAAATAGTGGCCACATAATATTATGTGGTAAATATTTTCGGAGAAAATTCCATCGTAACTTTAACCTATAAATTGCATATCTCCTAATTTGTTCATTAATTTTTTAAAAATCAAAAACTTACCTGTTATATTAGCAGTCATTCAGATCCTACTAAGAATAAAACAATAATAGCCGAAGATAAAAGGGTATTAAAATTCGTATACAAGTAAATACAATCCCTGAATAAAACAACCTTCTTTATACATGTACACTTCACTCAGTTCAGAAATCTGCCACCAGTGGTGCATTGTAATATTGGAAGCCCAATAGTCTACTCAAGTATTCACAAAGAATCAGGAGTTCCACCCCTCAAATACAGAAAAGCCCAACTTATTGCAAACTACATTACTCAAATATCCTGTCAAACAAACCATCCCGTACATAAAATCCTATTCAAACCAAATACAAATCCACCAATATTAAAAGAACACTCCATCCTATCATCCCGATTTAAAACAATCCTACAAACAAACAAACTACACATATCAAAAGTAATACCTCAAAACACCTCAAATATTCCTCTCTGGACAATAAATACTGCTAAAATCAACACGAATTTGACAGCATATCCGAAAGAAACTACACCTCCAGCGACATAACAAAAACATAGAGAACTCTGCGACAAATATAGAGACAACTTACGTCTATACAGATGCATAAAAAAATAAACAAGGTACAGGAGGAGCAATAATAATAGAAGAAACTATAATCAAACACCATCTACCCAAAACAGTTTCTATCTTCTGTGCCGAATCATTCAGCATATTAACCACCCTTAAACATATCAAAACCTTAAATCCACCTGGGAAGTACACAATATTCACTGACTCCCTATCCGTTCTCAACGCCATAAACAAGTTATATCCCAAACATCCCATCATGCAAAATATCAAAGAATACATCCATACCCTCCATACCCAAAACTACATTTATTTAATATGGATTCCCTCACATAATTTGAAAATTTTCGTCCGTGCATAAAGTTTTGTATGTACCACGAGCGTAACTTGCTTTTATGGCCTTTGACGTGTTTTTATCCCTCGGCTTACGCATCGGGCCCAAAATCCCGCCGCAGGCCATAAAAGCCTCCTTACGCTCTTAATACATAAGCAACTGTTAGATAAAGGATATAAAATCGTGTTATTTTTTTTTAGGTTAACATATAATGTATGTAATTATTACAACATATCTCTGTAATTAATTTTGCTCCATAGAAAAAGTTATTTATCATATTTGGATTAATGATCTACCTAATTATTATAGTTATTAGTTTTTAAGGGCCCAAAATTTATTTTTTAATAGTTAGTTGACATTTATCATTTATCCCTCGTAGGCCCGAATCCTGCCGAAGAGGAGCGAATGTTTCTGAGCGTTCGTATAGTTGCCCCTTACAAACTTTCTGCTTTATATAAATAGAGATGCTAGATATTCTGGTTAGTAATTCGTATTTTGCATCAGAAATACTTGTTACTTATTTCACCCCCTTCATAAAACACTGAGCACCAGCTTTGCGTTTTGCAAGCTTATGCCCCAAAATACTGGCGCGAAGTTTTATGAAAATATGGATGCATCGGGAGACAACTCATTTCATAGCTAATATTAAAGTAGTTTTTATTATTACGCTTCATTGAAACCAGACTGGAGTCAAAAATTTATACTTTATGTAATGTGCAATTAATTTTGTGAATTTTAAAAACAAAAACTGATTCGTGTTCAGTATATCATGTAGTATCTAGCATTTAATTTTTTTCTTGAAGTATTTAAACACTGTATGGGTCCCAATATAACAGGCCCGCTATTCGAGGTCGCTCCTGTGGCTGGATCGCGCCATATAGAAAAGTAGAAATGTGACGTCACGTTGCTAAGCAACTGGCGTTAATAGAAACGTAGCTACAATTTCGTATCGCGCCACCTTTTTAGCTTGATTCCCCTTACCCCGTAACATCCGCGTAGAAACGACTCAAAACGTTGATTTGGAGTTGTCGCATTGCTATTCTGCCTCTCTCTTTTCTACGTGTGGAAGTGAGAAAAAGAATAAACACAAGAAAGCACATGGCTATGTGATGTAAACACACTGTCTGTGATAACGACAAAAAGTAAGTATACTTCCAAGTACTTCATAATTGTATTATTTATCACAATGAAAAGTAAAAAATAATTATTTATAGATATGAGAGTACAAGCAGAACATTGGGCAGTTCTTTTAGATTATTGCGAATTGCACCCCGAACTAATAACCAACAAATATCAGTCTGGAAGTGGAAAACATGATTTTAACAAACTGGGCAGAACTCACGCTATTATTAAATGCTTTAGGACTTGGAGAGAAAACTGTCGATGGATGGAAAAAGGTTAGCAAGTACCTACTTATATTCTTTAATTTGTCTAATTAACAAAAAAACATTATAGTTGTTCGATTTAATAAATGTAGAGTTTAAGGGACATTTTTATTTACCATAAGTGAAATAATTGTTATTAAACTTCTTGCAGACTCTTACCGACTGGAAAAGTAAAACAAAAGCAAAAGCAGGGAGTGTAGGAGATTATCAAAGAAAAACTGGCGGCGGTGGCCCTTGCTCTATAGTAATAAATTCTTTTGAAGAAAGATTATTGAAAGGGGGAAGGACTGCTATCGAAGGAAATATTAATATACGTGAGATTGGATTTAAAAAAACGAAAGGTATTATCTTATATAATTTCATTAAATAAAATAAAATTTATAACTTTTGAGGTATTTTTAGATTGATAATCTAGCACAGTGCCACAAGCCGTCGACTACAATTTCAACATGCAGTAATTTAGAATTACTAAGTCAGGCCAATTCGTATGAAGGTATTGCAACAATGATCCCTAGTTTCGAGAAAATGAATTCAACATTTCAAACAAGAGAAACAGTTGTTCTTCCTAGTACACACTCCACGACCATTTCTAGTAGTAGTACTGTTTTATCACTTAGAGATACGACTTCATCCTTCAAAACTAAGGAAACAATTATTGCACCTCCCTGTACAAGTTCCATCACTATTTCTAGTATGGATAATTTTTTGTTATAAGGAGATACGAATTCATCAGCAACTGGAACATTCCTTGCAACCCCTAACACAAATTCCGTCGCCATGAGCACTGATAATATTTTGTTACATGATAATTTTAACGAATTATTATCAACTCCCGCAGCAACAAATTCTGCCGCTGTAAGTAATATCTGTAATAAAGCAAAGAAATCCCGTAAAGTCAATGAAAAGTCTGTGGATAAAATTAAAATTATGAATGATGAGGTACTGGAAGTATTAAATCATATAAATAATAATTTAACAAATCTAAATAACATTATATCAGATTTTTTGCCAGTCTTAATAAAAATTCCTCGTAAGTAATAATACAATTGACACTACTATTATCTATTTTGAAATTAATAATATAGGTTCGTATGTATAACATATTTTTTAGGTTTTGAAAGAATACTATTTTATTTACATATAATTGATTTCATACAATGAAAGAATACTGTTTTGTTAATGTAATAAATATTTATATAAATAATACATATGGTAGAATAAAACAATTAATTAAAAGTATCTGGCTATTAACGTTTGTCTTACTATCTGCCCTTCATTTACTCCCAAATTCACAAATTCTTCGTCATTATCTGGGTCTAGATTATTTCCAACTTGTGGTAAAACATTGTCAACTCCTAATCTACCTTCTGTACAAATATTATGCAGCACGGCACATGAAATTATATTTCCAACTTTCTCAGGGTCGTATCTTAATACTCTTTCGCCAAGAATGCACCGGAATCTACCTTTCAAGACGCCATTACATCTTTCAATACAATTTCTTGCTAATATGTGTTGTTGTGTATAACGATCTTCTGGTGATCCCGGGTTGGCATAGGAGTCATCAACCATGGTTGCTGTGGATAGCCCGAATCTCCTAACAACCATGAAGTGTGATCACCGGCATTATAGCATTCTCGCAGTTCTTCATGAACAATAGAATGTCTCCATATGTACGAATCATGCGTTGCACCCGCATATCGTGCATTAATATTAAGAATTTTTAAGTCTGCATCACATACCTGCATTTAAATTATGATAGATTAAGCAAGTATTTTTCAGACAAGCAATAAAATAACTTACGATTTGTACATTTTTTGAATGGTATCCTTTGCGGTTTATATAATTATGTTCTTCTTGATTGGGTACGATAATAGCTACATGGGTACAGTCTAATGCACCTAGTCAATGGAAACAATAAATTATTATGATTTTAAAACGTTTAACTTTATATTACCTATGATACCTGGAAAGTTGTACGATTGCATGAACCGCTGTTTTATTTTAATTTTTTCTCTTTGCGTCGTCGGAAAAATGATCCAGTTTTCACTCATATGGGTTACAATTAAATTGCTTACTTTCACATATGTCGATATAATATTTTGTGACATTGATAATAAGTAACTCTGTCCTAGTGTTCTATGATATGATCCAGTTGCATAAAAAAATAAAACTGCAAATATCTTTAGATCCGGTGTAATGGCATTCGGATGTTGACTATAAGACATATAGGGCACAAGTTGCTGAATTACATAGTGCACCATATCTTTTGTAAGTCTGAATAGCTCTATGAAACGTATATCGCTCAATGAAAAGGGATCACTTTCATTTCTCATTATACGTCTTTCTAAATTATTATTATAGATAGCCACCCTTCTTTCTTCTTCTAATAAATTTTGCATAGCAAACATTTGAACTGGATGCATCTATAAACTCGATACAAACAAATTATTATTAGTACTATATGAAATATTCAAGAATATAAATAAATTAAACTATTAAAATATCTTACCTTTTAGGTTAAATGTCAATTTTTGACAGAATATTCGTAATAACAGTCGAATTTTACTGAACAGCTAATATTTACCCGAACATTTCCGAAGTAGTTTTCTATTCTATTTTACGACGGCGCACGATACGAAATTATAGAAAGATAGTATTATTTTCATGACGTCATCTTTTTACTTTTCTATACGGCGCGATCCAGCCACTGGCCTCCGAAGAAGATTGTCCGCCACTGCTTATATTTAGCAACTTGAGAGACTCGTGAGCAGAGCTGGTTCACCATGTTTTCTTTTTATATTATTAATTATTGGTCATTGCGGGACCAATCTAGGAAAACAAGTTGTGAAAATCAATCGTTTGTATGTTTTATAGTAAATGCTAAAATTTATCAGTTAGCAACCCAGATTTGGGGATTTAAAATTATGAAGACATTATACTTATTTCTGCGGAAACATTCCGGATTTAGGCACACTGAAGGCTCATAAAAATCCATTTAAACCGCCTAAATATAAAACAAAAATGGGCAGAAATAATAATTGCAATTTGTATTATTTTACTTAATGAACCAGTATTAGTCTTTGTATAATATTTCAATGTTATTTGAATGTATGATCACATGTAAAACGAGTTATTAGTGAACTGGCAATGCTAACAAGTCTTTTTCAGATTTTTTTGTTGGGTTTTCATTACTACATCTAATATTGATAATTATTTTGTGAATTGTGAGTTCGGAGTCTGGGAGATAAGTACTGAGTATGAATTCACGATTCACGGAACAGTCCGGCGTGAAATCAGAATTCGCCACCTTCTCACATGATCTGACGTACTATCTGATGTCATCGGTAACATTGGATACTGCTACTATTGCCAACAGTGTCAATGGCCACCGATTACCAGATAAGCCTCTAATTTTGGTTATAGAGGATGATCAAAATCAAGTGATAGTCCTGTGACCTAAATAGATCTCAATATTTAACTCCGCGGAAATAAGTATTACAAGTTGAATGCCATTCATAGGCGTGTATTGTTCTGTGAACTTTTAAATATTTGTTCTAATATTCGTTACGTTCTTTATTTCTTTTTACCGTCTGTATTAGAGCTTATTTAATGAGAGTTTTTAGGTTGTTACCATCCGAAATGGTTTTAACGGATGAACACCATAAATTTATTGTCGAAGCGTATTTATATTCGAAAGTATGAAGCGAAGAGTTAATTTATGTTTTAAAGTTAATGATTTTGACTATATTCTTCTTCTTTCGTAACTCACACTGCTACAAATATCTCTTCTTTCCAGTCCTATCACCTAGAGGAAGTATAAAAATCCATAATTAAAAGTAATATGCTAAAATATTGCCAACAACTTACCTATTTGAGGTTACATGTAAAAGCCTCATCTACATGTTGGCCCAACTAACGTCAATAAACCAATATAAACAAATATAGGTGAGGCAAAGCAAGGCGAGTCGGCGCAAGTATTTTGCGTCCACACGTTGGCAAGTATTTGGCCCAGACTATTAGGCCAGTGTCAGACGTTTCTCGTTCAATAAACCAATATAAACAAATATAGGTGAGGCAAAGCAAGGCGAGTCGGCGCAAGTATCTTGCGTCCACACGTTGGCAAGTATTTGGCCCAGACTATTAGGCCAGTGTCAGACGTTTCTCGTTCCTTTGACTCGTGCACCAAAAACCGACTCTGTGACGAGCGTCGGTAAATGGCGAGTGGCCAATGCCAGTCGCTACAAAGTTAGACAAAAAGCCTTTCCACACGTTGGTGTAAACTCGGCGTTGGCTTTCATTCGATTAACCTCGGCCAACAATAGACGAGGATTAACTATAGGCGAAAAAATGAAAAAAAATCAAAGTATCTGACATCTGGTGGCAAAAATAAAAACCTTAGAGTTGAGGAAACATTGCGCGATTTATATTTCGTTATATGGCATTTATGTTACAAAAATAAAGTTTGCTTGAATTTGTGTAATACGACAAGCAAAAATAAACATTGTGTACCGCAGTGCAACAATTATTATTATTATTATTATTGTTTATTTGATAGCAAGCTATTACAATCTATACAAAGAGAGGTTTGGTAACCATTAAAGTATTCTACATTTTTAAAAATATGTACTTAAGAATAATTTTACATATTGTGCCAAGAGTAGAAAAAATTCTAATATATACATTAATTTGTTTAATTACTATAAATTACCTATGTGTAACATCATAGCTCAACCTTATATTGCATATTATTTAAATAAATTAATAATAGGAATATATTATAAAGTAATACCATTTGTAATACCTACAGTATGCATATTTTTTAAAAAAAAGCAATTTCAATGAGAGAATAAGGTAACCAAATTTTATGAGTATAAGATAAATCATGAAAAAAATAATTACTAGTGACAGGACTAGCTAAACAAATAAATTATAACCAATCGATCATTCGTTAAGAGCGAAGCTTCTTAAGACTAAACATTTAATTACATAAAATACAACATTATTTATTTTGTCAGTTGTTAAACTTTGTAACAATGTGGGAAACTCAATATTACTATTATTTTTTAAGTAAGAAACTAGATAAAAGTCGCTGTAAGGTTTGTAGATTGGACATTCAATAAAAAAGTGTTGAAGGTTTTGTTCTTTATTTAAATTACATATGGTGCATAACGATAAAGAATCCCAGTAATGTCTAGAGTTATATACATAGAGAGAGACAAATCATTTGCTTGTAAATCTGAGACTGGAAATAATTCTTTGCTTCATTAGACTTATTTTGTTTGTTAAGTAGGGTTCGATTTGAAAGTTTGTTTTAATTATTTTTTAATGTAAGTCATAACTACCATTAATGAGTGAATTTATATCTAATTCTAGAAGATTTCCTTTTAGACTAATGAGTGTTTTATTTATATCCTGTTTTGTAAATGAATCGGTTGTAATTAAATATGAAATATTGTAGTTATGCAGTAAATCTTTAAAAGGGAATACCAATTAAAATCTATTATATTATATTCAGAATTATCTTAAGTTTTAAGTATGGAAAGAATTATTTTAGGGTATCTTTGAATGTCCATTAAATTAATTTTGTGTAGCCAGTCTAGTGTCCTTTTAAGAATTTGAATAAGCGCACTGATTGTTTCAGTTTCTAACAGTAACATATAGTTTGGTGTAGTTACAGGACATCTAAAAATTGACTTAATGGCTTTAATTTGTGATGATTCTAATTTTTCCCAGTATTTAAATGACCAAATTTCGGAGCCGTACAGCAAGGTTGCTTTTACTATAGAGTCCATAAACATTTTTTTCTTTCCATCCCTGCGATTTTCCCCTGATTAAAATATTATTAATCCTGCCTGTTGCTAACGTGGCTTTCTTTACAGCTTCTACAAATTTTCCTGAGGCGGAAAACGTTACCCCTAAGTAATTAAATTTATTTACCGTTTCAATAATATGGTTTTTATATTTAAAGATGTAAGGGTTGTTCTTGGAACGACCAGGGTGAAAATGAATTATTTTTGTTTTACTAGTGTTAACATTAAGAGAATTCACATTACAATATTCTTCCAATAATTTTAACTTTTTTTGTAAACTGGCTGCAGAGTCACTAAGGATAGCCAAATCATCAGCATATGCCAGCATAATTACATCATTGACACCATCTATATTAAATCCTCTAAAACCATTAGTTCTAAAGTATTTCTCTAAATCATTTATGAATAGAGCGAATACAATAATTACAGAACTGATACTATAACATAACATACGTTTCCAAAAGACAATAGTTTGAAAAATAAGTGGAAAGTACTACTAAGGACTGGTAAACCTATTTTGAAATGGATGATGGTTTGCTCTGAACATTTTTTAACGACAGATTTTTATCCAGATATATTGAAACTATAAATTGTATTTTTAATTGTATATTAACTGTAATTGTCAATATAGCAAATGAATACACACAAAAAAATTAAAAAAGGGCTCTCTCCCTAGTAAAAAAATTCCTAAGAAACAGTTTGAGTCAACTGAGACTTCTAGTACTTCTGCAAGGGCTATACGAGGTATAAACAGGTGTACAAAGCAATACACACAAATGATACCATATTTATTTAGTTCTTTTAACTGATTTTTGTTCCAACAATTTTAGGATATGCAGTTTCCCAACTGATGCTTCGGAAAATGTAATTATGGAAGGTATTCCGGAGGTATTAAATGAAGAGGAGAATTTAGAGGAAGAGGAGATACCTAGAGCAACTATAAAATTCTAATTCAAGTCAATGCGATATTACAATTAAATCCAAATAGTCCAGTCAATAGAGGTTTTTACCCAACAAAAGGTGGGGAAAAAACAATTTTAACATATGTTGTTTTGGTCGAGATGGGGATGAAAAATTAAAATTTGTGACCTTGGGGAGGCTCGGCGTGAGCCGCCATCTTGGATTAAAGGTGCAAAAAATGAGTTTTTTGCTATTATCCCGAAAACAGTGACCCGTATCAAAATTTTACTAGAATACAAAATTAAAGCTCGGAACTTTTTGCTTTAGTGATCCACTTATTGTATGAATTTTTTCTGCGCTTCATAGTTTTGAATGCGTAAGCAATTTTAAAAGCTGTTTCAAACTTTTCGATAATATCTAGACTACTGTTAACATCTTTGTTGTTGATAATATCATTCCAAGAGAATGGTTCGAGCAAAGCTAAAAATTTACTATTATTACGTGAATTATAGATCCTTTTGGAGATACTGGTGTTACATGGCAATTTTCCTAGGTCTTCAGCGATACGCCATATTGCATCATGGTCTGATATTCCATTTGCCCACATGACACAATGATATGCAAAAGAATGTTTAAGAATTCAACTTAATTTTTTTTTCTCAGGATCTTCTACAGGAGTATCACTTCCCTCATATTGGAAAAGCCTAGTTTTTTTTACGAACACGAATTGTTTTTTACAAGTTAGAATTGAGCCTCTACCTCCATATCTGTCGCTATCTCTTTAGCAGAACATAGCATTTGTTTGAAACCATTAGTTCTATAATTATCTAAAAATTTCATAATATTTTTTAAAGCTGTTACACACTCGTTAATAATTATATTTGGACTTTGAAGTTGTTCAGAAACGTTATTTATATGGAGCAAAACATCATACCAAGTTACTACAAAACAGGTAAATTTAAAGGAGGAAATTTTGATTGCTAACGATTTACTTTTATTTCTGGTATCAGTGTCTCTTTCATTGGCCAAAGATATTTCAACAAGAGTATCACACACTACACACTTCACCCAACTGATATCGCAGGGGAGTTATTGCATTTATTCGGCTTTCCCACCTCGTTGTACTAAGACTTGTCACAGTCAAAGATGTATTTTTTTCCTTAAGAACACTCCATCTTCGAGGTGAGCTTGATAGAAAGACGAATAACTCTTGAACGATGGAGAAGAAGTTAGATTTTTCTCCAGATTTTGTTGCTGCATCATTCACTACTAAGTTCAGCGAATAGTATGAACATGGTCAAGAAACGTATTAGGATTTTCGTTCAGAATGCGCCTTTATATTCCTGAATTTGCACCCTTCATGTTCGATCCGTTGTCATATCCTTACCTACGTATATTTTTTAAATCCAAACCTAGAGTATCAAGTTCTCTTAAAAGTATTTGAGTTAGTCCCTCTCCTGTGGTTGTCTCAACTGGTAAAAAAATAAAAAAATACACTTTAACCATAAATTCTTCTCCAAATTCCTTAGTAAAGATTCTAACTACTAAAGACATTTGTTCAGTCCGACTTGAGTCGGGAGTACAATCTAGTATAAAGCTTTAGTATTTCGCTTCTCTAATTTTATCCAATATACTTTGACGTATTTTGTTAGCGATACGCGATATAAACTCACTTTGAATGTCATGGCTGAGATAATGAACACTGCCAAAACTAGATTTCTTTTCTATTCTTCTTAGATCTTCCTTTGCCGTAGGATCAAATTTTCCCAGAATTTCGATTATTAAAAAAAAAAAAAACCGTTATTGTGTTGGAATAGTTGATCGGATGATCCTCTTAATGCTAACATTTGAGATGCACATAACTGGACTACTGCGACTACTCTCTGTAATATTTCTCTCCAATATTGACGTTCTTCATTTAATAATTTTTAATGTTCATGGTCGATAGTATTTTCTTTTTTAAGCATAGTGTCAAGCTCCATCCACTTAGTAAAACATTCCATGTGTTTTGAAGAACATTCGTGAACTTTTAAAGATCTTGAAATATTTTTTCAATCACAATAACCATTTTGCGACCAATTCGAAGCTTTGTCAGAATTCTTAAAAAGAAACAACAAAAACGATAAACAAGTCCGCCGAAACTAAATAAATTAAACACTTGCTATGGAATATTTCACCGTTAAGCATGGTCCTTTTATAAAAATTTTCAGAAAATTGTCTCAGAATCATTTTTTGGAAAAGTAATACCTCTTATTTGGACGGGTCCTTTTTCAATTAATAATTGATGATAATTTTGAGACATTCCGTAAACAGGCCATTTGGCAGGATCTGTAGAAATCTCGTTTTCAAAAGCTAATTGTTTATTTGCTTCTGGAGATTCTACGAGACAGATTTCATTCCTCATTTTTACATTTTCTTGGACAACCTGTAAATAGAATTGCCAGAGATATATTCTTTTTGCCAAATAGGATGACTTACGCAAATATATATTAGACTGTATTATTATTATTATTATTATTATTATTATTACTATTATTATTAATAATAATAATTTTCACACTACTTCAGGATTATTATTATTTATTATTATTATTTGTTATTGTACTGATATAATTTTGCTGGAAATAAAGTGCAGTGTAAGGCGGTAAGAAAATAATTGGCGCATGGGCAGGTAAAGAGGTATAAGTTGAAAATGTGGATTATTGAGAAACTGGATTTACAAGTATTATCGTGTTCCACAAATGTAGATATTATTAAATAAAAAACAAAATATGACTTTATTATAGTTAAAATACATATAAAAACAAATTGTTAATAATCATGTTGTAAACTTTTTATTTGGAAGAAAAACAAAAATACATATTTCTTTTGGCACAAAAAAAAAAAACGAAATTGTTGACATATCACTTTTCACAAAAAAAAAAAAAATTCAAATATTAGTCTTCCTCTTCGTCGGAATCAGTGTCTGGAAGTAGGTTAACGGTATCACTTTTTAATGGAAGTCCCCTATAGAATTCATGAAAATTTGGATCTATGTACGGTAGCAATTCAATGTGATTTTTCTTTTTTTCGTCACTAATGGGTACTGGTCCATCATAGCAGATCGGTATGTTAATATTTTTTGCAGTAAGTTTACGTCCTTTTCGTCTAAAGTTGATTTCTTTAAAAGGTGCTTCGGGATCTAATGTCGTTTTATATAGGATAACTCCACAATCTTTCCCATAACGGAACCATTTTATATCTTTTCACAAGACCTTTTCGCCATCTGTGTTTACTTTCTTCTGTTGAAAGATGGTTTTCAAAAGCGCGGAAAAATCGTAGAAATCTGTTGTCATTTCATCCACTTTCAATGGTTGTTTTCTTCCGCATAAACGCACCAACTGCATCCAATCTCTTGGATGTTCTATTGGAGCATCGTGCTTTTTCCTTTTTTTTTCTATAATAGAATGATCACTGTCGCACTCATGTGCGTGTGACCACTCACGAGAAATTTATGATCTATAAACTCTACATTTTTTGTAAATAACATAGTTAATGTGAACATAAGGCACATATGGCCGTTTTTATTTTGACCGGCGCACGTGTCTGAATATAAGGTAACATATTTAACATGCTCAGGCAAAGAATGTAAAAAATATTTGTATAAATATGACGCAATTTGATTACCACCTCTAGCGGCTGTCGCCTCATGCCACATGAAACAAAAAGACTGTTTGTCATTACATCTATGTAAAGTAAGATTGTAAGTCCATAGCTGTCGTTTATAGAAAGCAACGGATGTTTTTATGTCCGGTGTGGGTAGACATTGTTGAAGATCAAAAGCGTACACTTCCTTGAAGCTATTATTTTTTGTCTCTTCTTTGTCCTTTCTTTTCATTTCATATGCATACTCAGCTTCATCTTGGTGACTTTTCATTTCATTTTCTAGCCTTTCTTTCTCAGATGTGTCAGATGAATTTTTAATCAGCATATTGTATTTATCACATTTTTGACAACTGTCTTTATTTGGGCTTTTAATCCCAATGTTCATGGAATGAAACACTTTCTCATATATTTTTCGACTGACAGGCCTTTTTACTGATTCCTACTTTCCGTACTCTTCATATAAGCGAGTCAAGGTATAATGAGAAGGTAGATATTTTTTATTTGATTTTTTTCTTGCATAATGGCTTTCATAAACTGGTATCGATAAAATGTGCTTTTTTATTAATTCAATATCTTCTGAGGGGGTTTTATTTTTTGGTTCATGTTTACCTCTGTTGTCATTTTGCGTGATACCACTAAGTGATGCTTTCTTTTTTTGTAAGACATTTGTTAAAAATTTTGGGGTTTCATCAAATGTTTTTAGGAAACACACTTTACAAATAGGCAAAATTTTATCCTTTGTACGAACATGGTATGTGTAGGTTAAAAGTCTATTTTTTGTTTATTTTTATCGTTTACTTTAACTTTTGTGGTTTTCTTAGCTTCACTTAGCACCAAACTAGCGATATAAGCAACTCGTTTATCAAAATTACCCATAGACCAGTATTCTGTAAACATACATTGCCTGGCTTCGTCATCTATTTTTTCGCAACATTTCATACGACATGCTGCTATTTTTTTACAAACTCTTTCTTGAATAACTTTTCCCTTTGATGTCTTATATTCTTTGCCTTGGTTTCTATTAATTTTTCTCTGATATCTTACTTCTCTTGTTTCTCCTTTACTTCCTCTTTTCTTTGCTGGCGTTTTTTCTTTCATAACATTACATTCTTCGTTATTCTTATTACTATGTACTTTAATTTTTTTTCTTGTATTTTCACTAACGTTGATATGACTTTCAGAACTTTCAGGTTCATCCACATAGTCAGGGTCAATGTCGCTGTCATCAAGAGTTTCATCCGCAGGTTCATTTTGATCTTCTTTGGTCACATTTGTTTTATTCTTATATTCAACAATGTGGGTGTCAGTTAAAATTTCTCTGTTTTCATTCACCACGCCTTACTGAGGCCATGAAGAAAAAGCGACTTGCGGGACAGAAAACACCGGAATAACTGTTGAGGACTGGAGTAGAGTTAATATAACTTATAAAATTGTAAGAACCATGAATAATTATATTATTGTATTATTTTAAAGGTTTGCTTTTCGGACGAGTCAACTTTCCAAATTTTAGTGGACAAAAGCTCATTCGTTCGACGACGCCCAGAAGAGCAGTTCCATCAGGACTGCCTTGTGGAGAGGGTTAAACACCCTGTTAGCATAATGGTGCGGTCTGTGATATCGGCCAAGGGTATGGGACGCCTCTATATTGTGGAACGGACCATGAGGCAGGACCAGTACAAGCAAGTACTGGAAAGTCGGCTCCTGTCACAGGTCCAAGAATGGTTCCCTGGTGATGAAGAGTATGTGTTTATGCACGACTCTGCAACATGCCACAAAGCCAGAAGTGTTACTGCATTCCTGGCTAAAAAGAAAACTTGAGTTTTTTGCCTTGGCCGGGGAATTCGCCCGATATTAACCCCACAGAAAACTTACGGGAGTTCGCTAAACGCGAGATAGCCAAAGAAACCATTACTACCAAGCGCCAAGTGATAGAAACCCTTATGAGAGAATGGCATCACAATCCCAATCTCCGGCAAATCGCAAAAGCCTACATAGATGCATGCCTCGACGTCTGGAAGCCCTAATCGCAACAAAGGGTCGCATTACAAAATATTAAGATTTTAGTGAAACTATTCTTTAAACACCTGTTATTAAAAAATAAATAGATATTTTTAAGTAATTATGTCGTTTTTATTTTCTAAATAAAGCACTTTAATGAATAAAAACCAATTATTTACTCATTAAATATATTTAAACTTAAAAATTACAAGAAATTTTTACTGTCCCTAATAATTTGGCCACCTACTGTACATAATTTTTAAATTTACATATCTCGCTTATACAAAGAGCTAATTTAATCGTACTTGATGTTTTAGACGCAGAATTCAACTTTTATTTGAAGCATTTATCTCTAAAATCAAAATAACAGAAATTTTTTTCAAGAAAAACCGATAACAGCTTCAAGTAAAGTATAACTTCCGGTTAGACTATTTTAACCAAAATCTATTATGTTATTCCCATTGATATTAAAGTATTATATACCAAATTTGAAAAGTTTTGGAGTTAAATTATTTTTTATTTATTTATTTATTTATTTATTAATACGACTACCCAACAGGCTAAGGCCAAATTAAGGGTAGGAAAGTAGTACACATTTCACAAAGATATTACATATTACATTTTGCATATAATTTTGAAAAATTTTGCAAAGTCATAAGAGAAAATATCGACAGCAGAAAATTTAGAATTATAAACGTGACACATTCTGTAAA
This sequence comes from Ophonus ardosiacus, assembly GCA_943142095.1. Lineage (NCBI taxonomy): Eukaryota > Metazoa > Arthropoda > Insecta > Coleoptera > Carabidae > Ophonus > Ophonus ardosiacus. The sequence continues at coordinate 19,464,388 of OW964834.1, read as the reverse complement.
TAGGTGACAACATTAAACAGTTAGTTCGAGCTAAGGGCAAGTAAAATGTAAGGTTACTTCTGGTACGGACAATGGGAGTATGAAAATGAAGGGAAGAGAGAGAGCGAGGATCATCAACACAATAATTAATTATTTTTGACAAGTGTAGTACAAGAGCATTTTCACGACGTTCAAAAAGACTCCTAAAATTAAACATAACCAACAACTGTTGATACGTTATTGAATATACTGGGTACCTGTTATGAATTTTGTAATAAAGATATTTTAGGAATTTCTTTTGAACAGACTCGAGTAAATCTTGATGGACTTCATATATAGGGTTCCAGATAATATGGCAGTATTCAAGTTTAGCCCGAACAAATGAATAATATAGGTTTTTAATAGCTGAAAGATTTTGGAACGATTTACTGTTTCTAATTACAAATCCCAGCATTCTCATGGCTTTATTGTACGTGTCTTCTATATGGGGAACAAACGTAAATTTATTGTCAAACTTTATCCCAAGATCTTGTACAGTTGCTGAACGTGATATGATAACATTATTAATACTATAACTATAATTAAAAGGAGTCAATTTTCGTGTAAAAGATATTGTCGTACATTTATTTAAATTAAGATATAATTTATTAATTGAACACCATTGATAAAGACGTACCAAGTCTTCTTGGAGAAGATCACAGTCATGCATAGAGTAAATGGGATAAAATATTTTTAGGTCATCGGCAAAGAGAAGTTTATCGCAACGTATAACATCCGTGACATCATTAATAAATATTAAAAAGAGTAGAGGACCTAAATTTGAACCCTGAGGTACACCCGACGTTGGAACAAAAGAGGTAGAGATACCACCTTTATAATGAACATACATTTGTCGTTGATGTAGGTAAGATGATAGAAGGGAACGTAAGGGCAGGGAAAGTGAAAAGGTTTCAAGCTTACTCATCAAGACACCATGATCTATTCTGTCAAACGCCTTAGCAAAGTCAGTATAAATGCAATCTACTTGCCCTTTACCATCAATAATAGAGGAGATTACGTGAGTAAAATAACTTAAGTTTGTAACTGTTGACCTCTTTTCTACAAAACCATGCTGTGAGATGGAAATATTATGTTTAATTTTAGAGTATATTGAGGCATAAATAATTTTCTCAAAAACTTTACTGAAATTGGACAGCATGGCAATAGGTCGGTAATTGTCAATGGACGACACATCACCCGATTTCAAAATCGGAGTGATGCGAGTTACTTTCCAAAGGTCAGGAAAAGTGCAAGTTTTAATACTTAAATTGAAGATATGATAGAGGGCGTTTGACAGGGGTTGAGCACAGTCTCTAATAAGCAAGCTTGGGATGAGGTCAGGACCACATGACAATGTAGGTTTTAGTTGTTTTAGAAAACGTGTTATATCATCAGAGGTGATGTAATTGATGGCTACATTATCATAAGACGAATTGGTGGAATTGGAGATAGGAGGACCAGAAGACAGTGTATAAACAGAACTGAAAAAGTTGGCAAACGCATTAGAAATGTCAGTAGGGGTGGAAAATGTTGCGTCATTAATGGCCGTTTGCACCAGTTTCCCTTAAATATTCGGCTTAGTAAAGGGGTACTTAATTTCTAAGGTACCCTTAAGCTTAGTTCGTTTGCACGGTTGCAGTTTGATCGTCGCTTAGCTAAGGGTCACTTAGGAGAAATTCTAGTGTTTTTTTACTTTGCATATTGTATAAATATAGTAACTTATATGTCAAATGTGACATGACATATGTATCAGTGTTCTGAATTTTTTGAGTGCTGTTTTCATTATCTGTAACCGTCCAACCGTGTCCATAAGAGAACGCGCACCGAATTATACTGAGGAAGAAAAAATGTTGATCCTAAATATTATTAATGAATATAAACACATAATTGAGTGTAAAAAACTGACACAATAACTTGGAAGGACAAAGAACCTGCATGGATTCAGATAACAAATAAATTTAATTCGTCAAATTATATCAAAAGAACCAAAAGCTCTCTTCAGAAATTTTACGAAAACAAAAAAGTAAGAAAATATATTGCAAAAGAGAGATGTGAATTCATAAAATTTTAAAGTATGCATCCCACTAACACCAAAATCGGCAACACTAAAAGACTTCCTGTTGCGTAATATCGTAGAGTCATCAGTTTTTCATTAATTGGTGACACGCAATTATTCCTGAAGAAAGTTATTTCAAAAATAATTTTATGAGGAACATAAAATATGTACAAATTATAAGGGAATTCCAATTCATGTTCAATGCTTCTTATTAAGTCTAGTACGGTATTTTTTCTTAGACGAAAACGTTTAAAAAAATTTAGTTCAACTGGGTAAAAATAATTAGCTCTCTCATAAATTTGTCGCAGAATTCGATTTTCCACAAATTCTTACATCTCTAACTCCAAAATATCATCATCTTCTATAATATTTAGCTCTAATTCCATTTTATAAATTAATATCAACCAGCTATCAAAAACACAAATGTCAAGTGGCATTTGTAGAATAATTGCGATCAAGTGCATCTTAGAATTAAGGGGTCCTTAAGGGGAAGACAAACTTGCGCTTAACTTAAGGGTACCTATTTGTAAGTAAAGGTACCTTTAACAATTGGTGCAACGAATTTTTATTCTTAAGGTGTACTTAATATTTAAGGGAAACTGGTGCAAACGGCCATAAGGGTCATAGTAGTTGAAGAGGTCGACATTTTCTTTTTGGAGTTTACGAAATTCCAAAATTTTTTTGGATCAGACTTGAAAGAAGTTTGACAAGACTCCACATATTCTTTGTATTTAGTTTTAACTAAGGTCTTAAATTCAGAGCGCAATCTATGGAACTGGCTACAGTAAAATTGATTATGTGGATACCTTGTTGACAAATTTCTCATACGATCTTTTTTCTTTAACAACTTAATAATATATTTATTGAACCAAGGTGGATATCTTTTTGAACAGTTTGACTTTTTCGGAACACAAATATCTAAAAAATCTGTTGTGGCCAGCACAAGACCTTCCGTCAATTCCATGTATTTTGTACAAATCCCATACCAAAAGGTCCTTGGAACAGATTCTATATAATATCATGTAAAATCGAACACGAACACATACCATTTTTTACAAATTCCATACCAAAAGTTCATTTGAAAAGGTTCTATAAATCCAATAAAATTATAACATAAACTACACTAAGTAATGTCCATCCATCTTCTTTTTGGCCTTTCTCTGCGTGTCACTTGCGAGCAACACTATGACATACCAATTTTAGATCCTATACTTTTTTCCATATTTGGTTTTGCACTTGCAACTGACATCTGTCAATTAATTTTTTTTGAATAATTATGTCAGCTGTTTCCATGATAAGTAGCAAAGCTGACTAATTTTTGAAAATTAATTTCTTTGTAATGCTTTAACTCTACATCTATTGAATATGAAGGAAAATGAATAATCAAACCATATAGAGAAGATTATTTTCTTTAATAAATATAATAAGAAAATGTCAAAAAATAATATTTAACTGCATTTTTTTAAGAAAAACTGTTAAAAACTTCAAATAAGGGTACTTCCGGTTGACCAATTATAACCAAAATCTAATCAGCTCTTCATATGGTTGTAAAGAAGAGGAATATGAAAGAATCATAATTTTTAGAATTGTAGTTTTGGAGTTATCGTCGGAGAAAAATTTGTCACACACACACACACACACACGGACACACAGACACACACACAGACACACACACGGACACACATACACACATACAGACATCATCTTAAAAATAGTACATTCGTATTGTAGGGACCCTAAAACGTGCTTATACATTAAAAACTCACCAACCAATTTTTTGACCAAAAACAATACCTTCCTTTTGACGGAAGGTAAAAAGAATACAAAGTACTGTAGAAAAAGTCGCATGCACAATTGACATCAGTAAAATGACTGAGAGAATTCCAGTCAAACTGATCAATTAAGTTATACAGATTGGTAAAGTTAGCCCTTTTAAAATTATAATTTTTAAATGAATTATACAATGTATTACTCTTCAATAAACTGAAATTAAGAGATATATGTAGAGCAGGATGATGTTTATATTCGATGTTGAACAATAGGTCACTTGAATGGGAAACATCACAGTTAATATTAGATTTACAAATAACCACATCAAGTAATCTATTATGAACATTAACAATATTACTACATTGTTTGGCGTCTAAAAAATTTAGTAAAGTTAGTAATTTTTTTACTTTAATGGACTCTAAGTTACTATTTAGCTCTGGGATATTAAAGTCTCCAGTAATTATAAAATCATTATTTTGAATAAATGGCAAACTTTCAAAGAAATCATAAACAGTATTATATGATGAAGTTCTAAGGGCGGGTGGCATGTATACAACAAATATGTAGCGAGATTTAGAGTTGGTAGAAATTTTGGCACACACAATATCAACATTGTTGGGGAGAATAGCACTGTACGCACTCAAATAAACACTAGCAGACTGCACTGATTTGTTGATAAGCAGCAGGACTCCTCCTCCTTTAGACAGACGACACGCCTCGAAGTTTCGGTCGCTACGATATACCGCAAACGTGTTGGAACAAAGTTCGGCATCTTGTACACTTGAAGTGAGCCAAGTCTCAGTGAATGCAATGACATCGTGATCCGCAGAGCCTTCTAGAGATTGAAGTAAAGAGAGTTTGGAGTTGAGTCCTTGCACATTTTGGTAGTAAAACGTGAGTTGATTAGTTGACGAAGTACGACCATCATTCTGTGATTGCTATTGGTAGTTAATTATATTTGACTTAAAGCGTTTCAGAGTTTCAAGATAAACATGACATTTTTGTCCCACACTTCATGAGAGACGTCAATTTTTGTTTTATGCTGATCATTAAACTTAGTGCAATTGATACATTTGGACTCAGTGGCTTTGCAGGCTTTAATCTCATGGTTAGCTGCGCATTTTGGACAGCATGGTTCAGACTTGGAACATTGAGCGGATGTGTAGTGAAAGCCGCAGCATTTGAAACACCTTCGTAGGTCTATTGCATCGTACACAGGGCATAGATCAAAGCCTACAAAAAGTTTCTCATTTTTCAGCATACAATCATAAGTTACTGGATCCACCTGGACGAGAGCTTGAAACACTTTATCATTACGCTTTGTAGGAAACACTTTTAAAATTTGACATTTGTGATTGTCAGCAAAACACGATTTATTTTGATGGCGCAATTGGTCTAGGAGTTTTTCTTTACTAATCAACTCAGACATACCTACTATACGAATTCTTGGATTTAATGAAGGTAATTGTTTCACTGTATAATTCTCTGAAAGATTTTTGTTAATAAGTTCTTGAAATTTATTAGAATAGTTACCTGCACTATTTGTTGGAACTGTTTCACTAGTTGTTATTTTGCATAAACTCAGAATTTTTGCATCTCTAGACGAGGCAATTGTTTTTACATTACTACACCGTTGCTTAAACTAAATAGTGCAAATTTTAAGGTTTTTAAGGTTATGTTCACTAAGTCTATCGGGCGCAATAGGTTATATGTAATTTGTTTGTTCATCAAAGTAGTGGTGTAAAAAGACATAAGTTAACTTGTGTCTATTTGCACGTCCATTTTTGTGTAATATGGCTATTGACAAGATATAAGTAAAGTTATGCCTCTTTGCACAATTCAGATATTATTTCGTGACTTCTATCCACTTTACACAGAGTGAGCATGCCCAGTGGAGGCTTGGTTTACTTATATCCCTTTGCACAAACAAAGAAAATGGTTTATTGAATCCACTAGTGCATTTAACTCATTTTGCGCTAAAATGGACTTATACCCCTTTACCCGCCCATGCGCCAATTTTTAATAAAATTGTTAACAAATCTCTTTTGGCGAGAGGTAGTAATACTAAGTTATTGTACACACAATTCACTTCTCTCTATCTCAAAGTGAGAGAAAAATATATTAAGAATGGCTCGCTTCGCTCGTGAAGAAAATTCCTAAAACAGCACTACCTATATGGACTACCGAACCTACATGAAATTTCCTAGTGGCGAATTGGAAGCAGTAAACTTCCCGTGGCGAATTTTTCGAATAACTGTTATAATTTTTGAATCCCAGTTAGGTTAGGAAACTCATTGAAAATAAAAGCTCTGATCTCGAATCTACCAATTCTACTATCCTACCTGTAACTCCTCTGTAACGCGGTCTTTGGAAACTTCCAAGTGTACATTACTAGTTGATGGCGATTCGCACTGATTAACTTCAATTTGATTTTTGTTTCGGAGAAATTGTCTCATTGAACCCGCCATTCTAGCTTTTTCGGTGTCTTTTCTTTTTCGCGCTGTTTTCTAAATTCATGTCCACTTGGCTTTTTCCTTTTTGCTGACTAAACAATATTTACGTACTTCACAGTCTTTCAGAAAATGTTTTATGCTTACCTTTCTACAGTATGTCCCCGGATTGAGTTTACAAGAGAATTTTTTTTTTATTAAAATAGAGTTAATTGTATAAACTAGAAGTATTAAGATTTTCGCCTTTTTTCTTTTTTCTGAAATTAGAATTAATAATCATTTGTCAATATTTCAAAGCTAACTAAAATCATGTTAGATTCAATGTAATAACTGTATTATTAGGAGGACAAAATACGAAAAAACGTTATAATAAAAGAACCTTACATTAATTAAAAGTTTTAATAACTGAAACATGCGTTATAATTCAAGCAAAAAATTTTCTTCCCTTGGCATTTTTTCGTAAAATCAAAAATATTTTTTTTCCTCTTGTAAACTCAATCCGGGGACATACTGTATATACCTACACTAAAGATATAAACCAAGAATGAAATTAATTTTATGTCTAATGCTTTGTATTATAAACGCCGCCCTAACTACAATGTTTTGATTCAATGTTCATCCCTATACAATACGAGCTCACTTACACATATGTGCGCAAGTCCCGCTGCGCGCGCAATAGGGCGCTGCTGGCTGCTTGCTGCAGTGAATTCTATTACCAGCTGGCTGCGATCTTCAATACCTTGTTAAGCAACTATTAAACTAGATGACTGTTAAAAAGGAGATATGAATTCAAGTAATTCTTTGTATTTATTAATAAATATAAAAAAAAAACTCTCTGCTGCGAAAAGTGACGCTCTAGGCGGACGTCTCGCCGCCTCGCCCTTAGCGCCGGCTCTGAATATATAGATTAAGTTAATTGCAGAGGCTAAGGCACTAAGGAAACCAATTGACAAATTCAAATGTTTATAACATAGTTTGTAAATGACAGACGTCAGTGTCAAAAATCAACAGTTTGAATGACATTCTGAAAGCTTTCTCTGGGAAGTACATTTAATCTTTCTTATTGTTTTAATAATTAAATATATAAAATTGTAGGTAAATATAAATAAATAAATATATCATCACGACATATTACCCATTTCTGGGTGTGCCAGTATCTACAACACATGTAGACATCGGTAATGATGACGATATATTTTACCGTGTGGGCGCTTATCAGGCGTCACCTCACGGGCACTCATAGCTGGCGTGGAGAGTGAAACAGGGGTCATTTTTGTGCCATTTAAAATTGGAAATATTTGGCGTCTGTCGGGATCGAACCCGGTTCCCCCAGGTTCGCGACCAGACACTCAGGTAAAATGCATATATCCATCAGAAATACCGCCAATCTAGTTGATGAATTGGAAGAATCTTTGACATTTAGGAACTTCTTCATACTATGAAAAATAGATATAATTAGAATTATATGTGTGCAGAAGACATGTTAAATACAATTTAAAAAAAAACAATATTTGGGTAAAGTTCTGTAATTTTTTGTTATAAAACGACGGTTCGATAGCGAAGTGCAATACAATACTTATATAACACAAACGGAAATGGCGAGAGGTATTGTGCTGGATATTACAGATTTTTTTCCATTTGTTAATAACACTTTTTTGTTATTACTTTGTAATATTCAATAACATTAAATAAGAATTGAGTTTGCTTGTTATTGAAAGTACCATTTTTTATTTGGGTGTGTCTGTTATTTAGAAATTTGTTGATTTATCATAAAACTAGTTGCTGATACTTACATTATCTTTAGTAATTTTTTCCCCTTTCCAGATTTCACTGAAATTGTTGCACAGGTTCATTTTGTTTATTATTTAAGTAGAATGTTTTATTTTTAGTTTTTAATAAAAGTTTACAAATTAGTGTTCTCGGTGTCATGCCATTAGTAATTTAAAAATTTTGTTTGTAAAAATCAGAGCATATATAGTCGTTCATTGAATATAAGTAATATTACTACCTTTAATACAAGTAATATTATTTTTATAGTACTGTCATTTTGAATCTAAATATTAAATTATCTATGTAAAGATTATTTGTTCATTCCTTGGATAAGGATATACTATTTTACTGACTTCTCCAATTATATATAATTATTTAATTTTTTTATTTCCTAAATATATTTTGTTGATTTCTTAAATATCCTGCGAGTATTAACGTTATTGATGTCTACAATTTGAACATATTATTGTATTTCTGTGTTAGATATATTCTTTATTTGTTCGAATATCTTGTCTGTCATCATGGATTCTTCAGAAATTTATACGAAATCTAATATATGGTTTTCTATTGAAGAATATTTCGATATTTTATCAAGTATCGAAGTAGAATGATGTATCGATTCGCCATCTACTAATCCAAAACCTAGGGAAATTTTTGTTTACAAAAATAATAAAAAAAAGGCAATACTGGAAGTCTGATCAACACTTGTTAGATGCTATATTATAAAACTTACGCTGGTACCGGTTTGAAAGAAGGGCTTATAAATTATACCATGAAGATGATAACAATTATCAGGAAGTAACACTGATCCACTATGTTGGCTCTCTTAAAAACGTTACTCATTTTTGTTATAGTAATAGGAAACCTCGTCTTCATATTAAACATGTAATGACTGCAAAGTCGCAGATATCCCAACAAAAATCAGAATTGTCGTTTACACCTCACGAAATTTACAAAAAATTAATGACTTCTACCAAACTTTTACTTTATATTATTTAGCGAGTCCTCAATAAACTTTTTTGCAAAGGCTGCAGGTGTTTCAAATTGTACATTTTTTTATGATATTACGTTTAATTTAGGAGATTTTTATGTTTCCACTCTTACATATAAACATCCGTTATTTGACAATCGACCAATAATTCCAATTATGCATTTGGGTCATCATAGTAAAAAGAAGGAAGTGCATGGATTATTCTTTACTTATGTGAACGAGAAATGCCCATTCATAGATAACCATGTAATAATTGCTGATAGAGAAGCTGAAATTATTTACAGTATAAAAAATGCATTACTAAAAATGACACATTTCTTTTGTTGGAATCATATTCAACAAGATGTTAAAAACTGGATTCTGAAACATAGAAATAATAACGTGGTGGATGTTAAAGTGTTAGTAAGTAATGTGTGGGAGTTATTAGATGACACTAACAGTGAAGATGGCTACTATGCAAAATATAACTCCATGTATAAACAGTGGAGCACAGAATTTAAAAATTATTTTGATGAAAATATTGCATCTTCTATTATATGCAGTGGCAAATGGCAATTAATGAAACATCATTTGTATACATCCGGAAGTGGTATCACTATAAATGCAGCTGAATGTTATAATTCTGTACTTAAAAGATGCTTGGAGCGTAAAGAAGTAATAGCACAAATACTGGTTTTAACGCTATATCAATTGGATCTGTATTATCAAAAAGAAATTATTCGCGATTTCTGTAACTTGGGTAATTATAACCTTTCTCCAGATTATTTTAAATATAAACAAAATTCACATGAAGTTGCCTATCCTACTTTACATTTACCATTAAATGAACTACCATATATATTTTTAAACAGGGACTTTTCTCAAAAACCACAGTTTGAAGAAACGCCATACACAAATTACGGTAGTGCCAAAATGCTTGTAATGAATGGACAAGTTAAACTCGTACCTGAGGAGCAAGTATTTGTTATATCTGGTACTTCAAATAAATATTTAGTGATTTTGTATCCTATAGAAAAATGTTCTTATTTAGCCAAATATCAGTGAAACTTTCAAATGTAATAAGGAAGCAGAGAGGTTTCAAATCTGGAAGGAAAGGGGGTCCGCAAGATCTCACAATTATTGAAGCTGCCAATGATTCCATTGTTCATAAAACTTCTTCAAATGAACATAGAATTTTGATACCAACTCTCGTTAGTGATGGTTCAGTAAAACATAGATTTTATGATCCATGGGAAACATCATCATTTTCAACATGCCATACGTCCACACCCAAGAAACCACGACTGGATCAAATCGATGGTACCCGATATTTTATTGGAAGCCGTACTGTATGACACATTTGACCAAAAATTTAAGGATAACAAAGAATTTTTAATTTACAGTAGATCTGTTTACCCATCCCATTTAACTTTTGAAAACCTGACAAAAACATAACACCATATAGAGATTATCACCTAATTGAATCCATTTGGATGTTTACTTGCCAATTTTAATCGAAGAAGGAAAACTGGAAAATGAACAAGTTGAAATATATGTTGTAGATAGTACTTTTAACTTTATTAATTATAAAACATAATATTTTGATTGTCTTTGTAATATTTTCAGATATAAAATACCAGATTATGATATTATATTATTTCTTATAATCAACAATGACCATTGTTTAAAATTCATTTAATTCATTTTATTGCAAATATATTCATATTATATTATTTATATTTTGTAATTTTGGCATGCCTGAGTCCGGCACTGTTTGCCGCCAAACTTGTGCTTGCTAAACATTCACACAGTTCACTTCAGTTCTTGCTTTCGCAAAATAAACATGTATCAGTATTTTTATTATTGTGTGTGTCCCAAATAAACGCATTTTTACGGGGACTAGAAGCAAATTTATTTACACCGTACACTCATACAGAGGAGAAGATATTCACAAAAAATCATATGGTAGCAGAGCGTAGTTTTGGAAACAAAACGCATAACTCAATACAGTTCAGCACGTGGTACGCAGGCCAAGGCAAGGCTCATCGCGATTCATGGGCTGGACAAATCATCTCAACGCTGGAAGATCACAAAAGTTAAGTGAGTCGTTCCAATTTTATTCTTATTCTTACATATCCTAATTACATACTGCTTCACTTGTACTCGTATTGTTTATTTCCTAATATATTGATTTCGCTTGTATTGTGTATTATTAATTCAATAATATTTAATATTTTACAATCTCAAATACAATACGTCAAAATGAGTTCAAGATATATTAAAAAACGTGAATCCATTCAGGGAAAATTAGCTAATTTCATTGCATATATAAGTGATGTTCAGAAAAGGAAAGCATTGTCTGAGCTTGATATTATAGAATTAAAAGACCGTTTAAACAAATTTAATATAACTGGCGCGGAGTTTGACGAGAATCAAACTACTATCGAGAATGCAACTGAGAGCATGGAAGATGAAATGAAAATTAGAAAAGCATTTGAAGATGATTTTTTTAAATATACTGCATTTGCAAAAAAGTTAATTATCGACCATGAAAGGGAAAATTCACTACAAACTCCCATTTCAGGTTCTAACTCGCAAGCGACAAACCAAAATCCAAATTCACCAAGTAACATCAAGCTGCCGACAATACAGTTGCCCAAATTCAATGGCGAATACTCAAGCTGGCTGGAATTTCGCGACACATATGAATCTTTAATTCACGAAAACGTAACTATTGACGAAATTCAGAAATTTTACTATCTTAGAGCATCTTTGGAGGGTGGCGCAGCTCAGGTAATAAAGTCACTAGAATTTACTGCAAAAAATTACTCAGTTGCATGGAAATCACTACTCGACAGGTACAATAATAATAAACTTTTAGTACACATTCATGTAAAGGCATTATTTAATATTGAACCATTAGTCAAAGAATCCGCAAACGGGTTGAGGAAAATAATAGACACAATTTCCAAAAATCTTCGCGCATTAGAACAATTAGATCAGCCTACGGGAGAATGGGACACTCTAATAGTGTATTTAATTTCTACAAAATTAGATTTTGTTAGTAATCGCGAATGGGAAAATTTGAAATCAGATAAGGACATACCAACCTTAAATATGCTGAAAACATTTCTCAAATCGCGAGCAGATTTATTGGAAACTTTGCAGTCAAATTATATGGATAAAAAACAAAATAAAGTTTGTACTAAAGGCTTTGTAGCAACGAATAATCATTTCATTCCAAAATGCCGCGTTTGCAATAAAGAACATTACATTCAAAATTGTGATGAATTTTTAAAAATCGCGGCAAATGAAAAAATTGATAAGTTAAATACTTTAAAACTCTGCTTAAATTGCATGAGACCTGGGCATAATAGTAAAGTATGTCGGAGACGGACTTGCAGAAAATGTGGGGAAAAACATCATACTTTAATACATTCGGAAAATTCTAACGGTCAAGAAAATACTAATAATCCCATTCAAACCACTGCATTATCGTCCAGTAGATCAGACAGTCATGTTCTTTTATCTACGGCGTATATACAAATTATAGACAAACACAAAAATCCTCATACTATTCGGGCACTGCTCGACTCGGGCTCACAGTCAAGTTATATAACTCAAAATTTATGTAACCGTTTAGGGTTAAAAATCAGCAAAACAAATATTACAGTACAGTGTTTAAATCAGGCCATGTCAAATATTGATTCAAAATGTGACGTAACTATTCACTCATTACATAACATTTTTTCGGCTGATTTAACTTGCCTAGTTCTTCCTAAAATAACTGGAAATTTACCAAGCATAATGGTAAATGAATCTGAACTAAATATTCCTAAAAACATAAAATTGGCGGACCCTGCCTTTTTTAAACCGCAGAGTATAGACATACTAATCGGATCAAATTTGTTTTGGGGTACACTGTGTATAGGTCAAATTTGCTTGGGAACTAATAAGCCAATTTTACAAAAAACGCGATTTGGTTGGAGTATATCGGGGCCTATATTCAATGCTCAAACGTCTTTAGTTTCGTGTAATTTAAACATAAATCTCGACATACAAAACCAACTCTCAAAGTTTTGGGAACTTGAAGAATGTCACGGGTCCAAGCCCTTCTCTGAAGAAGAGATTGTCTGTGAAAATCATTTTAATCTAAATACTAAACGCGAAAATGGACGATTTGTAGTCGCTTTACCGCTAAAGGACCCAGTAGAAAAGTTAGGTGATTCATATGAACATGCTGTACATCGATTTTTATCTTTAGAGCGAAAATTACAAAGACAACCAAACTTAAAGCAACAGTACAAAGCCTTTTTATTTGAATATCATAGTTTAGGTCACATGAACAAAGTTATGAATTTTAATTCTGATAAAATTTGTTATTACATGCCACATCACGGTGTAATCAGGACAGAAAGTTTGACCACAAAATTAAGGGTCGTATTTGACGCATCAGCGCCGTCCAGTAGTGGGTTTTCCCTTAATAATATTCAAATGGCAGGGCCAACGATACAAAATGATTTACTTTCAATATTATTGCGATTCAGGCAACATAAGTACGTCATATCTGGTGATATTGCGAAAATGTATCGCCAAGTACTCGTGGTGCCTGAACAGCGTCATTTGCAAAGAATCTTGTGGCGAGAAGATCCGAACGAACCATTAGAGGTTTTCGAGCTCAATACGGTAACGTATGGCACGAAAGCGGCATCCTTTCTAGCGATTCGATGTTTGTTTCAATTAGCGGACGAAAACAAAAATTTGAATCCAAAATGTTCTGAAATAATTAAGTCTGATTTTTATGTCGATGACATGCTAACGGGAGCAGATTCAATTGAAGAGGCTGCGCTTCTCGTAAAAGGTGTTTCGGATATTCTCAAACAAGGACATTTCGAATTACGAAAATTTTATTCAAACTGTCAAAAAACTTTAAAGTATGTACAAGAAAATAATATTCCAAATCAAATTGTTAATTTCGGTATAAATCAAAACGCTAAAACTTTAGGACTCACTTGGTGTCCAAAAACCGATAATTTAATGTACAATATACATGAAGCATCCGCAAATCAAAAAATTAGTAAACGATCAATTTTGTCAAACGTTGCACAAATATTTGACCCCCTTGGACTTTTAAGCCCTTGTGTAATACTGGCAAAAATACTGTTGCAACAATTATGGCTGGAAAAGATATCGTGGGACGAGGGATTACCTTCTCACTTACATTCATTTTGGTCTAAATTTCGTGATAAGCTCCCATTATTAAACGAAATGGCAATTCAGTGGCGCATCTTATGCGAAAATCCATCTCGAATTGAGATGCATGGTTTCGCGGACGCCTCTGAAAAGGCATACGGCGGATGTATTTACATAAGATCTGTGGATCAAAACGGCAATATTTTTGTTAATTTATTATGCTCTAAGACTAAAGTAGCTCCGCTAAAAACAATAACACTTCCGCAGTTAGAGCTTTCGGGGGCATTAATTCTAGCTAGACTTGCTGATAAGGTCATCAAATTAAAATTAAAATTCGATGATCGAGTATTTTGGTCTGACTCAACTATTGTACTAAGTTGGTTAAAAATATAGCCAAACAAACTTAAAACGTTTGTAAGTAATCGAGTGGCCGAAATTCAAAATTTTACTAGAGCTGATATTTGGCGACACGTAGCCAGTGGTGAGAACCCTGCTGATTTATTATCATGGGGCATGATGCCGAATAATATTAAGGGACAGGATTTATGGTGGCATGGTCCACAGTGGTTACGAAAATCACCTCTGGATTGGCCAAAAAAATCTCCACTAGTACAATTACAAACTTTACCTGACATAAAATTGAAAATTACTCAAACATTTTTTGCTGAAAATAATGAATATTTTCCATATCAAAATTTTTCAAGATTAATTAGAATTAAAAGGGTACTTGGTTGGATACTTCGATTTTTAAAAAATGCACGCTCTCGGGCTGACTCACGACAATCTGGGATGTTAAATTCATTTGAGATAAACAATTCTTTTGAAATTCTTACAAAAATGGCTCAAAGGGAGTCATTTAGCGACGACATCAACATATTGAGTGGTAAAAATAATTTAAATGTGCACAGTGAACTAATCTCTCTTGACCCCTTTTTTGATAACAAAGGTATCTTAAGAGTAGGGGGCCGATTGCGTAATTCGTCATACTCTTTTGACAAAAAACACCCAATTTTATTAAAATCCAATCATCACTTAACTCGTTTAATTTTTGAAAACGAACACGTAAAATTATTACATGCGGGGCCTCAACAAACTTTAGCTTCAATTAGGGAGAAATTTTGGCCCATTAGAGGGAGAAATCTTTCTAAACGAGTAGTGAGACAATGCCTGAGTTGTTATAGAAACAAGCCAAAAATTGTTCAACCCATTATGGGTCAATTACCTGAGGCTCGCCTCCAGCCAAATTCTCCGTTCACTGTAACAGGGATTGATTACGCGGGTCCAGTCTTAATAAAGGACCGTAAGGGTCGGGGAGCCAAATTACACAAATGCTATATAGGTCTTTTTATATGTTTTTCAACAAAGTCTATTCACTTAGAGCTTATAAGTGACTTGTCCAAGGATGCCTTTCTTATGGCGCTAAAAAGATTCATATCACGTCGTGGAAAACCAGTCCAGATATTCTCGGATAACGGCACCAATTTTGTCTCAGCTAATACGGAACTAAAGGAGTTAGCAAAATTGGTGTCAAATTCTGAAAATGATATTACAAATTATTGTTCTGAAGAAAATATAACTTGGCATTTTATTCCTCCCTATGCTCCTCATTTTGGCGGATTGTGGGAGGCTGGTGTAAAATCCTGCAAGGCTCATTTGAGAAGGGTTTTGCAGGATGCTCATTTAACGTTTGAGGAATTAAATACTGTTCTAGTACAGATTGAAGCAGTACTTAATTCCCGTCCGCTTTTTCCACTTTCTGACAACCCTAATGACTTGATCCCATTGACCCCGGCTCACTTTTTAATTGGACGATTTTTGACAGCTACTCCGGAGCCGGCCTTGAAGGAACTTCCGATGAACCGATTGTCTCGATTTCAACATATCCAACAATGTCAGCAACATTTTTGGAACCGCTGGCAAAAGGAGTATATAAGCTAACTGCAGCAAAGGGTCAAATGGCAGAGGACGCATGGTAAACTCGAAATCGGCAGCATGGTCCTAATCAAGGAAGAAAATTCGCCGCCTCTACGTTGGAAGTTGGGTCGCATACTCCAGCTCCATCCTGGGAAGGACGGCGTCGCTAGAGTAGCCACCATGCGTACAGCGCAAGGAACGACGAAACGCTCCTACTCCAAAATATGTCCTTTACCAAAGCCAGACGAGAATATTTGAAACTGCCCCAGGCGTTCCAAGCCGGGGGGCATTTTTAAAATTCATTTAATTCATTTTATTGCAAATATATTCATATTATATTATTTATATTTTGTAATTTTGGCATGCCTGAGTCCGGCACTGTTTGCCGCCAAACTTGTGCTTGCTAAACATTCACACAGTTCACTTCAGTTCTTGCTTTCGCAAAATAAACATGTATCAGTATTTTTATTGTTGTGTGTGTCCCAAATAAACGCATTTTTACGGGGACTAGCAGCAAATTTATTTACACCCTACACTCATACAGAGGAGAAGATATTCACAAAAACAACCATAAATCTTTGATAATCATTTTTTTATACTAAGCGCATCGTTCTTTTTCTTGACAGGGTGGATATTGTAAAACAAGATTTTATTTCCTTTATTTTATACATTTATTCGTCATATTATGAATACAATAATGAATCATTTAATCTTTATGAATGAAAAATATATGCTCCGCAGGATCCTAGGCAAGATAATTATGTGGATTGCGGTATGTATTGTTGTATGTTCATACGTAATATAACAAGTGATATAATTATTATCAGCAACGATATTTTCGAGTGAACCGAGTTGCAGATTTCACGAGTCCGAAGGACCAGTGAAATGTACTGCTTTGGTTTCACGAGCAATATCTTCGAATATTAATCATATCGCGAGCTTATATTTAATGAGAGAATATAATGAATTTTTGTTAAAATTAAATGTCAGTGCTGTAAAAATTCCTTAGTAACGAATGTAACGAATAAGGTGACAATTTCTTTGTTTTTTTATCATCGCTGTGATAGACAAGTAACTACGACTACGGAAATTCTGAATGTTGATTGGCGGAAAACATGTCACATGACGGTATCTAGTTATCTCCGACATAAAAATCACCAGATATTATAATAATTTAAAAAATAATCACCAGGTAATTCAAAATTAAGAAAAATTACCAGAACTCGTGATAATTCACCAGCATTGGCAACACTGGAGTCAATTAAGGTTGAGAATATTCCAATTAAGTTTAAAGTGGATACAGGCTCAGAAGTAAATATTGTAACGGTTCTTGGAAATGAAACACAAGTTCATTTACTAAAATTAATATTTAATGGCAAAAATAAACGTTAACTTAATACAAATCAGTATTATTATTTTTTCTGTCACTTCTATTATCTGTCAGTCGCTGTCACTTCTTTTTCTCCCAGGTCACTACTGCCAAAATTATGTTCCGGAGAGATTTCGTTACACAGCCCCCTCTTTAAAATCGTTTCGTCCCGAAACGTGTCCTGGATATTCTTTCCTAAGTGACGAAATTTGCAGTATCGTCCCTTGAGACAACCAGTTGTGTGGTAAAAGAAGCAGTCCACAGTTTTTACTGCATCATTTTTTCGTGATTAAAAATGCATATCAGGATCTTGATACCAGATTGCTTGAATATGGTCTCAATCATATTGCGAACCTTTCGCCAGTCCAAACCATCTAATCCGGAACCCACTTTTGGTATAGCCAATTTATATAATTTATCTCTCAACGCCTGTTCTTTTAAATTTACTAAAGAATTCCATATTGTACGATAAGTTGGCTTTTGGTATGACAGCTCCTTGGTAACGAGGTAGTACAGAAATCTTCGTTCTTTTCCGGTGTTACTGACTAATTTAAGAGTCTTCTCTATGCGTGGTCTTTGTTTCTGTAATTCTTGTAGTTGGCCAAATTTCTTTTTGAATACAGAAGCAATACCGCGGGGCATTCGAAAGTCGGCTGCGACACAATGTGCAAGTGAATATTCTGCTGGTGCCTTAAACAGGTCGAGATGTACCTCAGTAGTCACACCGGCTCGTATTTTTCTGTTTGCTGTCATAAATTTGTCGAAGGTGGGCTGAGGTAGGCAGGCTTTAACTTCTCGTACTGTAATAACCTCTTGATCATTCTTTCCGAAATATGGAGCCAGACGATTGAAGTGGACAATCCTTGGTTTCCCATTTGGACATTTCTTTATTCTGTATATGACGTCATTAATCCTTTTCACAACTTGATACGGCCCCTCCCACTGTTTTTGTAATTTAGGAGAGTACCCTCGACATTTCTTGGGGTTATGTAGCCACACCAAATCTCCGAACTGATAACCACCAGCTTCGGCTCGGACATCATAATGGAATTTCATTCGGTCGCTCGCGCTTTGGATGTTCGCGCGCACCCTATTGTGGATATCCTTCATTCTTCGGCGTAGGTCACTGACATAGTCCTCTCCAGCTAATTCTTCGCCTGGTTTGAAACCGAAATTTAAGTCGCAAGGTAGTCGTAATTCGCGACCAAATATAATCTTTGCTGGAGATTGACCTGTAGTCTCGTGGACTGATGCTCGATATGCCAGTAGAAACAGATGCAGATACTTGTCCCAGTCTCGTTGATGGTCAGAGACTACTTTGGACAAATATTTGTTGATTGTTCTATGCATCCGTTCTACCATACCATCGGACTGCGCGTGTAAAGCAGTAGTCCTTGTCTTCCGTATATCTAGTAGCTGGCATATATTTTGGATAAGATTTGATTCGAAATTCCTACCTTGGTCCGAATGTAGCTCCATTGGTGTTCCGAAACGACTAATCCATTATTTGATTATTTCTTCAGCAATAGTAGGGGCTTCTTGATTTGGTAGTGCATAAGCCTCTACCCATTTGCTGAAGTAGTCCATGACAACGACTATGTATTTATTGCCGTCTTCTGTTTGTGGGAACGGACCAGCGACATCCACAGCAATTCTTTCGAAGGGGCTGCCCACATTGTATTGACGCATAGGTGCTTTGCGTCTTTTATGCGGCCCGTTGCTACTTGCACAAGTGGAACACTTCCTGCACCAATACTTGACGTCATCCAGTAGAATCGTTGGCACACTTTTTCCATCGTTTTCATGACCCCGAAGTGTCCTCCACCACTTCCATCATGAAGCTGTCGCAGAATGTCCGGAACTCTTTTTTTCGGTATTAATAGCTGCTCTTTCCGCACTGTACCATCTTCATTCTCTAAGACACGTCTTAAGAGGCCATCTTCGATTATTAATGAATCCCATTGTGCCCAGTACGATTTTACTGTTGGTGAAAATGAGGCTACTTCCTCCCAGGTTGGTCGTCTGGATTCATCCTTCCACTTCAGGATGATTTTCAGATTTAGATCGTCCCTTTGATCTTCTGCTAATTTTTCTGGCTGCCATTCGTCGTTTTTTACGGTAGTACGGCATACTGCGGACTGTTTCTCTTCTGTACGACTGCAGTATTTGCAGTTTGTTTGACATGGTCTTCGGGATAGTGAGTCGGCATTACTATGACTCTTTCCGGCTCGATGCTCAGTTTCAAAGTCATACTCTTGAAGCCTTTCAATCCATCTTGCAACTTGGCCTTCTGGATTTTTAAATTGTAAAAGCCATTTTAGCGCTGCATGGTCCGTGCGTAAAAGAAATCGTCTACCGTACAGATATTTATAAAAGTGCTCGACGGATTTTACGACTGCTAGTAATTCTTTTCTTGTCACGCAATAATTGCGTTCTGGTTTTGACAAGGTTTTGCTGAAATATCCGATGACTTTTTCATGACCATTTTGCGTCTGTGACAGGACAACGCCGATTCCATGATTGCTAGCATCTGTGTCCAAAATAAATATTCCGTCTGGGAGAGGGTAACTTAGTACTGGAGCACTAATTAGAGCCAGCTTTAGTTTTTCAAATGCCAGCTGACAGTCCTCTTCCCAAACAAATTTTCGGCCGTCCTCTGTAAGACGAGTTAATGGTTTAGCAATGTTGGCAAACCCACCAACGTAGCGTCGGTAATATGAACATAAGCCGAGGAAACTTCTTATCTGTTGTTTATTTGTTGGTATTGGCCAATCCTTGACGGCTGAAATTTTCTCTGGATCTACAGCCAGTCCTTCCTCAGACACTATATGTCCTAAGTAATGCACTTCCTTCTACAGCAGATGACATTTTTTTGGACTCAGTTTAAGATTAGCTGAACGCAGTCTTTCAAATACCTCCTCCAAGTTCACCATGTGGTCCTCAAAAGTGTTTCCCATCACAATAATGTCATTGAGATATACCAGACACATTTTCCATGACAACCCTTTCAACACATTGTCCATGAGTCTTTCGAAGGTGGCAGGTGCATTACACAGTCCGAAGGGCATTACGTTGAATTGCCATAGACCAGATCCAATGGTAAAAGCCGTCTTCTCTCGATCTTCTGGTGCGAGACCAACTTCCAAGTAGCCACTTTTCAAATCCAGGGTAGAGAATACGCACGACCCAGCTAAGGTGTCTAAAGTGTCGTCTATCCTTGGTAGTGGGTAGCTATCTTTTTTGGTGACGTCATTCAATCGGCGGTAGTCTACGCAAAATCGAGTGGAGCCGTCCTTCTTCTTTTCCAAGACAACAGGCGAAGCCCATGGGCTATTTGATGGGTCAATCACGCCATCCTTCTTCATGTCTTGTATTATTTGCTCCGCTTCGTCTCGCTTCGCTAATGGAAGCCTCCTTGGTGCTTGTCGAATAGGTGTTTTATCGCCGGTGTTAATTTTGTGTTGCACCAAGTTTGTTCTTCCCTTGAGTTCACCTGTTACTTCAAATACGTCTTTGTATTGGCTGAGGAATTGTTTTAAACGGTTACTCTGATACTTTGTCAAGTCCGATCTGGATGTGACTAGTTGGTCGATTAATTCTTGGGGGGCGTCCATGTTGTTCGCGGACTTCATAGAATTCATCTGACAAACAATTGAAGAGACGCAGGAACTTTTTCCTAAAACTGTACCTTTTCGTAGAGTTACAGGATAATAATTAACATTCATCACTCGTACAGGTATTGCCTCCTTACATTGAAATAATGTTTTTCCAATCAAAACCCCTCGTGCAACTTCTGTCTCCACATTACCAGGTTCTAACATCGCAGTGTTACCCTCATCATATTTTCCTTCGAGGAAGGCTTCAACTACGGTCTCCGCTCGATTTGGTAAGGTGATATCACTTGACAGGACAACAAGAGCAGCTACGTCATTTCTTGAATGTATGACAAGTTCTTCATCATTGGTTTTCAAAACTCCATGTTTGAAGTCCAGTTCAAAGCCTTCCTTGTTTATCAAATCCATCCCCAAGATAAATTCATCTTCAATGTTGGCAACCAAAACGTGATGTTCTAAGCAAATGTTTCCCAAGGTGATATTAATATTAGCTTCGCCATGGATCTTCGCTGAATCACCAGTTGCCGTTTGGAGTTGCCATTTACATGGTGCGATGCGTTTAGTTTCGTGGATTATATCAGGTTTTATTATAGTCCTCGTCGCACCTGTATCTATAAGCATGGCAACATGTTTTCCGTCCACAATGTCGTCCACGAATACGCTGGTTGCCTGATGTTGCATGGAAGCAACAAATGCTTGTGGGGCTGTTGTAGTACAGGTCGACGTTTGCCCCTTTGCATCGACCCGGTTTAGTTTTCCGCCGGCGATGTATGTCTGGAAGATTTACTCGGAAGCTTCTTGCAGCGATTTCTGCGATGTCCTGTTTCACCGCAGTTACAGCATCTAGGCTGGCCCATTTGAGCTAAAGCTTCATTCATTTTCTTAAATAATTCTTCCAGCTTGTCTTCTATTGCCTTCTCGTTATTTTCCTTCATCGCACGGACTCGAACTTGACCTTTTGAGTACTGCTTTGCAGCCTCGAACTCCAACGCGTATGCTAAAGCTTCTGTCAATGTTTTAGGATGTGACAGCACCAGCTTTTCTTGTGTCTCGTTGAGGCGAAGTCCGTCGACGAACGTCCGAACCGCCAGACATTCTAGGAAGTCATCAGGGGCTGATGGGTACGCCAAGCGAACAAGACGTGCCACGTTGCTTTCGAATTCTTGTAAACTCTCATCTGCTCGTTGATGACACCCTTTAAGTTGGGTGTAGTACACCGTTTCCATATGAGCATGGCCGTATCGGGTCTCTAGCCGCTTTATAATTTTTTCATAATTTCCTTCCTCGTCGGATGTCATAACCTGGAGGACATCGGCAGCGTCTCCACGGAGTGCGACAATAAGTGAAGTCGATTTTTCTTCTTTGCTCCAGCCATTAGCCTTGGCGGCTGCTTCAAACTGTTTAAAATAATTTGGCCAAGGTGTTTTGCCATCAAATGTTGGGCGTTTCACTCTTGCTTTCACGATTGTTGTTCCATTGTTCTTGGTAGACACTGACTGTGGTATATTTGTATTTGCCAGTCGGTTTTTCAAAATTCTTATTTCATCTTCGAAGCTTACAAATTTACCACCGAATTCTGTTCTTAAAATTCTAGAATTTTCTTCCAGTTTTGTTTCTAAATTTCTAGAATTTTCTTCCAATTCTCCTCTCAAAATTCTAGAATTTTCTTCAATTTCTTCTCTCAAAATTTTAGAGTTTTCTTCTAGTTTTGTTTGTAAATTTTTAGAATTTTCTTCTAGTTTTGCTGTTAACTCTTCTTTCAAAATTCTAGAATTTTCTATTAACTCATCCTTCAAAATTCTAGAGTTCTCTTCTAAGTCCGCTCTCAAAATTCTACAATTTTCTTCCAAGGCTTTATTTAATTCAGATTCGAAGACATAATTTTCTGGATCCTCACCGTCTCGTAACAAGGCTTCTCGAAGGCGTTGTTGCAGTACGTTCTTCGTTCCAGAAGTTTCTAAATCTCGCTCTTCAAGTTCTGCCCGGAGAGTAAACACTTTTAAATCTGTCAATTTTAATTTATTTGATGCCATTTTATTTATTAATTTTACCCCACACCTGACACCAATTGTAACGGTTCTTGGAAATGAAACACAAGTTCATTTACTAAAATTAATATTTAATGGCAAAAATAAACGTTAACTTAATACAAATCAGTATTATTATTTTTTTTTTGTCACTTCTATTATCTGTCAGTCGCTGTCACTTCTTTTTCTCCCAGGTCACTACTGCCAAAATTATGTTGCGGAGAGATTTCGTTACAATATAATTAATCATAAAATAACAGATAAGTTAAAGCATAAAGTTGGAAAATGTAATAAGAAATTACAAGCATATGGTAGGTTTAAAATCAATCCTATAGGACAAGTAAAATTAAGCACTACAGTTAAGAATAAGAATGAAATACTAACATTTAAAGTTATAAGTAATAACGAAACCTATACTAGGATTACCCTGTTGCATTTCGTTAAATTTAGTTAGTAGAGCTGATATAATTACTATTTTTAGTAGTAAACAAAAATTCCTAGAGTCCAATAAAGAAGTATTTAAGGATTTTGAAAAATTTCCGGAGGATTATGAAATTAAAGTTGATGACCGTGCGAAAGGAGCCATACACCCTCCAAGGCGAGTACCTCGTACAGTCAAAGATGAGCTGAAGAAAACGTTAGATAAAATGGAATCAAAAGGTATTGTACAAAAAACAGATACCCCGAAAGAATGGGCCAGTAATCTTGTAATTGTTGAAAAACCAGATAAAAAAATTAAGGCTATGTTTGGACCCGGTATTATTAAACAAAGTTATTAAAAGAGAATTTTATTTAATTCCAAAACTTGATTATATTATAGATCATTTAGCTAATAAGAAATTATTCACTGTCATTGGACATGGATTTTGGCAAATTCCACTTGTTGAAAAATCGTCAGATTTGTGTACTTTTTCAAATCTCTTTGGATATTATAAATTCAATAGCTTACCATTTGGCTTAGACTCTGCCCCTGAAATTTTCCAAAAAACTTTCAATAAATATTTTGGAGACATAAAAAATGTTGTAATTTAGTTTGACGACATTTTAATTGCAACTGAGAACGAAGAAGACATGATATAGCTTTAAATGAAATAATAAATCGCGCTAAAAAGTATAACGTAAAGTTTAACTCTAAAAAATTACAATATAAGCAGAAAGAAATTAATTATATTGGCCATATTTTTAACGAACAAGGTATGCAGCCAGGTACCAATCATATTAAAGCTATACAAAGTTTGAAAATACCCACTAATAAGATTGAACTGCAACGCATATTAGGTATGATAAATTACTTAAGAGATTTCATTCCAAATTTGTCTACTCATATTGAACCATAACGAATTTTACTGAAAAAAGATTCAGAATGGGTTTGCACAGATTTACAAACAAAAGCATTAGAATCTATGAAAAGGTTAATTACCGATCCACCAGTACTAACTAATTTTGACCCCAGTTTGCCAATAACAATTCAGTGTGATGCTTCGAAAAGTGGTCTAGGCTGTGCTTTGTTACAAAACAATAAACCTGTGGCTTTTGCATCACACAGAAACAGAGCAACAATATCCCCAAATCGAAAAAGACTATTTAAGCATTATATTTTCTTGTACGAAATTTCATAACCATATTTATGGTCACCGAATTAAAGCATTAACTGATTATTTACCGTTGGTCAAATTACACGGTAAAGAATTTTCAAAAATGGCTTCAACTAGAATTCAAAAAATGAAATTAAAACCAAATTGCGTCTCTATGAATATTTTTCTCTTATTGACTTACTGATTTGTTCGAAATTGACCTATAGAAAAGTCTTGTAAAACTTAGTGAGTACCATTTATTTATATTAAAAAATGTATTTTAGAATATATATTTAGAGATAGATTACGATAGTAATAATTATCAATATAATTTAATTTATTTATGTCAATTTTCAGAAAATACGTATGCAAATTCCAATTTGGTACTTTAGTTAAATAAATTTATAGGGTTTATATGTCTACAAAACAAACATCACACCATAACACGCTGAAACACAACATTTTCTTTTAGGCAGTGTTCGATGGGTCGTTAATGGAACGCTTTGTGTCTTACACTATGTTACACAGTGTCTCTCTGTGTCTACTTGGAAAGCCCCCAGTACGTGTAAATAAGTGTTCGAGTTCCTTTGGAGTTTGTCCTCTTTGTTGGAGAAAGTGAAAGAAATGATGTAGAATAATAATAATTATAATAATAATAATAATAATAATAATAATAATAATAATAATAATATATTTTAACTTTATTACAAAAAAAAAAAAAAAAAACGGTTGATAGCTATAGACGATCAATACGACTACTAGTGTGAAATTTCTACTGCCTCGTGGGGATTATATATTAATCTTTCTCAATTGAGTCAATATGAAACAAAGCGAACTGAGCTGGTCAAGTCACAAGACATACCAGACATCAGAAGAACAAAATAATGATAATTTCGATACTGTTCGTGGGAATTCAACAATTAGGATGTCGAAAATATTTAGAATTAATTATACAATATTTATCCTATACATTCGAAATAACAATTATTTAATAATAATAATTACATTACATATGTGAGGTTTCTTAAAAATTTGAAACGTACATAATAAAATTTAGTTTATAATGAATTTATATTAGATGATTTATTTTACATTATAAATAATTACAAAATTCATTTATGGAATGATAAAAAACAATTTTTTGATTCAATAAGACACAACCTCGTATCACATTTTTTTGTCCAACGAAAAGATATTTCTGTTTTCTTCTTTTTCTTTGGTGGTTCAGGAACTCTTGTATGGGCAGCAGTACTAGTAGTACATTCATCCTCACAGCTAGTAAAATCGAAATTGTCTACAATATTTATTTACAATAGCATATTCATAATTTCATAAATATTTATAAAAATATCTCTAGATTCGACTGCCTCTACAATAGCAATTTCCTCATCATCGGAGCTGTCTGATGCATCGGAGATGTTCGGGTTTGGTGGTAATCTAAATTTGTCTCCCATAAAAAAACATTTCGCCGATATAGCATCAAAATTTTCACTCATTATTATTGCTAAAAATAAAAATTCAATGTAGCACTTATTGGCCAATATAACCAAATGGATACGTTTATTTTATATGCATATTACTAAACAACTATACACCTATTAGTGTATGTAATGAATGAATGAATACGCTGTTTGAAGCTTATTGGACAACAGAACAAAAGAATTGGTGTTTTGGGAGGTATTGCAAATTATTACTATTTACGTTGTTGGTTGACGTTCTCATTTAAAAGAAATTAACAATTGGATTATTATACTTTTGTTCATATATTAATCTACTAAAAGATCTCAGATTTTCTGTATTATATTGGAATTATATTTTTTCTACAGTAAAAAAGGATTTTACTTTGAGTAAGTTATTTTTATTGATTATTTGAGCGAGTACATAATTCTTATTTTATTGTTAGCATTTTGGATAGATTTTGATTTCCTCGACATTCAACTCAGCTATTTGGATATCTTACGAGTATTTTTCTACTTAGTTAACAAGGATTTTTTCTTGAGTAAGTTTTTTTTTTATTCATTATTTCAGTGAGTAATATTTTTTTTCTTTAATTAGCATTTTGGTGGATGGATTAGTTTTCTCGAAATTCGACTTTTACTTAGCCATTTCGTCTGAATATCTCATTATTCTACTTAGTTAAAATGGATTTTATCTTAAGTTTATTTTATTATTATTTCAGCGATTAATGAGTAGGACTGGGAAAATAATATGTGTATATATATGTTATCGATATTCAATGTCATAATTATTATTGGTATCTATAAATTTCTATAAATATTGATAATTATCGGTAAATATCGATATTTATTTATAAACGTCGATACTTTCTATTATATTAATAATATCGATATTAGATATTCATTTATCGATATTTAGATATCACAAAAAGTAATATCGATTTTTTTCCGGCCCTTGTAACGAGGTATGTGACCTTGATCAAATTTAGGGATAATCGGGACTATTCTGTAACTCAATCATTATCTTTTGTTGATCATTAACTCGTTAATGATCGATTGCAATTTATATTGGTATTCTGTAAGTCACATGGTCATTAACATTGGTTAATGACAATCGATAACACAAGAAAATTTATCGATGAGGAATATGCTGTCGTTTTTATATTAATGATCGATAACAAATGTCAAAATCAGAAAAAGATGGCGACTAGATTTTTATACCCTCTTGTGGTTCAACAAAATTTAATTGAAAGAAGACGAAAGTAACTAATTTATATCATTTATGAGTATATCAGTTTGTTTTAAACTTTAGTACAAATAAATAATTGTATTCTTTATATTTTTTTATCGTGTTTATAGACGTAGATTACGAATACGCAACAGGGCACTTAGAGATGCTAGCGACCCTTTTTCTTTACCTGAAAAAAATTTTAAACAAATCTTTCGGTTAAGCCGAGAACTCGCCAGATATTTGGTACTAAATCTCACGCCCCATTTGCGAAATGGTGGAAGAACAAACTCAATCCCAATTTTCATAAAGGTTTGCATAAAATAAATTTCTACATTTTATTGACTCCAAAAAAACCGATTTAGATTTTAGCAACTTTACAATTTTTAAGCAGTGGTTCATATCAAAGATATACTGGTCTAAGTAATTTTCTGGGTATAAGTCAGACTAGCATGTGATGTATAACTGAAGTCTGTTCCGCAATTTGTGCTAACATGCTAAACATATGGATCAAATTTCCAAATAATCAAATACACATGCAGCAAGTCAAATTAGGGTATGATAAATCTTAATTAGGTAATTAAAATTAATTGTTAAACTCGTTTTAATTTTAGTTTTTTGGAGCGCTTCAATTTCCCGGGAATAGTAGGATGTGTAGATGGCACGCATGTTGCGATTATTGCACCTCCAGAAAATGATCCCTTATATCCTAGTTTCGTTTACTATAATCGAAATTGGTATTATAGTATTAATGTGCAAATTGTAAATATATTTAATAGTACACTTACTTTATTACATAAGATATCCATATTTAACAATAATTAAATTTAGATCTGCGATTCAAACTTCAAAATCCTTGCAATTAATGTTCGATATCCTGGATCTACCCATGATTCTGCCATATGGCAAATGAGCAGAATACGACGATACCTAGAAGAGGAGTATTTATTAAATAGACATCATGGCTGGCTCTTAGGTAATAATGCAAATACGTATATTAGAAATTACAGATACGTACACAATTTTTCTTATATACAGGTGAATCTATCCTTTAGAACCATATTTACTAACTCCGGTTCTCAATTGTACTAATGAAACAGAAGTAAGATACAATACTGCCCACTGTCTTGCCTGAAATTCAATTGAGAGATGCATTGGTGTTTTAAAATCTCGCTTTAGATGCTTGTTAAAACATCGTACATTACACTACAGCCCAATGAAAGCTGGAAAAATTATTTATGCCTGTGCAATAGTACACAATATTGCATTATTAAGAAATGAGCCCTTAATGAATGATGATTTGGGTATGTATTTCATTTTAGCCTTAAGCAAGGTTAGAATAATTTTCATAAATCTTAGAATGTTACCTTTAACTTCGTAGACAATCTGCATGAACGTGACGATGACGACAATCTCGACAATTTACTACAAGGGAATGGAAATAATTCTGGTCAACGTATGAGAAATCAAGTTATAAATAATTATTTCGCTTAATTGTGTCTCATTGTAATAATTTCATATAATAAAATGTTATTTAGCTACGTCGATTTTCGACGTGTTCATTTTCTGATTTCTTCTTATTCACTGATATACAAAATGTAGGCGCGCAATTTAAATTAAAATAAATGAAACCAATTAAATACTAGGTACTATATTTTATTAATTTTTGTTTAAAAATGAAATAATGGCCTCAGCTATTTTTAAATTTGATTCAGCCACCTTTAAATTCGACTCCGCCAATTTGTTGTATGTTCCGCCAGACGCTGGTTCGACAAAGTGTTTTCTTTTAAACTATTTATAAATTCTTCCTCTATCACCAAATTTGTAGATTTTCTCGTTTTTGCTGTAAAGATAAAAATTAAATATATTTAACTTAATCTATACGTTATATTATAAATTATATGCCTTTACCTCTTCTTTTCTCTAGGGCTTTTCTTGTTTCTTTGCTGGCGGTAGCGGTAGGACCTTCCAATAGGCTGTCAATTTCAATCACTGTGTTATTCATCTGAAAATAATCATTTATTGTTGCATTTGTATATAAAGTTTATTTGAATTTTTACCTCTTCTACAAATATAAAATTGTCCTCCAAATTTTCTGGGGATCCTCAATATTTTCATCGCATTCGGATGTTGGGACATTTTAAAATAAAATTTATTGGAACGTGGGTATGGAAATTAGGATGGGAAAAAATTGGACTCATAATAGGATTATGCAATCAACATTTATTATTAAAATAAAAATTAAAATATGTCTAATACAACTGTTCAAATCCACCTTCCGGCAAATCCGCTCCTTCGACGGTCACCGCACCAGTTAGTTAAATCAGCCGTTCTTCAATTTCAACGGCTTTACGTCGGATTTCCCTCCAAATTACAGTGAATTTGTCTTGCTCGCTTCTTCACAATATATTTCCATTCGGAAATCACCTGAAGTAGAATACAAACCATATCTATTATATACATACAAAATAATTTTTTTCTTACCCTTTTCCAATCCTTTACAGATTTTACCGGCCCCGCACCACAACTATTTAAAAAATTTGTTAATTCTTCCCATTTTTGTTCTATGTTTTTAACATTAGTGGGATGAGTTTTAGAAGAAATAAGTTCTTTATTTTTTTCTAAATAATTTATAATAATTTCAAATTGTTGAGCCGTTCTTCTTTTACTCTCCATTATTTATTTTAAATAAAATAAATCTATTACACTTATTGAAAATAATAATATTATAAACTTTCCTTACAAGTCAAACAGAAGTCAAAAAAAGTTTTATTTATTTATAATAAAACAATTGATATACTTACCGATAAATGACAGCTAGTTCAAATGAGCGCGAAATGCGTAAAACTATGAAATAAGCGACAAAGGTACTGATTGTACTTACAGAATAGCAAAATTGTGACAATCGATAACGTGATCATTAAAAATAAACGATATTCATTAATTTAATGATCGATAACATATAATGATTAAGTTACAGAATAGCACCGAATATTATATTATTATATATTTTTCACTCATAAAAGGCTAACTTATATAAAGAAATTTAGAAATTGCCCCAGTCATTTAACAAACACCCTTACAAAGCGGCTACAGATCCTCCATAATACCAATTACAAAAATTTTGTTTGAAAACATAATTAACATATGACAAATATGTAGGTACAGTTGTAGGAAACGATATTTGAAACTCATAATGGAATAACCTCATTTCCGCCTTATAAAGTTTTATGGGACTTGCGGTAAAGGTTTCTTGAGGCAGGTAGTTTCTTCTGTTATGTTATACTACGGGCGGAACCCGAAATTTACGTTCTAGATGTTTCTGAATTATATACTTAAATCTGGATTATAGTATTCAAATAATATGCATTTTAAATGTATATGGCTATTGCTGTTTTTCAGGTGATTTTCGACATTTTCATAGCTAATTTCTGGCGATATAAAACATGCAAAATTAATTTTGGTTACCGATGTAGAATTCTATGTTTTATAAGTTTCATTTGAAGCTTTTTACCTAAAATTATTAGGGAAGCAGGAAATGACGTTCGGGTGTTAGAGTTACCACCCTATGTATTATTTCTAACTCTATAATTAGTTGAATTTAAAACAAATTTTGGTCACATACTCGTATCTACCTATTATTATTTAATAATGATAACATTTTACATAGATGGTGATTTCCACAACGTTCAACTTGACTGTTTGTATATCTTATTTTATTTTTCTACTTAGTTAAATAGGATTCTTAGCTTGAGTTGTGCATTTTGTTTGAGTTTAATTTTTCATTAACAGCCCGATTCACAAAAAGGTTTAAGCTAATCCTCATTTTTGGATTAGTGAATTCTACTCTAATTTTGACAGTTTATATCTTAAAATATAGTCTAATCTATTCCTAGTACCTACCTTTATTGATAATATCCTGAAAGTTAAATTTGAAATACCGGAATAGAATAGAATTCACAATCAAAAAATGAGGATTAGCTTAAACTTTTTTTGTGAATCTGGCTGTAATTTTATATTAATTATTATTGTGTGATTTCGCATTATAACTCTCAGCTAGTTACTTATATTTTCATTATTTACAATTTTTGTTTATTATTTATACAAAAGATATTTCTTAAAAAATGCCTCGCAAATCAAAATTACGTTATATTTTTTTAGTACATTAAACAAAATAATTTATGTTTAGAAGATTTTAGGAATGTATCTATTCATTTAGAAAGGTCACTATTTTCATTTAGTTGTACACTAATGAAAATAAAAAATAATTTGAAAAATAGAATACAGGGTGTCCCAAATTGATTAGGCTACCATTGGGATCTTGGAAACTATGAGCTACGAGGTCGGTTAAATGGGCAATTTCGATAGTGTGCCCTATTTTTAAGGCAGGAGATGCAGCCAATATTACCAATTACTGATCCATATCTATTTTGTGTAACTGCGCCAAAATTTTTGAAATGTTGTTATACTCATGTATATATATATATATATATATACAAGTGTTAAACATAAACTTTCAGACTCTCAATATGCCTTCCGAGAACAGAGGTCTACGGCAACTAATCTTATGGTGCTTACGCAACATTTATGCGAGCTTGTGGACAAAGGTAGACAAACAGATGTCATTTATATGGACATACAAAAAGCTTTTGATCAAATTGATCACAATATTTTATTACATAAATTAAATAACTTCGGTCTGAATAATCCTTTGCTATCATTATTTAAATCAGAGACAACAGTATGTTCAATATAATGGATATAAATCCATTGCTTTTCAGTTTATATATAAATGATATATATATATATATATATATGAAGAATTAAAGTGTATGAATTTATTATTTGCAGATGATCTAAAATTATATTCTTCTATTACTAATTCTAACGATTGTATTAATTTATAATTATCTATCAATACAGTAAACAAGTGGTGTACAAATAATAATTTAAAATTAAATCTTTCCAAATGTAAAATAGTTTCATACCATCGTAAAAAAAATCCTATTATATTTGAATACTATATCGACAGCTACAATCTTGAGCGCACTTGTACCATGAAAGACCTAGGGATCTACTTTTAGGTTTTATAATTAGAAATACAAAATGTTTCAATGATGTCACGCTATTGAAAATATTGTACTGCAGTTTTGTAGTATCTAAACTTGAATACTGTTCTCTAATTTGGTACCCTATATATAACTGTCATGTTAATGATCTAGAATCAATACAGAGACGATTTTTGAAATATATATATATATATATATATATATATATATATATATATATATATATATATATATTACAAGATAACCAATACCCACCCAGGGGAATAGACCCATAATATTCTGTTACAGCGATTTAACACAAATTATTAAACAATATTATAGACTGCCCCATTATACTGAATCTAATTAATATTTATGTACCGAGGTTGTCAACTCGTTCAAGTTTTCTCTTCTTAACAAACTTAGCTAGAACTAATCTACTTACTAGATCTCCAGTAAATATAATGTGCACTAATGCTAATGGAGTCTGTAATATTGTTGACTTTTTCAATGTCACATATAATAGTTTAAGATATTTGTCAATTATAGGTAATAACTAATAATCTGAAAATATGTTATTTTCTTACTTTGGTACTTTTTATTGTTTTGTGAATATATAATTTGATCTTTTTTATGTATTATGTACACGTTAATGTTTCTATAAATTGTTTCTGTTAATGTGTGTAAACTGTTGGACAAATAAATCATCATCATTATTATTATTATTATATTATTATTATTATTATTATTATTATTATTATTATTATTATTAGATAGAACTTTTTTTCTCTTTTCAACGATGTATAACAAAGTATGTTTACATTAAATTTAATAAAGATATTAATTATTTCAATTTGATAACTAATCAAATAGACTTAAAAACAAATGCAAGTGAATAAGAAACAAAACAAAATTTTATTATAACAGTGAACTATCATAATTAAATTTGTATGTATTCGTTTATTCATTTTAATTAGTGAATTTATTTATTACATATTTAAAATGTCTACTTTTTTCAATATTAGAGCAGTACGATATGTTTTGTATATACATCAAATGTAATGAAAACTCCCGTCTTGCAGCACAAACTTATTTCGGTAACTTTCCGGAAAGAAGACAACCCAATGATAAGTGTTTAGAAGATTGGATATAAATATGAAGCAATATGGTTGTTTAAAAAAAACCTACTCGTTCGTGACCCACAAGGTGACAGTCGAAGATGAAAGTTAGCACTGGCATGTGTAGCGGCTAATCCGACCATTTCAACTCGGGAAATAGAAGCCCAGATACATCTATCTAAGACGAAAGCGTCAAGAATTCTTAAAAAACATAAGTTTCGTCCCTTAAAGATTACACGTTGCCCAGATTTTACGACCAAATGATTATGTCGGCAGATCAGTATTTTGCAGATGGTAGTAGTAATTAGGAGAAATTAGTGGTATAATTAGCTGCTTTTAATTGCTTGTTAATTGCTTTTTAATTGCTTTCGTAATGAGGGGTAATTAGTGCTACTGACCTTCACAGTGACGTAGGTTGTTGTTGTTATTGACAGTTTAGTGCTAACGACCTTTCACTGTGACGTATGTTGTTGTTGTTATTGACAGCTAATTAGTGCCAGCGGCCTTTCATCGTGACGTATGTTGTTGTTGTTATTGACCGTGGTTGTTATGTATATTTTTAACACGGGCTAACTGCCCGTAACATTTGTGGTACTTTCACTTTGTTCATTTTCGTATAAATGCCGAACTATAAGTACTGTAGTTATAAGTGTTTTGTTATTTGCTTCTGAAGAGGTCCTCCAAGTATCCATTTCTGAAAAAACTCTATTATGGTAAGTGTAATAATTACATTAGTTACAACAAAGAAATAACATTGTTTTTATAAAATATGTGTATGTGTGATTATAGATGAATCATAAACGTGTACAATCGGCTTTCGATGAAGCTCCCGTAAAGAAATTCCGCATTCAGGAGTCTAATTTCGAGCCATCAACTATGCAATCAACCCAGCATCGAGAAAGCGCCGGTTTCTATGCTGAGAGCAGCTATAATTACGACGACTCACGTGATGAGCTTGACCTTCCGCCAATCAAGCCTCGGGCTGAGTCACAGTGTGACCAGGAAGCGGACGAAGAAACGTCAGTTCTTTTAATAACAGTTGTGTGAAATTATTTAGGTTCACATTTAAAATACGTAAGCGTAACGGGCGAGAGCTCAGCGTATGTTAAAAAATTTGGATTAACATCGCGTCGGCTGCATTTCTCGTGCCACGTTGCTTTCGAATTCTTGTAAACTCTCATCTGCTCGTTGATGACACCCTTTAAGTTGGGTGTAGTACACCGTTTCCATATGAGCATGGCCGTATCGGGTCTCTAGCCGCTTTATAATTTTTTCATAATTTCCTTCCTCGTCGGATGTCATAACCTGGAGGACATCGGCAGCGTCTCCACGGAGTGCGACAATAAGTGAAGTCGATTTTTCTTCTTTGCTCCAGCCATTAGCCTTGGCGGCTGCTTCAAACTGTTTAAAATAATTTGGCCAAGGTGTTTTGCCATCAAATGTTGGGCGTTTCACTCTTGCTTTCACGATTGTTGTTCCATTGTTCTTGGTAGACACTGACTGTGGTATATTTGTATTTGCCAGTCGGTTTTTCAAAATTCTTATTTCATCTTCGAAGCTTACAAATTTACCACCGAATTCTGTTCTTAAAATTCTAGAATTTTCTTCCAGTTTTGTTTCTAAATTTCTAGAATTTTCTTCCAATTCTCCTCTCAAAATTCTAGAATTTTCTTCAATTTCTTCTCTCAAAATTTTAGAGTTTTCTTCTAGTTTTGTTTGTAAATTTTTAGAATTTTCTTCTAGTTTTGCTGTTAACTCTTCTTTCAAAATTCTAGAATTTTCTATTAACTCATCCTTCAAAATTCTAGAGTTCTCTTCTAAGTCCGCTCTCAAAATTCTACAATTTTCTTCCAAGGCTTTATTTAATTCAGATTCGAAGACATAATTTTCTGGATCCTCACCGTCTCGTAACAAGGCTTCTCGAAGGCGTTGTTGCAGTACGTTCTTCGTTCCAGAAGTTTCTAAATCTCGCTCTTCAAGTTCTGCCCGGAGAGTAAACACTTTTAAATCTGTCAATTTTAATTTATTTGATGCCATTTTATTTATTAATTTTACCCCACACCTGACACCAATTGTAACGGTTCTTGGAAATGAAACACAAGTTCATTTACTAAAATTAATATTTAATGGCAAAAATAAACGTTAACTTAATACAAATCAGTATTATTATTTTTTTTTTGTCACTTCTATTATCTGTCAGTCGCTGTCACTTCTTTTTCTCCCAGGTCACTACTGCCAAAATTATGTTGCGGAGAGATTTCGTTACAATATAATTAATCATAAAATAACAGATAAGTTAAAGCATAAAGTTGGAAAATGTAATAAGAAATTACAAGCATATGGTAGGTTTAAAATCAATCCTATAGGACAAGTAAAATTAAGCACTACAGTTAAGAATAAGAATGAAATACTAACATTTAAAGTTATAAGTAATAACGAAACCTATACTAGGATTACCCTGTTGCATTTCGTTAAATTTAGTTAGTAGAGCTGATATAATTACTATTTTTAGTAGTAAACAAAAATTCCTAGAGTCCAATAAAGAAGTATTTAAGGATTTTGAAAAATTTCCGGAGGATTATGAAATTAAAGTTGATGACCGTGCGAAAGGAGCCATACACCCTCCAAGGCGAGTACCTCGTACAGTCAAAGATGAGCTGAAGAAAACGTTAGATAAAATGGAATCAAAAGGTATTGTACAAAAAACAGATACCCCGAAAGAATGGGCCAGTAATCTTGTAATTGTTGAAAAACCAGATAAAAAAATTAAGGCTATGTTTGGACCCGGTATTATTAAACAAAGTTATTAAAAGAGAATTTTATTTAATTCCAAAACTTGATTATATTATAGATCATTTAGCTAATAAGAAATTATTCACTGTCATTGGACATGGATTTTGGCAAATTCCACTTGTTGAAAAATCGTCAGATTTGTGTACTTTTTCAAATTTCTTTGGATATTATAAATTCAATAGCTTACCATTTGGCTTAGACTCTGCCCCTGAAATTTTCCAAAAAACTTTCAATAAATATTTTGGAGACATAAAAAATGTTTGTAATTTAGTTTGACGACATTTTTAATTGCAACTGAGAACGAAGAAGACATGATATAGCTTTAAATGAAATAATAAATCGCGCTAAAAAGTATAACGTAAAGTTTAACTCTAAAAAATTACAATATAAGCAGAAAGAAATTAATTATATTGGCCATATTTTTAACGAACAAGGTATGCAGCCAGGTACCAATCATATTAAAGCTATACAAAGTTTGAAAATACCCACTAATAAGATTGAACTGCAACGCATATTAGGTATGATAAATTACTTAAGAGATTTCATTCCAAATTTGTCTACTCATATTGAACCATAACGAATTTTACTGAAAAAAGATTCAGAATGGGTTTGCACAGATTTACAAACAAAAGCATTAGAATCTATGAAAAGGTTAATTACCGATCCACCAGTACTAACTAATTTTGACCCCAGTTTGCCAATAACAATTCAGTGTGATGCTTCGAAAAGTGGTCTAGGCTGTGCTTTGTTACAAAACAATAAACCTGTGGCTTTTGCATCACACAGAAACAGAGCAACAATATCCCCAAATCGAAAAAGACTATTTAAGCATTATATTTTCTTGTACGAAATTTCATAACCATATTTATGGTCACCGAATTAAAGCATTAACTGATTATTTACCGTTGGTCAAATTACACGGTAAAGAATTTTCAAAAATGGCTTCAACTAGAATTCAAAAAATGAAATTAAAACCAAATTGCGTCTCTATGAATATTTTTCTCTTATTGACTTACTGATTTGTTCGAAATTGACCTATAGAAAAGTCTTGTAAAACTTAGCGAGTACCATTTATTTATATTAAAAAATGTATTTTAGAATATATATTTAGAGATAGATTACGATAGTAATAATTATCAATATAATTTAATTTATTTATGTCAATTTTCAGAAAATACGTATGCAAATTCCAATTTGGTACTTTAGTTAAATAAATTTATAGGGTTTATATGTCTACAAAACAAACATCACACCATAACACGCTGAAACACAACATTTTCTTTTAGGCAGTGTTCGATGGGTCGTTAATGGAACGCTTTGTGTCTTACACTATGTTATACAGTGTCTCTCTGTGTCTACTTGGAAAGCCCCCAGTACGTGTAAATAAGTGTTCGAGTTCCTTTGGAGTTTGTCCTCTTTGTTGGAGAAAGTGAAAGAAATGATGTAGAATAATAATAATTATAATAATAATAATAATAATAATAATAATAATAATAATAATAATAATATATTTTAACTTTATTACAAAAAAAAAAAAAAAAAACGGTTGATAGCTATAGACGATCAATACGACTACTAGTGTGAAATTTCTACTGCCTCGTGGGGATTATATATTAATCTTTCTCAATTGAGTCAATATGAAACAAAGCGAACTGAGCTGGTCAAGTCACAAGACATACCAGACATCAGAAGAACAAAATAATGATAATTTCGATACTGTTCGTGGGAATTCAACAATTAGGATGTCGAAAATATTTAGAATTAATTATACAATATTTATCCTATACATTCGAAATAACAATTATTTAATAATAATAATTTAAGTACATTACATATGTGAGGTTTCTTAAAAATTTGAAACGTACATAATAAAATTTAGTTTATAATGAATTTATATTAGATGATTTATTTTACATTATAAATAATTACAAAATTCATTTATGGAATGATAAAAAACAATTTTTTGATTCAATAAGACACAACCTCGTATCACATTTTTTTGTCCAACTAAAAGATATTTCTGTTTTCTTCTTTTTCTTTGGTGGTTCAGGAACTCTTGTATGGGCAGCAGTACTAGTAGTACATTCATCCTCACAGCTAGTAAAATCGAAATTGTCTACAATATTTATTTACAATAGCATATTCATAATTTCATAAATATTTATAAAAATATCTCTAGATTCGACTGCCTCTACAATAGCAATTTCCTCATCATCGGAGCTGTCTGATGCATCGGAGATGTTCGGGTTTGGTGGTAATCTAAATTTGTCTCCCATAAAAAAACATTTCGCCGATATAGCATCAAAATTTTCACTCATTATTATTGCTAAAAATAAAAATTCAATGTAGCACTTATTGGCCAATATAACCAAATGGATACGTTTATTTTATATGCATATTACTAAACAACTATACACCTATTAGTGTATGTAATGAATGAATGAATACGCTGTTTGAAGCTTATTGGACAACAGAACAAAAGAATTGGTGTTTTGGGAGGTATTGCAAATTATTACTATTTACGTTGTTGGTTGACGTTCTCATTTAAAAGAAATTAACAATTGGATTATTATACTTTTGTTCATATATTAATCTACTAAAAGATCTCAGATTTTCTGTATTATATTGGAATTATATTTTTTCTACAGTAAAAAAGGATTTTACTTTGAGTAAGTTATTTTTATTGATTATTTGAGCGAGTACATAATTCTTATTTTATTGTTAGCATTTTGGATAGATTTTGATTTCCTCGACATTCAACTCAGCTATTTGGATATCTTACGAGTATTTTTCTACTTAGTTAACAAGGATTTTTTCTTGAGTAAGTTTTTTTTTTATTCATTATTTCAGTGAGTAATATTTTTTTTCTTTAATTAGCATTTTGGTGGATGGATTAGTTTTCTCGAAATTCGACTTTTACTTAGCCATTTCGTCTGAATATCTCATTATTCTACTTAGTTAAAATGGATTTTATCTTAAGTTTATTTTATTATTATTTCAGCGATTAATGAGTAGGACTGGGAAAATAATATGTGTATATATATGTTATCGATATTCAATGTCATAATTATTATTGGTATCTATAAATTTCTATAAATATTGATAATTATCGGTAAATATCGATATTTATTTATAAACGTCGATACTTTCTATTATATTAATAATATCGATATTAGATATTCATTTATCGATATTTAGATATCACAAAAAGTAATATCGATTTTTTTCCGGCCCTTGTAACGAGGTATGTGACCTTGATCAAATTTAGGGATAATCGGGACTATTCTGTAACTCAATCATTATCTTTTGTTGATCATTAACTCGTTAATGATCGATTGCAATTTATATTGGTATTCTGTAAGTCACATGGTCATTAACATTGGTTAATGACAATCGATAACACAAGAAAATTTATCGATGAGGAATATGCTGTCGTTTTTATATTAATGATCGATAACAAATGTCAAAATCAGAAAAAGATGGCGACTAGATTTTTATACCCTCTTGTGGTTCAACAAAATTTAATTGAAAGAAGACGAAAGTAACTAATTTATATCATTTATGAGTATATCAGTTTGTTTTAAACTTTAGTACAAATAAATAATTGTATTCTTTATATTTTTTTATCGTGTTTATAGACGTAGATTACGAATACGCAACAGGGCACTTAGAGATGCTAGCGACCCTTTTTCTTTACCTGAAAAAAATTTTAAACAAATCTTTCGGTTAAGCCGAGAACTCGCCAGATATTTGGTACTAAATCTCACGCCCCATTTGCGAAATGGTGGAAGAACAAACTCAATCCCAATTTTCATAAAGGTTTGCATAAAATAAATTTCTACATTTTATTGACTCCAAAAAAACCGATTTAGATTTTAGCAACTTTACAATTTTTAAGCAGTGGTTCATATCAAAGATATACTGGTCTAAGTAATTTTCTGGGTATAAGTCAGACTAGCATGTGATGTATAACTGAAGTCTGTTCCGCAATTTGTGCTAACATGCTAAACATATGGATCAAATTTCCAAATAATCAAATACACATGCAGCAAGTCAAATTAGGGTATGATAAATCTTAATTAGGTAATTAAAATTAATTGTTAAACTCGTTTTAATTTTAGTTTTTTGGAGCGCTTCAATTTCCCGGGAATAGTAGGATGTGTAGATGGCACGCATGTTGCGATTATTGCACCTCCAGAAAATGATCCCTTATATCCTAGTTTCGTTTACTATAATCGAAATTGGTATTATAGTATTAATGTGCAAATTGTAAATATATTTAATAGTACACTTACTTTATTACATAAGATATCCATATTTAACAATAATTAAATTTAGATCTGCGATTCAAACTTCAAAATCCTTGCAATTAATGTTCGATATCCTGGATCTACCCATGATTCTGCCATATGGCAAATGAGCAGAATACGACGATACCTAGAAGAGGAGTATTTATTAAATAGACATCATGGCTGGCTCTTAGGTAATAATGCAAATACGTATATTAGAAATTACAGATACGTACACAATTTTTCTTATTTACAGGTGAATCTATCCTTTAGAACCATATTTACTAACTCCGGTTCTCAATTGTACTAATGAAACAGAAGTAAGATACAATACTGCCCACTGTCTTGCCTGAAATTCAATTGAGAGATGCATTGGTGTTTTAAAATCTCGCTTTAGATGCTTGTTAAAACATCGTACATTACACTACAGCCCAATGAAAGCTGGAAAAATTATTTATGCCTGTGCAATAGTACACAATATTGCATTATTAAGAAATGAGCCCTTAATGAATGATGATTTGGGTATGTATTTCATTTTAGCCTTAAGCAAGGTTAGAATAATTTTCATAAATCTTAGAATGTTACCTTTAACTTCGTAGACAATCTGCATGAACGTGACGATGACGACAATCTCGACAATTTACTACAAGGGAATGGAAATAATTCTGGTCAACGTATGAGAAATCAAGTTATAAATAATTATTTCGCTTAATTGTGTCTCATTGTAATAATTTCATATAATAAAATGTTATTTAGCTACGTCGATTTTCGACGTGTTCATTTTCTGATTTCTTCTTATTCACTGATATACAAAATGTAGGCGCGCAATTTAAATTAAAATAAATGAAACCAATTAAATACTAGGTACTATATTTTATTAATTTTTGTTTAAAAATGAAATAATGGCCTCAGCTATTTTTAAATTTGATTCAGCCACCTTTAAATTCGACTCCGCCAGTTTGTTGTATGTTCCGCCAGACGCTGGTTCGACAAAGTGTTTTCTTTTAAACTATTTATAAATTCTTCCTCTATCACCAAATTTGTAGATTTTCTCGTTTTTGCTGTAAAGATAAAAATTAAATATATTTAACTTAATCTATACGTTATATTATAAATTATATGCCTTTACCTCTTCTTTTCTCTAGGGCTTTTCTTGTTTCTTTGCTGGCGGTAGCGGTAGGACCTTCCAATAGGCTGTCAATTTCAATCACTGTGTTATTCATCTGAAAATAATCATTTATTGTTGCATTTGTATATAAAGTTTATTTGAATTTTTACCTCTTCTACAAATATAAAATTGTCCTCCAAATTTTCTGGGGATCCTCAATATTTTCATCGCATTCGGATGTTGGGACATTTTAAAATAAAATTTATTGGAACGTGGGTATGGAAATTAGGATGGGAAAAAATTGGACTCATAATAGGATTATGCAATCAACATTTATTATTAAAATAAAAATTAAAATATGTCTAATACAACTGTTCAAATCCACCTTCCGGCAAATCCGCTCCTTCGACGGTCACCGCACCAGTTAGTTAAATCAGCCGTTCTTCAATTTCAACGGCTTTACGTCGGATTTCCCTCCAAATTACAGTGAATTTGTCTTGCTCGCTTCTTCACAATATATTTCCATTCGGAAATCACCTGAAGTAGAATACAAACCATATCTATTATATACATACAAAATAATTTTTTTCTTACCCTTTTCCAATCCTTTACAGATTTTACCGGCCCCGCACCACAACTATTTAAAAAATTTGTTAATTCTTCCCATTTTTGTTCTATGTTTTTAACATTAGTGGGATGAGTTTTAGAAGAAATAAGTTCTTTATTTTTTTCTAAATAATTTATAATAATTTCAAATTGTTGAGCCGTTCTTCTTTTACTCTCCATTATTTATTTTAAATAAAATAAATCTATTACACTTATTGAAAATAATAATATTATAAACTTTCCTTACAAGTCAAACAGAAGTCAAAAAAAGTTTTATTTATTTATAATAAAACAATTGATATACTTACCGATAAATGACAGCTAGTTCAAATGAGCGCGAAATGCGTAAAACTATGAAATAAGCGACAAAGGTACTGATTGTACTTACAGAATAGCAAAATTGTGACAATCGATAACGTGATCATTAAAAATAAACGATATTCATTAATTTAATGATCGATAACATATAATGATTAAGTTACAGAATAGCACCGAATATTATATTATTATATATTTTTCACTCATAAAAGGCTAACTTATATAAAGAAATTTAGAAATTGCCCCAGTCATTTAACAAACACCCTTACAAAGCGGCTACAGATCCTCCATAATACCAATTACAAAAATTTTGTTTGAAAACATAATTAACATATGACAAATATGTAGGTACAGTTGTAGGAAACGATATTTGAAACTCATAATGGAATAACCTCATTTCCGCCTTATAAAGTTTTATGGGACTTGCGGTAAAGGTTTCTTGAGGCAGGTAGTTTCTTCTGTTATGTTATACTACGGGCGGAACCCGAAATTTACGTTCTAGATGTTTCTGAATTATATACTTAAATCTGGATTATAGTATTCAAATAATATGCATTTTAAATGTATATGGCTATTGCTGTTTTTCAGGTGATTTTCGACATTTTCATAGCTAATTTCTGGCGATATAAAACATGCAAAATTAATTTTGGTTACCGATGTAGAATTCTATGTTTTATAAGTTTCATTTGAAGCTTTTTACCTAAAATTATTAGGGAAGCAGGAAATGACGTTCGGGTGTTAGAGTTACCACCCTATGTATTATTTCTAACTCTATAATTAGTTGAATTTAAAACAAATTTTGGTCACATACTCGTATCTACCTATTATTATTTAATAATGATAACATTTTACATAGATGGTGATTTCCACAACGTTCAACTTGACTGTTTGTATATCTTATTTTATTTTTCTACTTAGTTAAATAGGATTCTTAGCTTGAGTTGTGCATTTTGTTTGAGTTTAATTTTTCATTAACAGCCCGATTCACAAAAAGGTTTAAGCTAATCCTCATTTTTGGATTAGTGAATTCTACTCTAATTTTGACAGTTTATATCTTAAAATATAGTCTAATCTATTCCTAGTACCTACCTTTATTGATAATATCCTGAAAGTTAAATTTGAAATACCGGAATAGAATAGAATTCACAATCAAAAAATGAGGATTAGCTTAAACTTTTTTTGTGAATCTGGCTGTAATTTTATATTAATTATTATTGTGTGATTTCGCATT
The DNA here is from genome assembly GCA_943142095.1 of Ophonus ardosiacus. Lineage (NCBI taxonomy): Eukaryota > Metazoa > Arthropoda > Insecta > Coleoptera > Carabidae > Ophonus > Ophonus ardosiacus. The sequence continues at coordinate 19,420,467 of OW964834.1, read as the reverse complement.
ATAACTCTCAGCTAGTTACTTATATTTTCATTATTTACAATTTTTGTTTATTATTTATACAAAAGATATTTCTTAAAAAATGCCTCGCAAATCAAAATTACGTTATATTTTTTTAGTACATTAAACAAAATAATTTATGTTTAGAAGATTTTAGGAATGTATCTATTCATTTAGAAAGGTCACTATTTTCATTTAGTTGTACACTAATGAAAATAAAAAATAATTTGAAAAATAGAATACAGGGTGTCCCAAATTGATTAGGCTACCATTGGGATCTTGGAAACTATGAGCTACGAGGTCGGTTAAATGGGCAATTTCGATAGTGTGCCCTATTTTTAAGGCAGGAGATGCAGCCAATATTACCAATTACTGATCCATATCTATTTTGTGTAACTGCGCCAAAATTTTTGAAATGTTGTTATACTCATGTATATATATATATATATATACAAGTGTTAAACATAAACTTTCAGACTCTCAATATGCCTTCCGAGAACAGAGGTCTACGGCAACTAATCTTATGGTGCTTACGCAACATTTATGCGAGCTTGTGGACAAAGGTAGACAAACAGATGTCATTTATATGGACATACAAAAAGCTTTTGATCAAATTGATCACAATATTTTATTACATAAATTAAATAACTTCGGTCTGAATAATCCTTTGCTATCATTATTTAAATCAGAGACAACAGTATGTTCAATATAATGGATATAAATCCATTGCTTTTCAGTTTATATATAAATGATATATATATATATATATATATATATATATATATATGAAGAATTAAAGTGTATGAATTTATTATTTGCAGATGATCTAAAATTATATTCTTCTATTACTAATTCTAACGATTGTATTAATTTATAATTATCTATCAATACAGTAAACAAGTGGTGTACAAATAATAATTTAAAATTAAATCTTTCCAAATGTAAAATAGTTTCATACCATCGTAAAAAAAATCCTATTATATTTGAATACTATATCGACAGCTACAATCTTGAGCGCACTTGTACCATGAAAGACCTAGGGATCTACTTTTAGGTTTTATAATTAGAAATACAAAATGTTTCAATGATGTCACGCTATTGAAAATATTGTACTGCAGTTTTGTAGTATCTAAACTTGAATACTGTTCTCTAATTTGGTACCCTATATATAACTGTCATGTTAATGATCTAGAATCAATACAGAGACGATTTTTGAAATATATATATATATATATATATATATATATATATATATATATATATATATATATATATATATATATATTACAAGATAACCAATACCCACCCAGGGGAATAGACCATAATATTCTGTTACAGCGATTTAACACAAATTATTAAACAATATTATAGACTGCCCCATTATACTGAATCTAATTAATATTTATGTACCGAGGTTGTCAACTCGTTCAAGTTTTCTCTTCTTAACAAACTTAGCTAGAACTAATCTACTTACTAGATCTCCAGTAAATATAATGTGCACTAATGCTAATGGAGTCTGTAATATTGTTGACTTTTTCAATGTCACATATAATAGTTTAAGATATTTGTCAATTATAGGTAATAACTAATAATCTGAAAATATGTTATTTTCTTACTTTGGTACTTTTATTGTTTTGCGAATATATAATTTGATCTTTTTTATGTATTATGTACACGTTAATGTTTCTATAAATTGTTCTGTTAATGGTGTAAACTGTTGGACAAATAAATCATCATCATTATTATTATTATTATTATTATTATTATTATTATTATTATTATTATTATTATTAGATAGAACTTTTTTTCTCTTTTCAACGATGTATAACAAAGTATGTTTACATTAAATTTAATAAAGATATTAATTATTTCAATTTGATAACTAATCAAATAGACTTAAAAACAAATGCAAGTGAATAAGAAACAAAACAAAATTTATTATAACAGTGAACTATCATAATTAAATTTGTATGTATTCGTTTATTCATTTTAATTAGTGAATTTATTTATTACATATTTAAAATGTCTACTTTTTCAATATTAGAGCAGTACGATATGTTTTGTATATACATCAAATGTAATGAAAACTCCCGTCTTGCAGCACAAACTTATTTCGGTAACTTTCCGGAAAGAAGACAACCCAATGATAAGTGTTTAGAAGATTGGATATAAATATGAAGCAATATGGTTGTTTAAAAAAAACCTACTCGTTCGTGACCCACAAGTGACAGTCGAAGATGAAAGTTAGCACTGGCATGTGTAGCGGCTAATCCGACCATTTCAACTCGGGAAATAGAAGCCCAGATACATCTATCTAAGACGAAAGCGTCAAGAATTCTTAAAAAACATAAGTTTCGTCCCTTAAAATTACACGTTGCCCAGATTTTACGACCAAATGATTATGTCGGCAGATCAGTATTTTGCAGATGGTAGTAGTAATTAGGAGAAATTAGTGGTATAATTAGCTGCTTTTAATTGCTTGTTAATTGCTTTTTAATTGCTTTCGTAATGAGGGGTAATTAGTGCTACTGACCTTCACAGTGACGTAGGTTGTTGTTGTTATTGACAGTTTAGTGCTAACGACCTTTCACTGTGACGTATGTTGTTGTTGTTATTGACAGCTAATTAGTGCCAGCGGCCTTTCATCGTGACGTATGTTGTTGTTGTTATTGACCGTGGTTGTTTATTGCTCCAGTATATTTTTAACACGGGCTAACTGCCCGTAACATTTGTGGTACTTTCACTTTGTTCATTTTCGTATAAATGCCGAACTATAAGTACTGTAGTTATAAGTGTTTTGTTATTTGCTTCTGAAGAGGTCCTCCAAGTATCCATTTCTGAAAAAACTCTATTATGGTAAGTGTAATAATTACATTAGTTACAACAAAGAAATAACATTGTTTTTATAAAATATGTGTATGTGTGATTATAGATGAATCATAAACGTGTACAATCGGCTTTCGATGAAGCTCCCGTAAAGAAATTCCGCATTCAGGAGTCTAATTTCGAGCCATCAACTATGCAATCAACCCAGCATCGAGAAAGCGCCGGTTTCTATGCTGAGAGCAGCTATAATTACGACGACTCACGTGATGAGCTTGACCTTCCGCCAATCAAGCCTCGGGCTGAGTCACAGTGTGACCAGGAAGCGGACGAAGAAACGTCAGTTCTTTTAATAACAGTTGTGTGAAATTATTTAGGTTCACATTTAAAATACGTAAGCGTAACGGGCGAGAGCTCAGCGTATGTTAAAAAATTTGGATTAACATCGCGTCGGCTGCATTTCTCGATGACTACAATAGCGAGCGAAAATCCCTTGAAGTGGCTAGAGGTATGCTCGTAATATTTATGTAGGTAACGAACAGTGCTCAAAATTGGATTTTTCAAAATTAGATGGTTTAATTAAATGCTTAATTTTACCACCTCAAAATTTGTATCACCCCGTACTCCCATACAGGTGTAATGGGAAGCTTATGTTTCCTCTATGCAGAGCTTGCGCCGAAACAATGGCTAAAACTAAATGTTGTCACCCGCCTTTAGAACGTCAATTTGTTGGCACGTTCGTGGCTGACGAGCTACGGAAGGCTCTTGAGCTTCGTTACACGCTAGTTGAAGTTTATGAGGTATGGGAGTACGCAACAGTTTCGTATAATAAAGAAACCAAATCTGGCGGCCTTTTTTCAGAATATGTAAATAACTTTTAAAAATTAAGCAGGTGTGTAGCGGGTGGCCGGCGTGGTGTTGCGATGAAGATAGTAAGGATAGATATATCAGGGAATATAAAGAGCGCGAAGGGGTCGATTTGGATAAATCTAAAATAGAAAAAAATTCAGGCTTGCGCTTAATGTCAAAAGTAACGCTAAACTCTTTTTGGGGTAAATTTGGCCAAAAAGAAAACGCGACGCAGACGGCAATTATATCGCCGCCGTACATCCTATTTGAGCTAATTACAAACCCTGGTAAATCTATCCAGGATATTACAATAATTAACCCAGAAACGCTGATGGTAACATACGAGCGGGTGCTCGACGATGTCGAAATCTTAAAAACTGTGAATGTGGTTATAGCCGCTTATACCACCGCAGGGGCTCGTCTGGAACTATACAGTTATCTGGAGAGATTAGGGGATCGGGTTTTATATTACGACACTGACAGTGTTATATTTACACATACGGTCGGTCAGTGGATTCCGTCTACAGGTGACTACCTCGGTGACATGACCGATGAAATGCTGGAGTACGGTGAGGGTAGTTACATTTCTGAATTTGTTAGCGGCGGTCCAAAAAATTATGCTTTTAAATTTTGGAACAGCAGCAAAAATTGTTTCGACACAGTCTGTAAAGTGAAGGGTTTGACGCTCCACTACGACAACGCAGAAAAAGTAAATTTTGAAACAATTAAAAGCATGATTTGTGGACAGAATGAAGAACATGTAATTACTCTCACCGATAGGGTTATAGTGCACAATAAGCAGTACGACGTGTTTACGAAATCGGCAACAAAAAAGTATATGTACAAATATACTAAACGTTGCCGATTAGTAGAAAACTACAACACGATACCATATGGTTTTCTACATCAATAACACTGTGTCAAATAGCACATAACCGGGTGATTTTTGTAAATAATGTATATTTGTAAATATTTTGTAAACTATATACATCTTTATCATTAAACGATTATTTATTTTACATAGTTTTTCTTTTTACGCATATAGGACCCTCATTCTTAATTGTCTGTAGAGACGTTAGACATCTGAGCGCTTATTAGGTGTCAAAAAATCGTCGTGTTGACACCGACACTTTATTAAAATGAATTTTCCCCAGGCACTTGTATCTCGGCCCTGGGAATAAGCTAAACCGTGGCACCCCTGTAGACAGAGATGATGAGATATCTGAAGAACACGACGCTGATTATTCTAATTCTAAAAGTTTCAATGACGTGGTTCTAGCCGATCAAAAAGCGATAAACAAGTTTAACGATGACTGGTGTAAGACGCGAAACTGGCATAGTCTTATGGGTCGGGTGTGTTTGCAAACAAAAACATTTGTAGAAAAAAAGTTAGGTAGAAGTATATATCCGTGGAATATGGCGAAAATGTAAATAATATAACATATTTGTATTATATTCTTTTATTTAAAATAATATACAGATAATATTTTTTCAAAGCGAGTCACTGTTGTCATAATTATTATCCTTAACAAACTGCTCCCTGAATAAGTTAAATGTGACAAGCAAACATCCAAAATTTTCAATTTTAAAATGAATCCTAGTATACATATTAGCTCTCCTCATTTTAAACTTTAAAACGGGTGCGACTATATTTTATTTTCCGGGAATTAATGTTTTCGAAAGCTCATTAGGAGTTGTCTTTAAGCCTCGGGTAAGTCTGATTTTACAGTTTACCGCTGTACTTTACGAAATCAAGATGTCTAGGGCCAACAATAGCAGCAGCCGTCAAGATGGAGAGGTAAAGTAACCATGAACTTACATGTAACTTATGTGTTTATCTTTGTAAATTAATTGCAGATTATCGCGAAATTTAAATGCATGCGCTGTGACTACACTAACGAATTCTGGACCCCCTTTAGAAATTTTAACCTGTCAAAACAATACATCTGCGTAAATTGTGACGAGATACAAGCACTTGTCCAAAGTTTCCACGTCTATAAAAACGACTTCACGGCTATAGAGGCTATAGTGGGTGTAGCGCACCCTATAGTAGGCCCTATTCAGATCGACTCCTCCGACGCGAGCGATGACGATACGGACCCAGAAACATCAGAGAGTGACGATGATGATGATGATGATGTGGACCCTTGAGCCGTATAGCGGCAAAATTTATAATATTTATATGTACGCGCATATATATATATATGCATAATTATTATTATTAGGTAATATTTTTGTTTAAATATACATAATTATTTTTATTAGGAAATCTTTTTTATGCTAACACCTACCTTTTCTTTTTCAACAGTAATTACGAGACGCATGAGGGGAAGGGTAAAGTCGTAGAAAATATGGGTATGTATATATTTGTATTATATTCTTTTATTTAAAATAATATGCAAATAACATTTTACAAAGAATGTCATTGTTGTCGTAATTATCATCAAATATACTTAAAAAACTATCAGTATTATTACCAAGTACATAATTTAAAAGAAATAAAACACAATATTGTCCACAAACAGTTGAATTCAGGTTTTGAATTTGTTTGTTGTTATAACTACACATAGTACTGTTTCTTTTGATAAAATTCAAAATTTTACCGTAGGGTTTTCTTCCAAAACTGTCGAAAAAATACGTAAAATTATGAATATCGATGAAAATCGCCATCCAATGACTACCAGGCATGTAATCAGGATCGTGATTCACGATAATTAGACTCGGCCTAGACACGTAATGCGGTAGTGTATTATTTGCAGAAACAAGAGCAAAATATGTTTTCTCCAGGTGATTCATTTTCTTGAGGCAACCGTCCATCTGAATAGTATTCATTGTACCACGTTTGTAAATTGCTCACGTTTTCCAAAGAACACCTAGCGCTCTTAATAGAGTGATTACCGCAATGTGAAGATTTAAATATGTTATTTAAATATTTTATCCGGGGGCACCCTAAATTTTCAATGTTTATAATACGTATTTTTGAAAAATTTTTACTAAGATAATTTTTCTTCTCTAAACCTTTCACGTAAACGCGGTCAATATATTTTAACGAAGTTTGTAAAATATTGTCTAGGTTTTCATATTCAGTGCATCCATCAGTCCACTTAATACCGTGATAATTTCTTGTTAACCATTTTACTTGAACTTTGTCCCGATGTGAAAGTGCGGCACATTCTTTTGGTGATTTAAATAAATAATATTTTTGGGATAATTGCTCTGCGCAGGTAAGAACTGCTAACTCCTTAATGACGAAAATTTTGCCTTCAACAAGAAACCCTTGAAAATCAACGAACGCAGTCATTGCTTCAAAAGATAGACGCAAACTAAATAGTTAACGTATAAACGGCTGCAGTTATATATTTTAGCTGCTATAATCAACAATAACATTTCTTTTTTTATCTATTTCAATCATACTGTCAAATTCAGCGTATATCAAACAGTTTATAGTTTCTGCAAGCGGTGAATTAAACCCGATTTCTAAACGTATACTTCCGTTTCTTATAAGATTCCAATGAGACTGCGTACCTGATGATAAGTCTGCAGTTAAATCAAAAACGGAAATACAGTAACCGTTCCTTCGTTAAGAAAATGAATTCCCATGCCTGAGAATAAGGTGTGATAAGAACTTACGAATTTATCGTTTGTAAAATTTGGTTGTAAAGGCTTACTCGGAATTTGTTGACCATCAACAAATAATGATAAATAATTTAAATCGCAATGTTTAAAATCAAACGTATTTAATTTTAAATCACCATTAAATGCCTTATTCGATACGAAGCAAATGGTACACCGTTTAGGTAACTGACCAAGAAATATATTGTCCAAAGATTAGCTTTGAATTGCTTGCGGAATGGTTAAAACTTTTATCTCACTTCTGGTAATAGGGTATTTTGCGGTTGTCATTTCCAGCGCTTTCGCGTGCGCCATCATAACGCTTGGATTTATCTGCGGCCGTCGTATTAATAAACTTGCATCCATAATTTTTAATTTTCCTGGCACACTGTCGCCCATAAGTGAAAAACTATTTCTAGATCGAACAAATTTAACACGAACTTCGACACCATTAATTAAAAATTTCTCTTGATTGAATATATCGCAATTTAAATGACCGATAAGTTCAACTTCTTTACTATTTTTTGTAAAATTATATCGTTTATTAAATCCTTCATTCTCATTAGTCATTACATCCATTTTACCACTTGTATCAGGATACCATAATCCGCATGTTAAATGTGACTTTTTAGCTGATGGCCCATAATTTAAAAGCGTATCCAGATAACATTTGTAAGCGTAAGTATTATTTGGTGGCGAAATAAGTTTTTGATTTAAATAAACTTCAACTTGACTAAACATCGAATGTAAAATATTATTAACAGGTGCAATTTTCGTATTATTATTTTCATCAAAATCACTTCCATCGTCTTTAGTTAGTTTTATATTCACAGAAATTAAAGTACGCGCTAAATCTATATAATCTTCACCGCCATTTATAACAAATTCCAGCGGTGCATCTTCGGATATACTTGTTAAGGTTTTATAATGTACCCAGCGACCATTTTCAATACTTGTCTGTGTAGCAGGAACAGTAAAAAGATCCAATTCAGATTTTGCACATTCACAACTTCTAGGATGTAAAAAAAACCATTTTTATTTTTTATCGAAAATATCAGGTGATTACGCTCGTCGACTTTTAATTTTGGGTGTCTTCAGGCGATGCCGGGGCCGCTGGCACTAATTAGCTGTCAATAACAACAACAACATACGTCACAGTGAAAGGTCGTTAGCACTAATTAGCTGTCAATAACAACAACATACGTCACTTGTGACGTAGGTTGTTGTTGTTATTGACAGTTTAGTGCTAATAATGCGAAAATTGCACCTGTTAATAATATTTTACATTCGATGTTTAGTCAAGTTGAAGTTTATTTAAATCAAAAACTTATTTCGCCACCAAATAATACTTACGCTTACAAATGTTATCTGGATACGATTTTAAATTATGGGCCATCAGCTAAAAAGTCACATTTAACATGCGGATTATGGTATCCTGATACAAGTGGTAAAATGGATGTAATGACTAATGAGAATGAAGGATTTAATAAACGATATAATTTTACAAAAAATAGTAAAGAAGTTGAACTTATCGGTCATTTAAATTGCGATATATTCAATCAAGAGAAATTTTTAATTAATGGTGTCGAAGTTCGTGTTAAATTTGTTCGATCTAGAAACAGTTTTTCACTTATGGGCGACAGTGTGTCAGGAAAATTAAAAATTATGGATGCAAGTTTATTAATACGACGGCCGCAGATAAATCCAAGCGTTATGATAGCGCACGCGAAAGCGCTGGAAATGACAACCGCAAAATACCCTATTACCAGAAGTGAGATAAAAGTTTTAACCATTCCGCAAGCAATTCAAAGCAAATCTGTGGACAATATATTTCTTGGTCAGTTACCTAAACGGTGTACCATTTGTTTCGTATCGAATAAGGCATTTAATGGTGATTTAAAATTAAATCCGTTTGATTTTAAACATTGCGATTTAAATTATTTATCATTATTTGTTGATGGTCAACAAATTCTGAGTAAGCCTTTACAACCAAATTTTACAAACGATAAATTCGTAAGTTCTTATCACACCTTATTCTCAGGCATGGGAATTCATTTTCTTAACGAAGGAAATGACATATCACGGGAAGATTATAGCAACGGTTACTGTATTTCCGTTTTTGATTTAACTGCAGACTTATCATCAGGTACGCAGTCTCATTGGAATCTTATAAGAAACGGAAGTATACGTTTAGAAATCGGGTTTAATTCACCGCTTGCAGAAACTATAAACTGTTTGATATACGCTGAATTTGACAGTATGATTGAAATAGATAAAAGAAGAAATGTTATTGTTGATTATAGCAGCTAAAATATATAACTGCAGCCGTTTATACGTTAACTATTTAGTTTGCGTCTATCTTTTGAAGCAATGACTGCGTTCGTTGATTTTCAAGGGTTTCTTGTTGAAGGCAAAATTTTCGTCATTAAGGAGTTAGCAGTTCTTACCTGCGCAGAGCAATTATCCCAAAAATATTATTTATTTAAATCACCAAAAGAATGTGCCGCACTTTCACATCGGGACAAAGTTCAAGTAAAATGGTTAACAAGAAATTATCACGGTATTAAGTGGACTGATGGATGCACTGAATATGAAAACCTAGACAATATTTTACAAACTTCGTTAAAATATATTGACCGCGTTTACGTGAAAGGTTTAGAGAAGAAAAATTATCTTAGTAAAAATTTTTCAAAAATACGTATTATAAACATTGAAAATTTAGGGTGCCCCCGGATAAAATATTTAAATAACATATTTAAATCTTCACATTGCGGTAATCACTCTATTAAGAGCGCTAGGTGTTCTTTGGAAAACGTGAGCAATTTACAAACGTGGTACAATGTATACTATTCAGATGGACGGTTGCCTCAAGAAAATGAATCACCTGGAGAAAACATATTTTGCTCTTGTTTCTGCAAATAATACACTACCGCATTACGTGTCTAGGCCGAGTCTAATTATCGTGAATCACGATCCTGATTACATGCCTGGTAGTCATTGGATGGCAATTTTCATCGATATTCATAATTTTACGTATTTTTTCGACAGTTTTGGAAGAAAACCCTACGGTAAAATTTTGAATTTTATCAAAAGAAACAGTACTATGTGTAGTTATAACAACAAACAAATTCAAAACCTGAATTCAACTGTTTGTGGACAATATTGTGTTTTATTTCTTTTAAATTATGTACTTGGTAATAATACTGATAGTTTTTTAAGTATATTTGATGATAATTACGACAACAATGACATTCTTTGTAAAATGTTATTTGCATATTATTTTAAATAAAAGAATATAATACAAATATATACATACCCATATTTTCTACGACTTTACCCTTCCCCTCATGCGTCTCGTAATTACTGTTGAAAAAGAAAAGGTAGGTGTTAGCATAAAAAAGATTTCCTAATAAAAATAATTATGTATATTTAAACAAAAATATTACCTAATAATAATAATTATGCATATATATATATATGCGCGTACATATAAATATTATAAATTTTGCCGCTATACGGCTCAAGGGTCCACATCATCATCATCATCATCGTCACTCTCTGATGTTTCTGGGTCCGTATCGTCATCGCTCGCGTCGGAGGAGTCGATCTGAATAGGGCCTACTATAGGGTGCGCTACACCCACTATAGCCTCTATAGCCGTGAAGTCGTTTTTATAGACGTGGAAACTTTGGACAAGTGCTTGTATCTCGTCACAATTTACGCAGATGTATTGTTTTGACAGGTTAAAATTTCTAAAGGGGGTCCAGAATTCGTTAGTGTAGTCACAGCGCATGCATTTAAATTTCGCGATAATCTGCAATTAATTTACAAAGATAAACACATAAGTTACATGTAAGTTCATGGTTACTTTACCTCTCCATCTTGACGGCTGCTGCTATTGTTGGCCCTAGACATCTTGATTTCGTAAAGTACAGCGGTAAACTGTAAAATCAGACTTACCCGAGGCTTAAAGACAACTCCTAATGAGCTTTCGAAAACATTAATTCCCGGAAAATAAAATATAGTCGCACCCGTTTTAAAGTTTAAAATGAGGAGAGCTAATATGTATACTAGGATTCATTTTAAAATTGAAAATTTTGGATGTTTGCTTGTCACATTTAACTTATTCAGGGAGCAGTTTGTTAAGGATAATAATTATGACAACAGTGACTCGCTTTGAAAAAATGTTATCTGTATATTATTTTAAATAAAAGAATATAATACAAATATGTTATATTATTTACATTTTCGGCATATTCCACGGATATATACTTCTACCTAACTTTTTTTCTACAAATGTTTTTGTTTGCAAACACACCCGACCCATAAGACTATGCCAGTTTCGCGTCTTACACCAGTCATCGTTAAACTTGTTTATCGCTTTTTGATCGGCTAGAACCACGTCATTGAAACTTTTAGAATTAGAATAATCAGCGTCGTGTTCTTCAGATATCTCATCATCTCTGTCTACAGGGGTGCCACGGTTTAGCTTATTCCCAGGGCCGAGATACAAGTGCCTGGGGAAAATTCATTTTAATAAAGTGTCGGTGTCAACACGACGATTTTTTGACACCTAATAAGCGCTCAGATGTCTAACGTCTCTACAGACAATTAAGAATGAGGGTCCTATATGCGTAAAAAGAAAAACTATGTAAAATAAATAATCGTTTAATGATAAAGATGTATATAGTTTACAAAATATATACAAATATACATTATTTACAAAAATCACCCGGTTATGTGCTATTTGACACAGTGTTATTGATGTAGAAAACCATATGGTATCGTGTTGTAGTTTTCTACTAATTGGCAACGTTTAGTATATTTGTACATATACTTTTTTGTTGCCGATTTCGTAAACACGTCGTACTGCTTATTGTGCACTATAACCCTATCGGTGAGAGTAATTACATGTTCTTCATTCTGTCCACAAATCATGCTTTTAATTGTTTCAAAATTTACTTTTTCTGCGTTGTCGTAGTGGAGCGTCAAACCCTTCACTTTACAGACTGTGTCGAAACAATTTTTGCTGCTGTTCCAAAATTTAAAAGCATAATTTTTTGGACCGCCGCTAACAAATTCAGAAATGTAACTACCCTCACCGTACTCCAGCATTTCATCGGTCATGTCACCGAGGTAGTCACCTGTAGACGGAATCCACTGACCGACCGTATGTGTAAATATAACACTGTCAGTGTCGTAATATAAAACCCGATCCCCTAATCTCTCCAGATAACTGTATAGTTCCAGACGAGCCCCTGCGGTGGTATAAGCGGCTATAACCACATTCACAGTTTTTAAGGTTTCGACATCGTCGAGCACCCGCTCGTATGTTACCATCAGCGTTTCTGGGTTAATTATTGTAATATCCTGGATAGATTTACCAGGGTTTGTAATTAGCTCAAATAGGATGTACGGCGGCGATATAATTGCCGTCTGCGTCGCGTTTTCTTTTTGGCCAAATTTACCCCAAAAAGAGTTTAGCGTTACTTTTGACATTAAGCGCAAGCCTGAATTTTTTTCTATTTTAGATTTATCCAAATCGACCCCTTCGCGCTCTTTATATTCCCTGATATATCTATCCTTACTATCTTCATCGCAACACCACGCCGGCCACCCGCTACACACCTGCTTAATTTTTAAAAAGTTATTTACATATTCTGAAAAAAGGCCGCCAGATTTGGTTTCTTTATTATACGAAACTGTTGCGTACTCCCATACCTCATAAACTTCAACTAGCGTGTAACGAAGCTCAAGAGCCTTCCGTAGCTCGTCAGCCACGAACGTGCCAACAAATTGACGTTCTAAAGGCGGGTGACAACATTTAGTTTTAGCCATTGTTTCGGCGCAAGCTCTGCATAGAGGAAACATAAGCTTCCCATTACACCTGTATGGGAGTACGGGGTGATACAAATTTTGAGGTGGTAAAATTAAGCATTTAATTAAACCATCTAATTTTGAAAAATCCAATTTTGAGCACTGTTCGTTACCTACATAAATATTACGAGCATACCTCTAGCCACTTCAAGGGATTTTCGCTCGCTATTGTAGTCATCGAGAAATGCAGCCGACGCGATGTTAATCCAAATTTTTTAACATACGCTGAGCTCTCGCCCGTTACGCTTACGTATTTTAAACGTGAACCTAAATAATTTCACACAACTGTTATTAAAAGAACTGACGTTTCTTCGTCCGCTTCCTGGTCACACTGTGACTCAGCCCGAGGCTTGATTGGCGGAAGGTCAAGCTCATCACGTGAGTCGTCGTAATTATAGCTGCTCTCAGCATAGAAACCGGCGCTTTCTCGATGCTGGGTTGATTGCATAGTTGATGGCTCGAAATTAGACTCCTGAATGCGGATTTTCTTTACGGGAGCTTCATCGAAAGCCGATTGTACACGTTTATGATTCATCTATAATCACACATACACATATTTTATAAAAACAATGTTATTTCTTTGTTGTAACTAATGTAATTATTACACTTACCATAATAGAGTTTTTTCAGAAATGGATACTTGGAGGACCTCTTCAGAAGCAAATAACAAAACACTTATAACTACAGTACTTATAGTTCGGCATTTATACGAAAATGAACAAAGTGAAAGTACCACAAATGTTACGGGTAGTTAGCCCGTGTTAAAAATATGCTGGAGCAATAAACAACCACGGTCAATAACAACAACAACATACGTCACGATGAAAGGCCGCTGGCACTAATTAGCTGTCAATAACAACAACAACATACGTCAAAGTGAAAGGTCATTAGCACTAAACTGTCAATAACAACAACAACCTACGTCACTGTGAAGGTCAGTAGCACTACTTACCCCTCATTAAAAAGCAATTAAAAAGCAATTAAAAAGCGCTAATTATACCACTAATTACTCCTTATTACTACTGATGGTTTACTAACCAAATAAGACAAAATAATGATTTTATTAATCACATTTTATGGACTGACGAATCTCGCTTTTCTAACTGTGGCTTATTTAATCGTCATAACGAGCATTATTGGGTACAAGAAAATCCACGCATAGTGATTCCACGGCTAAATCAAGATAGGTTCGAGTTTAATGTTTTTTGTGGTATATTGGGAAATAATTTAGTTGGCCCTATAATTTTTGATGGAAACCTAACTGCACAACGATATTTGGAAATTCTTCAGACATCCCTGGATGATTTACCTTTGGCACAAAATTACCGAATTTGGTATCAGCAAGATGGTGCTCCTGTTCATAATGCTAGAAATGTTATTAATTATTTAAACAATCGCTTTAATAATAGAATCATAGCGACTAACATACCCATTTCATGGCCAGCTAGATCACCAGACTTAACGCCTCTTGATTTTTGTTTATGGGGCACTTTAAAAGATAAAGTGTATGGCAGTAACATTATTTACAATAATGTAGAGGAATTACGTGAAGCAGTAGTGAACTCTTTTACACTGGCCAGACTTTTGAGCATTTGTTATAAATTATTGTTACATTAGTATTAAGTTGTTTTGTTTTTGATTTGTTTAAAAAAAAACATGTACTTGCATTTGTTTTTAAGCCTATTTAATTAGTTATCAAAATGAAATAATTAATATCTTTATTAAATTTTAATGTAAACATACTTTGTTATACATCGTTGAAAAGAGAAAAAAAAGTTCTATTTAATCATGTAAAAATCCAATATGGCGCCCATTTAAAATAAGAAAGTTGCTATTAATATCTTGAAAATCGCCATTTTGAATTTTATACTGAAAATATTTTTAAGTTTGCCTTATTAAATAGTGTAACTTTTATATGAAACTTTTTTTATATCTCTTATAATTACGGAGTTATTTGACATTTTTAAAAATCGCGATTTTCAGTTTTTTTTTTGAATAATTTTCAGACCGTTCGGAATTTTGAATGTTTCTTAACGGAATCTGAATCAACCCTCAAAAGTACACAACACTGCCCATTTAACCGACGTCGTAGCTTTTATAGTTTCCGAGATCCCAATGGTAGCCTAATCAATTTGGGACAGCCTGTATATATACAGGTTGTTCCACTTAAGTGTGCCACGATTGCTATCTCGAGAACTATAAGAGGTACGAGGTTGGTTAAATTAGCAAAGAACCACCATTTTACAAGACTATTACAATGAGCAAAAAGAATATTTTTTCGACCAGTGGTTCTCAAAATACGGGACACAACTTTCTTATTTTAAATGGGAACTTTTTTTTATGTTATTCGATAGAGTATTTTTTTCTGAATTCAACGATATAAACATATATAATAATATAACAAAATAACTGAGAAAAATGCATGTTAAATTTATATGTATTTTATTTATATCTGGCTGAAACAAGAGTGCTATGGATAGAAAACAATTGAAAAATAAACAAATCAAACAATGGTGTAACTACAATAATATTAAAATTAATAAATATTAAATTATAAAAATTGTTCAAAATTTCTCCCATTCTGATTAATGCATAATTGAACTCTTTTAAATAAACTATTTCTAACTTTTCTTAATGTTCTCCTGTCAATATTAGTGATGACATCTTCAATATTATTTTTTAAACTTTCAACATCGGGATGTACTGTAGCATAAACTTTGTCTTTTAGATAGCCCCATAAAAAGAAATCCAATGGGCTTAAGTCAGGGGTTCTTGCGGGCCACGCAATTGGACCATTGGTACCAATCCATTGATTTGGGAAATAATTATTTAAATACTCAGCTACTTAATGAGAGTTGTGAGCTGGTGCTCCATCTTGTTGGCAATATACGTCTCGCAATACTAATAACGGCAGATCATCCAAAATATTGTCTACCATGTCTCAGAAATTCTAAATATCGGGCGCCAGTAAGCGTACACTCGTACATATAACAGTTAACGTGATTGTTTAAAATGGCACACCATACATTAACACTAAATTTTTCTTGAAAACCTGTATTTCTTGTTATAACAGGGTTGATGCGACTCCAATAATGTGTATTGTGCCTGTTGAACATTCCATTATTTGAAAAATTGGCTTCGTCGGTCCAAATTATTTTCTTTAAAATTTCATATCCCTCATTAAGTAATAAATAGCAAAATGTTTTTTTTTTAAATAGCGATGCACTGTGGCCACACCTACATTGCACTCGGCAGCAACCATTCTTATAGAGGCTGTTAGATTTGCTTCAAAATATGCCAAAATGTCTATTTCAATATTATTTCCAACACGCACTCGCTTACAATTGAATGCCTGAGTATTCGCACAAAGTCTTGTTTCTAGTTTCCTGAAAAATCGTCGTCCGGGTACTTCTCTATCAGGATACCGTTATCTGTACATGTTAACTTCATCCCGAGTATTTTTATGACACGAACGAACATGTCAACTTTTTCATTGTGAGTAAAATTATTCATTTTCTTCTTAAAACTGACAGTTTAAGAACATAAAATTTAACAACAAATAATGAAAAAATGTTACGCAGAACAGTATGTCCAATTGTTTTCTATCCATCGCACTCTTGTTTCAGCCAGATATAAATGAAATACACATAAATTTAACATGCATTTTTCTCAGTTATTTTGTTATATTAGTATGATATGTTTATAACGTTGAATTCAGAAAGAAATACTCTGTCTAATAAACTAAAAAAAATGTTCTCATTTAAAATAAGAAAGTGGTGTCCACTGGTCGAAAAAAAAATTTTTATTCGCTCATTGTAATAGTCTTGTAAAATGGTGGTTCTTTGCTAATTTAACCAACCTCGTAGCTCTTATAGTTCTTGAGATAGCGGTGGTGGCACACTTAAATGGAATACCCTATATATATAGTGTCGCGCTTAAAACGATCCACCCTTAATAACTTTGAAACGAGTTGTGATAGACATACCCGGTTTATGCTAAATGTTTTAACATCTAGGAGGCCACATTTTATTAATATTTTTGTTTTTCGTTTTTTAATTTACTAATATCACCCCCACCACTCTCAACTTTTAAATCTTAAATGGCAATATACCCCTTGTGACATAGCAAATGAAAGCTCTTGAAAAATGCTATACAGGCATGTCAGTAATTTGATATTTGAATAAATTGTCTTAAAGTTAGAAACAGTAGTTTATAATATTTTAATGCATGCAGTGCTAAGGGAAATGACAAAATAATAATAATAATAAAAATGGATTGGTCGAAAGGGGCCAATTGATTGACAGGCTAGATCCCCTGATCTGGCATCCACCGATTTTTTCTTTGGGGATATTTAAAATCAATTATTTCTAAAACTCCACTTGTTAATCTCCAAGATTTAGAAATCAGAATTAGAAGAGAATGCCAAGCAATTCCAGAAGAAACATTTCGGCGGGTGCAAATAGCATTTAGTGATAAGTTGTACCATTGTTTAGTTGTAAATGGCGCTCAATTTGAGCATTTATTATAAAATTTTAAATTACATTAAAATTACATTATTGGTTGTAACTCTAAAACGGTTTATTCAAATATCAATTTATTGTCATGCCCGTATAGCCAAATGCTAAATTATTCTGTACAGTTAACACGTATAAATTTAAATAGTGTTTTATTGTCATTTTTATCGAGAAGTCCGAAATTACAAATGTAGTATTATATACTGATCAGATTGTATTAGTGGTCTGTTCTAATATTTTATAGTGGTGTAGTGAAAGAGTGCTTCAGTTTTGAGTTAACGAAGAAAAAGTGTCTCAGTACATAAGGCTTATATTTTCAAATTTTTAAGTCAGTGAGTGTGTTTTAACAAAATTATTAACGGCTATTCACCTGCAGTAAGTCATATCATTTATCGTTACTTTTTGCACCTAATCATCATAACTACTTACAATGGTCAACATCTGTCCATCGTGCAAAACTAATGTAAATCGTAGCAATTCAGGGTTGGGTTGCGGCGGGCGTTGTCATAATTTTTTTCATTATAATTGTGCATCTGTCTCTCAATCCGCTAGAAATGAGTTACTAGCTAACGATAATTTACTTTGGATTTGCACAGAATGCAAATCTCCTGTATCAAATTTGCCACAGTCATCTGATACTAGCAGCTACACTCTAAATGATATAATGGATTCACTAAAAAAATTAAAGCGTTCCGTCGATTTTTGTAGTAACAAAATTGATGATTTTGAATCTAAAATACAGGCCATTAATGAAAAAGTAAAAATAATCGACACTGTAAAAGCTGAATGTGAATTACTGAAAGCTAAAGTCGCTGATTTAGAGCAACGTTCTCGCATTAACAATATTGAGATTGTTGGAATTCCTCAAAAGGAAAATAAAAATTTGATAAATATTGTTAAAGTCTGTTCGCTCCTAGCTGAAACAAGCCGATATTTTATTACCCCAATAGATATTACCACAAACAGGGATGGTAACCCAAAAAAATATAGGTTTGTGTTTCGGTTTCGGTCATTGTGAAAATAAAATTTCGGTTTTGATTTCGGTTTCGGTTTTTATACAGCAATCGGTTTCGGTATACCGGTTTTACTAAAAGGGTTTCGGTTTTGCAAAAGTAATTTACGAGCATATTTTTAATTTTATTTTTTATTATAGTAATTCGTATACATACAGGTAGGTACTACAATGAAAATTGTAATACATTTAAACCAATTTAAATGGAAAATATACTTATATTTATCGAATAAATTGTACAGGTGATTCCTTTAAAACAACAAATTTTACAGCTATTTTGACAAATAATTCATATTAGATCTAACAAGCAAAACATCTTCAAGTGTTTTTTCTTCCATGTTAGATCGCAATGGTGAAAGTATAAATCTTAAATTAGAAAATAGTCTTTCTACGCTAACCTGGGTGCTATGTACGGCAAGAAAATGTATAGCAATTTGATATAACTCTGGGTTTTTTAATTTTTGGGACTGCCAAAAATCCATTATGTTCTTGTCTTTCTTAATCCTACCTTGTTCTCTTTGGTAATTTAGTAGTATTGTTTCTATTTCCGTTTCTTTTGATTTCTGTATATCACGCTTTTCTTCGCTATTCTTTAGTAATTTTTCTAGTTCATCGTCAGATGACTTTGACGATGACGAGCTATAGCGAATATTAACTGGTGTTTCAGCTTCTTGAATTTTTTGTAGATATTTTATATGTACCCAAAGCTTTTTAATGTTCATTTTTGCTAAATTTATTTGTTCATCTGTAAGCATAACATTTAATCTAGGATCTAAAAATAACATGGACACAATCACTTCGTTCTTTAGTAGGAGTTTTTCTCTTCTTGCCATATTTTCTACAATTGTTCTAGAAAATATAGACTTTTGAGCACCAGTGTTTAATTTACAAGTTGCCCAAATTTTGTAAAAATCTCTTATTGTTAACTGCTCAGCTTGTAATGATTTCGTGGCAATTTTAGCAGGTTCTAGGGCTTCTACAATTTCGTTAATTTTGGACCACTCCGTGTCTGAGATATGCAAATCTTTAAATTCTTCTTGTGCTATCTCAACAATGAACTCCTTTAATTCTTGTAATCTAAAAAACATGTCATATGTTGAATGCCACCTAGTAGGTACGTCAATGATGGGTTTCTTTAGTTTCAATTTTTTTAATAGTGACATTATAGTGGGAGTTCTCATTTTTTTAACAACAGATCTCACTTTTGTTATTCTATGTATTATATCAATTTTTAAAGTATCTTCTATTGCTAACTGCAAAGTATGTGCCGTACATCGCATTCCTGTTGTTATAACTTGTTTTTTAGATAATTCTTCGTCTACCAGATTTGTCTTGAATTCAATATCTAAGGCTTCATTTATTTCAATAGACTTTTCGTTTTCAGCTTTTCTTTCAGAAATTTCTATGCTATCTTCCGATTCTTCTAGATTTTCTTCATTCTCTTCTCCTGCCAAAAATGACTCTGCCATATCATCTTGTAAAAGTTTAATAGCTTTGATCATATTAGCTCCGTTATCGGTTGTTACGGTGTAAATTAGGTTTGGTACTATACCAAACCGATTGCACACTTCATACATGACACATTTTATGTAATTGGCAGTATGCCGTTCCTTTAATTCATATAATCCTAATGTTCGGAGTTGAATTTTGTTATCTGCGACAAACTGTATATTAATTCCTAGCATTCCAATCTGGTAGCAACATCAAGTTTCAGAGAGACTAGCCGATTTTTCACTTCATTTGTAATTATTTCTCGAATGTCAATTGCTTTTAAAGCTACTTTTTCGATAATATTGTGTCGGTTAATAACCATTTTTAATTTTAAGCCTTCTAGAATGGGATTTAAAATTTTTTTAAACCCTGAATCCTCGACACTTAAGAATGGTCTCCCATTACCTGTTACCATTTCAATACATCCTTGCCATATTGTATCTTCTTTTAAATTTAATGATATCTTTAACATATCATCTATTTTACGTTGTTTCGTGGGCGGTAATTCACTGGTTTCGGCTTCGAAAATATGTTGTTTTTCTTTTTCTTCACTGCTCATTCTTTGGAACAAATGTTGATGATGGGACGACACATGTTTGTCCAAATTAGTTCCATGCCGACCCTCTAATAAAATGTACCTATGTCGTAGTGTATTTCAAAGTATTAAGGAGAAAAAGACAAATATTAAATACATTAATATCTAATCAACTGTATACAATTTCTTAAGAAAATGATGATAATAGAATAAATAATAATTATATAATTACTTAATAAAATTATGGAAACACAAGATAAATAACAATTATTTAATTATTTTTTTAATTAGATATTAAAATATATATTTTTGTTATACTCATCATAACTATTAAATTACTTACCCGAATTTTTTTCCCACAGGTTATACACTCGGAAATGTTTTCTAACTTGTTGTATTTAAACAAATCATGTACCTTCTTGGTTTTATTACGACCCATTTGTAATGTTTTTTAACAGCACCACACAAGAATCACAAAAAGGGTTTAGCTTTCGGTTTCGGTTTTGTATCTGTTTTGAATTTCGGTACAGGTTTCGGTTTCGGTTCTCATTTTTTTCGGTTTTTTTCGGTTAACGGTTTCGGTTCCGGTTTCGATTACCACCCCTGACCACAAACAAATAGAAAATCCTCAGGTAGTGTGGAACTAATGTTACATGTAAACTAAGTTAAGACGAAAGAAAACCGGAATTATAAAGGAACGAAATTCAATCAAGGGTGACTTAAATGAATAGTAGATTAAATAATTCCTAGAAATTATGATGATGGCCAAACCCGAAAACAATGTCATTAGCCGAAAACGTCTTTCCAGGTAATTCTTAATTATACCTATTCAATGATAATACCTAGCTGTAAATACATTTTAAAAAATTCTCTTAAAAATTTACAAACGCATATATCAAAACGAACTGAATACAATCCTTGTTCAACATTCCATTTACAACTGACCGCCGTTTGATGAACAAAGGCTCAAGAAAGTGGTTTATGGTTTGTGGTAATAACTATTGGGGTAATAAATTATCGGCTTGTTTCAGCTAGGAGCGAACAGACTATACCAAGCTCAGCAAAACAGTCAACTATCCCCTTCAAGAAGATGATATAGATGCCATTCACCGTGTTGCTCCTTTTTTGCACGATAAAGCCTAGACTCCACGGCGAGCGAGACTAGTATGGGACGGGAACGGATAAAACTCGCACACGTTATAATCTATGTATAGGCTATCCAGCGAATCAAGCGGTTTACGTCATCGTTTAGGGATTTTTAAAATTTTCTTTATATTTTTAAATATATTTTATTAACGGTATTTTATTGTTTTTTTTTTTATTATTTTTATGTATTTGAAACCTGTAATAGAAATAATTATATTTGGAAATATTATTATTAAGTAAAATTTTGTTATTTTTTGCAAAATGATGTTTGATTATATTTTTTTAATATTGGTAATTCTGAACATGTATATTACTACATATTATATGTCTACATTATACTTTTCAACCTGTATTGTGATTTCATTTTGTTTTTTGTATTGTTGTTCATTCACAAAATGTCAAATGCTCTGTCATGTCAAATTCAAGAGCTTGTAGTTAATTTATTGACTTATTTTGAAAATGAAAACTAGATTGGTGGGCTCTTACTTTCACTGAATAGTTGTAATGTTGAGGTAATATTTCTTTCTTTTATTAGTAATAATTTGAAAATTAAATATATATGTACAGCGTGTGGCAAACGCTATACGCAATGTACAGAAACAGTGAGAAATTGTATGGTATGCAGTATTCTGTATTTTTTTTAAGGATCTCACATAATACTAGATGGTTTGTTGCATATACTACAAGAATGTAGTATTTATAACGGCGTAAGCAGTATCGTTCAGAATATTTTAAATAAAATTGGATTTCGCTGAAAAAAAATAATAACAGACATGTTACCTTTTTAAGAAAGATTTGAATTTATGAAGGCAATCCACAGATCATATTTTACATGTTATACTAAATTAAAAGACAAAACAGCGTTATTAGAACAAAAAAAACGTCGTTTAGAAAATTAAATGCGGTGATTGCCCTAATTTCTACATTGGTGAAAATTTGCATAAAAGAATTTACCAACATAATTATAATATATATATAAAAAAGAGTAATAAAGGAAGAAAAAGAAAAAGCATGGAGAGAATTTGGTGAAAAAATGAAAAACGCATACAATGAAAGCCAGAAATAATTTTTTGGAACACTTAAAAATATAAGACAAAAGAAGACAGCAACAATTACGAACATTAAAGATAAGGAAGGAAAGACGATAGCAGAATAAGACAGAATAATGGACAGATGGAGACAGTATTTCATAGAATTACTATAGGGAAAGGATACTAAAGATGAAGAACAACAAGAAAGTCATCGCACACGAACAAAGGAAACAGGAATAACGCAAGAAGAAGAAATAAGCTTGAAAGAAATAATAGAAGCAATAAGAAAAACCAAAAGAGGAAAAGCTCCCGGACATGACAAAATAACAGCAGACATGCTGAAAGCACTACCCGAATCAGCACTACAGGAACTTAAAGACATAATGAATGAAGCGCTAAAAGGAATAACACCAGCAGAATGGCAAATAGGTATCATAACACCAATATTTAAAAAAGGAGATAGCAGAGAGTGCCGGAACTATAGAGGAATTACCCTAATAAGCACAGTGGCCAAAATATATGCAAGAATCCTGGAGAGTAGACTAATAATAGAGCTGGAAGAATCGTTAGAGGAAACTCAATTTGGTTTTAGACCAAATAGAGGAGTAAATGATGCGATATTCATACTAAGACAAATAGGGAAAAAGGCAATAAAAGAAGGGAGAAACGTACATGTGTGCTTCATTGATCTAGAGAAAGCGTTTGATAGAATCAATAGAGAAGACATATGGAAAACGATAAGAAAAAGGGGAATATCAAATACGTTAATAACAGGAATTCAGAGCCTATATTCAAAGACTAAGAGCTATGTAAGAGTGAAACAAGAGACCTCCAATACATTTGAAACTACAGCCGGAGTAAGACAAGGATGCATTTTGAGCCCGCTTCTGTTTACGCTAATTCTTGACGAAGGAATAAAAGAGACAAAGAAAGAAGTAAAGAAATACTACATAGGACAATGGAAATTGAGAAGAGTAGAAATAGCAGAATTATGCTATGGAGATTACATGGTCATCATAGCAGAAGACGAAAAAACCTTAATAAGGAATATAGAAATATATGATAAAGCGCTACAAAAATTAAACATGAAGATCAATAAAGAAAAAACGAAAACCATGATACTAGGAAGAAATGAACACCACACGATACAACTAAAAAATGAAAATCTACAGCAAGTCCAAAAATTTAAATACCTGGGGGCAATGATCTCAAAAGATGGAAGATTTGATGAAGAAATAAAAGAAAGAAGAACAACAGGAGGCAAAATATTCAATAGCATCAAACACAGCTTCTTAGGAAAGAAAGAAATACCTAAAGAGACCAGAGTACAAATATTTAAGAAAGTAGTGACGCCTATACTCATACACGGAGCTGAAACATGGACATTAACGCAAAGACAAAAAGAAAAAATTACGGCCATCGAAATGAGATTCTTGAGAAAAATAGAGGGGAAAACAAGACTGGACAGAATTGAAAACACAACCTACAGACAAAACTTAAAAGTAAAAGCAATAGAAGATAAGGTAGCAGAAGGACAGATGAGATGGTATGGGCATGTAGAAAGGATGGGAGAGGAGAGAATAGTTAAAAAAGTGTTTGAAGCAAAAATTGGAAGAAAGAAACCACGAGGACGACCAAGAAGAACGTGGCTGGAAGAAGTAAAGGAGGCAACGCAAAGAAGAGGTCTAACTTGGGAAGAAACGAAGACAGCAACACAAGATAGAGCAGAGTGGAAAGAAATATGGAGAAGACCAACGAATCAGAACTCAACCCCCTCCCCCGCAGGCCGGGGGAACGCCTTACACCCGTGAGGGTAGAAAGGTGCAGGATTAAGTAAGTAAGTAAATTATAATATTAAAAACAAAATGTAAATCATAGTGGAATTACCAAACATAGTTTAGAAAAAGGACATATCTTTGATTTTAAAAATCCAGAAATAATTAAAACAGAAAAAAATTACAACAAACGACTAATCTATGAATCTTTATACATAAATGCAAATGAAAGTAACACAGTCAACTGCCAAAATAACTATAGAGACATTTTAACTTACGCGGGCTCAATCTTACCGAATTTAAATTTAGAAAGAGAACCATTAAACAAAGACAACAATTAATTATTCTTACAATTCCCCTATACACGCAGTTTACTGCCATACTCTGGCTGAACGACACATTTTTACCTACTGCTAGTCAAATTAAAATGTAGTCATAAAAAATAAAACTTTATGTATTAAAAATTACGCTTTAATGTTCAATTAATATATTTATAAAAATGTAAAAATCAAACAAATTGGTTTGTAAACAATCTCGTTATTCTGTTTCATTCTATTATTATTTAATATTGTTTCATTTAGCTGATGATGATTGTGATGTCACAATCGAAACGTTCAAATGTAAACTAAATTGTATGTTTCAATAAACAAAAGATCCAAAAAGCCTACATAATTTTTTTTTAACAAAAATCTATATACGAAAAACGGATACATCTCCCATTATTATCATTAATATTGCTGCAGATTTGAATAAAATTAAGTAATGTTTTTGTTCTCTGTTCTCTATAAGAACATTTGCAATTGATTTTTATTTAAAATGAGTTTAAATGTGTATTATCAGAATGTAAGGGGTATTAAAACTAAACTTTTAGATCTTTACAATGAAATCGCTTCTTGTGATTATGATCTAATATTTTTCACCGAAACGTGGTTAAATAGTAGTGTGGCGAATTTCAAAACTTGTGACCTGAATAAATATTTCCTTTATCGGCGCGATAGAACTGATCCGTCCAAATCTGATGGTGGTGGCGTACTACTATTAATTGCAAACAGATTTAAAACAAAGTTGCAACAATCATGATGTTCAACAGCCGAGGATAATTGGGTTAACATCACTCATTCCAGTTTCACATTACATCTGTGTTGTGCTTATATTCCTCCATCGCCCCCCCTCTGAAATATACTCTGATCATTTTAATAATTTGTGTGATATCAGTATTCGCTTCCCAAACAGTACTTTCTTGGTTGTAGGCGATTATAACCTTCCTAACATAGACTGGTCTCCTAAATTTAATTATTATGTTCCATCTAATTCAAATAAAAATCATATTTACACTGAATTCATTAACATGATCAATGTTTGTAATATGTATCAATTTAATGGTGTACGTAACTCTAACTATAGGATTTTAGACTTAGTACTGTGTAACGTGGACTGTAAAGTTGATATATGTGACTCTCCCTTATCAAAAATAGATCACTATCTCCTCCTATTGAATTCCATCTAAATTTACAAATTGCCAAAGAACTTTCTTACAACATTTCATCTATGAAAAATTTTAATAATTGTAATTATGAAGAGTTAATTTATAAATTATCTGCAATCAATTGGCAATGTAGGCTAAATAATAGCAATGTAAATTCGAATTTGGATACTTTCTACAGTATATTGCAAACTTTAATAAATTAGAATGTACCTAATAAATACATGAATAAAATAAACTATCATTTGTGGTTCTCTTCACATGTGATTAAACTTATTAGAGAGAAACAGAAAGCTCATAATAATTGGAAAGTATATGGGCAAATGTCAGGTTATGCTTTATTTTCTTCGTTACGAAGTAAAATAAAGGTCAAAATCAAAGAGGATTTCAATGCATATATTAACAATATAGAAACTAACTTACATAATAACCCAAAATCATTCTGGAAATTTGCTAAAACTTTGAGAAAAAATAGCGGCATACCGAATTCAATGAAATACAACGATAGAAATTAGTAATCTTTTTGCTGAATATTTTAAGCCTGTTTTTGTAAATACAAATAACTCGGATGACATGAACATAAATCTAAATGTCAGTACTAATTCTTTAAATTTAGGTAAAATTCATTTAAATCGAAAATGCATTCTAGAATATTTGGTAAATCTAAACATTAACAAGGGATGTGGGCCAGATCAAATTCCTGCTAAATTTATAAGAACTTGTGCGTATTACCTGGTTGAACCATTATTCATAATATTTAATCAATCCCTTGCTTCTGGTGTTTTCCCTGTTATTTGGAAATTGTCACAAATAACACCCATATTTAAATCGGGTAATACACATGATGTTACCAACTATAGGCCAATTTCTATTCTATCTATTTTTGGTAAAATTTTCGAAGCACTTGTAGTAGAATACATAAAAAAAGATCGTGAAAGTATAATAATTCCGGAGCAAAATGGTTTTTGTTCTGGAAAGTCTGTTCTCACTAATTTAGTCCCATTTACAGAATTTATAAAATCTCATATGGACAAAAAAACTCAAATTGACGTAATTTACACGGACTTTAGTAAAGCCTTTAATCGGTTCCATCATTCCTTATTAGTAAAAAAATGATATTTGCTGGGTATACATGGTTCACTTTTGCGGTGGATTAAATCATATGTAACTAATCGATCACAGTTGGTTTTTTGAAATGGCTTCAAATCAAATATGATATCTGTAAAGTCCGGTGTTCCTCAGGGCTCCCATTCGGGACTAGTTTTATTTAATCTGTTTATTAATGATATTTCAAATTGTGTCCGTTATTCGATGTTTTCTTTATATGCAGATGATTTGAAAATTTTTAGAGCCATTGAAAATAATACTGACTGTGAATATTTGCAAGCAGATTTATTTCGATTAGAAACTTGTAAAGATAATTTTTTGTCGCTTAATATCTTAAAGTGCTTTATTGTAAATTATACTCGAAACCGTGAAACTATCCCATAAAATTATATTATCAATAACTCTGTGCTAAAGAATAAAAATATAATTACAGACGTAGGAGTGACTTATGACTGTAAAATGTTATTTAATTTTCATTTTGACAAAATGGTCAGAGAGTCATTTAAAATTCTAGGATTTATTATGAGATGTGTAAATATTTCAGAAGGCCTGACTCCATTATTTGTCTTTTTAATTCTCTTGTTCGATCTAAACTTGAATATGCCTCTGTGGTTTGGAATCCTTGTTATAATAGAAACATTATGTTAATAGAAAATGCTCAGAAAAAATTTGTGAGATTTCTGTGCTTTAAATTTCATGTTAGCATCGAAAATTATTCGTGCATGTTGGAACATTTTCACATGTTATCTCTTCAAAATAGAAGGATTATTGTGGACATGTTACTCTTATATAAAATTTTCAATAATTTTTTGTATACAATTAATTTAACTAATCATTTTAATTTTTATTTATCTAGTAAACAAACTAGATCTAATTACTTATTTTTTGTTCCGCTAAGTAACACTAATAACAATAAAAATTCACCCATAAACAGAATTATGAGTACTTATAACTCAAGATTTTCGCATTTGGTTATGTTCCATCTTTCATTAAATAAGTTTAAAACAAATATTATTGAGGAACTCGCTTAATTAATTAATATTGGTTTTCAATTTGTCACTTGTTAAACCCTATGTATTTGTATTATTGTTACTTATGTATAACTGTACTTCTGTGTGTTAATTTTCCGTGGGTTCTCTTAACAAACAAATAAATAAATAAATAGCATTTTTCAAGAGCTTTCATTTGATGTCACAAGGGGTATATTGCCATTTAAGAATTAAAAGTTGAGAGTGGTGAGGGTGAGATTGGCGTATTAAAAAAAAATATTAATAAGACGTGGCCCCTTAGATTTTAAAACATTTAGCGTAAACCAGATGTGTCTATCACCATTTGTTTCAGAGTTACTAAGGGTGGATCGTCTTAAGCGCGCCACCTGTATATATATATATATATGTTTACTAAACGGAATGCTAATTTTGCCGAAGAAATGTCTGCTAATTCCAAAAATATATTGAAAATAGGTAGCGAACATTTTACTCTGCAAAAAGAATTTTATACATCGCCCACATTTAATTCAAATAACAAAGTAGTGTTTCCTCTAAATAATATAACTTCTATTAAGAATAATTTAGACGAACACATACCATTTTCTTTAGCTGGTAGGAAACTTTTTCATTCTGAAAAACTCCCACATTTCTCATCTTCCGTATTATGTAATAATGCCAGGCAGTTAGAACTTACCCATGAAAATAGTGTAGACACAAACAATTCATCAATTTTAAATATGATTTCACAGTCTGAAGAACTGAATTTTGTGGCCGTGAAAACAAAAAACGAAATACTCCCACATATCTCACCTTCCAAATTATTTAAAAAAATGCCAGCCAGTGAGAACCTGCCCATGAAAATGGTGTAGATACAAATAATTCATCAATTTTAAATGTGACTTCACAGTCTGAAGAAGTGGATTTTGTGGCTGTGAAACTAAAAACACAAACAAAAAACAATAGAAATAGGGCTATTTTACCCCTCAACTCTACCAATATCAGAGATTCAAAAGCAAATATATTTTCACATAAACAGTGCATTTTCAAAGAGGGATCATTTATTAGAGAATATAATGATTGGAATGACATATTTAAAAAAAATAATAACGAATTATTAAATTTTATTATTCTTAAAAAATGGAAGAAGTAAATAATGTTTGTACTATAAATATTCACAGCAGAAGAAGAAAAAAACAATTTTTAAATTATGCTGTATGCACCCACAGATTATGTAATAAAATTTAAATAATAATTAAGAACATTTCAGATGCCACCGATAAAAAAGTATTAGTATTTAGTTCATCTTTAAATTTTAATCAAAATTATAATTTAGCTAGACATTTACGAAGAATAGACCTAAAAATATTCCGCAAAGAATTACGTACTATTACGCATTTAAATTATACTTCTAAAATAATACGTGATATTAAAAGTTCGTTGGTACAACATGGTAATTATCAAAATAAAAATATTGATGATGTTTACGATCTAATTCGTATGCGTCGAGAAAAAAAATAATTCCCATTATATACAATCCATATCAGATCCTTTTAGTGTTCATGTCTACAGTGCAGAGCAGTTAAATATTTTAAAATCATATAGAAAACACACTTGAATGCTACCAGTAATTTATTTCGATTCTACTGGGTCTATTTTCCGGAAACAAGTCAGTTCCCCAACGAGACCCTACTATTATGTTGAGGTTATAATAACTCCTATTAATAAGAAAATAGTGCCAATATTCGAAAAAGGATCCTGTCAACATGATGCTATAAGCATCGGTAATTTTTTTAGCAGGATTTAAAGGATTTGTGAAAAGCAATAAGTGTTACTGGCCAATATGTAGAAGAGATGTAATTGACTTTAGTTTCGCCCTAATAAATGCAATTTTATATCTTTGGAATTGCATGTCATTGCAAACATATTTAAATTTATGTTATACATATTTAATTAATGATCGCGATGTATTAAGTTCCTATTCACTTATGTTGAGCACAATATCTGAAAATCATAGTTATAGATAACAAAAAATCTCAAATTACACTGCTACTGCTCAATTTTTAAAGGAAGTTATGGCTGCTTCTTTTAACATTCATGACCTGCATCATTTGTTAACTGGTAGGTAACAAAATTTTACTATTGTACTAAATGCAAAATATTCAGAATTAAGATAGTTCTTGCAAAAACCCACTAAATTCATTGTTAGATATTTGCTGCAATACAGAAGTCAATTTAATTGATTTTGAAAAAGAAGGTATAAAAGACAAATTCAGATGACGATTTCCCAGATGATGTGTCAGGAGTTTTTTTTTTTTATTAAAATAGTCTCTCCTACAAATATTTTAAAACATTACATCTATATACAATCAATCTCATCGACAATAACAATAATAATAATAATAATAATAATAATAATAATAATAATACAAATGAGTTAAATAAATAGATATTATTGTCCGAAATTTTCAAAATTTCTTATTTACCAATATGGTCAGGGCTAATGTTAAAAAATGATCCCGAAAACCGATGCAGTAACGCTCCAGTGGAAAATTAGAATAATATATTAAAAAAATACAATTTTACAAGGGAAATCAAATTTTAAGCCAAGCCGAATAATTCGAGAATACCGTAAATATTTTTGTTTATATAAAAATAAGTAATAAACGAAATTCCATAAAACCGACTAGATTCAATACCTAAAAAATGTATTAACACTGATAATCCTCTAATTTCAACAGGATTTTGGCTGAGACGTAAGAATAATCCATTTACCCACTTCACGGGTCAAAATTTACGTGCAATTAAAAAAAAATACAAAAACTGAATAAGTTATCAATCAGAGCACTAACTTAAATAAAACACAAACTGGTTTAGCTAGTGATAAGTCAAATCAATTTCCGTGTAAAATAACCAATTTTTTAGTACATGATATTCATTATTACGTACCTTTACCATTACAACAATCATTTGATTACATTGAAGTACTTTTTAATTCGTTTAGAGTTGTTGTTCAGGAAGTTGAATTAGCGAATATAATAGACGAAATTTAAATATATTGAAAAATTATGACAAATTGGTTAATAATAATTTGTTTGGCTATAATATTAAAAAATGCAGGTAAAAATTTGCAACGTTTTGCTTCAGTGTGATGAATCGTCATATACTGTATAACAATTATTTCGAACTGGGGAAAAGATGCCGATTCGTTGGCTCTAAGAATAAGACGCATACAAAGCTTACCAACTTTGAAAAATACCCTAATAATGTCTGTAAATATAGATCATAATCACTGGTGTGTTGCTGTCGCTAATATTGAAAAAAAAAAATATCTGATGTGGACACCACATGACTTCCTTGTACGCCTGTTACACTATACATATTTTGTTAATAATTGAAATATGTATTACAGCAGACCCAATTATAAAATTACACGTATTTGACATAATTTGACGTTGACATTAAATTCTTTATTTTTTTATTTTTTGTCTTAATTCATAGCAAACATAATTACAGAAACTAAAAAGTACACAATTTTTAAATTTACGTATTTCGCTTATACGAAAAGCTAATTTAATCATACTTAATGTTTCCAACGCATAATTCAATTCTCTAAAACTATTTGAAGCATTTATTATTAAAATCAAAATAACACCATTTTTTTCAAGAAAAACTGATAACAGCTTCAAGTAAAGTATCATTTCCAGTTAGACTATTTTAACCAAAATCCATTATGTTATTCCCATTGATATAAAAGTATTATATACCAAATTTGAATAGTTTTGGATTATATATTAATATATGTTAAAGCTGAGTGTAAAACGAAGGAGCATAAATTTGAAAATAATATATTATTAAACCAACTCACCCAAAAATTATCCCGAAACAAAATAACAATAAATAACACTAACTAAAAGGAAATGGAAGTTCTCTCTCGCGTAGCAAGGCAATCACTTAACTCCTATAAAGAACAAAACTGTAAGTAAAAACTCAGTGAGGAGTTAAACCAGCATTCACACATCATACACATATGTTGGTAACCACGGGCAGTACCGCAAGTTACTACAGCCTACCCTGCTAACGCTGGCGACCCCCGGGTCCACACGGGAGGTCACTACGGAACCTCTGCCGCTTCGGTGGTGATCCGGAGACAATCCTCTTAACCAACTTAGTTGAATCATATCACTACAGCCCTAACTGCTGCTACGCTGGCAACCACAGAAGCGGGTCACTACACCTACCCTGCTGCTAACGCTGGCGACTCCCGGGTCCACACGGGAGGTCACTACGTAACCTCTGTCGCTTCGGTGGTGATCCGGAGACAATCCTCTTAACTAACTTAGTTGGATCAGATCACTACAGCCCTAACTGCTGCTACGCCGGCAACCGCAGAGGCGGGTCACTACAGCCTACCCTGCTGCTAAGGCTGCATCCCCATGCATCCATATTCACGTATCCGTGATACGTGATTCACGTACGTAAAAATTTAGCCCATCCCCATGAAAGCAAATAGTACGTTGTCCGTATCCGGTATCCAACAAACATTATTATTAACTGTACTCAGTTTGGCTCGTCAATTGAGCACAACACCTTTATCACAACAACAGCAAGCAAGAGAAAAAATAAAAAAAAAACTATACATGCTAGCATTAGTTTTGGAAGAGTCAGAATTCCAGAATAACCTTAATAGAAGACGTAGATTTTGGGTTCGACATATTTTTACTGAACAAAAGTGGATTCTACACGGTGCTAGCAATAATTTAATAAGAGAAATAAGAATTAAAGATAAGGATAATTTTTTTAATTATCTTAGGATGACACCCCAGATG
Organism: Ophonus ardosiacus; assembly: GCA_943142095.1. NCBI lineage: Eukaryota > Metazoa > Arthropoda > Insecta > Coleoptera > Carabidae > Ophonus > Ophonus ardosiacus. Next base: position 19,387,400 of record OW964834.1, on the reverse strand, counting down.
TTTGATGAGTTATTGGGTATAATATGGAATTAGAAATCCTAAATGAAAATAAATGGAAAGAAATTTCTGATGATTTTTATAAAAAATGTAATTTTCCCAATTGTATTGGAGCTATTTATGGGAAGCATGTAATAATAGAAGTAAGTTATAATTATAGGTAAATAATAAAGAGATATTTAATTTTGTTTTAATTGTAGGCACCTCCACAAAGTGGTTCTACTTATTATAACTACAAGAACAGCCATAGTCTTAATCTACTGGGTTTTGTTGATGCTAATTTGTTATTTATTCTTGTTGACATTGGAGCAACTGGACGTTAAAGTGATGGCGGGGGTTTTCGAAGAAGTAGTATTGGATAAGCGCTAGAGAATGATACCCTTAATATCCCGAATGCATCAGTACTTCCAGAAAACAATTCGGATATTGTTTTTCCATATGTTTTTGTACGAGATGAGGCTTTTGCCTTGACTAAATATATGATAAGACCATATCCTCAGAGAAGTCATTTAAATCAAAGAAAAAAATCTTTAATTATAGACTGAGCAGAGCCAGAAGAACAGTAGAATGTGCTTTTGGGATTCTTAGAGGAAGATGGAGAATATACTCAAGGCCCATAAACGCGTCTGTATCTACAACTATAAAGATTATTCAAGTCACTATTGGTTTACAGAATTTTATTATGAGACGGGAATTAGCAATGGCTGTTTGAGAAAGAAGATATTTGTTAGAAGATTGTTTAAATGAAGTATCCATGGGGCTTGTTGACGTAGGAAAAACGGGCAGCAATGCATACACTCGAAATGCATCAGCTATTCGTGATCAATTCACAGAATATTTTTAAGGTCCTGGGGCTGTCCCATGGCAACGGGAAAAAGTTTTAAGAAATGATCTGTGATTAATATGTAACAAAAGTGTTTTATTATAAAAAAAAATAAAAAAAATACAAAATATTTTGTTTGATTTACACATCCCCATCTTCTGCCTCTTGCAATAACTGCAAAATCTTAATCTGAATTTGTGATCTTTTTTTATGTGGTAATCACCGTAATCCTTCTCCCATCATCAAACAAAAATCATCCACGGCGTCCTGTTGTCGAGAACTCTGATTTAATGTACTCCGTATTGTCTCGTGTAACTGTGTATTAATGTCACCTGAAAAACATTAAATATATACTTTTTTTGTTATATTACAAACATGAACTTTGTTTTGACATTGAAACATATTAATATTCAGATACAATTATACATACGCTTCCTTTTTTTGTTGCAAATGTCCGAAGGCACCGAGCGTGTGCTGCTGTGAGATGGGACGTTGGATTGGGTTCTAAAATAAAATAAAAAAATAATGCTTTCTAAACAACAATTGATATTTCACACATACTGTATATTTTCTCCTACATCTTCAAGAAACTTCATCAATTCAAAATATTTGAAAGTAGGTTTATTTGGACTACCTTCCGCTCCTGAACCACTTGGCACATATTTATAGAATTTTTTTTTACTTCTAGTAAAATCGCCTCGAAGTTGTCGCCATCTCTTTTTCAAAAATTTCACAGTATATTTTTCTACAACAATAAAAAATAGTTACAGTAGAAAGAACTTCGACCAAAGTCATCTGAATCATCATATAAATTATCAAATTTGTATACATCTATGTCAATCATTCTTTTTTAAATACAATATTTATTTTACATAGGTATATGTTATTTTTAATCACCTTCCAATGTAAGATATATTTCTTGCCACAATTTTTTTATTTTTAGTGGACTTCTTTCTTTCACATTTATTCTATGATCCCACAACGGTCGTCTTGCAGAAACTGCAGAAATCAGCAACTCTTCAAGAGATTGTTGTTCCTCTGAATCTACGGTTTCTTTCCACGGTTTCTTGTTCGTTTTTACCGTTTTTACTAAAATAAAGAACAGGTTAAGTATAAAGAACGAAATAAAATACACATATGTATAAAAAAACCAAAATTATCAATAAAATTATAAATAATTGTATACATAATTAAACTACAGTATTTAACTTACCAATTTTTAATATGTTGTTTTCATCGACACAAATATCAAACATTTCGTTGATTTCTACAATTCTCTCCTTGAAACAGTCATGTTCCATTAAATTATCACATTACGAATTTATAATCCATCCACAATATCCACATTTAAATAAATTGTTCTCCATTGTTCATAAAAAGTAAACAAAAAAGTGAACCGCAACAAAATTCAAGCTTATCAATGCTTGTCAAAATATCCAAACTTGCTGCGTTTATACGCATGCGTCAAGCAATCCGTATCCGTGAAAAGTTAAAATTAACCAACTTTCGTCCGTTGCGTTCTTACAACGGACCGATGTATCAATTCGCTACTTGATTGGTTAGAAATGATCACGTATACGTGAACACGGATACATGGGGATGCAGCCCAACGCTGGCGACCCCCAGGTATACACGAGAGGCCACTACAGTACACGTAACTGCTAACACACAACCAATCATACACGCGCTAGATTAACATCTCACCTGATCAAAATCAGTATATCCAAAAATCCCACAGACTTCAACTAGAACTCAATCACTACTGGAGCACACTACAACTTCGCTGCGCAAACGCAAAAAAGGAAGTAACGTAAAATATCCGACGATGAATATAAATAATTGACAGTTTGCGTAACCCCGTATGTTGTTTATAATGCTTGATAATTAAATAAAAACTATTATACCATAAGAAGAATACTAAAATTAAACATTGATGACATACCATTAAATAAATAATCTGTGACATATAGTTTTTCATTAAACTATATTATAGGCTTCAAGTAAAATACCACTTCCGGGTAGACCATTTTAACTAGAATCTATTTTATTCCCATTGATATAAAAGTCTTATATACCAAAATTGAAAAGTTTTAGATTATATTTTAATATAGTTTTTCATTAAAATCTATTATAGGCTTCAAGCAAAGTACCACTTCCGAAAGTTATGTAATGAACAAAAAGGGAGGTGCACAACTAGATTTTATAACAGTCCTAAATACAAAATTTTAACTTTCTACGGCTTCCTGTTTTTCAGTTATGCGAGATACGTACGTACAGACGTCTCGACGAAATTAGTCAAAATGGATTCATGGATGGTCAAAAACATATTTCCGTTGAAATCTGGAAACCGAAATTTTTGCGATTATAATACTTCCTTTACTTCATACAAGGAATTAAAAAGAATTTTCATATTTAGATCCTTTTGGATCTACAAAACGAATCATTCTAATTTTTTAAATATATTTATAATTTTTTTAAAAGAGCAGGTACAATTGAGCAATTGAACCTGGTGTACCGGTTACTAATTGGCAAGAACGGTATTTAACACACTATCCAAAACAAGAAGATAATATAAATTGCGATATTACTATAATACGATTAATAGAAAAGCTTATTGAAGGTAGTATGCTATTTAATTTGCTACCTCCTAGTGAATACCGCGATTATTTACGTCAACAAATAATCCAAAATACTGATTCAGTTTAAAATATATTGCATATATTAAAACATAATTGTGCAAAAAGACGACACCAAAGTGCCGCTATTGTTATAAGATTTTTCACAAAACATGTAAGCGCAGTGGGGTAAGTGCAGACTGGTTTTTGTAAAATTGTGATTTAAACCTATGTATTTTCAGTCTGGTATGTAAATACTCAACGCTGTCGGTATCAAACACTGCACAGTTGTTACTAAATAATAAGTAATAACTAGGATTCTAATTTTTCTTGTAAACTTTCATTTTGATAGGATATTGTACAAAATGTCAACTACTCTGCACTCTTTACCGAAAATAGGGCAAGAGCGTAACCTTGGGTGAAAAATACTGTGAAACCTTGTTTCATGTGCACCGGGGCAAGAGCAGAATTATTGACAAGTGTATATCTCACGTAATTGTTTAGCACTGGTTGATTTAAGGGAGGACACGTTCAGTCTTGCGCGACATATATGTCGAATAGCTCATATTTACTTGTAGTACATTACTACATTCTAGCTAGAGAAATTTCGTTCATATTATAATAAAAATAACCGGTATGTGCATTTTCCACAAAAGAAACACTATCATTCATAATATGTTTATTGCATCAAATAGCAATCATCACACAGATATACTAACGGTAACACGATCACTACTTAATACACTCTGATCCCCGCTACAGTAACACGTCTGGTTTTTATACAGTCCTTAAGCCTGAAAGACTTGACGCAATGTGCAAAAACCCTGTTCAATCATGTTGGACAAAACTAGGATATCATCGATATAGGCGAGCACTTCACCATAGTGTCCTTCGAATCCTATCTTTTTGATAGAACCTTTATCAATTTTTTTACATTATTAACTCACTATTACTGCTACACATCGTTTTATTTATAGTAATTTGGGCAAGACGCTCGCTCATTCCGATTCACTATTTCGAGACAATCCAGTACCGCCTTTCTTCACAATTACAGTTGTATCCCCGCTGTCAACAATATTTTTCCCATGTACTAACATAGGTACTGTAACACTTTGCCATTGACCTCACATTTGGTTAGTACACACGGTACACATCTTTCAATTCCTGCCATATTTTTAGCTCTTATAAAAACATTCAACTCCATGTGTGTCATGAGCTTGCTGGTAATGGAGACTTTTCTGTTCAAAGCTCCTATTTTAATCATGTTATCTTTAATATCGACGAAGGTACGAGAAGCACATGTCGTCGTTTTCCTTAGCAAAGACTCTGCAGTCAAAGATGATCTACTGGCTATATTTCACCGTACTCAAGACTCGCTCATTGTTAGTATGGCGACCAACAGTTACACAAAACATAGCAAAAGTGCCGTTTCGGAAAGTACCTAGAACAGTTACTCTGTTTTTGTATGACACGTGCTATGAATAGCTGTCCATCTGTTGCAGTAGAGTTGATTGAGGCTAACGCTCCTGCACTCTGAACCTTCTTGTAGACTCTTTAAATGCCACTGGAGAGACACTCCAGGTCTCAGTCGAACGAAGAAATTCATTTCATCGTCGTCGACAAACGTTAAGGAGCTATTAGATTTCGGCAAATAGGGCCTGTAAATTATGACGGTATCTTTACTGGTTATAGTTCTCTGAAATACTAAGCTGCGACCACAAGTAAAATTAACCATCTAGGTAAAAGGCATCTCACGGCTAATGAGATCACAAAACTGACTTTTGCAGCAGAAACTTGTTTCATATTAACTCTTGCTTTGCTTTCAGAAAACTAAAACAGGACCACGTTTCAACAGATCTTACTAGTCGTAGTGACAAAAGTAACCAGCGCCTAAAACCCTCAACATAATAATGATAACAATGTCAGTTCCACCCTTAATAAAATCTATAATTCATAGCAAACTTTATATTTCATTTATATAAAAGATTACTCTTCTCTCCTGCACACTCACAACAAGAACTTTAACTATCTTTTCTAAAGAACTCCAGCTAAATTTGATGGTGAATTTAGGTACACCACTGTTCTACATCCGCATCGGTCATACCTGGATCAAAAATAACTAACACTGTACCGGTGCATCTAGATTGCATTCTGTACTTAGCGTGTCAGTTTACAAAAACTTGCAGAATGTACAATGAAAACAGTTTTTAATCTTTCCAGATATACCGAAGAAGCTTTAAGGAATTAGAGTTAGTTCGTTTGTTATTATGAAATAACCAACTACACAGGAAACTGTTTGATATTTTCGATCCTATTTATTATAAATCAGTATGTTTTGTAATTTAAGCTCTATGATTTCCGATTTATCACAAACCTTTTTATTCATTCCACCCCAGATAAAAAGAAAATTTCTTATTTATTATATATCAATACCGAAAAATGGGGTGAAGTTGAACAATTTTCAAGCTTAGCATCAAAAATTGCTTATATATCGTAGTATATAAAGGAAATAAAGGAGATCAGGGTATGGGTATGAAATAGTTCTTTAAATTTTATGTACTTCACCTCAAACAGGGTGAATTTGATCGCTACTATTCTTTACATTGAAAAATGAAATATAAAACTGTATGGGGTGAAAAAGACTGTAATAGAAAGATAATTTATTTACCTTAACCCTTTATTTAAAATTATACAGAAAAAAAATTGAATTTTTTCATAACAAAACTTAACACAGAATAATCATTTTTAGTGAATACAAAATATATAAATTTACGTAAAATTAAAGTTTAACATATTAATATTAAAACAAAGTTCATCCCTGCGTCCTACAATTGGTTGATTTAAGTGTTTTTTTATGTTTATTGTTGGAAAAGTAGCTTGGTCTTCAATTTCAGGCCATCTAAAAACGTCAGATTTTGCCTTAAACAAATTCCAGAGTTTTACGCAGTTCATTAAAAAAATTTGTTAATGTTTCACTGTCCACAGCAGCTCGGGATCTTTTTATGTTGTTACTTAAACGATCATTCAAACATTGTTTATGCCTTTCCAAAAATCCTTTGTCCCAATCATAACCCGGCAAATTATCTCTAAAACATGTTATTTTTTCAATACGGTCAAGATAGGCTTTAGCAGTCAAACATAGATCAAGCGTGGTCAAGGGAAAACCCCACTTTGCACACCTTATTAACCCATCGACAAAGGCATCTTCTTCACTTTTTGTAAAAACAGTTTGATTACCATGTTTTTTAATATGATGCCCGTCCACTCTATTTATTTATAAGTATACCTTTCGGAATGCTGTACTTTTTTGATGCGCGATTAAAACTTATTTTTCTGTCTAACACTTCAGTTAAACATTTTACTAGCATTTCTTCATTATATTATGGCGTTTAGTGCCCTCTTTATGTTTATACACTCGCGGCATAGTAAGAATGACTTCCTTCTGCTGCACAATTCTGTGTTAAACCGAATGAATTTGTCTTGTTAACTCATATAACACAATATTGAAGGTTTAAACTTGCAATGGTCAACTTCACCCACTAGGTCAACGTCACCCCAAATTATCTCAAAAAGTGCGTAATATAACAAATTCTTCAAATTATGACAAGTGAACAACAGTTTTAATCTTAATGAAATGATTTATCCAAAAAATATTCTTTTTTCAACATAACAATTTAATTTATATGTTTTACTTAGGAAAGTTTAAAAGGATTTTTTACTGTTAGTATGCGGCTGCAACTTAAAATTTTTATTCTCATGAGCAGTTATGATATACTTTAAATTCATTTATATTTTATGAATGAATATAATGTTCTTTACAGAATTTCATAATGAAATTAGTTTTGTAAAAATTATTGTAAGAATTATGAAATCATAAATCATTTTCCAATTTTTCGGTCAAGTTAACTCCAGGGGTCAACTTCTCCCCATTTTGCGGTATGTTATGTAATTTAATTTCTATGAGTTTAGATCTGTCACAAACCTTTTTACCCATTCCACCCCCGATAAAATGCAAATTACCTATTTATTAAAAAATCAGTATGTTATGTAATTCATATAAAATTCCCGATAACCCCGATCCTTGTTCTTTAAGTAATCCGACAATTCAACAAGCACAATATCCTACGGAGCCTACTACTCCCACTTCTATTGTTGTATCCATAGAAATATAATTTAGATTGTTGACATATTAAGTAAATAAATAGTGTATCCGTGACAGTAAAGTAAAATAAAGATTTTTAAATATAATTCCTTCTTTACTATTGGCCTGTAAACGCAACAAATATTATGGACCTTAAAATAGCCAACAATTTATGCCGAAATAAAACGAAAGTGCTATTTTATTAACAAAGAAAAAAGTGAAGAGAACGGTATTTGGTACTGATTTCACAAGGTTAACTGATACCTGGATATTTAAACCAAAAAGGGATTATCTCACTAAAGTAAAATATTCAAAGTAAAAATGGCATCAAATTCGAAATTTAATGTTGCAAGATTGAATAAGAATAATAATTATTAAAGTTGCTCAATTAGAATTCGGAAAATTATTAAAGCCAGTGGTAATGAATTCCACATTGATGAACAACCGCAAGATCCACCAGAAAAAGATGCGACTCAGGAAGCAAAAAATGACAGCAGAGTATTGAAAAAGGTTGTTGCTGAAACAAAAGCCATCATGATGTGCGCAATGGAGGATGACGCAGTTGCAGCTTGTGCCACATTGACTAATGCAAAGGAAGTATGAGAAAGATTAGAAACGAAATATAAAATAGGAAATGAAGATAAGCAAATAGACATGGAAAGAAAATTGGCATCCGTGAATATGAATCCAAGAGGACACTGGAGAAATTATTTATCTAGAGCGGAGAAAATTGGCGAAGAAGCAAGAATTCTTGGTTTAGAAGCGAAACTAAACTTGTTAAGTATGTACTCGTGGACTATTACCAAAATACCAGAATGTCACAAGGAATATGTATGGTTCAGATACATTTAAAGATGAGCAATATGAGATCCGCCTTAGAGTATGAGGACGAGGTCGTACAAAAGCCAAATAGATATGAAAATGAAGCAAATTCTTCTCAGAGATATAGAATGAATAATAAAGGACGCCAAGTAAGTTGTTACACGTGCGGTCGTCGAGGTCATAAATCTTATGATTGCTGGTTTAATCTAGATAATAATGTAAAACAAAAAAAATTGTTAATGTCAAAAGATTAGAAGAAAAAATTATTCCAAGGCCAACAAAGACAAAATTTTTATAAGAATACTGATGTAAGAGCGCGAACTGCAGTAAATAATACTGAAACTGCAGCAAATTCATGCGAGAAGGCTTGAATGGCTAATAATGATGTAAATAAATATGAAAATGAAAATTCAGAAAAATGACTTATAGATTCGAGAGCGACCTCACATATGAAAAGCAGCGATAAAAATATTGAAGAATTTATTAATGATGATGCGCCAATAAAAAAATACAAGCTAAAGGTAAAGGCGATGTAATGATTTCAGCTGACAAAAATTGTAAGTTGGAATTTTCGGACGTATTCCTCGTACCAGAACTCAAAGTCAATTTAATTTCAATAGTAAAGCTAGTAGATGCAGGCTATTAAATTGTATTTAACAATAATAAATGTAAAATAATAAATAGTAATGAACGAATAATTGCTACAAGAGAAAACATTTCATTGCGAACAATAATAAATGTAAAATAATAAATAATAATGAACGAATAATTGCTACAAGAGAAAACATTTCATTGCTAACAAAATTTAATGAAAATGGCAATTTTAACAATGAGTAAAGAAGAATGGCATAAAAATCAGGCCATATAAATAAACATTATATGGATATAATACTACAAAAGAATATGGTTAACGGTCTGAACTACAAGAATGAAAAATTATCGACATGTACTATGTCGAAATATTCTTGAAAACCGTTTAAATTAATATATCAAAAGCAACAGAAAGTTCCATTAGAACTTATTCATCTTGATTTCATAAGACCGTTGCCGGTACAGTTCATGGGATGGAGAAATTATATTCTGTGACGAAGTCACCATTTTTCGCCACTATCTAGAGCATATCATCCGTTCCATAGAGCCCTACCGTCACTAGCAGGGCTGAGATGCATCGCGCACCAGTATTCAGAGCAGCTGCAAGAAAGAAACACGTTTCAGTGTGATCTCAACCAACAACTCTAGAACAACTGTCAAGACAGCAGCGCCAGCCTCACTCGAGAATAACCCGAACCACCAAATACTAGTTAATTGTTATTTATTGTATTTTTATTTTGTATATTTTACCTAGTAATTTTAAAACGAGAAAAACTGGATTTTTTAAAATTTTATTGCCGGTAGAATATACTAGAAAATATTTTTGAAGTAAATTTTATGATCAATAGAAAGCCAGGTCTCCACGCCACCCTACGGCCAGTCAGAAGCGAGGTAGTCTCCACTCCGTAGACTAGGCGCCAACATTCTGCGAAGCACCGGCCCATGAAATGATTCTGTTCTCTGGCCAGCCGTTCTAGCCAGCTCCAGAATACGAAGTAATCTCCTATAGCCGTTCTATAGAACCCAGACATAGCGCGTCGCTGCTCGACCGAGTCTAGGTTTCACCCAGTAAATATTATTCCACATTTGACTTAAGTATAAATAATATTTCACGATGCTCTCCCGCCGGCCCGATCTCCAGTAACCCAGGACAATGTACATGGTCAGGCCGCATACCGCCACGAGCGATGTCGCTTTCTTCAGCAGCAGCAACACCCTACAGTAACAGTAATAGCCACAAGTATGGCCACAGATATAGCGTCAGTAAAGGCCACAGTAATGGACTCGTACTGGCCACAGAAATGGCATCAATAAAGGCCTCTGTAACAGTGTCAGTCGTGATAGGCTCAGTACAGGCCTTTGCAAGGACTTTAGTAATGGCCCAGTAACAGTAGTAATAGTGAAGCTCCGACGACAGCAGCAGCAGCCTCAGTACCACAGAGCAACATGTACAGTACATCACCGCGCAGACAAGAATCTCACCCAAGAGAGTAATGAATCCTGGAGCAGCTAAAACGACCGGGTTCTCCTGAGACGTCAACACGTCGCCAATGTGCTAGCTGTTTACATCTCCGCTTCAGACAACGCTCAGTCTGTTCGCGGATTAGCTGACCGGCCTGTCTCCCGCCCCTGCTGTCAAGTAGGATAGTCATCAGCTGCGTGGCCTCCCGATGGGCGGCCTCAAGACGATTCCGGATAATAATCGGTCCGTATTCCGACACGAGTGATGGTAATTTCCCGGCAGGTGCAGCTACATTCACGGACCAACGTTCTGGTCATGCGAAAGGAAGATGCCAAGTCTAAGCGGGGGTGTACACCGCACAACGCCCTTGGTTCTACAGGAAAAAAAAAAAAACTAGTGGTACTTAGTCTTTTTTTGTTTAAGGATAACAACCCGAACCACCAAATACTAGTTAATTGTTATTTATTGTATTTTTATTTTGTATATTTGACCTAGTAATTCTGAAACGAGAAAAACTGGAATTTTTGATTTTGATTGCCGGCAGAATATACTAGAAAATATTTTTGAAGTAAATTTCATGACCAATAGAAAGCAGTGGCCTCAGTAACAAAGCCCCAGTATTGGCTCCAGTAGCGACAATCGACTACGTGATCTCCCGCCGGCCCGACCTGCAGTAACTCAGGACCATGCCCTTGGTCAGGCCGTATACCGACACGAGCGATGTCGCTCCCTTCAGCAGCAGCAGCCAACAGTAACAGTAATAGCCACAAGTATGGCCACAGGTACGGCCTCAGCAAAGGCCACAGTAATGGCCTCGCAATGGCCACAGAAATGGTCTCAGTAAAGACCTCCGTAACAGCACCAGTCATGGCCTCAGTACAGGCCTGCGCAAGCGCCTCAGTAATGGCCCAGTAACAGTAGTCACAGTGAGGCTTCGACAACAGCAGCAGCAGCCTCAGTACCACAGAGTGACAAGTACAGTGCATCACAGAGCAGTCAAGGATTTCACCCAAGAGAGCGTTGAATCATGGAGCAGCTAGAACGACCGGGTTCTCCTGCGACGTCAACACGTCGCCAATGTGCTAGCAGTCGACATCTCCGCTTCAGACGACGCCCAATCACCCTACATGGCCAGAACAGTACGTGGAGCAGTTGACCGGCCTGTCTTCTGGCCCTTCGAGCAGGGTAGTCATGAGCTGCGTGATCTCCCGACGGCCGGCCTCAAGACGATTCCGGATCTGGTCGATCCGTATTCCGACACGAGTGATGACATTTTCACGGCAGGCGCAGCTGTATTCACGGATCAACGTCCTGGTCATGCGAAAGGAAGATGCCAAGTCTAAGCGGGGGTGTACACCGCACAGCGCCTTGGGTCTACAGGAAAACATAATAGGTGATACTTACAGTCTTATTTCTGTTTTTTTTTTTTTACCAAGAAAGAGGAGGATGTGACGAAATCACAACTTTTCGCCCCTATCTAGAGCATGCCAACCGATCCATAGAGCCCTACGGTCGCTAGCAAGGCTGAGATACGTAGTGCACCAGTACACAGAGCCAGCTGCAAAAAAGAAACACGGATTTGTGCAGGTTATTTTACCGGACACCATAACCTTACTTGTCAGCACGTGGTTGATCTCAGCCAACAACGCGTATTCCAGCTCTAGAAACAACTGTCAAGACAGCAGCGCCAACCTCACGCGGGAATAATCTGAACCACCAAATACTTGTTTATTGTTATTTATTGTATTTTTATTTTGTATATTTTACCTAGTAATTCTGAAAGGAGAAAAACTGGAATTTTTTATTTTCATCGGCGGTAGAATTTGCTATAAAATGTTTTGGAAGTAAACGTCACTACCAATAGAAAAACATGTCTCCACGCCCCCCTAAGGCCAATCAGAAGCGAGATAGTCCCCACTCCGGTGACTACGCGCCAGAATTCTGCTTTAAAAGGCGAAGCACCGGTCCAAGAATTGATTCTGTTCTCTGGCCAGCGGTTCTAGCCAGCTCCAGAATCCGGAGGAATCCCCTATAGCCGTTCTATAGGACCCAGCCCAAGCGCATCACGATGCTAAGTTTTAAAGAGGTAATATTTCACGTACTAAATTTCACGGAGTAAATATTTCACGAGTCTAAGTTTCAGAGAATAAATATTATTGCACGTTTGTCCAGAGTATAAATAATATTTTACGTACTATGTTCACATAGTAAATATTTCCAGTTTTACTTGATGCTAAATTTCTCAGTAGTTTAAATAATAGTAACCAGAGTTTCTTATTTCTTTATTAAATTGTACATAGTGTGTATATAAACATAGTTTAAATTACTGCATTTTTCACTGTTCAAAAATAACCGAAGAACCCTGGCTTTACATAAGATGAAACAATGATTAATCTTCTAAAATATGTAACCTCTGGGTGTAAAAATTGTGCGAACTATTTATTCAACCTTCTTGGGCATTATATTACAATTTGAGTCCTGAATTAGTTGTAATTTACAGACAAATAAATATTAAACAACATTGGTGAAATGTGATATTTATATCTTTTGTTACTATGGCACTGGAGAAACATAGGCAACGAAAAAATATGTCTTGCGTAAGGTTTAAATGAATAGTATTTTATGAAAAACTTCGTTCCCTATTAAGTTTATAAAATGTAATCGTTGTTTAGTAATACCCGTAAACCTGAATGTTATTTATGTTTATTATTGTGACCGCTAGATAGATATAATTGTACAATGCGTGTAGCACGTATTCATCAAAGCTACTTTCCTTTGATATTTTGCTTTTGAATTCGTTTGTTAAACACAAGCGGGTTGTTTTGAACTTGACTGTTATTCACTGCTTTTTGCACAATTTTATAATGGTGAAAGTAAGGTTAGTTACTTCTGGTCGAATTGTGAATAAATCTTGGAATAATAGAAGAAAATATTCTAGAAAATCAAGATTAGCTAGACTTCGTTTTGAAAGGTGAGTTCATATAATGATTTTTTTTATGAATATTAAGAAGTATTTAATATTTTCACGAACATATAGGTAAATAATATAAATAAATATATAAAGATAGGCTTGAATATAAATTAAAAGTCTTCTGTCTTCAAGACAGACAATTTTATTAGTTTCTATTCCAATTTGTCTTCTCTTATACTAGTAATCGAGATTGAGAAAAATGTTTCATCTTTATGCTCCCTCTTTTATCCCTTTAATAGTTTAAAAAAATTCGGGAATTTTAAATTATTAATCGGGCTTAGACAATGCAGTAGGTATGTGACCTTAGAGTTAAAAATAATCTGCCCGTATATTTTAAAAAAATTAAATATTTTCGAGAAAAACGGCTTTCAAAATTTAGTCACATGTCACCTATGCAAGTAAGAGTAGCAACGAGAGCGAAAGTGACAGTTTTATAGCACAGCATAATTTTCAGACATGAATGAAAAAAGAAAAATCACTTTGAATAATATTTACTATACAATATTATTTAATTTAGAGTAACGTATTTTTTAAAAATTATTTTCATATGTACTTCTAATTAACTTTTCGCAACCTCTACGATTTCAGTGTCCTGTTGTTATTGTACTATTCAGAACAAGAGTAAAGAAAATTTAATTTTACTTTGTCTCTACTAGCGAGTTTGTTCAAATTCCTCCGCTAGTAACATTAATGGCTTATAATTGCTTTCAAACACTGACAATATTTGAATAAACCAGTTAAAACAAAATATGAAATTCTTGAATAATTATAAAATCCCGAACCAAAGATATGATAGACCGGACAAATTTTTCTTTTCTCGGATTACTAGACTAAAATCAAACAAACGACAATCCTAAGTACAGACCTACATAATCTCTTTCACTTCACTCTCATTTGTCATTTACTGAAAATGTAGTATTTATTTAATATCTTGAAATGTTCACTCATTTCAGAAGTGTCCAACAATACGAAGCAGTTGATTTAAAAGTTTGTAATGAAGAGAAATAGAAAAAAAAAAATACGGAGAATATTACTAGCAAATTTACTAATGTTACTCCTACGGTTGAAAAAAAAAGTAGTATTATATTTAATAGAATTATATTACTGATAATTGAGAATCTATTTAGCATATGATAGTATACCGGTATTTCTTTTTTTTTATAATCGGTGAACATGAGCGTATGTTATTAGCAAGATACATTTAAAATGATTGATAGCAATGTATTATCGCGTGTTTTTTTTAAACTTGACCACTGGACATTGGGAATTGTTAGTTATCAAACTGTCATCTGTCAATTTCAGATTTTTTATTTTGCAAAAATAAAAAAAAAACTACAAAATGTACATATTTCCTTGTCTAGTTATCTATGCATTTCTTCTGAATAAAAAATACATTGCTAAAATGGCATAGCAAAGTTACTATAGCAAAGAACCAATAATAATTGCGAATACTGAAGAAAACATGAAAATGACAGGCTTTACATTTGTTTCTGTTGGGTAAAATTTATAGCAACGTTGCTAAGACTTAACAACTTTCTTACAAAATAGGGTTATACGTAGGATAATTTTTGTCTAATTAACCGACTTCGTAGCTCTTAGTAGTTTTCGAGACAATTAACAAAAATAAAAATAGTGGCTTGTTTTCTTTTGCATGTGATTGTATAAACCATACATATGGGCGTATTTTGTAATAAGGTGGTTAATTTTTAGCAACTGGTTAAATAAAATTATCCAGTAGATACTGGTTTGGATTTGTCTTCAAAATAATGAATTTTATGTTATACTGCATCATACTCACTTGATTTATAGTTGCATTTAGTGTCCATAATGTGGAACTTTATTGGACTAGTATATTTACTTCATTTTATTGGACAGAACGGACACTTTAAAAAAAAATGTCACCAAAAATGAATATTTTATTTACATGAAATAAATACGTATTTTCAACAAATTTTTCGACTTGATGGGCAAGAGTGATACTTTGGCACTTGTTGCCAAGTCTTCTACACTTTCTAAACTATCCATTTCTTTATGTAAAGATATGGGTAACCAACAAATTATTAAATCATATTTTAACAATTTTTGACAATTCGTAAACACAAAAAAGCAATGAAACAATAACATCATCAGAAAAGCACACTAAGTTATACCGAATTTTTATAAAGGGAAATAAAAAAATAATTTTAGGAGTTATCCAACTTTTCTAGAGCAGTCGAACATAAAGCTTTGTATGTAATTCGTATATAAACAAACTTGATAGACTCGCCTTATTTATTAGACTTGCTCACTCTTCTCGCTCGTCCATAAAGAGCGGTTCGTCCAATAAAGTTGTATATTATGTAGTAGTTACATAAATAGCTATTTGGTGATATATCAACATACTTGATTGGTATTTGTTTTTTTAACCATTTGTTGAAAATTAAGCAGAGTTACAGTATAGACCTAATAATCATTCCAATTCTATTTTATTCTACGTTTAAATTTAATTTCAAGAGGTTCATTCAGAGACGCTATTTGTCTGCACTACGATTTAATTCAGGAGTAGAATGGCATTCAAGTCCATGGAAAAAAAAAGATTTGGTAAGAACCAACATATATTTTTCTTGATTCTGTTGGGAAAAGGCTTTTATTTCAATATTCATATGAGTATATCAGTGAGAAAAAGTACTATTTCCATTACAAAAAAATGTTAGTCTACTTTTATGTATTGAGACCGAAGATCTACGCTATCATTTTTGTGTAATAAATAGCTTTATTCATTGTAAATATCGTCGTAGTTATGGCAAAACGACGTAAGCGCCAAAACCTCAACTTTTCCATTTTTGGCGCTTATATTGTTTTGCATTAACCACGTCGATGTGATTCTGAAACTCGCTAGGTTTGTTTACAAAGCCTTTTCAGTGAAATGTAAAGTAGAAATTGAAAGAATGTTACGTCATAATTTTAATTTATAATTATTTTAATTATTTTCTGGTAGGTTCTAATCGAGGAAAAATAACAAAAACTTATATTCAAAGACAAGTTCAATAAAACAACTGTAGAAAAGCTCGTGGGGCACTTTTCTCAGAAAGAACTAACAGAAAAGTACTAAATAATATATGTGTAACATCAGATACTAATTATGGTCCTGCTGCCGAAGATGTAGAAATTGAAGGAGAAGAGTTACATTCGGAATGTTTACGCAAACTTCATTCGCTTCAAGTAATTATATCATTATTATATCAATATTGTTATACCTTTTAGATTGACACATTGTAGTTGTTTCAAGGTTTCTGCTAGCGAAATAGATAATATTGCAAAAAATACGGTTGGACAGTTTGGAAATGTTGTTTTTGAATCAGAAAGAAGACCGATTGACTGCATCTCTATTTGGAAGAGTGATAAAGCGAAAATCTTCTACATCATGTCATAATTTAGTAAAGGATGTTTTATAATCTAAAGAAATAAAAAATAATTATTATGTTGATTTTGGTAAACCTAATGAGAAAATAGCAATACAAAAGTTTGAACAACTTTATAATGTCACTATTTATCCCAGCGGTCTTTACATAGATAGCGAAAATGGGTTTGTTGCTTGTAGCCTGATGGTTAGTGACTTTTTGCTTTATACTTTTCATTGTTATATGGGGTCCCGTGGCCGCGTGCCTGAGTGTCTGGTCGCGAACCTGGGGGAACCGGGTTCGATCCCGACAGACGCCAAATATTTCCAATTTTAAATGGCACAAAAGTGACCGCTGTGGTGCACTCTCCACGCCAGCTTTGAGTGCCCGTGAGGTGACGCCTGGTAAGCGCCCACACGGTAAAATATATCGTCATCATTACCGATGTCTACATGTGTTGTAGATACTGGCACACCCAGAAATGTGTAATATGCCGGGATGATATATTTATTTTTATTTATTTATTGTTATATGTAAGTATATATTTTTAGGTTTATTAGGAGAAAAGTATTTAATAGAAGTTAAGTGTGTATATGTATAATCATGATCAGAAAATTCAATAATACAATGATCAGAATCAGACTGAATTAATTTACCCAGTTTTGATTTCAATTCGGTAATTAAACTAAACTTATTTTCTTCTTTTGTGGAGAATATTTTGCGAAATTCTTCAATTGAAATACTGAAAAGTTTACTTTCTTCTTCAGGAACAGTAGTTATGCAGTTCCCAAAAGTTGGAGGCTTAATTAATTTGTACAAACTGATCATTCTGTATAAATAGCTAAATGTATTAACTGTAGGATGCTCGTTAGCTCCGCCAGCTTGCCGGATCAAAGAAACGCTATCAACTGAGTCGCTAGATTAGCATCAATTTTAAATAATAAATTTCTATTATATATTGTAAATATTTCGAAAATTAGAATTGCCTGTCACCGACATTGCATCATAAACTAAGATTCGGGATATTTATTTTGCTAGCGGTAGTGAATTAACAAAATTTGCTATAATTTGCAGTTTGTTGACAGTGTTTTTTAAGACTAAAATATAAGTTGTATCTTATTTTTTAAAACTTACCATCTTATATGTTAATATATACTTAAAGTCACATTCTTTTAATAAATATTCACATAAATCTATTGAAGATGTTATCGTTACTCAAAGTCCTTCCAATGTAGATTTAGTTAAGAAATTTTTATGTGATATTTCCTTGTTTTTAACCATAAATTCCCAAGTGTCTAAACCATTTCAAAAAATTCTTACAGACCTGCAAAATGTATGTATATTATACTTCGTCTTATAAGTATAAATATTATTAACCTCGATATCTTGACTCTTAAATGCATTTTTTGGTGTTTTTCTATTTAATGAGTCAAATAAATCATCTATCATTTTTGTAAATTTTATTGTTGCCTCTACTTTTTCTGCCTAGGACATTTGGCGATTTAAACTGTAAACCGTGGCAAACAGAATTACTAAATATCTAAAACAAAAATTATTAATATAAAATTAAAATACTGAAAAGTTATTCTATTATACCTGGGTTGCAAGTTTTACTTTTATTCGTTGCATACTCGTAGTTGAAGAAAAAATATGATTTTAGGTAATTTTCGGGCATACTTTTACATTCCCTGGTAGGCTTTCTTCGTTCTTAAACAATTCTTCATAAAATTTCCACGATACTACACCATCTGGAGTCTGCGTTAATATAAAAACAAATGTATTAAATTAGTTTAACATTAAAATATTAAAACCTACGTGGAAATCTGTAGTCATTAATTTGTTTCTAATATTTTTAATCAGATGCGGTGTATCCGAAGAATAGCATAGAAAGCGAGTTTCATCTACTGGATGTACAATTTTATTAACAATATTATTCATTTCACCAGTAATGCCAAAAGTAAACCACATTTTCCTGTTTGTCGA
The DNA here is from genome assembly GCA_943142095.1 of Ophonus ardosiacus. Taxonomy (NCBI): domain Eukaryota; kingdom Metazoa; phylum Arthropoda; class Insecta; order Coleoptera; family Carabidae; genus Ophonus; species Ophonus ardosiacus. Next base: position 19,368,615 of record OW964834.1, on the reverse strand, counting down.
GGCACCATATAATGCCATCGATGATGGCATTTGCTTCTTCCAATTTCCTAATAATTTCTATTATAAGAACTGGAAGAACTTCGGATTTTGTAGGACCACGCGACGCATAAAAACACACTGGTTGCGAATAATTATCTGCGATAGGTATAAACATAAAAACCAAAGCATGGTCTGCAACAGCTTTTGTACTTTTAGCTTGTTTTAATTAGCCAAAATCTTCTAAGCCTTGTACGTGCATATTTCGAATACTTATATTTATTTCTTTTCGAACACTCATCTCGTCAAAGACAAGTAAACCTCGTCTTTGGAAGATATTTTTCTTTTCCAGTTTCAATTTTAATAAATTGAAAAACTGCTCATCAACACCGCATTTAATTTTTATTTTGGTTAAATATCTTCTTACTAGTCTCGGACATGGTAAGGGCATAATATTGTCTCTTAAAAATCTATATGCATTGGGATTTTTAATATGTAGAAGAAGACAAATAATTAGCCAATCACCATTATATTTCATACTTTTTCTGTTAGCGTTTTTGCATAATTTCAAACATTGATTAATTAATAATTTTTGTACAGGTGGGACTCACATTTCTGTTAATTTAACATTTAACTCAGATTCATTTACCTTGGATATTTTATTTGTCATATTTTTTATATTGTTTTCTAATTTTTTAACACGATTAATTAATCTAAAATTTGTTTTTCGCTGATTTCTTAATTTGGAATACGTACGTTTGTTCTGGCAATTTTGTTTTGTTCTTTTAAAAGCCCTTAAATTATTATACAATGATTTACATTTGTAACACATTTTCGGTGCATCAATTATTTTTAAGCAGTTTCTATGTTTTATTATACCATGAATTGAATCATATTGTATCACTTCCCAAGGAACACAGAGTTTTTATTAAGACATTATAACTAATAATGTTGTTACTGCAACTTACATTTAACGGAATTATAACACTTTTAAGTTATTTTGCCTTGTACAACTTTTATCTAGTCTGCTAAACTACAATACAAAGTTATGATGTGTGGTATTTATTATTTGGTCATTGGCGTCGATTGTTTTAGTTTTATTAACGTCTTTCGCACTAAATTAAAGGAAGTAGTAGAAACGTAATTGAAAGTTATTTATAAACAGATTTTTTAAAGTTTTATAATACAGTATAAAAATAATTGTTTAGTATAGATGCATTAAAGTTTACATATATTACATATATTAGTTAGTTTACCGTTTTATAAAAGTTTTATAAATTTATTTAAAACTTTTAAATAACTGCAAAAATAACAGTTTTATTTTAAACAGAAGAAAGTGGGAGTATGGTTTCTAAGTAACTTAATGCATCAACTAAAAAACTGATGTAAAGTAGTTCTTAGGAAGTTATTAAAACTGAAATATCGAATTATAATATGTACGGCCATATTTATGCATTTAAACAGAAACTGGTTTAGAAGCCATTTTGTAAAATGTAGTATAAATTAATTTTATTGTGTTTTTAATTTAATATTCTGCAAGTAACTTTTCTCCTATATGGTTTATTATAATATACTTTATTCATTATAATATCGAATGATTTAAAAAAATACAAAAATCAATTTTTCATAAAAATTTAATAAATTTTATTTTATTTATTTTAGGATATAATGTACCTTGATTTTTTCAAGTATAATATAATATTTCACAGTAAAAATAAATTTGTTTATAAAATGAGTTCAACAGATATGTAAAAATATGATCTTTATAAAGATGATCTTAGATTTAAAAAATAGCAGAAGACATTACAAGACTTGGTATATATATACAACATAGTCATGCTTAGACTACTTATACGACTCGTGATATGATAAAATATGATCTTACGGTAGAAAATAATTTGCTGAGAAATCTGTATTGTAGTTTGAATAGTAACACATATATTATAGTTTTATTAGTGAATATATCTCTTATCAATTAGCTTTAATGAAACCAACATATTATAGTCTATGCAAAATACATATGCAGCTATTGCATGTAAGTGTTACTTAAGTGATTTTTCTAGTTAACTCACTGTTGTATTCTTGGCCACAAATATAATAATTTTTTATAAATAGTGTTTCATTGAATAAAAGTAGTTTTTCTATATATGGAATATTATCTGAATTCATGATTAATTTGACGAAAGCAACATAATTAGTTTTACCATTTTCTATTTTATTATAAAACCAAAATTCATTTGGGTACTGTATATTAACTTCCTGGTTCCACAACATTTCAAAAAGAAAATTTGATGTAGTTGATATTTATAAAACAAATAAAAAAATAATACTCATAACTATTATACAGGAATAATAATTTTTACCGGTTGTGGTTGTTGGTGTTGATAAACTAGAAACTATACCTTCAATATTTTCATTTAAATTACAAGTTCGGGATTTTTAAGTAAATTTCGTGTTTAATAATTTCTTTTATTTTCTTCGCTGGTTTAATATTTAAATATGATGGGTAACCAGGAAATTTTCGAGGAATGGCTCCGTTTTGTAAACGATGATATTTATATGGCACCTGAAAATAATATTCATACAAATTCAGATTATGTATTTTATTTATTTCTTTATACTTACATGATTCTATCCATCTGTCCACTCTTTAATGATATCTTCATCTGTAAAATGTTTTGAACATGCAAAGTTTTTTTCACTAAACACTGTCTTTTCTTGGAATGACGCGCTTCCAAAGTTTTAAAGTATTCGGGTCTTTTGGGTCACTAAACATCGTCACTTTATTATTATACCCACTTCTGCAATAAGGAATAAAACATTTTGTACCCATTTTAATAAAAGATCACTTGTTTAAATCGCAAAAATAAATGAAGTTTAACCAAGCTCAGCTCGAGTTCTCAATGTACAGTTATGGCTCTGGCGATAAAATCTTAGCCTCCCTCTTTCTGTCTCTCTCTGCCTACCAGAATAAAATTTGGTGCCGCTGTACGCGTACGTCAAGTATACAGCGTTGCACAGACGTGATTAAGGGTAACATCATTTCTTTAAACTTTGCTCAATTAGCTTTATATTTGTTACATGATCAATTATTTCCAAAATATGTATTAGAAACAAATTTATTTATTGAAATATTTCATACGCGTATACATTTATTTATTTATAGTGTCGTGGTCACACTGAACGATTAATGTCGATTGAACACGAGCGAGTAAAAATCAAACTTGGGTTTAACAATGCACATGGTCACAGTGCGTGCATCGATGACAATCGCGTACGATCGTGTGCCATAGACTTGTTTGATATATCAAACTTGTTTGATTTTTCGTACGAAGCTCGAAACCATTCGATGGTACCAGACATGCGCAGTGCTCTTTCTTAGCGGATGAATAGATTCTAACAGATTATATTTAACATTCTAACCTGTTGGCTGTTTGTATTCTTACCAAAATGACAGAACAGTGGACTGTCAACGAGATTGACCAATTAATAAATTTAGTTCGTTCCTATGAAGATCTCTATGATCAAAGCAGAGCGGGGTACGGTAATGTTAATAACATTGACAAGTTGTGGATGTTAATAGCCACAAAAATAGGATCTAAAAGTTGTAAGCATACACATATAAATTTCTTAAAATTAACGTTACTTATTATTTATTCATATTAACATTAATGGCAAATACTTCGGAGTGGTTATAGAACGAAAAAAAATGCATATGCACCACCAGGTTCGGTACAAAAACCTACAAAAAGTGCATCTACTTTGATGTTTTGACATTTTTGGAGCTCCATTTAACTGAAACAAGTACATGTTTCAATATACCAGAGCTAAATCAGCTAGATACAGAACCAAATTCACTGCAAGTATTCGGTATTTGTGTTAAATTGTGAATACTTATTTTTAATTACTTTATTAGATTCCTTGATACATCACAAATTGAAAACTACAGTGAGGCAATAGAAGAAACAGACACAGGTTCATCAGACGTAGTAGAAGAAGACGAGTATATTCCAGAATATACTACGCCGAGAGATAACACACCAAAGACATCCCAAAAACGCTCTGCACAACGGAATATTGATGAGGCATTTCTTGGATATCTTAAAAAAAAAAATCCTCAAAGGAAGAAACAACTAGAAATAACTCAATACAACAGTTTTTATTGAGCTTAGTTCCCGATATATCAAAATTAAGTGAACGAGACAGAAGAAGTTTCAAAATAGATGTTATATCTAAACTTAGTTCCTTATTAGAAAACTACGACGAGTAATATTCTATATGCCCAAGCCAGCTGTACCACCTATTTTAGTGTAGTGTTGCAACTGGTATACAGGCTATAACAGCAAAACGAGCTACATCAAATAATTTCTATATTATTAAAGATACAATAAAATATTATACGACAGTCTTATAATGGCGGACATGAGAAACATATTTTATTAAACCAGTAGTTATCAAACTATAACAAAGTTATATTTTTTTAAATGGGATGGTAATATTTTTAGGCACATTCGATAGAGTATTTTTTCTGAATTCAACCATGTAATAATTTTTTATCCTTACATAACAAAAAATTGGAGAAAAATAATTTTGAAATTTAAATATATTTAAAATTATTATTATTAAATTATGTAAAATGGACATCAAATAGAACACTATATACTTATAAAGTTATTAACATTTATGTTTCGTTTTAATTTAAGGTCAATTGTTTTTCATACATGGCCTACTGAAAAATAACATAACAATCAAATTGATTTAAATCTCAATTGATTTTTTTCAATATTTTTATTATGTACGGATAAACATTGATTACATGGTTGAATTCAGAAAAAAATAATTTATCGAATGGGCCTAATATACCATCCCATTTAAAAAAATATACCTTCGTATTGTAATTTGAGAACCACTGGTTTAAAAAAATATATTTTCTTGTATAAGGTTGTATTATAGTATTTTATTGTATCTTTGATAATATAGAAATTATTTAAGGTAGCTCGTTTAGCTATTATATCCTGTATATGAAGTTAAAATATACTGATGTCGATTTAATTTTGTTATGTACAATTAGTGAGTATGTATTATACAACTGAAAACAGGTGATAGTCAGTTAGATAAGGGACGTTTTCATATTCAGGATAACTTTAAGACTTTATTTTAAAGTAACGCTACAGTGCTCATAAGGAGTTAAAGTTATATTTTGAAAATGAAAACTTTAATTTTAATTTAAAGTAAAGATAAAGTTTATTAAGAAAAATACAAGACTGTTTTTGTTTTCATTAATAAATATGTAATTTTTGTTTATTTTATTACAGAGAGTGAAGTTATTTTTTGAGTTTTGTAGACTTTTCGTAATCTTGAATATTATAATGTAATTTTTTTATTATAAGACATAGGATTGAGTTATTATTATTATTATTATTATTATTATTATTATTATTATTATTATTATTATTATTATTATTATTATTATTATTATAAGAAAATAAGACTATTACATTAAAATATATTTTTTTAATACATAGGTATATCTCATATTGATATCTAAACTCCTATTACTATTTACTCTACAGAAGTATTCAGAAAATTTACCTCTAATTGTTTTTGCATCTTTGCTGTGAGCATTATTTCTTCTCTTATCTGCGTTAGAAATTTCAGTTATTAGACCAAGTGTACCGGGCGTCATATTTGTCAGTGATTCTAGCTCGCTTCTATTATTTTCTTCTGTTCTAATCATATTGCGTAATACGCAGCATGCTTGCATAATTTTATCAACTTTTTCTGGATTTACAGCTAGTGGAGTATCAAAAATACGGAATTTGGAAGTCAGTATTCCAAATGTACGTTCCACTTGCTGCTGTGCATAAGATAATCTGTAATTAAAGATACTTTTTTTTGTGTCATTTAATTCACGTCGAGAAAATGGTTTCATTAGATGTCTGTTTAAACGAAACGCTTCATCTCCTATAAAAACGGAAGGAACCGGTTCTCCGTCTTTTTTCTATAAGTTCATCGTCCGGTAACTGTAATAAATTTTCATTGAATCTTTTTCCGAAATTTGAATGTTCAAAAATCCCGCCATCACTTTTTTCCATAACTTCCAATATCAATCATTAAAAATTTGTAGTTTGCATCAACTATTGCTAACAAGACTATGGAATGAAACTGTTTGTAATAGTAGTATAACGAATCACAATAAACTGGTTTACGGATCCTAACATGTTTTCCATCTATTGCTCCCAAGCAATTGGCAAACATTTTTTTTTTTAACTTTGAACTTGTTGGCAATATTTTTAAAATCTTCATGTGATGGAAATTTCATGTATGCACTAAGTGCTTCATAAATTTTATCTATCATGATATTAATAATTCCGCTTATGCGAAACCGAAAAGATAACGATCGGTATGATTCCCCAGTAGCCAAATACCTTAGAGTAACTGTCAATCGTTCCTTTACACTTATGGTTTCTCTAAAATTGGTGCTATTTGGTTTGTATAATACTATTTACTTTCTCTAGTAATAAATTAGATGTAGATTTTTTCATTCTAAAATAGCTATAAAATTTTTCGTCATCATTCAAAAATTGAGGATATAAGTGATGAAATTCTCCTTGAATAGATCGATTGGAAAAAAATTCTCTCGTCCAAATACTACGGTACTTATTAGTCCTTTTCCATATTACAGCATTACTGTTTCTTCCTCACTGTCAGTATCATCTTGCTGAAAATAAGAATTATTAGGTATTTTAGAAACTATAAATGCAATGCTCAGTTATTATTATCTGAATTGTAAATAAATTCATCTTACTAAAACAAACAAACCGGCTTCAATCACTTAAAAACGACGTATGTAAAAATATTACCAACATTTATTGGAAAAGCCTCGGTAATTTTAAAAGTGACATTTCACTTCTTACCACTTGATACGAATCGGTGCATCAGTGTGACCACTCACAAAAAAACGGTTGATGGTAGTCGATGCACGTGAATCGATAGATGTTGATCGATGCTTAGCTTGGAATGAAGATATATAAAGTAGACGAAGAAATTCATGTGAATCAGACATCGAAATTGACAATTTATTTCTAGCTAATAAAATGGCCGATTACAAATCCGTTCCAACACTAATCGCAATAAATAAATCATTTAGAGACTATGAAAATTTATAGTACATAGATAGAACAATTTATCAATCCCTAATTGGTAGTCTAAAATTATGACTTGCACACGCCCAGATATTGCTTTCGCATTAAGTCAATTAAGTAGATTCAATCAGGATCCAAGGCAGGTATATTTATACCAAAGCCTATAACTAGTATCTGTATAACCACACTACTATTTTCGTATATGTGTATCAAGTTTACTTTTTCTGTCTTCTTTAGGAATCAAATTGTATGCGCAGAACCAAAAACATTTATTTTGTTCATATTAGGTTTTTGTTTGTACCAGATTTCAGCAGGTGTGGAATTTTTAAGTAGTACACTAGTTGGTATGCGATTTGTAAGATAAACAGCAGTTCTCACTGCTTCTCGCCACAGAGATTTGTCTAATTTTGAGTAAAAAAATAAGCATCTTAACATGTCCATGATCGTTCTATTGTATCATTTAGCGACTCCGATTTGTTCAGGATTTCTAGGTGTAGTGTATTGATATTTTTGTACCTTACTTCATGCAAATCTTTAAATACTTTTGATGTTTACTCATACTTCCATTGTCACAACGAAGTCTTTCTGTTTTGGTACCAAATTTTAATTCAATAAGTTTCATATATTCTTGAAACTTTTCTAAAACTTCATTTTTTGAAATAAATTTTGAAAAGATCATGTTAGCCGTCGGGAATCGAACCCAAAACCGTCGCTTTGCCGGAGTAACGCTCTTACCAAGTAAGCTTTTGGCTGCTCTATCTCAATAGGTGAATTCTTTTTACACACAATCTCAGTTCATCTCAGCTCACCTCAGTTGTCTCAGTAATTTTGACAGTTCTATTTGTCCCAACTGAGATGAGATGAAGTGAGGCGGATTCCTCCCCCGTTGCCGATACTGAGCTACCTAGCGGGGTGATGCTAGTTGAGTGTCTCACCTCAGTTGAGGAGTGGAGGTCTTTTTTGCACATTATTTGTTATTTAAAAATGAATATTTCAGAAACTGTTTATGTTAATGATTTAATATTGATAAGTGAAATTATTTATTTTAATTATTGTAAAAATAATGTAAATTAAATATTGTTCGTACTTCTCATTGGACGACTGAGCTTTATTATTTTTTTAAATGAAAAAATGATGTAAAATACGTATTTTAAGTTACTGCATAGTTACTTTTTTTTCATTATGTTGTAAAATTTACACTAGAATTAGCGTCTCTATATTATTCAATTCGGCACAAAGCTGGACATTACCGCCATGATGGAAGCTCGGTCTATTATATATCTTTCTTTGTCTATGGGCTGAAATGATCTCCCACTTAGCGTATAACTGCGCCGTATTTCTCAAGTGAGAATATGATTATTCGTCACGGTATTAGATGTGGAGTAAATTACCGTTGCATTTAAACATCTTGTGAACATGTCATAATTAGTTGGTAAGAGCATCATCACTCCGGCAAAGTGAAGGTCTTGGATCTCAATAGCTAACATGATCTTGTCACAATTTATTTTAATTCTACAGACTGCTAACTCATTGTTAATACATCATTTTTTGTTTTCGTTAGGTAACACATAGCAATATGAGAAAAATGATCTATAAAACTTACGTAATATTGTTTTTTCTACTCCCATATCAGTAAATTACCTTTTACACACTATCTGTCAATCAAGTAAGTGCCTTATTACGCGGGTGTTAAATAATGAAATTCACTAGTGATTCAAAGAGCACTTCCGGAATGTCTTCAGTTGAGTTGTCTTCATGATGCCGTGAATGTAGCAGGTGCATCATGGCAATACACCAGCTCATTCGAAGTTTTATTAGGACCAGTTTTACAATCATCGGTTAACATTTTAAGTTTAATAAACAATATTAATCGGATTATTGACAACAATGATCAATTTCTTATTTCATTTCGTTTCAATTTTATTTATTTAAATGACATGTAAATTTTAATCGGGGATTATAAAACTGGCCCTTAGAAAAACAATCTTGCTGATTATTAAAGCTTAATCTTTCGACAAGATCCCATGTGATTTTTTACTGTTCCCCGATCTGAAAATGTCGCTTATCCGTTTTGCGCGATGGATTTTTATTTTTTTTAAATACTATACATTTTATGCAAAAAAATTGTATTGTACACAAAAGCAAGATTTTTAAGAAAGTGAAATTTATTAAGTACATTTAAAAATCCTTAAATATTTCTAATTGTAGGGAAAATATTCTGCATATCTCTAGATGAAAGTACCTTTGCAGACCTAAACCTATCGTAAAACTCGAAAAACGATCACCCGTACAGAAATGATCATTTATCATTATTTTTGTCAACCTTCAACTGGGTTATTTGCTAACTAATAGTGTTGTATGTTTTTATTATTTAAATGTATTATGTATATATGACTGGCTGGGTTATTCATGTGTATGTGCCTGTACAAAATAAATATTATTAATAAATTGAATCTCTGTGCATAACAGCCTATACTGGTATTTAAGTAATACCTATGTATATCCAAAGAAAACGAGTCATTCGGTAAAACTCAACATAAAAGTTACAAATGACATCATGGTCTGAGTTATCTGTAAAAATAAAAGTATCATATAAAAAACAATAACATTAACATGTTGATATACTTCGAACCTTCGAAAAAGTTTCCAAACATAGGATAGCAAATCCACCCATTGTTATGGTTACAGTTTTCTGTGATCGCATGATCATCATCATTAACATTTGTCGCACTTTTTGATCAGGTATTTCTTCCCAACCACATCCATACGCTGAATCAGCCACAGATAAATTCTATTAAAAAATACAATGTGACGTGTTGCAATTGAAGGATAAGCCTCATAAGCCGACATGTTAAAAATAATATTGAATAACAATTTTAATACTAAAAAAGATACTGTAGTGTGGCCAGTACTTTGTCTCCCGTCATGTAGGTAATATTTCTCCATTTAAATAAATAGATATATAACACTGCTGGCAAATATATTCAGATTTTTTACATTTAATTATTGTCTTTTTAATTGTATTATTAATAATTTTACAAAAAATATCTTTATTTATTTATTAATTAAAATTTATTTTGTGAAATATTTAAAAACTGCTTTATTAGTTATATATTTTATTAATTCATATATCTAATATTTTCCACTTAACCCTACCATTATTAACATAAAATGGACCTGCAGGGTAGGGAACGTTGATACCGGCTCGCTCGGTAACACAGCAAGTAAAAAAATTATTTGTAACAATACTTGAACTTCACTTTTCAGTTTCCTGCTACACTAGTACAAGAGAGCGGGCGTGCTTGTCCGTGAGAGCGCGTGTAGCCGGGAGGATTTAAATTCAAAAAGGGCAAATAGGGGAAAGTTTCTCAGTAGTCGTGATATTTGGTACCTTTATGATTTTTCGGTCGCTGAACACGAATCTGACGTTTGTCAATTCCTATTTTGCCCAGAAACATGTTTTTTTTTTGGCAAAAAACGTGTAAATTTTGCACGGTAAAAAATTACATTGATATCAATAATTATAAACATTTAAACTTTCAACCCCTAAATACGTGGTTCTGCAGAATGACATATATAAATATTAGAACAACCTAGAGTAGCTGTTTACTATCACATGACAGATGTCAGTGTCAAAAATCAACAATTTTAGTGATATTCTGAAAGCTTTTTCTGGGAAGTATATTTAATCTTTCTTATTGTTTTATTAATTAAATATTTAAAATTGTACGTAAATTACATATATCCATAAAAAATACCGCCAATCGTGCTAATGAATTGGAAGAATCTCTGACAGTTAGGAACTTCTTCATAAAATGAAAAATAGATATAATTAGAATTGTATGTGTGCAGAAGACATGTTAAATACAGTAAAAACAATATTTGGGTAAAGTTCTGTATTTTTTTTTTTTTGTTATAAAACGATGGTTCCATGGCGAAGTGCAATGCAATACATATTATATAACATAAAATGGAAATGGCGAGAGGTATTATGCTGACCACAACAGATTTTTTTAACTATATGAAATACAGTTTAAAATTCCAATTTCGCTCTGAGTTTTTACCTACTAGTTTTAGAATAATGGGAGTATCAAATCTGTTTTATGTCACATGATACTCTATTAATAACCTTAATTAGTGTATTTTTACCTCTCGCTAAGAGAGGTATTGGAATCATGCTAAAAATCGCATATCCAGATTTTAGTAAATAAATACGTTTTAAGATCCCTAGAATCCGATTATAACATTTTTACGATGAGGTCCGTCCGTCCGTGCGCGCGTGTGTGTGTCTTTGTGTGTGTGTGTGTGTGTGTGGGGGGGGGGGGGTCTCTCTCTCTCTCTCTCTCTCTTTCTCTCTCTCTCTCTCTCTCTATGTGTGTGTGTGTGTGCTGTAATGAATCTCATAGCCCATGGAAACCAGTTCAAAAATTAAAATATTTGTAATTGACAGAAAAATGTCAGTGTCAAAAACCCAGATACTACTGAAGGCTTTTTCTGGGAAGTACGTTTAATAATTATTTTATTATTTATTAAATATTTCAAATTGTAGATACATACATACATACATACATACATACATACATACATACATACATACATACATACATACATACATACATACTTACATACATATATATATATATATATATATATATATATATATATATATATATATATATATATATATTATTATTACATATACCCATCAGAAATACCGCCAATCTTGTCAGTGACTTTGAAGAAACTCGAACATTTAGCAGAGTAAGAGAAAAATTATTTATAAAAAGAATTATAAAAAAACATATATTATAATAGTAATATATGAACTACATATTTAGGGGTTGGAAATAGAAATGTTCATAATTATTTAATTTAGAAGGGACATGTGATAGTAAACAGGTACTCTAGGTTGTTCTAATATTTATATATTCGTCATTCTGCAGAATGAATCAATTCTGCAGAATAACGTATTTAGGGGCTGGAAATTGAAATGTTCGTAATTATTTAATTTAGCAGAGACATGTGATAGTAAACAGGTACTCTAGGTTTTTCTAATATTTACATATTAGTCATTCTGCAGAATGAGTCGATTCTACAGAACTACGTATTTAGGGGTTGGAAATAGAAATGTTCATAATTATTTCATTTAGCAGGGACATGTGATAGTAAACAGGTACTCTAGGTTGTTCTAATATTTATATATTCGTCATTCTGCAGAACAACGTATTTAGGGGCTGGAAATAGAAATGTTCGTAATTATTTAATTTAGCAGAGACATGTGATAGTAAACAGGTACTCTAGGTTTTTCTAACATTTACATATTAGTCATTCTACAGATTGAGTCAATTCTGCAGAACAAACGTATTTAGGGGTTGGAAATGGAAATGTTCATAATTATTTAATTTAGCAGAGACATGTGATAGTAAACAGGTACTGTAGACTGTTCTAATATTTATATAGTCGTCATTCTGCAGAAAAGTCAATAGGTACTGCTTAATCACGTAATCTATCTAGGGGTTGAAGATGAAAAAATGCATATTTACAGATCACCTGTTAGTAAATAATATGAAAATTTTGTTTGTGAAGAATAAATTCATTATTTTACTGTCGTTCTGCAAAATATTGTCCATTTTGCAGAACAGACCTGTTCTGCAAATTATGCATACTCCTTTTTAATGGTAACTTATTTTATTTGTTCGCATAACAAATATCTTTTGTTATATATAAAAAACTGTATTTGTTGCCACAGCAATTTTTTACCAGCAAATTTACCTAGTTAACTATAACAAATATATTTGGTCTGGTCCTATATTGACAAAAAAAAAAAAAATGCTGCTGGAACTCATTTTTAGTAATCACAACAAAGTTTTTATTTACCGTATGGCGCTTTTTTTGGTTTTTGACATATAACTCGGAAACTGTATGATTTTTCGAAAAGATCATTTTATACAAAATTAAACTAAACAAAATTTCCTACATTCTTCATATAAAATGTTTTTTTCTACGACCAACCGTTCAGCCGCTAAAGTGCGCCGAAAATAGGTCAAAAAAACTTAGAAGTGCGGTAAACGTTATTTACGACTCTGTACGCCTAATTTACGCGGAAACTACACATTTTAAGTTAATGTTAACTGTTAACTATGTATGAAATGCACTCACAAATACATAAGATAATGAAAATAAATTTAATGTATATGAAATATCAAAGTTCGAATAAAAAAAAATACAAAAAGTTATTCGTGATAAACTAAATAGAAAAAGAAAACCGAATAATAATAAAAAAGAATACCTACATATAAATGATATAAAAAAATACATGTGATAAAACTAATAACATATAAGTAATAGAGAAAACACAGGGTAAATAAAAACTTTGTTGTGATTACCCAAAATGAGTTCCAGCAGCTAATTTTTTTTGTCAATATAGGACCAGCAAATATATTTGTTACAGTTACCTAGGTAAATTTGCTGGTAAAAAAGTATTGTGGCAACAAATACAATTTTGTTATATATAACAAAAGATATTTGTTATGCGAACAAATAAAATAAGTTACCATTAATAACTATGAATTTGTTTTGGAAACTAATAAATTTTTGATAGATATGCAAATGCATTAATGAGGTAGTAAGGTAAAAATTAAGTACATGCGTATTATAATCATTTTATTTATTTATAATTATAATCTATATACATGTAACAAATATTATATAAACAAAATAACGTATGAAACAATAGTCACTTAAATTATAATAGATTTATCAATAATCGATACATACCTTCAAATTTCTTAATAAGACACTCTAATTGCCATTGTTTTAAAATATCTTTTACAAAATCATCCATTTTTATTGACGGGCACAAGAAACAAGCACTTTTAAAACACAATTTTCGACAGGGTAAACTTAACTGCGCAAGCAAATGAGACACGACGTAGTATAGTATTGTATAACACGAACAGTGAATTATGCTGTATACCAGGGAATACCCTGTCTGCACAAAAGTTTTAGTTACCTGTACAAAGTATATGGCGGGAAGAAGAATTGGTAATCTTTACAAAATATAATGTCACAGGATACAAAAAAATAAAATTTGTCCCAGTAACAAATTAAATATTTTAATTGTTGCAAAATGATTTTGTAATCTGAACAAAGTAACAAAATGACTGCTTAGTACTACTAATAATAATTGCTACCATGACTAATATTTTACAGCAAATAATACTTTTTATACACAACAAAAATTGTTTAGTTTTGGAAATTTAAAATACAAAGTTCTTCGTATACACGGCAAAAAAATATTGTTGAAATAACAAAAAAAATATAGCTAACTAAATTTTGTCCGGAATATCAATGTAATTTTTTACCGTACAGGCTCCTTAACTTGGAACCAGCTTCTTCAGCAGAAGCTTCGATATCTATATAGAAGACAGAAAAAAACCGTACGGGAGCAGTGAAAGTTTTTATTGAGACCAAAAATTTGTGTGGTACAGAGTTTTCTAAAATGGTATTGTTGCATCCCTCTTGTGGATCAAGGTCAACGTCTTGTGTGACTGGGTTCTCAGGTTAATTCCCCTTTTTGCCTTTCTCCTTTTCTTAGTGGGACCAGCAAAAGAAAAACCATACCTTGATTCACATATGATTTCCTACACATTTTATGTACACACACAGATGTTTTCCCCATCAAAACCATCCACTTTTCATCCTTCCGAGCTTTACTGGCATCTGCAAACCATGCAATACCTTTTTCTTTCACCGTTGTTACTTTTCCACCCTTTAATGACAACTCACAAATAAAACATTTCGACATCACCACGACAAACTCACGTTGGAAATTTCCAAAACATGGAGAGAAATGATCCGTGAATAAGCTCAGAAATAAAACTGGGGGTCTGCTTTTTGGTTTTATGCGTCCAGGATTCAAAGGAGATACCCTTGATTTATTTCAAGAGGTCGACCCCCGCAGGTAGTCTAATATCTGCAACCCGGGCTCTCAGTGGCAGACACGACCCCACTCAAATAATACATTTACTCAAATAATCATTCTCTTCACTTTTTTTGGAAGTGAAAACTTCTTTAGGTGCACATTACATACTTTTTTCTGGGCAGTAAACAAGGCTTATTCATCACGGCGGACATATTACGGTCATTCGGGTAAACTCAGAGAGAGTCGAACGTGGGGTCACGTTAATTCAGGTCCCAGCCGACGGTACGTTATTAATACAAGGCCGGGAAACTGGGAAACATCACAATATCTGTCAAAAAGAAACTGTACTTTAATTTTGTATAGAATGATCTTTTCGAAAAAACGTATGGTTTCCGAGTTATATGCCAAAAACCAAAAAAAGTGACAAAATTTACACGTTTCTTGCAAAAAAAAAAACATGTTTCCGGGCAAAATCGGAATTGGCAAACCTCAGATTCGTGTTCAGCGACCCAAAAAAACATATAGGTACCAAATATCATGACTACTGAGAAACTTTCCCCTATTTTTCCTAAATGACCCCGACTAGTGGTCTTGTGTACCGCATAGTGTGCGCCTGTGTGTATTTCAAAATAATTTGAAAATAACAAAAACATGTTTTGAATTAAAGAACATAAAATAAGTTTCATGCTGATACTTTACTTCATTAGTAACAACTATTATTAAAAAGGTATGTATTCTTATTTTCTCACCTCATCTTGAATTACTTGTCCAATTAAACAAAAAACAAATAATTGACATGCAACACCAGTAATCATAAATATATATTCTGCAATCCGAATACTAAAAAAATAGCAAATATATACATAGATTGTTATAGTTGTTACAGTTTATATTCTTACACATTTTGCTCCGTGAGACAGGAATACAAGGCAATTACGGCAATAAGTCCACTAGTTCCTAACATTTGTAGCATATTGTTGGAAAACATTTTTTCCATATTATTAAAAAATCTAAAAAGTGTATATAACTATATAACATATATTTACAGGTAATTTTATATGAAATTACTTGAATAACATGGCGTGATGATCGCAGCAGTGAATAAGTAAATCTATCTTTTCTTTCCCATCCAATTGCTTTAAAGCGTTCAATTTATATTTCAAAATTCTAACTTGGGCCAAAGATGCAGCAAATGTAATAATGAATATGGTGTCTATTTCTATATAAACTGTCATAACTGGGTATCCCATTATGATTGATTCAATACCGAAAATAATTTCATGATAAGGCCATGTTTGGACGTATTTTACAAAAGACTGAGGAACCCACAAATTCATTATTAGGTTCCCATTTCCCTTTAAGTAAGCTGTTACATAATGTCCCAAAACATTAATTAATACACACACTTTATAAAATCTTATAGACGCGTGTGTTATATCATATATAGATTGAATTTCATTTCTTGTAGATTCTTCAAGAGTATTATGATCCCAAAACTCAATATTTATTGTATCAATTAAATTCAGCAATAACATATGCTTCGAAAATATAATATATATTTTCATAAAAAGCTGGAACAAATAACATGTATTTTTACAGATATTTAGAGTTGGGAAAATATGCACTAAAAATCTAATAAAACGCATTAAAAATATACATGCTTATATATGCTATTATATGACAATATATTTTAATTAAAATTATAATTATATATTAGTAGAAGTTTTTCTAAATTAGCTAAACTAATATTTTGCCTCCTATCAGAAAATTGAATGAAGAAAATATACAAACGGTGAAACTAGAGAAAATCGGTTTGAGGAATAAATGCTGTCAGGATTTCTGAAAAGCGACACTACGATTAGAAATATTTTACTATGACTTGTTATACGTAATACATGAACCGAGCAACCAAGAGGAGTAAATTGCACCGAAGCGATGATATGTTTTACTAGATAGCCCGGTTACGTGAAATATTCTCCATTACCGCATCCGCTTTCTTTCGTGTCACCGCCATATCATAGGGGCTTATTTAAAATTTGTAATTAAGTTTGAATTAAAATTAACATTAATATCAACATCGCCATTTAGTATTTTATAAGTAGTACTAATAATAATCTTCATTTGCTTTCCAGCTTAAAAATATACATTTCATATCCTTACAATATTCTGTGAATATACATTTAACTAAACTTGCTTCTACCGGAATGTGTACCATTTAGCCAATATATTGCTTTAAAGTTCTTTGACAAAAAAAAATTCTTATAGCAACAGGACGCTTCATTCGATTTGGATGAAATTTGGTATAACAGTTCATATGGTTATGTCATCTTTTAAGATGATACCTGTTATTAATAGTGAACCATTAGTGTAGGAAACTTAGGTGTCCCAACATTTAATTTTTAATGGCCATGCCGATAACGTGAAATTATTTTTTTTTTTTTTCAGAAAGATATATTCAATAGTAAACTTTTCTTTCTTTCAGTAATTTGTAATATCTGTTGCTGTTCACACAGAAAAAAAATCTGAATCCTGCCTGGTTGTCTGGCAAAATTTGTTTCTCGTTTATTTCTTTTTGTAGTTTGTCGTGTAGTATTATAGCATAGATTTTGTACATAGTGCTTAGCATTGTTATTCCCCTGTAATTTTTTCTCTTTCCTTTTTCCTCCTTTAAATATTAGCACAATCACCCCTGTTTTTCAACTTTCTGGCTATTCTTCTCCATTCCATATTTTGTTCATTATTCTGGTCAACTGCTTCACTACGTTGTCTGTTCTATTTATTCATACTTCATTTTCTATTTCATTGTCCCCTGCCGCCTTTCGACGTTTTAGCCTTGTTATTTGTTTTCTTATTTGGTCTTCCGATATTTCGTTCTTCATGTTTGAGTCCGTTAAGCTTGTTTCTAATTCTACGCTGGGTCTATATTTATTTTTTTCCACCTACCTCTATTTATATATTCCCATAGCTCTTGTTCCGTGGTTATGTTTTTGACTGCTTCCTCTTCTTTTTTTCCTTCTTTCTAACTTTTTATTTTTACATAATTCCCCTTTACTATTCCTTATATATTCTTCTTTGTTTTCTAGCCCCCTTTTTCATTTTCCAAGGTTTCGTTCAGCTCATTTTTTAGGTTGTAACGGTCTTTGTCCCACCAGTTGTTTTAAACATATTCTGTTTCTCTGTTATCAGATTTACTTGTTTACATTTTCGTATCTTGTCTATCATTTCCTCGATTTCTTCTCCTGCCTTAGCTCTCTTGAAACATACTTTTTGTATTAAATCTCTGAATATTTTTGTACCTTTAAGTGACCAGTGTGTTTTTGTATACTTTTCATTTGTCTATTCTATTTCGCCCTTGTTATTGTACGTCTATTATAATTGACAAGTGGTCTGATTCCTTCTTTCATCTATTTGAAATTTTAGTATTTTTGTAAAAGCTGACGCATTTACTATTTCGCAGTTTATTGCTGATCCTTTCCCCTAGGTCCTACGTATGTAAACTCTTCTTTTTCATACCCTGTTATCGGAACCATTTAGTATTACCCACCGTCTTTTTTCTATCATGTTTATTAGCTTGTTACCTTCGGGATTTTTTTCTTTTATTTTTTGAATTTATTTATTTATTTAGCCCAACAGTATTACACCAATAATAGGACAATAATGAAATACAAACAAATTTAGTCAATAACCATTAATCAAAAAAATATAATCCTATATATATATATATATATATATATATATATATATATATATATATATATATATATATATATATATATATATATATATATATATATATATTGTGACGATTTGCAACGTCACTGGTTTATATTGTGACAAATTATTTTCTTAGTAAAATCACTAAAATCTCCGAACAATTTTTTCTGTGGTCGCAGCGCTAAATGAAACGGTAGACCCTTCGCTCATTAGTCTCTTTATTGCTGTTTAGTTCCCGCTGTCGCCGCAGTTGAAATAGTTTATTACTTTATTTATTATTAAATTGTAAACTGACAACATTTTGAATTTATTTCAGTTACTACTTTATTTAATGGCATTTTAAAAATTTATTGTGAACTTTTATTGTCCGTTTACTCTGAAAATTATTTCGTCAAATTAGTTATTAGTTCGCATATTTTACGATAGGAGCTGGTTATAAAAGCGATGCGTGACGAGCAATCGGTCTCTTAGTGAGCACAGCTCTTAGTGAGCACGGCTCTTAGTGAGCACGCCGCGGGCGTATAAGTTTTTTTTGGCCTTTTAGTCATAACTTTGAGTGTTACTTTTGAGTTTTCGTTTAACTCTGTATTCCAAATTTTAATTGTTATTTTTGGTGTTTGCTGAGTCACAGATAGGTAAGTACTCGAAACACATTTTTTGATTCTTGATGAATTAGTTGTTGAGATTTTTCAATATTTATTTTATGGACCACGTGTTACTGTGAGTAGCAGTGGTTTTCTGTGGTTCGAGTAGTTACTTTACAGTGATTGTTTCTTTTTAGTAATAATTTTTGTGAATTTATTAGCTGTTACCTTGATCACAATTTTATGGTTAGCTTTAATTTTGTAAACGAGCTCATATCTAGCACTCACTGTTTCTGTGATTCAAAATTTTTATTAAATTTTCTTTCGACTTATTTGGATGTAGAATCTTTGTCAAAATTTATGATTTTTTTTTTTTTGTAGTCGAAAGTAACATAGTAAACTGTTTAAAGTACTTTAAACTACTCTACATTGTAGTTTCAGTCCCCCCGGCTCATCACACCCCTACATTTTGGTATTATCCATGATCGTAATATTCTGTTTAAATTCTATTGAACCTGTTAACCGTTGGTTCTTGATTATCCCAGTGTTCAGGGAGACACTTACAAATTTTTGCTTAATTTTATTTTTAGTAATTCTGCTTAAAATTTCGCCCCTTCACCACCCTGTCCCTATCCTGTGTGAACGTGGTGTAAATGGTGCGATTGACGGCCTTCTTGTGTAATCCTGTTGGATCCACGACTCGGACGATGTTTCCTTTTTTACAGTCGGATTTAATTTTTCTGCGCTACTTTTATTTTTTCGCGATACAAGTCTATTTTGGGGATGGCCCCGATTTATATTTTTTGGATTTGTTGCGAGCCCCAGCGAGAAAAATTTGACCTTCAGGATTTTAAAATTATTTGAGCGTGGCTTATAAAATCTTTTTGTTTGTGTAATTATTTTTTTTCGGCGCCTATTTTGTGTTCGCAATTGAAATCGTCTTGGGGTGGCCCCGTATATTTAGATTTCTCGCGAGTTTTGGCAGAAAAAAAGTTGTCTTGAGATTTTGTAAGCGTTTAAAGTAATTTTTCTTTTGGACTGCAGTCAAACCTTTACCCGTGTCCTACTTTGTGACGTTTTGTTTTGTAATGTTTTTTCATTCATCATTTTTTTTACATTTTAGCTTTTGTAAACTGTTTAACTTTTGAAAATTCAAATTACATTTTTTGACTTGTATAACTTCCGGTTGGAGTACAGGAGTCTGAATTCTGTTGTATGATTTTTGTATTGTATCCACACCCTTCAGGTGTCTTTGTAACTCCTTGTGTACAAAGTACTGCGGAGTTTATTTTTGTAGGGAAGTTAGCGGCTGTGGTGGTCGTACTGACCCTTGATCTGGACGAAGTAGGACGACTTTCCTCCAGCGACCTCCGAGAAGCAGCTTATTGTCCTTACACGAACTGGCTGATCACCAGGGAGCAGACAAATCCCACAATTGGGCGTATTTTCGGCGAACACAGCGACCGAGGATTTCCTCCATTTTGTCGTTGCTGCTCCATCCAGGACAGTCATCGTTGAGCTTTCCGTACGAGGTGCGCCTGTCCATTGTTCCAAGTCTTGGCCAAGGGCTCAGTGCCGCCATCGCAGTGTTCCACCAGCGTAGCTACACGACTCCTTGTACGGCCTCCCGTACTGGTATATCTTTTGTCATTTTTTTTTTGCAAAAAACTTTTTAAAGAAAATTTTTATAAAATTTTGTTTTCTAAATTAAACAATTCATTTTATTCGTTTGTGTTTCCTCTCGAGTACACCTCTCGAGGCTTATCCCTTTTTAAGGTGTTGGCGCCCCGAAAAGTAAATTTGTGGTATTCAAATTTTGCACAGGCATTGGCCTGGGTATTT
Organism: Ophonus ardosiacus; assembly: GCA_943142095.1. Classification (NCBI taxonomy): domain Eukaryota; kingdom Metazoa; phylum Arthropoda; class Insecta; order Coleoptera; family Carabidae; genus Ophonus; species Ophonus ardosiacus. The sequence continues at coordinate 19,347,430 of OW964834.1, read as the reverse complement.
TTGTCAGTTGGGCTACTATCTACCACAAACTTGTTCTTCGAACCCCGACCTCGCTCCCGCCCGAAACCCTTGAGTTACCGGTGCTCAACTTATGTGTGTGTGATACGGTAAGTAGCCGTTTCTTTTGTTTGTGTCACAATATATAGGAAAAAAAAAAACATCAAAATCAATATCATTTATTCTATTTGCCTTGTTGTACATCAGAAAAATTGGAGATTTCAGAAAAATATTAGTCTTACCTCTAGGACATTTATTAATTCAAGTAAATTACAGCAATCAATCCTATTTTGTAACAATTTTGTGAGAAATATTATTGAACTTTAATATCTTCGCCATTCAAGAGAATTAAAATTAAATTGCTGTAATAATGATTTATAGTTAGTACCTCTAACTGGATAAACTTTAGTAGTTTTAAAAACTAAGTATTTTAAAAACCGTTTTTGAATGCTTCCGATTTGCAAAACATATTTATTGTAAACTGGACACCAGATGATAGACCCATACTCGAGTTTTGACCTGACAAAACAGTGATATAAAGTTAAAAGTGTATTTACATTGAAGTCTTTGCCATTTCTCAACAAAAAACCAAGCATTTTATATGCAGATTGAACCATTTCTGTTATTTGAGGTGCAAATGTAAGCTCTGGATCTCCAGGTCTCGAATTTTAGTAGTGCGCTCTAATACATTGTTGTTAATTGAATATTGAAATAGCAATGGATTTCTACTTCTATTATAAGTCATCACTTTACATTTGCTGATATTAAGTTTTAAATCGTGGGTATCGCACATATATTTATTTGGTCTAGTTCATTTTGTTGCAATCCTCTATTTTATTAATATTTGAATATATCTTCAGGTCATCAGCAAAAAATAAATGATCACACTGTAATGAGTTCCTAAGGTCATTTATAAATATAATAAACAGAAAAGGACCTAGGACTGATCCTTGGGGCACCCCAGAGGTAGGAGTTATAGGATGAGAGGCGTGTCCATTTTATTTCACAAACTGAATTCTATTTACAAGATATGATTTGAAAAGCGAAACTAGTTTAGGACTGAAGCCATAGTTTTCTAATTTATGCAAGAGAATATTATGATTTATCTGATCAAAGGCCTTTTGGAAATCAGTATAAATAACGTCGATTTGACCACCTACATCAAGGACTGACGATATTCAATGCGTTATTATTGATAAATTGGAAGTAGTTGATCTTTTTTCCACTTTCTTTGTGTTCTCTTATCATTTTGCCTTTCATTCCCTTTCTTGTGTTGATATCACCACCTAATATTAAATTTGAGTCTATTCTGTAACTCAGTGGTTAATGTTTAACAACTGGTTAATTTTATTAACCAATAAGGTATGTTGATATATAACAAAATACTGGATTTGTTTATAGTTGTTAAATCAATATCTATTGGATAATTTCTTTAACTAGTTGTTAAAAATTAACCACTGAATTACAAAATAGGCCCGATTGTAATCTTCTGTGCCTTCGAATAATTTTTCTTTCAATTCATTGTGTATTCCTTTCATGTTGCTATCGCTGTAGATTGTTATTATTTTCCACTTTTTTTCATGTATTAATATATGTCTCCATTATTTGTTTATCATACATACACGTTGCTTCTTTTTCTATGACTTTTGACCCCTGTTAGTATTCCTCCCTTAGCTCTTGCTCTTCCTTTTTTGTGTTCCCTTCTCGCATATTTTATTTTCCACATATATATTTGGGGTATTTTTCTTTCCCAGTTCTCCCATTCTTTTTCTTTTAGCCATATCTCTGTTATTCCTATCGTATTCTTGTAAATACTCTCAAAATTCCCTGTCTTTATTTTTGATCCTGTTTATATTCCAAAAATTTAATTTAATGCTCTTTTCTAGTATTAGTTTTTTGGTTTTTGTTTTTCCTTCTCATTAACCCACACCCACATTATATCTCCGGCTTTTAACTCATAATAAATTTTTACTCTTTCCTTTCCTTTTTCTTCCTTTGCTCTCTCTATTATTTGTTTTTGTAGCATCCTTTCCCTGTATGTTAAAAACTTGTCTATATACAGGGTGTATCAGAGCTCGTGTAACAAAAAAGAATAGCGTATTTTTGAGCTCATTTTGAGTAAAAAATGCCATAAAAAAAAAATTAAGTAGCAATTACGAAACAATGAAATTTATATAAATTTATTCTTGGATACTACGCCGATATTCTTTGAAGGAATGACAACCATTACCATATTATATTATATATATATATTAATGCAATTAGCAATAGTTATACAGATTTGTTTCGTTTTTATATTTTGCTCTGTTTCCTATGGTAAGTTGATTGATTTTTAACTGTTAACTAAATATTTGGATGATTATTTCTTTTGTATAAATTAAAATATCTCAAAAACTACTGCGTATATCAAGTTTTATCAAGGGTACGTTTTTTGTACATTTTTGTATTGCATGTATTATTTTATAGGTAAAAAAAAATGTGAATAGGTCAAAAACAAAAAAAAAAAAAACTAAAAAATCTTCATGTTTTCCTTATATGAGACGTATCTGTTTGAGATACAGATACAAAAGAAAGTTTCAAAATTTTAGTGCAACTAGTATCATAGTTATTAATAAAAAGTGTTTGATGAGGTACACTTTTAAAGGCCTGTAACTCTGTAACGAAAACTTTCCGGACATACCTTCATATAACATTTTTTTGCGCAAATTGAGCTCAGGAATACGCTGTTCTTTTTTGTTACACCCTGTATATATTTTATTTTGTTTGAGCTTGTTACGATGCGAATTTTTTATTTATCTTCTCCCTTCTCGACCTTTATAACGATTCTATGGGCATTTGTTGCTTGTCGTAGTACGTATGCATCAAAAAAAATCTATCTCTACGTCTAACTTATTTTCTAGGAATTTTTTGACTCCTTCCTTTACGTTCTTGTTGTTTATCTCAAGTCATGTTATGACTAGTTTGTTCCTATTTATTTCTTTTTTCCTTTGTTCCTCTTTAATTTTAATGTTTTTCAATCTTTCTTCCATATCTCGTTCGCCTTTCTTCCTTTGTTCCGCCCTATTTTTAATATTCTATACTTCTTTGTTCATTTCTTCTAAATTACTTTTAATTTCCTTTTTGAATTCTTCCATCTCTTTTTTCCGATCTGTTTCCTTGATGTATTTCCTTTCTCCTCTCCTCTGCCTCTTTTTTAATCTCATCATATTTCGATGCTAGTTGTCTGACGGTTAGTATTCCTTTTAATGTGCCTCTCTCTCTCTCTCTACTCATTTGGTCTCCAAAAGCAGTTTTTTAAATATATTTTTTTAAACAGCGATTGGGCCGTTACTGCTCTGTCTTTCCAATGTGTCTGCCAGGTGATCGTGTTCGAGCGCAAGTCAACCGCTTAAATTTACTCTTCGGAAGCGGGATAACATTATTCTAGTTGGTTTTCATATTGTTTTCATATATCTCTTGCTCCCTCTTTATTTCTTCTGATGCTCGTAGTCGTCTAAATTTTATATATGTACAACGGAGCAAAAATCGCACTCTGTACTTAACACACCAGGGCCGTATTATCTCTTAATATATTATGAATTTATGAGTTTGTTAAGTATTTTAAATCCAACATTTTTGTTTAATACACAAATGAAGAGTGATTTTCCAAAATGCGCTAAATCAAAAATTATATATTCGAGATATTTAAGTTTTTTTTTTTTATTTACTTAATGTTTGGTCGTAGTACCTTGTATTTTTGATATATTTTTGGAAGAACTGTGTTCAGGTCCGTGAAGTTGGCCTAGTAAAACTTTATTTTTGAAGTAATTATACCTACATCAAAATATTGTACTTATTATGTACAATTATGTGCAATAAAAATTATATTTTGTACGCTTTTAGTTAGCGTATAATTAATTTATGTCAAAATAAAGGACCAAGTTCACCTAGCTTTTCATTAACAAATGTGATCAAATTTATGTAGACAATAATATTGTACATCCTATGTGTAATTTTATACTACATTCATAATCCTATTATTAATAATTAAATATATGGAGGGAAGCCCTCCATTAGCAAATAATGTCAATTTGATACAGCGCATAATATTGTGTGACCAACCACATATAGGCCTTCATTATGGAATGAGATAAATTTTATATAGCGCATAACATTGTACATATTACGTACAATTATGTACGCATACGCATTACACGATATTTTGTACTATATTCATAATCCTATAATTAATAATTAAATATATGGAGGGTACCCCTCCATTATCAAATAATGTCAATTTGATATAGCGCATAATATTGTACATATTATGTACAATAATCAGTGGCGTGCGGTACGTTTCTATGTTGGGTGTGCAGAGTTTTTTAAAAAAGTATTGTGTTGGTAGAATCTTAGATTAACAATTCAGAATTATCTTATTTTTTTATATATGTCCCTTCTAGAAAATGATTTCTTCAGTAAATCCGCAATTAGTAATTCACTTGCAATTTCCATTCTATAAATTTTCATAAATACAGATATAAGTTAAATAAGTAATATATAAATTGTATGCCAAATACCTAAAATTAATAATTAATTGTTTTCCTGAACTTGTTTATGCTTGTGAATACTACCAAAAGTAATTTTACGGCGATACGTGCACAAAATATGCTGCACGCTGGAGAGTGCGATGGGGCGATACGTATTTCTAATATTTTATCCTTGTCTGCGCAAATACACTGTTCCTATACCCTCCCTCTGTAAAACTTGCACACCGAGTGCAGTGCGGAGACCTGCACTTGCCCGGCAATTTACAAATTCGCTGATAGGCAACCAAACACGCTACTGTTCGTTATTGTCCCATAATTGTATTAATATTTTTATATTTTGTATATCATATATTAAGATCAAATCAATTAAATAATTCACATTTTAATGCAATAAATTTTGAAATTCAGCAACGCAATGCAGTGCACACCTTGCACATATGGACTGCACGCCACTGACAATAATGTACACTTTAAATAATTTTTTTTACTGTATTCATAACCAACTAATTATTTAATTATTAATACATTATTAAATATCATTTTGATACGTAATATTAATTTATAGAAGTATATAGCTAGATTGATGTTTATTAAAATCTAAATCATGTTTCCTGCTATTTTCAGGTTCCATGGGAAACCTGATACGCTGAAAATTTGATTTTGATAAAAAGTCAAGGAAATGTAAAACAAGTCATATTTATTCTAATTTCTAAACAAAGTTTTGGATTCATTTATGTGTTCATTCACGGACACAAAGTAACACATCGATTTTTTTTTTTTTTTTTGTAGGGTTGTACATCAATTGTTTTATTGGCATAATACTTAGCATTTCGATTTTACTATTTAGTTCAAATTAATATCTGGCCCTATTTAGTTTTCCTGGTTTAAGGTTATATTTATTGTAGATTTAAATTTGATTTAGTATCGATTTAATTAAAACCTATTTTTTGTACATTTTATATAAGGCTGTGTATACTTAATCAATTTTTAACTTCAATTTATTATTGTTTAATGCTATGTAGAATTAATTCTCAAAATTAGATATTGTTTTCTTATACCAATAATGGTATATTAAAACATAAGGTACATATATTCTAGCTCGAAATATTCGAAGGCGAAAGAACGAGTGCTTGAACTAACTTCTGTAACGTATGTTTATACTATTTTCTTTGTTAAGGTTTTCTTTTCCATTATTTTTTTTTATAAAAATATTTGATAATATCCATTAAGGGAAATTTTTATATTCCCGGACTAGGTAGATTTTAATGTAATTTTTAATTATATTGTTTTTTAATCACCTATGCCTTGGTAACGTGTTTTACAAAACAATACAACAATATTAGTTCTAATATCTGTCAGTTTGTGTTGTCACGCAAGGTGTTGTGTTACTCCACGACACGACAATGCACCAGCCTACAAGTCAAGACTTCGAAAAGTGTCGTTGCTGAATGTGGCTTCGTAGAAATTGACCATCCGCCTTGTAGTCCAGATCTAGTCCCCTGTGACTATGTTTTGTATCCAAATCTCAAAAAAAAAAAACAACAAAGGGCCAGTATTTCAATCTCTGGTTAAAATTTCAACTTCTAGTTAAAAGTAAACAATATTGCATCGTTTTGTTGATGACAACAGCAATGATAAATTTGTGATTTGACAGTTCATTTTGTTTCAATTTTGTTTAGTTAACTCTTAGTTAAAATTTTAATGAGATATTGAAAAACTGATACTAAGAGGAAAAATTAGGGACGATAACGAAAATAAGCGGCTTTTGAAAGGCATTTTGCGGACAAAACAAAGGAATATTTTTATAATGGATTAAATATGTTATTGAAACGATGTAATACTTGTTTCCAAAAGCAAGGGGCCTATATTGAAAAATAAGTATTTCTTGCTGTTCTAATCTTTGCATGCCTTATCCTGGAATATAAAAACGACCCCTCGTATTACGTTGGTGACAATGATTTTTGTTTTTATTCTGGCCGTTGCCTAGGTATTTAGTGTATTTATTCAGTAATATCACCAAAAATCGTTTGAGAATTAAACTCTTTTCAACATCAATATGCGTGCTAGAATGTGGCATTGCAATTCCGAAATAGAAAAACTATGTACTATTGTGGTAAAAATATAAATATACAATGCGGAACTCACTTTCACAAAAAAAAAAAAATTAAATCATACAGTTATAATTATGCAACTTTTCACATCGACTTTTGCAATTATCTGCTTTTCTATGAATTTTTACCTTCCGTAAAAGGAAGGTATTGTCTTTGGTCAAAAAATTCGTTGGTGAGTTTTTAATGAATAAGCACGTTTTAGGGCCCCTAGAATACGAATTTACTATTTTTAAGATGATGTCTGTATGTGTGTGTGTGTCCGTGTGTGTGTCCGTGTGTGACAAATTTTTCTCCGACGATAACTCCAATACTACAATTCTAAAAATTATAATTATTTCGCATTCCTCTTCTTTACATCCATATGAAGAGCTGATTAGATTTTGGTTATAATTGATCCACCGGAAGTACCCTTATTTGAAGTTTTTAACAGTTTTTCTTAAAAAAACGTAGTTAAATATTATTTTTCGACATTTTGTGATTATCAATATGAAAGAATATCTTATTCTCTATACGGTTTGATTATACAGTTTCGTTCATATTCAATAGATATAGAGTTATAGAGACATTAAGAGAGATTAACTTACAAAAATTAGTCAGCTTTGTTAAAATTATGGAAACAACAGAAAAATTTAATTGACAGATGTCAGTTGTAAATGCAAAACCAAAGTTGAAAGTAGGGTCAGAAAGGGTCAGAAAGTTATGTGTGAATGTGATAGAGTGTCTCTCCAAAGAGAAGAAGATGGAAGGACTGTGTAGCAGAATATTTGAGAGAGGAAGAATTGTGTGAAGAAGATGCGTTGGACAGGAATGATTAAAAGAGAAGAGTAAGAAACAGCGACCCCTAATAAAATAGGGAAAGGAACTTTCGGTATAGAATTTGTAAAAAATAGTGTGTTCGTGTTACAATTTTATAGGATATACAGAATCTTTTTCAAGGAACTTTTGGTATGGGATATATACAAAATACATTGAATTGACGGAAGGTTTTGTGCTGGCCACAACAGATTTTTTTTTTGTTACTTTTCCAGTTATGGGATCTAATACCTGAAGTAATATGTTTATCACTTATATGCAAAAATGTCACATGTTAAATATATAAAGGGTATATTTGGAGTAGCGTTTATAAGATTATACATTCGCAAAAATATTAAATGCTGTCAAATGTCATATCTAATATTTAAAATAAATACTTGTGCAACTGTGTCATAGGACCGAAACTATGTTAATATTGGCAAATATAATGCAAATAGTGCATATAATTTCATATGCTCTCATGACATAGTGGACTTTACAAGCTATTTTTATATTTGTATTGTTATAGATTTAACACGTTCACTGCTGACCAAATATAGGGTTCATGTCCTGTACGCTGATAGTTTTTTTTTCTAAGTAATTGACTGCGTACAAAACGCAACATGTGCGTCGTCAGCGCTAGACCAAGTTATGCGCGAACGCAACATATGCGTCATCAGCAGTGAACGTGTTAAATATAATTATTAAGGACATCTGTAAACCACTAGTACTTCCCATCAAGTAAACCACCTATAAATTTGGGAAATTTTAAAAAAATCCTTTTGTTCTATGTCACAGGGTACATAACCTGTAATATTTTTCAATCGCATTTTATTCAATATATTCATTGTAAAAGGATACGAGTAGCACATAGTTCAATTCAGAAAAAAGTACGTTACCGAATCGGCATAAAAGTGATGTACAATTTTAATAACAAAGAAAATAATTGCGGTAGTCGATTTCGCTGTTACACCGGTATATTAATTAATTTTTAAGTAATGGGGTATTCAACCGTTGCAATGAAATAAAAAATATCAATAATTATAAGGTAGCATACTTTAAGCTAAGAATTTTGGATAAAAAAGTACAATGAGGTATTGCAAAAAATATTAACATGTCTATTTTATTCGTAAATACGAATATTTTGACTTCATAGTTTTATTTATATAAATAAATAAAATAAATATATCATCACGTCATATTACCCATTACTGGGTGTGCAAGTATCTACAACACATGTAGACATCGGTTTATATAAAAGTTTGTTTATTTGGATTCGAAAAAAACAATTTAAGGTATTATACATTCAAAACGTTGCCGAAATTATGACGTATCCGTGTACAAGCCAATGAAAAATAAGTTGCGCCATAGATCTTGAATACATGGATCTATCACTATGTCTTATAAATAAATACGCATTTTAATTAAAAATATTAATACGAATGTGTGAATATGGCTAAATGTAATTAATATATAATTAATTTGATTAATACGGTATTCGACATATTTTATATAATAAAATTAAAAAATTTCGATATGTTTAGAAATAATCCATACTTGCAACGTTTATGGTTCTATATGACCTATATTTTTACTACGCGTTTGAAGTTAAATGACAACTAACGCCACGGAACATACTGTTACTTTATTGGTTTGTACCCGTTGACGCCAGTAGGCAAGGGGAGAAGCGGTGTAAATCTGCTGCTTTCCCGAGAATTTTACTTAATAATTATTTTTTCTTTTTAGAGATTAATTTGAATAAAAATAAAAAATACGGGGTAAATATTTTTTAGTTTTCTATCAAATAATGCAAAGAAAAAAAATCGTGCAATACCTCATTGATAAACCGGAAGTGATACTTTACTGGAAGCTCTAAACAGATTTTCGTAAAAAACATAATAAAAGTACAATCGAAAAGTTTCTATATATTAGGGGCAGAGCTGGGCAAGTTACTTTTAAAATGTAACTAGTTACAGTTACCTCCAAAAAAAAAATAACTAAGTTACTTAAGTTCCAGTTACTTTGGTGAAAGAACTAAGTTATTTACTAAGTTATTTAAAAGTAACTTAGTTACTTTGAGTTACTTTCTAACTGCTTTTAATGGCGTGAAGTGTAGACTTAGACTATTGACTTAGTTATTGTGTAGGATACATATCAGGGAGTTGTTGCACTAACTACGTTAACCTAAATTTTAACGTTATTGCTTGGCAACACCCAATCAGATTATTATTGTTAATGTCAACGGATCTACAGGGCCTTATTACCGCCTAGGCCCACGAGGCTACGGCCTAGGGCCCGCTTTGACAAGGGGCCCGCAGGGCCCGGTTGTTGTGATTTTTTAAAAATTGATTTTTCAATTTTGATTTCTTATACCAAGATATAAAGAATCTACTTTCTTTCTAACATGACATGACCATTATAATGTATAAAACATGCAGACATTATTTCCTACCTAGACTTATTAGTGGATAATGATTAATTTATTGGAAACCTCGGATCAGACGTCGATTTTCAATCTGAGGCCCCGCGCTCACATATATAAGAAATTTTGATGAAAAAGTATCTTTTTATAAATATTTGGGGCCCCGCTACGCTAATAACATATTCCCGAGAACCGGCAAAATCGCCAACCGTCCCTAGAAAGGAGTAACAAAATATTACGCTAAAATTTCACCTCAAACTAGAATCGAGCATGCGGTACTGTATAATTGATCAGTTTTTCTCTCAGCAGGCAATTTTATTTTTTTCTTTAATAAATAAACTTACATTATAATTATACAAATATTTGTACGTACTTGTTTTTTACTATAAAGAGGGAAGGGGGCCCGAAAAAAAATTTGGCCTAGGGCCCAAAAATCTGATAAAAAGGCCCTGCGGACCTACATTATAATACAACATAAAAATTAAAAGTGACATTTTATCTTGTGAGAAGGGAATTTGCAAAAATGAGACGAATTCAAGTCTTGCAACCCTTAGAACAACGAACAAAATACCCTATATTTTGTATAACCTGAAAATTGGAATAATTTTGATAATTTAGTGGCAGCTTAATTATAATTTATTAAAACGTATCATTTGTAAGCGAGGAAAATATTTGAAAATAATATATTTTATAAGTCAAATTTAACATTTAGTGACTTTTTAATTCTAGAATTAAAAGTTAAAATAATGTGTTATTTTTAGTTTTTCTGTTTACCGTACAAGAACTCTATTATTTATGAATGTAATTATTTTATTATCTATTATGGCTTGAAATCAATCAACAATAATATTGAATTTAATTATTACATACATTTATTTAAAACAAAACAGTTTTAGTTAGTGTTTCTAAAAAAGGCATCAGCGTCAACAAAATATTTCTTAGAAATTTAAATCCTCCCGTTACTTTTTATGACTAAGTTACATTCCACTTTTTAAGTTACTTTGACTAACTTAAGTTACATTCTAGTAACTTAAGTTATTCAAGTAACTAGTAACTAAAAACCGGAAAGTTACCAACTACTTTACCGCAGCAAGTTAAGTTACAGTTACAGTTACCATATTTTAAAATGTAACTAAGTTAAGTTACAAGTTACGTAAAAGTAGCTAGTTAGTAACTAAGTTACTAAAGTAACTAGTTACTGCCCAGCTCTGATTAGGGGAAACATATTTTGGATACAAATGATTAACAGGAAGTGGCAGGAGGTCATGTGCTGCATTTTTTAATTATACACATCCAACATAGAAACTTACTGCTATCCACTGCTATATTAATTTCAATAGTACAAGGATATATTGCAATAATGTATATTTTTAAGAATGTATTCTACTCATTACATAATAATAAATTAAATTGAAAAATTGATCAAGTATACAAAGTTTTAAAATCGAAGTTAAATCAAATTTAAAACTACAGTAAATATGACCTTAAAACATTAATAGTAAATAGTGACAGAAATTAATTTGAACTAAATAGTAAAATCGCAATGCTTACTATTACGCCAGTAAAACAATTGTTACACATTCCTACAAAAAAAGTCGTCTGTATGTGTCCGTGAACAGTGGCGGCTTAAGGCGTGAGCCACTTAGGCACTGGCTTAGGGCGCCTGGCTGTTTGGGGCGCCCAAAAAATATATAAATAAACAAAAAAAAAAAACAATGTATGGAATATATACCTGTCCTGTATTATAAAATTTTGGAGCCCCTCAAAGTTAGTTTTGTGTAAATAAATTGTGTAATTTATTGAACATGCCATTGCGAAATAATCAAGTCAGGAAGAAATGATACATAAATTTTGCGATAGTGAAGGCACGGAAATTTACCATATAATTTAATCATTCTTGGATTCTCGTTAGCTTTAAATTCCGATAAAGTTTTTACCTTCCGTCACCTTTAGGTAAGGAAGGTATTGTTGTTCAAATACTCGTACACTTACGTAACATTCTCTTTACAATCAAAAAATATTACTATCCTGTTTATATCTCTACCAATTTTTGAATTATTGCCCCAAAAGTCATATAGCACAATATAGATAAAAACTTCAAAATTTTCAAAAATCTAATTTTTATGTATTTAGATACTTCTGAATGCACTGATTCCAAATTTTAACCGCAGGTCGATATCTCGTTTCGTTCTCGAGATATTTAAATTTAAAGTTTTGCTTGAAACTGCCCATTTTTGGGTAATAACCCAAAAATGGGCCGAGATATGAATTTGGCGACAACATTTGGAATCAGCGTATTGAGAAGTATCTAAATACATAAAAATTAGATTTTTGAAAATTTTGAAGTTTTTATCCTAAATGTGGGGTATATTGACTTTTGGCTCAGGGCGCCTATATATCTTGAGGCGGCCCTGTCCGTGAATGAATGAATACATAAATGAATTCAAAAATTGGTTAAAAAAATTAGAATAAATATGACTTAGTTTACACTTCTTTGACTTTTTATCAAAACCGAATTTCCAGCATATCAGGTTTCCCATGGAACGTGAAAAATCAGCGTCGGATTGGCCATTGTGTCGATGTCGCAATCGCCACAAGCTCGGCCAGCGAAAGGGCCCATTCTAAATCTGTTACTAATATGATAAATAGAAAAAAAATCTTAAAGAAGTGATTGTAGATCAAATGCCTAACGTAATTCAGGAGTCTGACTTTAACCAGAGAACAAGCGTACTTAGTCAAGAAAAACTACACACGCTATAGGCATACTTCATCCCTCTCTTTACCTCAAGTTAGACGTATTCTAGAAATACGTGCACAAAGAGCATATATAATATTTAAGTACATGTTAAGTTTAGTTTTTAAGTTCTTTGTTCTTTGGTTTTGGTATGACGTTTTGTTTGTCACATAGTCGAATTTCATTAGTATATCCCACGAAGTGTATATTCATATATTATAAAAGACGATTGAGAATTCTCGATAAATACGAAACGTGTTGCCTGGAAACTTCCAAAAAGCAACTCGTTGAGAATTTTTTATTAAAAATCTGATGTGGCCAGCCCATAACCTCCCGCTGGGTATTTAACCATGCAGTATAAATAAAGCAATCATTATGTTCAAATATTTTTACATTCACTCAAAACAATTTTTATTTTACATTTAACAAATGTATCATACACAAAATAAATTTTACAAATATTGGCAAAACTAATAGAAACACTTAACAAAAATCAAAAACATCTTGACATCTTTTCAAATTCGTATTCTAGAAGACAACGAAGCAAATCAATAGTACTTCTAATATATATGTATGATTGAAAATATATTATTTTTACATACCTTAATTTTATTAGTTTCAAATACATATATTATTACTACATTCTCCTTAACACGGTTTCATTATTAATTTTAATCTAATTACTTCCTGACAGTGAACAGTGACATTTGTTTAAATATGTCAAAATTGTTATTGAAATATTGTTTTTGTTTGAGGCATAGGCAAAATGATATATGAAAATAAATTATATTATAAATTTATATTTAAAATTATTTACTAAACCTATTATAGTAGAATTGGAGATTGTATTTCATTATTGTTAATAAAAGTTGCTGAGAAATGATATTCAATCTATTTTTTTTTTCAAGAAAAACTGTTAAAAACTTGTATAAGTGATACTTCCGGTTATCCGACATACACTGAAAACTAATGAGCTCTTCCCACATTAATGTAGAATGGATATACAAAATTTCAAAATTTTCTGATTGATAGTATTTGAGTAATCGTGTCCACCAGATCCACACATCCACACACACATACATACCCACAGACATCATTGTAAAAATGTTAAAATCTGGTTCTGGGGACATCAAAACGTGCTTATTCACTAAAATCTCGATATGTGATTTTTAGCACGATCCCTATACCTCCCTTACCTAGGGTAACGGGAGGTAAAAAGTAAACTGTAAATTTCACATAGGCATGTAGTCCAATTTCTTCTACATGCAAGGTCAAACATATCTTTTTAAATATTGCCATGTAATATTATATTATATTATATTATAAATGGTCGTATTTTTAAATAAACTCGCAGAAGCAACAACGCAATTTCTGGACTTGTGATTAAATAACTAAATATTTACCTACTTGTCAAATTTTTATTTCAACAAGGCTTTGCTGTCAAATAATAGATGCGTTTAATTATTCGTTTCGGTACATTCGGAGCTGTCAGTGTCATTGCTGATGTCTACTAAAAGCACAAAAAGCATGATTTTTCTCCTAAAAGTCAAACTACAGATTCATTTATGTACTAAGTACTGTGTTTAGTGTGCTTGATAAAATATCGTACTCTACACGTAGTGTAAGTAGTATTCAAAATGATACTGATTACTTTGAGTACATAGAGCAAAATAACCAAACGCACTTATAAGTGAATATATAAGTTAGGTATATTCGAATATAAAAAGGTTCATATATACGTTCACCATGGTTAACCGCTGTAATGTGTGGTAACTAAGAAAAATTACGCATACTTATTGGTTTATAATATAATGAATGATATAGTCTTAAAAAATATTAAATGTACAGTTAACTAATTCCATTTTTACTCCTGACAAAAAATTTTGGTATAAAAACTATTCACAAAACAGAATAAGGTTGGAATTAAATTCTAAAACGTTATATTAATACCAATTTTTTCGCCCAGTTGCATCAACAAGGCTTAAATTTTAAGCTACCATAGAACAAAAAAAAAAAAAAAAAAAAATGCAAATCGAAACAACCATACATATTAATTCATTTGACATTTCATATAGACATAATATTGTCAATTTTAGGAACGCTTAAATTTAAGTGACGTTGGTGTATCTGGGCATTACACTCATATTTTTTATGTAACTAAACGATTTGTTTAAATGACTTTAATGTTTCATATCGTGTTGTGTGAAAAACAGCTCTAAAATGATAATATTTATAAACACTGCACCTACAAAAAAAGATTATTTATAACAGTATTCTCCATTCACTATTAATATTATTTGATTACGGGTCTTTTCACCTTCGGATAAAGTTATCTGATGGATAAATCAGAAATGTGTCTTTCCACCTTCAGATAAGGTTATCCGCCAGATAAATATTGCCTATCTGACAGATAAGTTATCCCGGACTTTTCTACCGGATAAATATGATATCTGACAGAAACATATAAATTGATGCAATAAATTGGGAGAAATGTCAAATACATAATACTTTGATAGAATACAAATATGTAAAAGTACTGTAAGTACATGTAATTTCACAAATCTATTTATTATTTTTTATTATATATGGCGCCAGAAAATTTTCAAGTGAGGGGCAAAACTGATATTCCTGCTTACAAATCGTACTTATTTTTTATTGTTATATAATATACCAAAATTTTAAATTAATATACACCCTATTATGAATATCAGGGATATGGACAAGAAGAAATACAAACAAATAAAACATTTCACATCTACACCTTGAGAGACATTTTTTTTTGCTTCTCAGACACTATTTCCATCATCCTTTCCTTGTAGTCTGTAGTTAGTACACCCCTGGTAAATCATTCTCACTGTTAGCATAGTTAATATTGTTGTAAACATATTTTATCATTGTTATAATCAAGTATGATCATTGTTGTTATCAAATTTAATTATTACCATCTTCCATTAGACAATTTAAAAATTAATTTTGGAGGCATTATATTTGCTTTTTTCGGTTCAAGGGAGGTCAACTGTCCCTTCTTAATCCACCTCCCCTCTCCGTAGCGGCGCTCCAGGATATGTCCTTTTATTTTTTCTAAGATATGCTTATACGTGCACCTTAGTAAAACTACAAATAAATGTAGAAATATTCCGTATTTCAACAATTTCAAAATTATTGCAGTTCTCACGTTTCTTTCAATTTTCATAACCTTTAACCATTTCCAAATATGAACAGAAAACAATAAACTGCAGAATATTTATTCAAATTACTTTTAAATTATAACTTTTTGTTCACAATAAATATTTTTAACTATGTCAAAAAGATCATAACCACAAATGTCAAAACACAAATATTAAGCAACTTGATCGAAACAAAACTTTTATAGTATTTTCTTGCTCAGCCTTATTACATGTGCAATGTTGTTATCTCTTTTTAATTTTATCAGAGATTTCGGAACTGCATATACCGCACTTATCTGTCGGATAGTTATCCGTCAGATAAATTTGAAATGAAAGACAGAAAAAGGTTATCCGTCGGATAAAGTTTCAGATAAGTTTATCTGGCGGATAGCTATCCGGAACTTTATCTGAAGGTGGAAAGAGCGGCCCTATGAAAGAAAATGTTCCAAAATTGATTATTTCAATACTTTATCGATTTATCTAATATTTTTGCATTGTTTTCTTTTTTTACTTTCTATTTTATGAATATACATGCAGTTTTCTATCAATTTGTGACATATGACCAAAATTTACGAGTTAGACACCCGGTTTATATGTTAGACTTCTGCTATTTCTATCCAACTATTAGTACAGTTATTTTAGAAATAAGTTAAATACTTAATATTTTTTTACTTTTTTGGAAGTTATTCGCAAAAATAAAGCATTTTGTCCTATATCTAGTGACCTATGTCAGCACACCATTAAATGGTCTCTTAATGGGACAACTTTTTTTCTAATTTGCCCGACTTCGTAACTACTATATTTCTCAAAATGGGGATGCAGAGAATATTTGAAAAAATATGTTTTCCCATGTTAATCATCAATATCACTGAATTTCAGGTTCAGCATACCTATATGTTTATATTCATTAAAAATAAATAAAATAAAATGTAAGATGTTTGTAAAAAAAAAAACATTGAAAACCATCTTTGTTACATTAATAATATTTTTGTATAGCCCAGAATAGGGGGCCCGGATATCCGAATCGCTAACCTCAGAATGTGTCCAAGTCCGACAATGGTGAAAATAGTAGGAAAAATGACTATAATGATTATAATACAAAATACGAGTAATACGTACCTCGTAAACATCAATGTAGGCATATACTTATCAATATTACATATCAAAATGATAATTTATACCTACTTAATAATGTATTAATAATTAATTAGTGGGTTATGAATGTGGTACAAAATTTTGTTTAATATATGTATTATTGTACATATGTACAATAACATGCGCAGTATAAAATTGTCATTATTTGCTAATGAATGTAGAATGTAGTACAATGTGTACATAATTTGTACGTAATATGTACAATATTATACGCTATATAAAATTTATCTCATTCCATAATGAAGGGCTACGTGAAGTTGGCCCTCCATATATTTAATTAATAATTATAGAAAAGAGAAAAAAACTTTTCTTTAGATTTTTTGTCGTTATTTGACGTTCCGAGTTTGGGCCATATAGCTCTCATTTTCGGCATTTTATAAAAATTTTGTGTTTTGTGTTAATTTACTAATCTAATCTAAAACACTCGTAAAAAATTTAAACGGTTCGTTATAATTTTTATCCAATAAAAACAGTCGACATTGAAAGAAAAATCGAAATTTTATTTGTCTAGTTTGATTCTATTTGTCAAAAATTATAACGAACCGTTTTGAAACTTTACGAGTGTTTATGAATGTGGGCATTATTCATATTTTGTCATCCATGGCTGCCTAGACTAAAAATTCAAAAATATTGTAAATTTATAATTGAATTTTAGGTATATATGTAGTGCTAGAATAATCATTCGTAGAATTTAAATCTCTATAATTTTTATTTGAAGTATTTGTGCATGACATAATTAGGTAACGTTTGCGCAAAGAAAAACTGACTTCCCATGTTAAACGCCTATGTCCCACTTTTCGATTTACACCCTGTACACAATTACATTAAATCTTAAATCTTAAATACATTAACAAAATAGTAAAAGATATACAAAAGTATAATGCTAAAGCAAAGAAGAATATAAAAAAATTATCAAAAACATTAAAAGAAATGTGTAGTCGACCCAACATGCATTATTTTTAATGAGTCCTTAATCTTATATGAAATAATCATTGATACCTGCCAAAAACCATCAAATAATATTATATCTATCATAGCACTACCAATATCATCATAATCTGTATTTGCTAGATAGATGCCTTGAAACAGGAATGATGTTAAAATAATTCCACCAATGAAATAGCAAAGCTTTTTAGAGGCAGAGGTCCTGTGTTTTGGACTACAGCCAGCATAGCGCATACCATTTAGGCTGGTAGTAATTAGACTTGTTGGTGTAACCTAAAAGAGCACAATTAAGATACATAATATTTAAGGATAATAATATTATTCTTCTTACAATAGTCTTAATTGATTTCATTATGTACTAGATGTGTTACATTGAATGTATGTAATATCTGTTAAAATTGATGATATTTCAATGAGACATAATTTGCAATGTGGCATTTGCAGTTTCTCTAGTTAAAAATGCATGGCAAACAAATACTTAATTATATGTTTCATAAATGCAAACCGAAACTTTTGTTATTCTTTTTAAATGATTCTAATAGTTTTATTAGTTAGTATTCCTATTATACAATTACTTCTGCAATTAGGTATTTATCTAAAAAAACATATTTCAAAAACAAATTATCTTATTAAAAACTAAGAACTTTAACAAACAAAGAAGAAAATAAAACACCTGTTAAATGAGTATTATTATATCTATTTTCCCAAGTTTGATACACTATTTTGTATTATTCTGTAATTATACATACAATAGTTACGTTAAAATTATTGAGATTGAGAATAAGACCTCCGGTTCTTATTTTTTAGAAATTTGCATTAAATATGTTCAAAATAGTATCATTCTTTCCTAATTAGAGAATTAAGTTGTTATAAATATCATATAAAAATTAAAAAAAGCATTAAGTATATTCAAGAAAAATGTATAATTGTTTTAATAAATCTGAATATTCCATAGATAATCACATATTTTCAAACTTTCGAAGAGAATTGCTGCTGGTAACTAAGCATTTTTTTATCTCCCGCTAAGAAAGATATTGGAATCATGCTAAAATTCGCATATGCAGATTTTAGTGGATAAGCACGATTTAAAGTTCCTATAATCCGATTATAACATTTTTACGATGTGTGTTATAAATAAAATGTTATATAATAATAATTTCATAAAATCAAAGTTACCTAATAAACAATATCCTAGATCGTAGTGAGTGACTTTGAACAAACGAGAGTAATGTCATGCATATAAATAGAAATAATATAATTTAAAGCAAATAACGATAAAAACGAAATAAAATATAAATTTGAGGAATTCACCGTAAGTAAATTAATATAGATACCCATGTGAATCTTTTTTAAATAAAATATTTGTTTATTAGGTAATTTTGAGCGTCATCAAAATTCAAATACATTGTATTATTCTAATTTACGTCAATAAAGACGCTGTACGCTAGAGTAAACTATAATTTTTAATTTGCTGCAAAAACGGTGTAATTTTAACAATTTTCTCAAAATTACGAAGACTCGAAGACTAGACGTCATGTCACACGAAGCACCGCGAACACGATTACAAGCAAAAGAAATTCTATGCAGATACTGTAACGAAGCCCATAATAACGAAATGATGCAATGCGATACGTGTCATATTTGGCATCATTTGAATTGCGTCGGTTTTACCCGAAAAGATGGTGAAGAATTACGTGAATGGAATTGTCAATCATGTTTAGATAAATTTCATGAAGCAGATTTAACGAAAACAAGAAACAATGCGCCAAGCCAGCCTCTATCAACTAAAAAGAAGTCCAGTAACTTAGATTTAAAACTACAGTTATTGGAAGAAGAACAGAATTTAATTCGAAGGCAACAAGAAATAATACGACAACGCTTATCGTTGCTCGGATTAAATGATAATGATATAATTGGAAACAACGAAATTGACAATGGAATGCAGACACAAAGAACCACAATTCAGTTATCTCTCAACGAAATTTCGAATGCTCACCTGTCACATTCAACTCCCAAGAAGAGTGTTCATCACCATCCAAATAAGGAAACAGAAGCAGTTGATTATTTGAAATCATTTGAACCTACTCAAGTACGAACACGCCCATTTAATGGTACATTTATTGAAAATCTTTCATCCAGTCAGTATGCTGCAAGGAAAATAATGCCCAAATATTTGCCAGTTTTTACTGGTGAACCAGAAGAATGGCCTATTTTTATTAGTGCTTATAACAATTCGAACGAAGCATGTGGTTTTACAAATCAAGAAAATATCCTACGTTTACAAAAGTGTTTGAAAGGAAAAGCAAGAGAGCTAGTAGAAGGCCGCTTAAATCAACCACAGTGTGTACCAAGTATTATTTCTTCGTTAACCCAATTATTTGGAAAGCCTGAAGATATATTACTTACTCAAATAGAAAAAAATAAGACGTTTCCCAACAGTTAAACTAGAAAAACTCTCGACACTGATAGAATTTTCCGTCGCTATTGACAATTTATGTGCAACAATATCATCTTCCGGAGTACATAATTATGATAACAATCCAACGCTTATATATAAATTTATCCAAAAACTGCCAAATCAACTGCGACTTGATTGGGGAGCATACAAGCGAAATATGGTCAACAATACAAGTGTATCAGCCTTTAACAAATGGCTGAAGACAACTGCTTCTAGCGCATGTGAAGTGGTTTCTGTACATGAATTATTTAATCTCAAGGACAAACCAAAAAGAAATACGAATAGAATTAACATACACGAAGAAGCGAATGTTAAATTATGTTTGGTTCGTAAAAAAAGTTGTAAAACAATTGACAAGTGCAACAAATTCATTGCATTATCAGCAAGCGAACGCTGGACAATGGTACGAAATTTGAATTTGTGTAGAATGTGCTTAAAACGTCATAATTTTAAAGACAAATGTAAGAAACCCGTCTACTGTGACCGAACTGGATGCCAACGTAAACATCATCCTCTTATGCATAACGAAAATCTCGACCCGAAACAAGGCGGAAACGAGCAAATGAAAAACGAACAGACTCATTGTAGCCACGTATCTACTACAAAAAATATACAATTTAGATACGTACCAATAATAGCCAGATATAAGAACACAAGCATTTCAACGATAGCTATGTTGGATGAAGGTTCATCAGGAACATATATTGAAGAAGATTTCGCTAAAAAACTACAATTACAAGGACCTAAATCAACATTATGTTTAAAGTGGACCAGTTCAACGCAGCGTATGGAATTAAATTCAATGTGTATCTCATTCCGAGTGAATTACATCAATTGATAAAAAACTTTTTTGCAACGGAGAGTTTAGGTGTTAAATAGGGATTTGTTAACTACTGGATGGAGCGAGTGAATCTTTTCCATGTACCCGGCCAGATCGACAGAGATAGTCATACATAATTCCGATTTGTTGTCTTTGTTTCCGGTGCTTGTCAAATCTTTTGTTTGACAGGTTTGACAGATATTAAGTTATTCTTGATATCATCATTGAAATATAATTATTTTAATATATGACATTGGTTCGAAGGTGTTGTGTTGAAAATTGTGTATCAAAATATGTGATGAACGGTGCTGTGTCATTTTATTAGCAAGTTATGATTCAAATTATAATTTTTTCTAAAAAAAATACCTTCTCTCATTGACTTATATTCTTATATGTATTTTAATTTAGCGTTGCATTGGTTGTATTCGTACTTATTTCACGTTTCATGATCAAATATACTTAAACACAATTAATTTTTGACGTGAATTTGACAGATGTGAATATGACAGATATAAATATCAAATTCACTTGTCTAAAGTGGAATTATCTATATCTTTCTCACTCACACTTCCTGTGTTCTCTCTTAATCTAGCCGGGTACACAAGAAATACATATATCGACATACACTTGCTCCATCCAGTAGTTAACAAATCCCTGGTGTTAAACCACCACCGGACTTGACAGCGTCTAAAGAAGAAAGAAGAGCAAAATATTTGATGCATAAAACAGCCAAATGTATTGGAAATCGCTATGAAATAGGTTTATTATGGAAAGAAAATAGTATGATTATGCCAAATAGTAGACCGACAGCTGAACGACGTTTAGAATTATTAGAAAAACGATTAGAGCGATCTCCAGAAATGAAGGACGCAATGATACGTCAAATGAATGAATATTTACAAAAAAAATACATTAGAAAATTGACGGACGATGAACTAAAACAGCAATATGAACGAATCTGGTATTTGTCAATCTTTCCAGTAGTTAACCGAAATAAACCAAACAAAGTACGAATGGTATGGGATGCAGCAGCTAAAACTCAAGGTGCATCATTGAATTCTTTTTTGTTATCTGGACCTGATTTATTGGCACCATTATTTGGAGTTTTAAATCGTTTCCGCGAACGAAAAGTTGGAATTACAGGCGACATAAAAGAAATGTTTCACCAAGTGAAAATTCAAAGAAGTGACCAAAACGCACAACGATTCTTATGGAGAAAGTGTGATTCATCAAAAGAACCTGACGTTTATGTAATGAACGTAATGACTTTTGGAGCGACTTGTTCACCTAGTTGCGCACAATTTATTAAAAATATAAATGCCGAGAAATTTTGCAAACAATATCCAGAAGCAGTGAACATAATAATAAAAGATCATTATGTAGATGATTTACTTGTCAGTTTGGACACCGCGGAAGAGACAATTCAAGTAATTTCACAAGTGCGAGAAATTCATAAAAAAGGTGGTTTCGAAATCCGAAACTGGAAATCTAATTCCATAGAAGTTATGAAAACCTTTGGAAGTAGTGAAGAAACGTTACAAGTCAATATGAATATTGAACACGCAGACAATGTAGAAAAAGTCCTCGGTATGTGGTGGTCTTTATCTAACGATGCCTTTACATATTCATTAAAATTTAATAAAGGAAATAAAGAAGTACTCAATGGAGTTAAAAGACCTACGAAACGAGAAGTTCTTCGAATATTAATGTCAATTTACGATCCGCTTGGTTTTTTAACACATTATTTGACCTACCTAAAAGTTTTACTACAAGATATATGGCGAAGTAAAATAGGTTGGGACGAAGAAATCACCAATGAACAAAACGATAAATGGCTAATTTGGCAAAAGCATTTACAGAAAGTTGAACAAATACAAATACGACGATGTTATTTAAGAAAACTTGAAAATTGGAATGAAACTGTCACCCAATTACATGTATTCGTCGATGCAAGCAAAGATGCTAGCGCTGCGGTGGCATACCTAAGAATACAGAAAAATGAAAACGTCGAAAGCGTGCTAGTTGGAGCGAAATCTAGAGTTGCACCTTTGAAATTAATGTCAATACCGAAATTGGAATTAATTGCAGCCCTCATTGGTGCAAGATTAGCCAAAAATTTACAAGATTCATTTTCTATTAAAATAAGTCAAACAGTTTTCTGGTCGGACTCTAAAACAATATTAAGTTGGATTCAGTCAGATGCTAAAACCATAAAAGGTCAATTTATAGCTTTTCGTGTAGCTGAAATTCAAGATTCTACTAATATAACTGATTGGAGGTACGTGCCATCGAAACTAAATATAGCTGACAAGGCTACAAAATGGAATAAAAATCTTTTCTTAGATTCAAACGATAATAGGTTTAGCAGACCAACATTTTTAGTACAAGAAGAAGAATACTGGCCTCAAGAAAATCTAAACCTAAAGGACTTAAATGATCAAACAAAAGAAGAACCTATCCTTCTTGCAGTACATAAAGAATTTAAACCAATAATTCAAGCAGAACGTTTCTCCAAATGGGTTCGCATATTACGAACATTGGCGTATGTTTTTAGATATTTTAATATTTTAAAAGCAAAAATTCAGAAGATGAAATCTCCGTATGGCAATTTGAGCTCAGAAGAACTTTTACACGCCGAAAATATTCTTTTTAAAATTGCACAGAAAGAAATGTACCAAGAATAAATATCAGAATTACAGCACGAAGAAAAAATAAATTCAAAAGTTAACAAAACAGTATATAAATCGAGCTCTATTTACAATTTATCACCATATTTAGACGATAAAGGAATTTTACGTGTCAGAGGAAGAATTGATGCAGCAAACTATACTCACGAAGATACCAAACGACCGATAATCCTACCAAGAAATAGTCGAATTACACATCTTATTGTAATGAATTACCATGAAAAATTTCTGCATCATAATCACGAAACAGTAATGAATGAAATACGTCAACGATTTATAATTCCGAAGTTACGACAGTTGCTGAAAAATATTACAAAAAGTTGTAATCGATGTAAAATAATGACAGCAAAACCACTACCACCCGAAATGGCACCATTGCCTGCTGCTCGATTGGCTGCTTATACACTACCCTTTACGTATATATATATATATTAATGTGAGTGAAAATGGCGCCCGGTGCAGTTGACTCAACGAATATCTCTTGCAATTTATGCAAAAAATCATGTAACAAAGAAGATCTATTTGTTACTTGTGGAGGAACGTACAGCTTAAGTTATCATCTTGAGTGCTCGAAGATCGGCAAACGTGAGTACAATGCCATTATAAACAAACCCCTAAATATCAAATACATATATGATTGCTGCGAATGCATTCTATATGATAATAATGGAAAACTTGTATCAAACACTATATCAAGTTCTATATCTATTCATGAAGCACCAGTCTTCCAAAAAATGTTATCAAAAATAACTGAACTTACAAATGTTGTTCTCCAATTGGTAAATGAAGTAAATTACTTAAAACAAAATAATTCTGATTTGTCAAAGCAAACAAACGTAAACAGAAACAGACTCTGTCCTTGCCAATCACAACTAAGTCGGCAAGTCCGATTCCGTTGATTTGTGAAGACGAGCCTTCTCCAACTGTCGGCAATCAAGCTGTCGCAAATGTAAATAAAACAATAAATAAAAAAAACAACACGAGAGGTCAGTCTATGTCTGATTCCACAGCAATTTTGAACATTGAAGAAAATAATAAAATGCCGCATAATGCATCCACTCTTAATACACCAACCGAAAGTTCTGGTAACGATGACTTTCAGATTGTCAAAAGAAAACAAAATAAAAAGAAAATAAATACCATACACGGCTCAGCAGATCCAAAAAATAGTCAAATTAAAGCCCTTCCCAAAATAGCCTGGTTTTACGTGGGTCGAATTCATCCAGAGAGCTCGGTAGATGACCTCAAAAATTATTTAAATAAAAATTTATCACCATCCTACCTTTCAGTCGTAAAAATATCTAAAGAAGGCTCCAATTCATTATCCTTTAAAGTAGGAGTAAACTTTGAATTGCTTGAGAGCATATGCCAGGATTCATTGTGGCCAAATGGAATAATTATTAAAAGATTTCGTTTTTTTCCCAAGAGACAAGTGAAACCAAATCTAGGCTAGCAAATATTAATTCAGTGCATATACCAAATAAATTCTTAATGGATAATCAAGAAAATCTTAATACACCATTACATATTCTTCACATAAACATCCAGTGTTTAAGAAATTCTCTAGAAAATTTGGAAATGTTCATAGAAAACTACTCTAACTTAAATATAATCTGCATCAACGAACATTGGTTGCAAACTCATGAATTAGAAGTATTGAAATTGAACAACTTTTATGTTGCTTCATCGTTCTCCAGGTCTCACTTCCAACATGGAGGTGTTTGTATTCTACTGAGAAACTCTGTCTTATGCACTACGCTCAACCATATTAACAACTTGTCAGAAGAAAAAATCTGTGAGTTATCAGCTATCCAAATTGAAGAACTAAAATTAATAATTGTTACCATATACACATGTGACAAAAACAATTTTGAAAAATTTTCTACCATATTAAACAATGCATTAAACAAGTTATCGGTATACCACAAGCACAAAACCATAATAACAGGAGATTTTAATGTTGACTTTTTAAAGCCTTCCAACAAAGCAAAATCATTAGTCAATCTGCTCCTCACAAATAATCTACAACAGACTGTCTTCCAACCAACAAGACTTTTTTCATGTATAGACAATATTTTTACTGATATTACGAATTATACAACAACCGTTTTAGATGTTCACTTTTCGGATCATAGAGCTATATTACTTAAAATTGAAACAAATTCAGCCGTCCCGAACAAAACTAACACTACTTTTACTCGTAACATCAACGAAACAACTATTAATTATTTCATAAATCTCGTAGAACAGGAAACATGGTCAGAAGTGTATTTAGCTCAAAATGCTAACGATAAATGTAATCACTTCATGTCATCTATAATCCACCATTTTCAAACAGCTTTTCCTTTGGTTAAGAAAACACTTAGAGGAAACCAAACATCGAATCTAAATTCTTCTGACATAATAGAAGCCCGCAATACATTATTGCTCCTATACGATGCCTGGAAGTCAACTAATAGTGAAAATATAAAACAGCTGTACTTAAACCACAAAAAATTATATAACAAGCTCATTAAAACTCGAAAAATATCAATAAATATGAGAAAAATTGAAGACTCATCCAACAAATCTAAAACTATTTGGAAAATTATTAAAAATGAAGTGAATATTTCCGAAAATAACAAAAGCAAAGTTCCAGTAAATATCGATGCAGCAACCTTCAATCATTATTTTGTTAACATCGCTCAAACACTCAAAGAGAACCTTGCCGCAACAAAGCCAAATTTTGAGGATCTTTTAAAAAATAAAAAGTCGCTAAAACCAAGCAACTCCATTTATTTAAAACCAGTAACACATACTGATATTTTTACAATATTGCGTAAAATGAAACCAAAACGTACTGAAGATATAGATGGCTTTAGTTCTTTTCTATTAAAAGTAGCAGCCAATTACATTTGCGAACCTCTCGCTGACATAGTAAATTCAAGTTTAATTGAAGGAGTTTTCCCTGACCGATGGAAACTGGCTAAGGTGATTCCAATACATAAATCTGGTGACCACTCAACTGTAAATAATTACAGACCAATCTCAATATTACCAGCAGCCTCAGAGATACTTGAAACTGTAATTCACGAACAGATATCTGGTTTTCTAGAACATTTCAATCTAATATCTAATAACCAACACGGTTTTAGGAAAAATTTATCAACTATAGATGCCATCCTTAAGTTAATAAATATTGTCACGGAGAATAATGAAGATCGCCCGCTAACTAACGCGCTATTCATCGATTTAAGTAAGGCTTTCGATTGCATTTCACAAGATATTTTAGTTACAAAATTTAAATACTACGGTATTGAAGGTAATGCAGCAAATCTGTTGCAGTCGTACCTGACAAACAGAAAACAATTGGTACAAATTAATGGAAACCTCAGTACCTACGAAAATATCCAACATGGTATCCCACAAGGATCTATTTTAGATCCTCTTCTCTTTTTGATTAGTATAGACGACTTTCCATTCTATACTACTTCAAACACAATTTTATTTGCTGACGACACCACAATCACGGTACAAGGAAAAGACGTAACCGAAATCGAATTTAAATCTTCAGAAGCCCTTAAAGAAGCAAATGCGTGGTTTACTTCAAATGAACTTTTAATTAATAACAATAAAACTGTGCAATTACTGTTCACCAGCAACATCAATCTACAGACGAGTTACCATCCTAAAATACTAGGAATGTATTTAGATCCAGGTCTTACATGGAATCCCCATATTGATAACTTATGTGTAACACTATCTAAAGCGACATTTACCATAAAGAGAATTAGATCTACCATTAATCAAGAAGCTGCTGTAACTGTGTATTACGCTATGTTCTATTCAGTGCTATCATATGGACTGTTGGTGTGGTGTAATACTAGTGACTCTAACTTAAACAAAATCTTTGTTCTACAAAAACGCGCTGTGCGGGCCATTGTTAAATGCAATAACTTTGATCACTGCAAACCTATTTTTGAGAAACTAAAAATAATGTCTCTTTTCTCTCTAATAATATTTGTGAATTTGTGCTTCATTAAGAAACATTTAAATAGATTTTCACATGTGACAGACATTCATAATTATAACACAAGGACTAAAAACAGTGTTAGTGTGGCAAAATCCAGACTCAAAATCAAAACCCCTTACCAACTTGCACCGAAGCTATTTAATATTCTACCTGATTCTTAAAATCAAAAACGTTCAGTAATTTTAAGTATTTATTAAATGAGTTTTTTAAAAGTAATTGTTTTTATGATTTGACAACGTTCTAGAGTGAAGACAAAATTTTGCTATGTAAGTTTTTAGATGAAAAATCATAGAGTAATGTTTTTTAAATGTTATGTTTATTTATGTAAATGAAAATTTCACTATGTGAGTTCTTATATGAAAAATCATCGAGTAATGTTTTTAAATGTTATGTTTATTATTTATGTATATGAAAACTGCACTATGTACGTTGATGAAAAATCATAGAGTAAGGTTTTTTTAAATGTTTTGTTTATTTATGTATATGAAACACTTTCTTTTTACAATGTACACAAAATTCATGTAACTGTAATGTGCCTAGATTTATTGTATTTTATTGACTTACCATGTATTTTCGTTATATGTATACTTTATGGTTAAAAATATATTTATTTATTATTTATTTATACAGGTGTGGATTACTTTGGTCCGATGAAAGTAGCAGTAGGACGTCGCATTGAAAAAAGATGGGGTTGTTTGTTTACTTGCCTAACTACTAGAGCTATCCATAATGAAATCGCGCATAGTTTGGACAGCAATTCCTTTATATTATGTTATCGCAACTTTACACAACGAAGAGGTGAACCACGAGAAATATATTGCGATAATGGAACAAATTTCGTAAGTGCTGAACGAGAATTACAAGAAGAGTTTGCAAAATTAAACCGTGACGAAATTGAACTTAAAATGGTAAACAGAAATACGATATTTAAATTTAATCCTCCCGCGTCTCCACATATGGGAGGAAGCTGGAAACGGTTGATAAAGGCTGTAAAGAAAGCACTGTATGCAGTTAAACTTGAGAAGAATCCGACAGATCCAGTATTACGAAATTATCTAATGGAAGTTGAAAATGTTGTCAATTCACGTCCATTGACTTATTTACCGCTAGATAGCGAAGAGTCAGAAGCATTGACACCTAATCACTTTTTACGAGGATCATCTGGAAGTGAAAAACCGATTGGTTCCTTTACCGACGATGCGAAAATTTTAAAAAAATAACTGGTATTTATCACAACAATATGCAAACCGTTTCTGGAAACGATGGCTCAAAGAGTATTTACCCACACTTACTCGCTAAACGAAATGGTATACACCTGTTGAACCATTAAAACTAGGTGACATTGTTATTATTGTCGATGAGAAACTTCCCCGTAATACGTGGTTAAAGGGACGACTCATAGAAGTAAGAACCGGTTCTAACAACCAAGTCAGAAGCGCTGTAATACAGACGACTGCGGGAATTCTTACACGGCCTGCTGTAAAACTCGCAAAATTAGACATTGAAGAAGAAAAGTGAATCAATTCCACCGCGATTGATACACTAGGCGGGAGAATGTTATAAATAATAATAATTTCATAAAATCAAAGTTACCTAATAAACAATATCCTAGATCGTAGTGAGTGACTTTGAACAAACGAGAGTAATGTCATGCATA
The DNA here is from genome assembly GCA_943142095.1 of Ophonus ardosiacus. Lineage (NCBI taxonomy): Eukaryota > Metazoa > Arthropoda > Insecta > Coleoptera > Carabidae > Ophonus > Ophonus ardosiacus. Next base: position 19,317,947 of record OW964834.1, on the reverse strand, counting down.
TAAATAAAAATAATATAATTTAAAGCAAATAACGATAAAAATGAAATAAAATATAAATTTGAGGAATTCACCGTAAGTAAATTAATATAAATACCCATGTGAATCTTTTTTAAATAAAATATTTGTTTATTAGGTAATTTTGAGCGTCGTCAAAATTCAAATACATTGTATTATTCTAATTTACGTCAATAAAGACGCTGTACGCTAGAGTAAACTATAATTTTGAATTTGCTGCAAAAACGGTGCAATTTTAACAATTTTCTCAAAATTACGAAGACTCGAAGACTAGACGTCATGTCACACGAAGCACCGCGAACACGACAACAAGCAAAAGAAATTCTATGCAGATACTGTAACGAAGCCCATAATAACGAAATGATACAATGCGATACGTGTCATATTTGGCATCATTTGAATTGCGTCGGTTTTACCCGAAAAGATGGTGAAGAATTGTATTATTCTAATTTACGTCAATAAAGACGCTGTACGCTAGAGTAAACTATAATTTTGAATTTTTTGCAAAAACGGTGTAATTTTAACAATGTGTGTGTGTGTGTGTGTGTGTGTGTGTGCGCGTGCGTGCGTGTGTGTGTATATATATATATATGTGTGTGTGTGTGTGTGTGTGTTGAAACCACGGTTTCTCAAATACTATAAGACCTAAAAAATATTTAACTGCAGTTTCCTCAATCTGACATTCCTGGGAAGAGCTGAATAGATTTTGGTAACAATTGGACAACCGAAAGTAATAGTTTTTTTTTTAAATCTTCTAAATTAAATTTTTTGCAAATTTTTGGTATTACAAATATTGAAGAACAAAATTATCCATCTAATACACGTACAATTTTTATTATATCTTGTATACCGAGGGTTTATTTTATCAGTAAACATAGGGTATATCATTGCCATAGTTACGGTATGAATGTTTGACAGCAATGTATTGAAGCGTTTATTTTATGAATAAACATAGGCGTTTAACATGGGAATCAGTTTTTTGTAAATACAAAGTGTATGGCCAAAAGTCAAGCCATGCTATTGAATATGATAATAGTACATTACATGTTGTACATTATTTAATATTAATTACTTTAATAATATTGCAAAAATTGCAATAAATTACAAAAATTGTCAAATAAATAATTGTTAGAATTTTTTATTATGCAATATGAAAACATTTTTGAATGTCTCCGTGGCACAGTGGTCATAGCAGTAGCGTCTATAACTTTTGGTTGGGGTTCGATTCCCCATTGGGGTAATTATTTTATTTTTATTTTTTACATAAAAATTGTTGAACTTTTAAAAATCAGTGTATATTTCCATATTACAATCATTTAAAAATAATAATAATATTGTAATAAATAAAGACAATATGATTGAGACTAATTGATTACAATAATCAAAATATTGATGCAATAACAATGCATTGTATTTCCTTTGATATTAATAAAAATAACTGAAATATAATAAATTTGTGTAGATATTATGTCTTTACTGTATTTATCAAATAAAATACAATGCATTGTTATTACATCAATATTTTGATTATTGTAATCAATTATTCTCAATCATTTTCTCTTTATTTATTAAATGTTATTATTATTTTCAAATGATTGTAATATGGAAATATACACTGATTTTTAAAAGTTCAACAATTTTTATGTAAAAAATAAAAATAAAATAATTACCCCAATGGGGAATCGAACCCCAACCAATAATTATAGACGCTACTGTTATGACCACTGCAACACGGAGACATTTATAAATGTTTTCATATTGCATAATAAAAAATTGAAACAATTATTTATTTGACAATTTCTGTAATTTATTGCAATTTTTGCAATATTATTAAAGTAATTAATATTAAATAATGTGCAACATGTAATGTACTATTATCATATTCAATAGCATGAGTTGATTTTTAGCCGAACACTTTGTATTTACAAAAAACTGCTTTCCATGTTAAACGTCTATGTTTACTCGTAAAATAAACGCTTCAATACATTGCTGTCAAACATTCATACCGTAACTATGGCAATGATATACCCTATGTTTACTGATAAAATAAACTCCCGGTATAGGCTAACAGTTGACAGATTCAAATGTTTGTAACATAGCAATGTGTATAACATAGTTTGTAAATGACAGACGTGCGAGTCAAAAATCAATAGTTTTAGTGACATTCTGAAAGCTTTTTTCTGGGAAATACATTTAATTTTTCTTATTGTTTGTGTGTGTGTATATCTGGATGTTCGAGGGACGATTACTCGAAAATTATAAGACTTAAGACCTTTTTAACTAAGAATTCCTCAATCTGACATTCTTGGGAAGAGCTGAAAAGGTTTTGGTAACAATTGGACAACCGGAAGTAGTAGTTTCTTAGAAAAATTCTTCTTAAGTATAATTTTTTGGAAATTTTTGTTATTATAAATATTGAAGAACATAAAATTCTCCATGTAATACAGTTAAACTTTTTATTAAATCTTGTATAGATTTAGAGATAAAGACGCTATAATAAAAAGAATAATCTAATCGCAGAGGCTAAGGGTGCGTTTATGTTGGAGCTGCGATAAACGATAAGAGCGACGATACTAGCGCCGCTCTTAATCGTTGCTCGGCTGCCATGTGTCAACGCGTCGCTCCAATATAAACACCTGCATATAAAATAATGACATAATTTTCTTTGCTTCGCTAGTATCGTCGCTCTCATCGTTTATCGCAGCTCCAACATAAACGCACCCTAAGCCACTAAGGAAACCACTTGACAAAGCCAAATATTTATAACATAGTTAATAATAATAATAATAATAATAATAATAATAATAATAGATTTATTGTCATAAAGAAGTATAGAACAGTAATTGTTTACTTACAAAGACTACGTCACAATGAGAATATAATTACAAAATTAAATATTTAAATATTCATTTATATTATAATAACATTTTTCAATTAAATATTGTTTTAAAATTCTGATAAATTATTGTTATTTTCAATATTTTTTTATATTTAATGGCAGATTATTGTACATTTTAATGGCACTGTAATGATGACCTTTCCTATACATTTCAAGTCTGTGTGTTGGATAACTGAAATCTAATTTTCCTCTTGTTGACATAGAGTAAATGTCTTGATTTTTAACAAAGAGATGTTGATTTTATCTTACATACACGACAAGCTCAAATGTATACATAGAAATAACTATCAATATTTGCATTCCTATATAAATTGGTTTATAATGAGTTCTGCTACAAGCATTTACCATACAACGAACTATTCTTTTTTGTAACACAAATAATTTATTCGCTTCCTTGGATCCACCTCAGAAAATTATGCCATATCTTAATCTACTGTAAACATGTGCAAAGTAGTATGTTTTAAGGGTGTCAAGACTTACATTGTTTCTGAGTTTATAAATAGCAAAAAAGGCTGTACTTAATTTAGAATGCAATTTACTAGTGTGTTTTCACCATACTGGACACGATTCAATATATAAACCTAGGAACTTGATATCTACAGACAAGGGAATCGATTTGTTATCAAATTTTACAAGCAGGCTCTCTTAAGCATTAGCTTTACTATTAAATACGATACAAGTATTCCTGTTTTAGAATGATTTAAATCTAAACCGTTGTGACAACACCAATCTGACATTTGAGCAACAGCATTTGTACACTGTTCGGAGAGTTCCATACTTGTCCTAGCACTTAGGGTGCAAGACGTATCGTCTGCAAACTGACACAGAGACTTACAATTTATGTTATTATTTAGATCATTTGTGTACAAAATGAATAAAAGTGGTGCTAATACAGAGCCTTGCGGTACTCCCTATATAATTTTCCTAGGATTCGATTCTACGGAAATTTTTGAATTATTTTCTTCACCTTACAAGTACGCACATTGATAACGATCTTCCAAAAAGGAATCAAACCATGAAAGGAGTATACCTCTTATGCCAATATGTTGTAATTTATCAATTAATATGTCATGTTTTAGTACATCAAAAGCTTTGCTTAGATCAAAAAATATAGTTGCAACGTTTTCTTTTCTATCAAGACAGTTTAAAATATAAGTAATTATTTTATAAATTGCATCTTCAGTGCATTTATTTGGTACAAAACCAAATTGAGTTGGTGACAAGATGCTATATTTTTTTAAAAAAGATATGATTCGGGCATGCATCGCTTTTTCTAGGACTTTGCTAATACTTGGCAAAAGAGATATTGGTCGATAACTTGTAATATTTGTTCGACTGCCTTTATTTTTATGTATAGGTACCACTTTGGCTATTTTTAAATTGTTGGGAAATTTACCAATAATGAAAGATGTATGAATTATATCGCATAATGGTTCAGATATGTAAGGCGTTATTGAGCGTAACAGAAAACATGAGATCTCATTATAGCCAGATGAAGTTTTTGGAGAAAGAGCAAGAAGAATGGACTCTACTTTGTGTTTATCCGTTGGCATTAGAAACATATTTTGCTTCACATGTGTACTAGTAGATGTTTGCATGATACTATTACTGTTTATATTACCTGATACAAAATACTTGTTAAACATTTCCGCAATTTGCATGGTATCAGTTTCTGTTTTACCTGTATTATCACATAATTCAATCGAAGTATTTGTATAATTTTCATTTACTTCATTTTTAATTATATTCCAAGCAGTTTTTATTTTATTTTACTACTTAGTATTTGTAAGTCATTATAGTTACGTTTAGTGTTTTGTAATAGTTTCTTATATTGTTGTCTTTTCTCTTTATAAATTTCAGCAATTATTGGACTTTTAGTTGATCTATATAATAGGGAAAGATCATGTAAATTGACGGATGCTTGTTTCATTTCAGAATTTGTGCATTTTGGAGAATTATTACTATTTTTTATTTTAACTGTTTGTAGCGGATATGCACAGTCAAAATAATATTTTAAGGTGTTTAAGAAAACATTATACTTATCATTGATATCTGTAGTTTTATAAACTTCAGACCATGTTTCACATCTTAGTAAATAGGAAAAATATTCATTATTTGAAGTATTAATTTTTTTTTGTGAATATAAGTATACTTTTGCTTTTTGTAGTCCCGGAATAGTGACTAACTGTGCAAAATGATCAGAGATTGTTGTTGTCTCGACAGAACCCTTCATACAACAGTCTGTAATATTAGAAAAAATATTGTCTAGCTGCGATCGAGAATTACCACTTACCCGAGTATATCCCTTGACACAAGATTTCAGTCGATAGGATTCTAGTATGTCGCATAATATGGTATAATTGTCTGATTGAACTATAGCATTTATATTTAGGTCACCTCAGAGAAATATTGGGTTGTTTGATTTACATATTGTATTAAGAATATCTGATAGTTTCTGGACGAAAAATAGGATGTTACCTTTTGGAGCTCTATATAAACAGATTATAACATAATTTTTGTTTTGAACAATGCAGTTTGCGCAGCAATATTCAAAGTCTTGTTCTCTACATTCAACATTTAAGCAAAGTGCTTGGCTGGAGTATTTTTCTTTACAGAATATTGCTACACCCCCGCAACTCATATTTATTCTGCAAAAATTACTTACTAATTTATAATTATTTAATTTATAAGATATTTCACACGGGGATAACCAATGCTCGGACAGACATATGATATCTGGACAATACTCGGGTAGTATAATTTCTAATTCATCACATTTGTTTCTTAAACTTTGAATATTGACATGAAAAGTTTTCAAGCTAGAGTCATTAGCACAGACAATATCTTCAGGTTTACTAGCTATCACAGTTGTCCTTGTGATGTGTTCTGTTGTCCTAAAAAAGCTGGCTTTTCGGAGGAAAATCGTCTCTTGCTGAAAAAAATATTTAGCAAAGTTCCCATTGGCCAATTCGCAGTGTCACTCACGGTAGCACTGTAATTTTCTGGAACAGTAACCTTAAATGATTTATAGGTATTGTATTTCGTCGTTAATTGTAGAACAGTGAACTGTTTAATAGTTAAAATCTTTAAATGATCCTCATTATCGGTTGCTGTAGTTGCTGACGAGAGATGAAATGATGTGTTGTTTCGGTACAGCGCTTAGTTTCAAGTTTGCTGAACCAGTACCAGTTGTAAATTTACTCCTACGCCTGGCTTTTTCCCTTTTGCCTAGTACTTCCCTGAACCCATCTTTATTGTTTTCAGTTAACAATGTTGGGAATTATTATCATTAATATGTTCAATTGCTGTTTTATTTTTATCATTGATCTCATGTGATGTGGAGTGAGATCTTAATTTCATTGTTGTACTTTGTTTTGTTTTATTTTGTATTTTTATACCTGTAGGGCCATCTGACGTTTTATCGTTAATTTCAATATTAACTTGATTGCCTGTCGGCAACTGAGTTCCCGCCGCAACTGGTTTTTGCGGTAGTTCTTCAAGTAGTTTGACAGTTTTATTTGGATTTAAAATTTGAAGGTTGTCATTAATATTTTTTATTTGTGATTTTAAATGGGTAATTTCATAATTCATATTACTTATTGTACTTCCCTGTTCTTTTATTAGCTCGAAGCAATTTTTAAGCATTTCTTGTAGGTCTCGATTTTGATTTTCAGTATCCATGGATTTGTTTACAATTTTTATGCATGTTTCACAAAACCATAATATTTGCTGATTGCTTGAAATTAGGGTTGTTTCACCCTTTTTTAAAGAAGCACTGGCCATGTGAAAATAATTCCCACATTTTCCGCCGGACTTTACTGATAATTTATCATTGAAATTGATAATTTCTTTGCAGAAAAAACAATCAGTACTTCTTTCACTTGCAGTCATTTTTTTACGTCAGTTTGTAGATAATACCGCCAATCTAGTTAATGAATTGGAAGAATTTCTATTTAGGAACTTCCTCATACAATGAAAAATAGATATAATTAGAATTATATGTGTGCAGAAGACATGCTAAATATAATAAAAAACAATATTTGGGTAAAGTTCTGTAATTTTTTGTTATAAATCGACGGTTCGATAGCGAAGTGCAATATAATACTTATAAAGCCTTATATGGAAATGGCGAGAGGTCTTGTGCTGGCCACAAGATTTTTTTTTTTATAAAAAAAATATTGCTTGATTATTTTGTAAAATTATTACATATGTTTATTACGGGTTTATAGGTGACCATTTGGTATTAATAAATGACAGATTGAAATATCTAATGATTATTTATTTGGAAAAAATAAAAATTAAGTCCACAAAGGACAATAAACAATAATAGGAAAAAATTTAACAAAAACATAAATGAGCGATAAAAATAAAAACTAATAACGCGTATTGCCTCCGCGGGCTTGTCGTGTATGACCTCAGTTAACCGTATATTGTGTAGTGTTAAAAATACTGCATATTAACATAATGAACAGATTACCTACTTCGAAACCGAGAAGTGCCAAGAAGGAATGAACCAAACCTGCCCTTATAAAATACATATTGAAATTCACTATCTTTTCTAATCATTGAGAAGTAGATATAATATTGCAAGTATTTTTAAGAAACAAAACATAATGTGTACATATGTAGGCAAAATAATAGAAGTACACAATCTCATTTGCTTGATGCTTGAAGTTAATCCTCGCGAAAGACGTAAACATAATTCATTATTTTTAATAAAAAAAAGGTTCAAAATGATATGACAGTCACTATAATTAGTAAAATAGTTTTTCCAATTTTTAATTCATGTATTCTTACTATGGTGAAAATGAAATGGTAGAAGACTTGCGTCATCGACCTGAAAAAACCTTATAAAATGGAATACCTACAACTTGTAGAAATTATTTATTTTTAAATAACTAAAGAAAGAAAAAATTTAGTATTAAGAAAAGCCTACATAACTGAAATTTGCGAGTATTTTTAAGTCAATATCTATTCCTTTTACGGAATATAAAATTGTTTGAAATAATTGTAGTTGATTTTTATTTCATACGTTGGCATGACAATGTTTACATTAAATTTTATATCGATCGAATTTCCATCCTGTCACTATTGTCAATTGATTTTTTCATATATTTCTTTTGTTATCAATCTTTAATTAAATAGGGCTATTGCAAGATTTTTTATGACAATACTAAAGTACTAAATTTTAAAAGATATTGTTCTTTAAAAAGCTTCAAAATTGAAAATATCACGAAATATACATTAGATATTTTGCAATTAATTTTTGAAATTTGAATAATATTGTGGAAACGTGATCTGAAATAAAATGTGATATCAGAGTACATGTATCTTCAGCGGCTCTAATTGGTATAATGTATTTTTTTTTGTGTTTGGTTACAAGTGTATTGTCAAAGTTGTCAAACAAGAGTCAAATTTTTGAGTTTTGTTCACAATCCTTACAGGTAACGCTTAAAATTTTATCGTTAAGACCTATTTATAATGAAGTAACGTAAAACGCAACGCAACAGCGCAACGTAATCGGTAACGCAAACACAAAATAGGGAACACACGCATCGTCCTAATGTTCATTCATCAACATGTTCAATTCTCACTTCGTTCAGTTTCATAACGTTCAAATCTACAAAACGTACATTTGGCAACATGTGCATCGTCCTAATGGTCATACATCGCCATGTTCAATTCTCGCATCGCTCAATTTCATAATGTTCAAATCTACAAAACGCTCATCCATGAAGTTGGCGCGAATCAAAACGCTTATTTCTCGCGCGCTTCCAAATTTAAACAGTACATTCTAAAGAACAAATTCCAAAGAAAAATGTCGGTACAAATACATTAATACTTCTTGAGAATATTAATAGATGTCGCAAAAGTTGTGGAAATGTCAAAAAATTTAAATATATTTATTATATATTGTTAATAATATTACAAATATATGGATCTTTATATACTGAAAAGTTTAAAAATATATTGTATGGCAATAGGGGATACTGTGGCAATATAAAAGTTTCTATAAAAAGCATTCTAACTATTTAATAAGTAACATTACTACTATTAAGTGATTCAAATCATGATTTTATTGCCAAGGAAAAATGATGTTTCTGTTGTTAATTTAATATGAAGAGAATGTACTGCTATATAAATTATTTAAAGGTAGAAAATACAAATACACTTGTCGTAACTTTTATAATACAATTAACATTTTAATTAGTATTCTTTTATTGTTACAGTGACGACATTTTTACATTTCTTGTTACAGATAATTTCAAAATATGTAAATTGACACGATAATTAAATATTCTTTATAAAAATTAGTAAATAACAGAAGGAAATCACAATTTAATATCAACTAATACATATAATTTTGAAATAAAACAAGACTTCAAGCATGTAAAAATAGCTAGGCTCTTTAACGTTGTTACGAAAGAACTGAGGATTTGAGTATTAATTATATGTCTTCATTGAAAATATGATACATGAATACACTTTTAACAATTATGAAACTTATCATGTTATCATTTACCTTATGTCGTAGAAGCATGTTTAAATGAATACCAAGTAGGAAAAAAATTGAATGGAAAGAATTTGATAAATTGAAGAAAACCATGGTGCTATCTTCCTTTGAAAAAATAAACAATGGAATTATCAGCTATACATATGTATATCATTTTACGAAATATACAAGCATATTTCCACTTGTATGCGATTAAAAAACCACTCGTGAGTATAGTAGTTCCTGATGTCCTTTATCCCATTCAAATTTTGTTGTACAAACCGGAACAAACAGTATTGCTATTATTTCATTGTAATATTTTAGCGACCTAAAACTAGTTAAGTTGCTTATACTTCTTGATATATATTTCGTATCAAAAGCATACATAAACATTATTAATAAAATCTGATATGGCCAGCACTATATCTACCACCATTTAATTTTTTTAACTTAAAACATACGTACGTATTTACTAATGCTAGCAACTGCATTAAGTTCCTTTGCATATGCATATAACTATTGATCCAATTTGTAATGTATTATCGGTATGTTATTCTCCAGAATCTTACCGATACTAATTCAATTTTATTTTGTGATAGTGTGATTTATTGGTTAGATATTTTATAAATTCATATTTTAATATTTTCTTCTTAAAATACTACCATTCTTAATTTGAAATGATTAATGTATTAACAATGTGATACTGATATTTATAAGGTTACCTTCACAGACTTATACTAAATTTATACAGATATGTTCGGAAATGAAACCATCTTTACCGCGGTTACGGTTCGCGGTATCTGTAAGGTTGCGCTTCTTGAATTTTATTTTCGAAAGACTTTTGTAGTAGGATCGCGCCATATTTCTATCTAGAAAAGTGGCTACTCGTTTCTGGGGAAACGATATTTGTACAAAGTAAAGTACAAGTCGGCATCGCACCGTGGAAAAACTTATTTTTTTTCTTTAGTTTCTATAGTTTTTTGACGTAAAGTTGCGATAAAAAATATGAATACTTGGAGAACCTTTTAGTGAATAACATAACACATTAAGTACTACCGTTTTTTCATAGCGCGATGTGGACTTGTAGTTTATTCTGTTCAAATATCGTTTCCCCAGCAAAGAGTCGCTACTTTTCTATATAGAAACACGGCACGAGCGCGATCCTACTACTGGTCACAGTTTATGAGGTTGCTATGGAAAACCGCACGAATCGTGCTTTGAGCGCGGTTGTCGCAGTTTACGAATTATACCAAACTTTTCATAAACCGCATTCGGTAATATTAATTGGAGATTTAAACTGCGTGGCCAAAGAGATATGTTTTTGTTTATTTTGAAAGCAAAGGCTCCGGGATTTATAAAATAACTCATCTTATAAATTTATTAATAAAATACATGGAAAAGATATTAATGCATATCTGTAGAAAATTTAATAATCTTTCATTGTTTTAATGACATAAATTGTGAAAAATGTAATTTACATGTATTTTTCAAATAAAAAATGTTTTGAGCTTCAATGTAGGTGCCACTTTCGGTTATTTGATTTACACCAAAATCTAATCACATCATTCCATATTAAAACAGAGCAAGAATACACGGTATTTGAGTTACAGGATATAGAGGATCCACATACATATGCATACACATAGACTTCATCGTGAAAATGTTAAAATTTGATTTTTTGGATCTTGAAACGTGGTCGTTTACCAAAATTGCGATATGCGATTTGTAACACGATTCCTATACCACCATTACCAAGGGAAGCGGGAGGTAAATTAAATATGTAGTAATTAGTCCGTGGCACTTTGGAGAAGTAGTTTCCCTATATGGATCATCCTCCAGCGCACATCTCTCACATGCTAGGTAGTGGAAAGTTAATATTTCTGGTATTATTATAATCTATGGACGGTGCTCACAATCTTATAAAGATTGAGAACCCCTGATCTAAATTTAGAGTCTTCTTTATATTGCAATTTAGTTTTTCTCCTTTTCTTGCATTTTTGTCATAATATTTTGTCGTTGTAGTGCTAAAATACTATGATGGAGGTAAGTTTTACGAAAAAAAAAATATTAATTAAAAGATTTAATTATTAGAGAACTGCATCTTATGTTCATATATTCAAAATTACTATATACATATTGAAATTTATTAAAGTTTAAAATACTAATGGCCAGTTTTATAATTTAATCTTCGCTTAAAACTTACATGCATGATTTTTCCAAAAATATAGGTATAATTTAGTAGCTTACAAAATAATTTTATTGGCAGTTAATTGCTTTCAACAAATCTGTGGTTCACATCATAAAAGAACCTCAAGAATAAATGATACTCCCGGTGTAGCATTTTTAAATCTCCAAAATCCAGTGAATGATTGTCATTACTTGTCAAAATAATAAAAACTATGGGAATAATGTCCATATTTCGCATCTAGAGGCAAAATTGTCTTTTAATTTTGACCATAAAAATGTGTACATAACGCATAACCTAAAAACATTACAACTTTCCATTAAAATTTTTATAATATACGATTTCATGTTAATCTGTCGCCAGAAGTGTGAAATATCTTGAAATATGGCTTGAGATACAGAGGAAAATAAATCATGAAATCGAAAAATATTTAAATCAACTTCGAAATACTTCTGCAATTATAGATGGTCATACTGCAACTGCATATACCATTATTTTATGATTTTATGATATCGCATTCTCATATTCGAATCGTAATGTAGTAACATTATAACATTTTTATAGCTTATGTTGGCATGCCTGCCTAGCTGTCAATATGACACAATGTTCCAAATGTGCTTTGCAAGGTTAACAAAATTACTTTATTCTTGTTATCTTGTTTGTTCTCGTCGTGTAGTGATGCATAATCATTTTCACATTGACGTTATTTTGACTATATAAAAATCACCATTCGTTCTGAAGTGTGAAACAACTGGAAGGTGGCTTTTAGAGCTTGTTTATTTACCCAGCAGAGACATAATTCAGTTACCAGGGTAAGGAAAGAAAAACAAATACATTAATAAGGAAGAATACAAGGAGTAGTGCAGTATAGTATTGTTGAGATTATTTGTATTTTGGCTGAGGATAACTTAACTAATACATTGTTCCAAGAAATCGTCTGGGCACGCGAAATGACAGTAGTAAAAGGTATGGACAATCAATAATTGCATTATGTAAAATTTATAACATTTCTTTGTATCTGTAATTTACACGCCTAAATTCGAAAGAACTGAGCAGAATATTATTAATTTGAATGCTCATTTCAGAATCAACTGCCGGAACCATAGGTATTTTGCACTCACATGTGCAGCTATCAATAAAAAGATGGCATTTGAGATCATATGATACCGTACTCCATCTTCGGCCGGACTAAAGTAAGGAATATAATCCTAAAAACTTTTATATTTTTAATTACAATCCTAAATTTATTATTAAAGAACCGTAATCACCTGCAAAGACGCTGTCTATTTTTTTAAAAAAAAGTATCAATGCTACAGAAAAAAAAATCATGGATACTATCACTACTACTATTACTACAGGGGCGAATAATTAGTTCCATTAGGTTTGTGGTGCAAATGTTTGTGATAAATTCATCGCAGGTTACAAGAAGATAGTTTGAAAGCGTACAGACCGTCAGCGGGACCAACTACTTGCACGGTGTCGAGTAGCCAGATCTCAATTTACTTAGCAGGTTTGGGGATGATGAGTTAGTAAACCCAAGCCGTGTACTTTCTCCTTCTATCTGCATTTTATATGCTTGTAACGAATAATTATGAATGTGTAAGTACGTGGAGTTGTTTATAACGCGGGGTTCCAAATTAGTTAAAGTAACTTTTTTTTGCACGCTGGGCTATAAAGTAAAATATAGGAAAAAGTGAAAGAAACTTACATAAGAAAACTTTTTTTATTATAAACATTCTGATATTTGGAGTTAATTATATTCCATCCACTTATGTTCCTTCGTATTTTAAAAAAAGCCAGTATTTAGGGCCGCGACGAGAACGCTTTGGCCCATTTTATAGTAAATTTTAATGTTAACAACTACCTTCATCTTTGATAAGGTATAAATATGCTATCTTTTCCTCTGCATTCAGTGGCGAAACCTAAAATTAGAAACCTTAAAATAAATTTACATAATACATTATCTTGTTAGAATCACCTTCATCAATGTCATGTATTGATAAATTGGGTTATATGTAGAGTTGTCTCTTCGTAGTGTAGCCTGGGCAGTGGCGTAACTACAGGGGTTGCAGGGGTTGCGTCGCAACCCGGCGCCAAGGTGCTATAGGCGCCTACCGGCTGTAAAAAACTCGAAAATGTGAAAATAGTGCAAATGCTTAAATGATATACAGAATGTCCCAGATTTACACGGCATAACTTGAACCATGGATTAAACAGGTAAAAATAAGGTGACAAGTTCATTTGAGGAAATGTCCGTAAATGCTTTGTTTCAAAGATATTCATGTTTTTCTTATTGGAGCAGCGCTTCTTTAAAAAATCACCTTTATAACGAGATATCAAATATTATCTTATTAAGTTATGACATAATAATTAGATTAATTAGGTATAGGTAAATGATTTGGCTATTACATAATTTCAATACAAAATTTAGTTTGCTTGCACTGAGGTCAGGACAAAAATGAAAATTATCTATGAATTAAAACAAATTTATTATTTATGAACAATAAAATAATAACAATTATTTATCACATTTGTTCAAAATGTTTGCCTGTAGCAAGCAAACATGCACGACAACGATCTGCCACTACATTGGTCGCTGCATGACTGCTCGGGAGATATGGTTTTGATTCAAAGAAATTCTCATCTTTGGTTACATGAAAATCCTCATGCAATTAAAGTGAAAAAATTTCACTATGAATTTCAATGTAATGTTTGGCTAGGTATTATTGAAAATATTTTAATAGGCTCTTTCTTTTTGCCAGATGTTTTAAATTCAGAGAGGTTCTACAATTTTCTGAATAATGATTTGAATGATTTGGAAGAAGTTACATTAGCAGTAAAAAGAAACTGTTGGCTATAGTTAAATGGCTGCCCTGTACATTATGGGAGACAACCAAGAGAGTTGTTAAATTTACACTATCCACAACGCTGGATTGATTGGAGAGGACCTGTACCATGGCCAGCCCGTTCGTCCGATCTAACACTTTTAGATTTCTTTGCTTGGGGTGCCATAAAAGAAAGAGTTTATGATGAACCGATAGATAATTTGGACACTCTACGCAGAAAAATTATTCAAGTTTGCGAAACCATATCTCCCGAGCAATGTCAGGCTGTCACGCAGCGTCCAATGCAGTAGCAGATCGTTGTCGAGCCTGTTTGCTTGCTATAGGTGATCATTTTGAACAAACGTTATAAAAAATTGTTATTATTTTATTGTACATAAATAATAAATTTGTTTGAATTCATCGATATTTTTCATTTTTGCCCTGACCTCAGACAAGCAAATTAAATTTTATATTGAAATTAAGTAATAGAGTGTTAACTTTTATTATATATTATGTTAAGCCATGTGTGCTTGTTTGCATCGAATTTAGATTTATTAAATATTAATAGGCGCTAGTACAAGTTTTGCTACCCGGCGACTGGACTTCTAGTTACGCCACTGAGCCTGGGTAACGCTAAATGACCTAGAACATGTTGGCGATCAGACATCCGTGAGGGTCTCCTGGTCACTATGTCGTCACAATGCTCACAGGGGTAGCATCGCAACAGTTTCACTAGTATCTTCTGACTTCCCAGAATGGGGTATACAAGACAGTAATACATCTTTAGCGTCGCCTTCCACCACCTCGGCCAAGTCAGTCTCTTTCAGAGTAGCACGGACCTCAGTACAGGATCCCCACTGCATTCGCAACAAGCACCAATTTCATCTGCGACCTCACCCAACAAATTATTTTATACTTGCCATAAACAAAATAAATAATTCATAAATAGAGAGTTATCTGTATTTCAAAATACATTGTATCACATTGCTTTGTAAAAATAAAAGTTAAAATCTAAACATAACAATAAGTGGAGATAAATAATACGCAAGACTGCAGTGCAGTAACATATTTACTAAAGTCTACGCCCCCCATTTGGAGCTTCTTTAGGGCTTCTATCGGAAAATATATAATAAGCGATGTTATAAAATAAATCCTGCGTATTATTTATCTCCATCGTCCAACTTATTATCTGCTTGCTTCAAAAATGTTGTTTTATTCTTTGTTCTGAACTTGTGCCACTCCATTATTGGGACATCCGTCCTGTCGAGTAGTTTAACAATAAAATTAAAAAACTGCTCAGTAAAAGTACTTCTAAATTTTTTTTTAATAATACCTACAACTGAATTCGTATGTTTTCTGTCAATGATTTTGTTAAAAAAATTTAGGTGCTAGCATGAGCAAGTAATTAAGGATAATTGGCAGTGTTTTAGCGCTATCATTCGTTTATGGATTATTTTAGAGAAAAATACTTCAAATAACAGTTATAGAAAAATTAATTGTACGCAAATTTTATTTGAAGTATTTTTCTCTAAAATAAATCAGAAACGATTGACAGCGCTAAACCACTGCAAATCACCAGCCATACTACCATCCTGTTTTAACATGGAATAATAGTACCACAGAGAATATGGTTTAAAGTAACAAAGCCGTTTGGCTTGATCAATTTATTTCTCTTCGCTTTTTCCAGTATATCTGTTTTTTACATTGCTTGAAGTCTTGTTTTATTCCAAAATTATATTAGTTTATATTAAATTGTGATTTCCGTCTAGTATATATTATTTTATATAAGAATATTCAATTATCGTGGCAATTTACATATTTTGAAATTATCTGTAATAAGAAATGTAAAAATGTTGTCACTGTAACAATAAAAAAATACTAATTAAAATGTTAATTGTATTATAAAAGTTACGACAGGTGTATTTGTATTTTTACCTTTAAATAATTTATATAGCAGTACATTCTCTTCATATTAAATTAACAACACAAACATCATTTTTCCTTGGCAATAAAATCATGATTAGAATCATTTAATAGTAGTAATATTACTTATTAAATAGTTAGAATGCTTTTTATAGAAACTTTTCAATTGCCACAGTATCCTGTATTGACATACAATATATTTTTAAACTTTTCTGTATATAAAGATCCATACATTTATAATATTATTAACAGTATATAAATTTATTTAATTTTTTTGACATTTCCACAATTTTTGCGACATCTATTAATATTCTCAAGAAGTATTAACGTATTTGTACTGAGTAACATTTTTCTTTGCAGTTTGTTCTTTAGACTGTACTGTTTAAATTTGGAAGCGCGCGAGAAATAAACGTTTTGATTCGCGCCAACTTCGTAGATGAGCGTTTTGTAGATTTGAACATTATGAAATTGAGCGATGCGAGAATTGAACAAGGCAATGAATGACCATTGGGACGATGCACATGTTGCCAAATATACGTTTTGTAGATTTGAACGTTATGAAACCGAATGAAGTGAGAATTGAACATGTTGATGAATGAATATTAGGACTTTGCATACCTAGCCCACAAAATATATGTTTTTTTTATAATAATCGCCGAAGATCGCACTTCTAACCAAGCAGGAGAATTCTGTATATATCGTTGAAATTCAACTCTCTTTTATTCATAGTTTTTATGACGCATGACATGTAAATAAATGTATAATATAATTTGAATAGAAATAGACAGTGACGAAGATATAGCTGCGGTAATGTTGTTTCCGCTGATGCAAAAAGAAGAATTACAAAAGAGAAGAAAAAAGCGAAAGTACTCTGTCAGACCAATTAACAGAAGACGAAGCAAGTATGTTTATATATACGGGGTGTATCAAGATAATGGAACAGTGCCGTTTATTCGTGTATGTGAAAAGATACAGAAAAAAGTGATTAGGATATTTTGTAAGGGATAGAGGGGGACACATTTTAGCGTAAACTTTATTGTCATAAATCCAGTGGTACTCAAACTATAGAGCAATATTATATTTTTTTAAATGGCATTATATATATTTTATTAACTCATTAAATAGAGAATTAAGTTCCGAATTCAATGATATAATAATATCAAGCCCTTACATTGCGAAAAATTTGATAAAAATTAATTCAAAGTTAATATTTTATTTCTACTTTATCTAAGTAATCTGAGCAAACTTTCAATCAATAAAACTAAAATAAATTTTATTTTCTTTTATTGATTGAATGTTTGCTCAGATTACTTGGATAAAGTAGAAATAAAATATTAACTTTGGATTAATTTTTATCAAATTTTTCGCAATGTAAGAGTATGATATTATTATATCGTTGAATTCAGAACAAAATTCTCTATTTAATGAGTTAATAAAATATATATAATACCATTTAAAAAAATATAATATTGTCCTGTAGTTTGAGTACCACTGGATTTAAGATAATAAAGTTTATGCTAAAATGTGTCCCCCTCTATACCTTACAAAATATCTTAATCACTTTTTTTTGTATCTTTTCACATACACGAATAAAATGCACTGTTCCATTATCTTGATACACCCTGTATATATATTTACCGATGAAATCACAGGATTCGGATCAGTTTTTTCGCTATACTAGAATGACTCTTGATTTGTATAATAGATTATTACAAAAAATTTGCCCTCTACTAACAAAAAGAAGTAATAGAGAAACTCTTTTTCCTGAACATCGTTTGGCCATAATATTACAGTAAGTTAAACAAATTTGTTTATATACTTTTGATTCATTAATTAAGTTAATCATATTTTAGCTTTTTATCGCAGGGAGTATTGATGCAAAGCATTACTTGGACTTATCATGTTGGTTTAACAACAGTTCACTGCATAATTAAAGAGACCTGTTCTGCAATATAGGATATTCTTTCCAAACAATATGTGAAACCTCCAAATACTCAAAATGAATGGTTAGACGTAGCTACTGGTTTCGAAGAAAAATGGAATTTTAACCATTGTGTAGGCGCTCTAGACGGAAAGCATATCCATATCCAAGCTTTAAAAAATTCTGGTTCCATGTTTTATAATTATAAAAAAGCATTCAACATAGTTTTGATGGCAGCATGTGATTCAAATTATTGTTTCACTCTTATTGATATTGAGCATATGGATCGCAAAGCGATGGTTTTATATTCCGTGATTCTGCTTTTGGGCAAGCTTTAGATAGCAACAATTTAAACATTCCAGTGGCGAAGCTACTGCCAAATAGTTCTATAGAAATGCCATATTATTTCGTTGCAGACGAGGCTTTTCCCCTGAAATCTTACATTGTGCGACCGTATTCTGGTTTACATCTCACACAACAGCAGAGAATATTAAATTATAGATTATCTCGGGCTAGATGCACAATTGAAAATGCATTTGGTATATTGACAGCAAGGTGGCGTATATTAAGAACCAATATACACGCTGATGTCATGTTAGTTGAAGATATTGTTAAAGCATGTATAAGTTTACACAACTATATGTATAAAAAAGAATGAAGATTTGAAATTAAATAACCACACCTATTGTCCGCCAGGATTTGTTGATACAAATAATTTGGAAGATGGAATTTGGAGGCAAGAAATAACAAGTCTACAATCGGTTGGTAGATTATCAAGTAATAATGCATAAAAAAAATATGTATTCATTGCGCAATTCTCTGGCGTCATATTTTGTATCAGTTAGTGGAGAAGTACCATGGCAATATGAGAAGATATAAATAAATAATGCTATAATTGAGTATTTTTTAAACATATTTATTGTATTTATACTGTACTTTATAAACATAAACTTATTTTCATAAAAAAATATAAAAGCAAAAATTTGAACATGATTTTACATATTTTATTCACTATGCAATTCAGCAAAAATTTCCATGATTTTGATTTTTGCTACATTTTTTTTTTTAATTTTGGTAAATCTTTCAACTGAAGGCCAATTGAATTACCGAATGCCATATCTGAATCAGCAGCAGTTTTATTTTTAAAGTATGAAGCTATTGACGATATAGTATCATCAACAGCTTGTACTCTTTGTCCTCTTTTGTACCCTTGGGAAGGTATGGTTAGAGTTTTTGATGGTGGGAGAGCTGCTGTTGATGATTGTCCGACAGATGTTACGATTGGAGTCAGTGATGGAGTTGACGGTGGCAGAATTGCTGGTGATGATGTTCCAAAAGATGTTACGAGTGGAGTCAGTGATTGAGCTGATGGCAGAGTTACTGATGGTGACTGTTCAACAGTTATAACAATTGGAGTCAGTGATGGAGTTGATGCTGGCAGAGTTGCTGATGATGATTGCTCTACCATTATTATTTCTGAAATAACTTCTGATTCTGGGAAAAGTGGTGAAGAAGACGACGAAGTATGTTCTATAACTGATTCTTCGCGATCGCAAATTACGTCATCTCGGGCATCTCTTCCGGCAATAATATTAGTAGATGTTCTTACAATCAAAAATAATTATTATTAAAAATAATGTAACTATTATAATTGTTTATATACCTCCTACTTCGGACATAGGGTTCTAAAAAACTTAATGAATCATAATATTCCCATCCACTGGTTCCATTATCTCCATCTGCTCCAGATGATGAATAAATTAGATTCCGTCTCTCTTTTGAGTAGCTATCTCGTAGTACTTTCCACCGACGTTGAACGATTTCAGCTAACAAACAAATGGTTAACAAATAATACAATATGTTCTATAATTTTATATATATTCTAAACAATATATTCAATATAATAATACAAATGATAATAATGTAAACAATATGCTTACCAGAGGTATTTAATTGCCTTCCTATGTCTTCCTATATTGCATTTTTCTTTTTAATATTTTTAAAATCTTTGCAAGATTTGTCATAAATGACTCGGTGATTCTCGATTAATTCGATTAATTTTCTATCATTCATAATTATTCTTTGTTTCGCTTTGAAAATCTAACCGATCTAACAACTAAATGTTGAATTTATTTTATATTTTTGACAGTTCACGAACATGTCGATAATACAGATTTTTATAGTAAAACTGAAACACTGAACTCTGATTGGCTAGCGTTAAAAAGTAAGGTAGAAAGATAAAAGTTGGTCAACTTTTGCGTTGTGTTACTTCTGCGGTTCTGCGTTGCGTTTCATTATAAAACGGTATATGCTGTCCCGTACATTTATATTTTGCGTTACCTTACTGCAACTGCGTTACTTCTTACGTTACTTCATTATAAATAGGCCTTTACTTTCATCCACAGTATATTTTTTTTAGTTTCACTTTATGTTCAGGTCCAACTTTATATTTGACTACACAGATATTTTTCTCTCGGCATAGATCTACATATACTACAGCAGATTCAATGAAAGAATCACGACCAGAACTTTAAAGTAAAATATATTATCAATTTATATATATACAGAGTGTCCCATTTAAGGTACGAATGCATTGGTATCTCGAGAACCGTAAGAGCTACGAGGTTGGTTAAATTAGACAAAAGTTGCCCCATTAGGAGGCTATTTTAATGGTGTTTTGTTATTTGCGAAAAAATCCATAGGTCACTAGATACAGGTGAAAATGTAAATTTCGCGATTTTCTTTTTTTGCTTATAACTTTGTTATATGAAATAATACGAGATTCTGGTTTGCACTTTCTTAAGGCACTTTTGTATGGTGAATTTGCAGAAGTACTCAATTTTTTTTTATATCTACCCATTTACGAGTTACTGATAGCAACTTTTATTTTTCATATGGAGGTCATATTAAGCTATGGCATTTTTAAATAGAGATTTTTTTTAGCTTTACAATGATATAAAACAATAATAATTTATTTTTATAATTAACAGAAAAATTAACAAAAATTGTTATTTATACCAAAATTAAATTAAAAAAAGGAAATCGAAGGCTGCTATGGAAACAACAAACAACAAAAAAGTGCAACAATTGAATTTCTGAATTTTACTTGACAATAGTAGATTATTACGAGTAATAAAAATGAATTTTTCTCGTTGGGAAAAATATGATATGTTGAGTTGTTACATTCGTTGTCAAAGTTCGTTTATTACTCGTAATAGTCTACTATTGTCAAGTAAAATTCAGAAATTCAATTGTTGCACTTTTTCGTTGTTCGTTGTTTCCATAGCAGCTTTCGATTTACTTTTTTCAATTTAATTTTAGTATAAATAACAATTTTTGTTAATTTTTCTGTTAATTATAAAAATAAATTATTATTGTTTTATATCATTATAAAGCTAAAAAAAATCTCTATTTAAAAATGCCATAGCTTAATATGACCTCCACATGAAAAATAAAAGTTGCTATCAGTAACTCGTAAATGGTTAGATATAAAAATTGTTTGAGTACTTCTGCAAATTCACCATACAAAAGTGCCTTAAGAAAGTGCAAATCAGAATCTCGTATTATTTCATATAACAAAGTTATAAGCAAAAAAAGAAAATCGCTAATTTTACATTTTCACCTGTATCTAGTGACCTATGCATTTTTTCTCAAATTACAAAACACCATTAAAATAGCCTCCTAATGGGGCAACTTTTGTCTAATTTAACCAACCTCGTAGCTCTTACGGTTCTCGAGATACCAATGCATTCGTACCTTAAATGGGACACCCTGTATATAGTTTCACTTTACATGAAGACACCTAAATAAATAGCTTATTAATGACGCAATCATGATTAATATTTTTTTAGTTATTAATTTTTTTTAAGGTCTAAATCCGGCCAACTATGATTAAAATAAAAATTAGTGTTTCAAATAAAGTCATATCAGCGATGAAGATAGAGCAAAAAAGTATTCAAGAAAGTTGTTGCTAATCACTAAAATACTCAAAATACGAAGTTTCGCTAAAAAAATTAATTTTGTAATTTTTCTGCATTTTTGTGTACTCAGTAAAATTTTGTTATCTTAAATATCAAGTGTGTAACACACAATCAAAACATGAGCAAATTCTGTTTATTCCTGACCCACTAAACAAAATTTAATCACATATATGTCGCAGCAACGTTCACATCACAAATGTGATTTCAATCTTTTGATATTTTAACATCACATAGCTATTTATGCGACTGCTAATGTCCGACTAATATCACAACATCGCAGTGATGTATCAACTCATTCATCTCTGTGACGTCGAATGTATGTTCTGCGATCTATCGTGGATATCTTGCGAATTCTAGGTTAACATCTAGTTAACATCTAATTAACATCGACATTATATAACAAGATGTTTCTTAGATATCGATTGTGACTGGCAATGTCCGACTAATATCACAACATCGCAGTGATGTATCAACTCTTTCATCTCTGTGACGTCGAACGTATGTTCTGCGATCTATCGTGGATATCTTGCGAATTCTAGGTTAACATCTAATTAACATCGACATTATATAACAAGATGTTTCTTAGATATCGATTGTGATGTCGTATCTACCACCCATGTGTTTATTATGGTAGCTGTATTACCAAATTTTTAATTGTGTCTTGCAACATTCTTTTGAATGATATCTTTAATATTTTTCTATTTAATATTTTTGTATAACGAAATATCAAGTCAAACAATAAACAAATCTTTACATAATAAAGGGATTCTTCCTCAAATAAAACAATATGTTTATTAACAAGATCTATTTATTAAATAAAAAATAATTTTTCTTTATTATATTATACGAGCCCTGTCCCATAAGTGTTTGCCCAGTTGCATAAAATCATTGAAATGACTTGTTTAAGCAAAAAATGAAAACACCTACTTATTTATTTCCATTGAATTATAACTTAATGCCTTAAATACTGGAAATAACTGATCTACACTAACTAATGCAATTGGATGCAGCTTCTCCAGTTGAGCACAAGTATAAGAAATGTATTTTTTTTATAACTGGGCCAACACTTATGGGACAGGGCTCGTATATTAAAAATAAAAATATTCTCTAGGTGTGCATAATAATCTTCTCTATGGCACTATTTGTCGCGAATATTATTTCTGAAACAATTAATTAGAATTAATGTTTATACTTGCATATCTTTGTTTATACAAAGTAATCTGAAATAATTTTTGTGCATAGATATCAGTTTTACAATGAAATTGGAATTCATATATTTAAAGTCACTATATTAATATTAATTTTAATTTGAAGAGTACCGCTTTCATTATAAAATTAACATAAACATCAGTGGCGGCCCTAGCGGGGGGTCCAGGGGGGCACTTGCCCCCCTAAAATTTTCAGTAGCCCCCTGGTTGCCCCCCCCCCCCGACTTTTAGTGTCAATCTAAAAATTTTTGCTAGTAATATTGCTTTTAACATCTTAACATTTAAAAAAGACAGAAACACTGAAAGAAACACAAAAAACATTGTTATACAGCTTAATTTTTTTTCATCAATGCACATGTACCTAAAAATATCTATCTGCATTTAACCATGATTATCATTGGTGTTATAATAAACGCGCTGCCGAACTTGTCCAAACTTGTCAAATTAATTGTGCGAGTCCGATAGCGACGCAATGAACTTGTAATTACTTGTTAAGATTGTTCTATACTTTACTTACTCGTCCACGTGCATAGTTTAGCAAGTTCAAACATGTTTTACAAATTTTGGTATTTATACGAGTGATGAAAATCCCAATGCTCATTCGTTATTTTGTGGTCAAAGAGTAAAGTAAAAATAAATATGAAGCGCACAAATAATATTAAAAATTATTTTTTATCAGAATCAGATAAAAAAAATTAAAAACTGATACTTTCCTGCCTTCGACCAGTATCGGCAGTACAAGCAGTAATTTAGAAAATATATTAAAAACGAATGAAATGGTGACATCTTGTAACTTAAGTGCTACTGAAGAAAGTGATAATGAGTCTAGTTCTTGTGAAAATAAAACTAGTGAGGATGATATAAGTGATGATAATGAAACTGGCGTACATACCCCAACAGTGAGACCTGAACCAGAACAAACAATTCTTACTGTTTCTGGACCTAGCGACTTGTCACAGACTCCTGAAGAAGGACCACGTCAGCCGATACTATCGCAGTATCCAAAAGTTAAACAAGGTGAAAGAATGAGAAGCTTTAAATCAACGTGGTTTAAAAAATTTACATAGTTGGAGTATAGTGTTTTAAAAGACAGTGTTTTTTGTTTATACTGCCGATTTTTCCATGGTGTAAATCAAGCAAACATTTTTGTGAATGAAGGGTTTCGCAACTGGAAGAATGCACTTGATTCAAGAAAAGGACTAGTAAAACATGATAAATCTGAACAACATAAAATGTGTGTTATAAAATATATAAATTATATGAAATTAAAGAAACAGAAAACAAATATTGAACAAATGGTGAATGATCAATACCAAAATGAAATTAAAGAAAACAGACACTACATCAAAACTTTATGTGAGTGTTTATTATTTACATGTACGCAAGATATTGCTCAACGTGGTCATGATGAAAGTGTTTTAAGTTTAAATAAAGGTAATTTAAGAGAATTAATGTTACTGATAAGTAAACATGACACCATTGTACAAAAAAAGTTACAGGATAGTTCAAAGAATGCTAAATACCTACATCATGATATCCAAAATTTATTAATTTCTATTATGGCGACCATTGTACGTAAAAGAATTTCAGACGATGTAAAGGAATCAAATTTTTTTGCAATAATGTCTGACGAAACAAAAGACTTGAGTAAAGATGAACAAATAACTGTTATAGTCCGGTACTTGCATCAAAGTGCAATTCAGGAGAGGTTTTTAGGGTTTAAAAGTGCAAACCATAAATTAAATTTAGTTGTTGTTGATTGTTGCAAACATTTGAAAAAGTCGGCTATTTTTTTTCTAATCTTGAAAAATTATATACATATATGTCAAACTCTACAATTCATCCTCTATTTTTAAATACGCAAAAACAAATTTATCTTACAAAACAGGCTCGAGAATTAAAAAGGATATGTGATACGAGATGGACTGCTTAGTTCAGAGCATGCGAGACTGTTTTACAAACAATTGAATCTATTTTTGTAACATTAAACAATCTTATTTCTAAAACTGATGTAAAAAGGATAGAAGATGTGAAGCAAAAGGTTTACTTTTACAAATTGATAAAGAATTTAATGTTTTACTGCTTATTTTTATAAAAATTTCAAAACTAGTTACAACTGTATCTAATTATCTCCAATCCCCTGATATGAATTATGTAAAAGGTTTAAATTTAGTTCAAGAAACAATTAATGAATTTCAAAACTTACGAAACAATGATAATGAATGGAATTCTATGTGGAAATCTGCAAATAATATTTTTTTGTCTCTTGGTTTAGATAAAACCGATTTTTTTGACAAACCAAAATGAATGAAATCTATTCCAAAAAGGTTACAAGAGTTTATAGTAGATTGTGAAATAGATGATTCCGTATACATAGAAGTAAACAATGAGAAAGATGTTGTCAAACTTAAGTTATACGTCCCTATACCAGATAAAAGTATAATTGAATTAAAAGAAAGATTTACAAAAAATGATACTATTTTAAAATTCATTACAAGCTTTTGACCGCACAGATGATTTATTCCTCAATAAAATTCATTTAACTAAATTAGCAGAACATTATAACATAAGTTGTGATTGTTTAGACTCAGAAATAACGCTAGTTAAGAAACTTTTGTGTAGGGAGGAAAATAAAAATATTAAATCACTCATGGAGTTTCTGCCATTCGTTGAACAATATAAGCAAGCATTTGAATGCATTTATAATTTGGTAAAAATTTGTATTTTAATGCCTGTATCAACAGCTTCTTGTGAAAGATCATTTTCCTCTTTAAAAAGAATTAAAAGTTATTTAAGAACAAGAATGACAAATGAAAGATTAAACAACATTAGTATCTTAAGTGTAGAAAAAGACATATCAAAATTAATAGACCTTAATGAAGTTGTAGACAAATTTGCAAGTTTAAATAAAAACCGAAGGATTAAATTAGTATAACTAAATCACTGCTGTGTTTTGTATTTATCATATTTTCTTTTAATTATATTAGAGAACATTTTTTGTTTTATTTTTAAAGAATATGCTTGTTTTTGTTTAATATTCATACAGTAGAATCTCCTACAGCACGCGCTAACTCGTTTCGTGTTGTAAAAGATTCGTGCAGTAGGAGACGCTCGACTGTATTATAGCACGTTACAGTAAGAAGCGCCGATTTTGTGTTATTTCACGTGTTATATGTGAGATTTTTGACGTGTTGTAATAGACTGATGTGAGTCGTAAATTTAGTTGGAGTGTTGTAGGAGAGCATGCTATAAAAGATTTTACTCTATATACTTATATTTGTTTGGTACCAAATAAATTTAATATTGACAACATTGTTATTTATTATTAAAATGATAAAAAATATATGCCCCCCTAATTTTCTTCCTGGTCCCTACTGGCCCCCTTAGATTTCAGAGCCTAGCGCCGCCACTGAACATGACCGTTTCCATAAATATGAACTTCTTCAGTTCATGTGAATAAAATTTTAAAGATGACTTTGTATAAAGTAAATATGGATAACAAGATTAGTTATAAAATATAACATTTTCATTACCTTATTTTCTCTATTGTACCTCTGGTTCGCATGTCGAAACCTAGTTTTAATATTTTCTTAAAACTCTATATCTTTCATAGAAGGAAAATTTAATTTCACGGATTCTGTAAAAATCATACACTATTATTAACAATTCTTATTTATTAATAACCATGAGACCAAATATTTATTTACCATATAATATTTTGATCAATTTGAGGTCTTTTAATGGGAATTTATTTTTTGCACCTATATATGAGCATAAATGGGCTATTTCATTTGTAAACATTTTAAGTAATGATCGTTCCAAGCAGTTTTTTATATTAGTACCTCCTATGAGACTTAGAATGTGCATCTGCAAAAAATTAGTATTTGTAAATATTTTCATTATTATGGAACAATCTAGCAATATTTACCAACTCTTTGTTAAATTCATACTCTGCTGTAGTATTTTCAGATCGTTCATTTGTAATACAAGCTAGTGATACTTTTTGTTCAATTCGGCTTGCAGAATGTTTTAATTTTTGAATGTCATCATAAATTTTTAGTAGGAGCGAAACATCTAAAAGGAAAATAAAACATATTTTAGTACATTAAAATACAAGTTTCATAAAACATGATTTTAGCGAACGAATTTTTGTTAGAAACGTGTATTTAATACTACTTTTTCTATTTTAGTTCTTTTGGAAAAAAATATTTAAAAATATTTGTTATTTCATTTTCTAATTATTTATAAATATTGATTAGGATTATTTATTTTTTTATTTGATTATTGGGAACAGTGATTGACATTTACTTATATTATTACTTCAACAATTAATTTTCTAAAAATGTGGTTACCAACCTAACATAAATTATGTTTGTGTTCTTTAAAGAAGTACTTTATGACATCCAAATGAGTTTCATAAAGTGCACATTAAACAACCAAAAACGAAAAAATAATTTAAGACTAGTTATGTAATAAAATGTTTAAAATTTACCTTCCAGTACTAGACTACTATCCAAAACTACTGGTATTGATTCGGAAATTGATAAAAGCTCGTTTTCATTAGTGGTGATATTTGACTCCGCAGGAATTTCTTTTGTGGAAGCAGGTATTTGTGATTCTGATAACGATGGAGGAGGTATCATATTTGTATTACTTTCTAAATCTAAAATTAAATTCTAAGTATTAGCGTCATAAACATTACCTATACATAATATTTATTACCACTAAAAGCAGATATATAATATTCCTCATCATTTACATCAAGAAATTCTAAAAATAATACATAGCATTCATTAATATATATATATATATATATATATATATATATATATATATATATATATATATATATATATATATATATATATATATATATATATATATATAGTCCATTTCCCTTCTACTGTGAAGTGTAGGGATTTTTTGTTCTATTCGTGCACAAACTTTGTCCACTGTTTTCTGTCTCTTGCGCACTGTTTTGCATCAGTTATTGACATGCCTTTCTTCTCCAGTAGTTTCTTCATTATTTATTTATTTATTTACTTAAGAAAAACTATCCTACAGGACAAGCCCAAAACGGATAGTGGTACAAAAAATACAATACGAGATAAAAAAAAAACATTACGAATTTAAAGTATTGCGCAAAAGTTTGTAATTCAAGCGAAATATGTCTAAATCAGAAAATGTCTTATTGTAAAGAGCACACATACGGAAAAGTGGGGAAGACATGAGCAGATTGGTACGGGAGATAAAAAGTGGAGGAGAAGCGAGTAGAGATAGAGGGGGCGTGGAAATTTAGTAGAGCAAGACAGCAGGGATCATCGATTTTCCGGCGTTCCAAAAGGCTCTTTACATCAAACATGCTTAATAAGGCTGAATAAGGCATATTTCTTTCTGGGTAAGATTTATTAATTTTAAAATAAATAAATTTAAGAATTTTTTTTTAACTGATTCCAGCAAATCTTGGTGAGTCTCGTAAACAGGATTCCAAATTATGCTGCAATATTCCAATTTGGATCTAATAAATGAATAAAATAGTGTAAAAACAGCAGAAATATTATTGAAATCTCGAGTATTGCTGATTACGAAACCCAACATACGCATAGCTGAATTGTGAACATCACGAATATGAGGCACAAATGATAGAGTAGGGTCAAATTTGACACCTAGATCTTTAACTACTGTAGATCTTTGCAAGGTTATATTATTCAGTGAATATTTAAATGAAAAAGATGTCATTTTCCTAGTGAATGTCATAACTGTACATTTCTTTATATTAAGATGGAGGTTATTTAAAGAACACCAATTAAATAGGCTATTCAGATCATACTGAAGCAGAAGGCAATCAGCTGGGGAAGAAATGGTATAAAAAATTTTCATATCATCGGCAAAGAGTAGTTTATCACAATGCAACGCACTCGTAACATCATTTATGAAAATTAGAAAAAGTAGTGGTCCAAGGTTAGAGCCTTGAGGTACACCGGAAGTGGCGAGAAAATGAGAAAAATTAGTATTGAGATACTGAACGAAGAGTTGACGATTCTGTAAGTAGGAAGAGATGAGAGTAATAAGGGGAGTAGAAAAAGAAAAGGTACACAGTTTGCGGACCAAAATATTGTGATCTATACGGTCAAAGGCCTTAGCAAAATCTGTACAAATGCAGTCAAGTTGGCCATTAGAGTCGAGTACAGTTGAATTTTTTTGCGTAAAATACATTAAGTTGGTCACTGTAGACCGCTTACTGATGAAGCCATGTTGACAAGGAGAAAACTGATGTTTAATTTTATCATAAACGCTGTTGTAAATAATTTTTTCAAATATTTTACTGAAATTTTACAACATGGCTATAGGTCGATAATTAGCAACATTGGAAACTTCTCCTGACTTAAAGAGTGGGGTTATTCTGGTGGTTTTCCAAACTTGGGGAAAAGTACAAGATTTAATACTAAGATTAAAAATATAAAATAGTGCCTTTGACAGAGGAAATGCACAATCTTTAATCAGCAAACTGGGTATATGGCCAGGGCCGCTGGAAAGAGAAGATTTTAGTGTATTAATAGCTGATTCGATGTCCTTTATGGAAATATGAGTAAGGTTAACAGAATCGTGAGAAAGTGGTGTAGGTGTAGAAAGAGAAGAAAGAGGACTATTAGAAGATGAATAAGCTGATTGGAAGAAAGAAGCAAAAGCATTAGAAATGGCTTTAGGAGCCATATATGTGTTATCATTATATTGCATAGTACTAGGATATTTAGACATATTTCGCTTGGAATTAATATAATTCCAAAACTTTTTAGGGTCGGTTGAGATAGAGTTCTCACACGTCTCCACATATTCAGCATATGATCTTTTGATTAAAGTTTTAAGTTCAGATCTTAAGGTATGAAATTTAGTTACATATGTTTCATTATGTGGAAACCGAGAGAGCAGTTTTCTGACGCGAATCTTAGCATGTAGTTTCTTAATAATAGCTTTATTAAACCAAGGAGGAAATTTTTTAGTAGAGACATTAGAAAGAGGAACACACTGATCAAAAAACGAGTAAATGGTACTATAAAAGAACTTGCAAGCAAGATTAACGTCGGAAAAATTACTCAAACACGGCCAATCAAATTGCTCTATAAGTTGGTATAATTTTACATAATTAGCTTTTCTGAAATTATAATTGCGAAATAAAGCAGTATGTGACTTAGAGATAAATGAATCACTAAATTCAAAAGCAATATTAAGAGCTGGGTGATGGCGTGGATATTCAACATCAAATAATAATTCTGAGGAACGTGATATTGTACATTTATGATTAGAAATAATCAAATCTAATAGTTTATTGTTCAAGTTAACAATGTTATTGAATTGTGTAGCATCAAAAAATTCCAGCATACTAGTGAGTTTATCAACCTTAGGGGACTCAAGGCTAGAAGCATATTCGGGGATGTTAAAATCACCCGTTATTAAAAAATTACTGTTGTTGAGAAATGGTAAAGTTTCAAAAAAGTCACATACTGAAGCATAAGAACATACAGGTTGCGCTGGTGGTATGTACAAAACAAATATATAAAAATGAGTATTGTTACGAGAAATTTTGGAACACACAATATCAATGTTAGAAGGTAAAATGTCTTTGAATTCACTGAGATCCACTAGCGATGAGGAGATATTGTTTTTTATAAGTAAAAGAGCACCGCCGCCTCTGGATAGTTTTCATGCAGCGAAATCACGGTCACTTCTGTATACACTAAACAAGTTAGAACCAAGTTCTGCATCGTAAACACTGTCAGTGAGCCATGTTTCTGTGAGTGCGATGACATCAAAATCGACAGATGAGTTTATGGACTGAAAGTGATTTAGTTTAGTTTAGGCCTTGGATGTTTTGATAATAACATAGCAACGGACGTGTGGTGATTGCGGACTTGATTCAGACTTTGATTGCTATTGTGGCCCAACAATATTAACTTTAAATCGTTTCAAAATTTCAAGGTAAGCATGACAATTTTTATTCCAAACATCATGTGCTACGTCTAGTTTAGTTTTGTGAAGTTCATTAAATCTGATACAATTTATGCACTTGAACACAGTGGTGTTACAGGTTTTGGAACTATGATTCGCAGTACATTTTCCACAAATTTCCTCAGATTTAACACATTGGGTGATAGTGTGGTGGAACCAACAACATTTAAAGCATCTGCGTAACACAATGGCATCATAAACTGTACACAGATCAAAGCCGATAAATAGTTTTTGAGCACTAAGTAGTTTCTTGTATGTTGTAACGTCAGTTTGGACAAGAGCTTGAAAAATATTCTGATTACGTTTTGTGGGACTAATATCAAGAATTTCACAATTATAACCAGAAATAAAAAGGGATTTGTTCTGGTGTAGTAAGTGCTCAATGAAAGTCTCTTTAGTGAAGGACTCAGTCATGCCAGTAATGCGAATTCTGGGATCAAGAGCAGGTAATTGTTTCACCTCATACTTGCTATTCAAATTGTCCGTAATTATTTCTTTCAGCTTATCAGATTGATCAGATGAAATGATGAGGGCACCTTTACTAGCTTGACGGACGGAATTAATTGTAATATTAGAGGCCACAGGATTCGCTGATTTAAACAGATCGGACTTGGTGACGGCGGGCAGTTGAGAAGCATCCTTTGGTTGTAGAAGAACTGGAGGTTTCGGAGCAGGTTTGGCAACAGCTGCAGCGAAGGTGGACTCGGAACTGGATGGCGACGAGATATTGCCATTTTGAAATTTGGATGAAATTTCCTGAAGAAGCTCTGTTTTAAGACTGGATATATTTGTCGCGATCAAGGAGGAAATATCATTTTTAATATTGGACAGAAGATTGCTAACGTGGACTCAAGGTTAGATAAATTCTCTTGAATATTGGTAAAAAGTTTCTTAATATCAGTCTCTTTAGTGCGGTCGATAATAAAACAATTAACTTTGCATGTGGGGCAAAGGAAGAAAATAGATCGTGATTTGTCAAGGATGCGGCCTTCTTCATCGGTAAAATTCACACATGTAGGATGGAATGATTGTCCACAAGTACCCTCGCAACCTAATAGGCAGTCCGATCTACGCTTGCACTTCCCACACTTATTATTCATAGTTCATATTTTGGGAGCACAACAGCGAAAAGGTCAGTGACTCTTTGGTTAATTAAGCAGGTGAAGGTTCGCACAAAGTGGCAGGCCAAGGATTAAAATAGTCTTAAATTAAGTAGATAAAAAACGATACAAATATATTTAAAACTGGAACACGATACAAATATATTTAAAACTGGAACACTACGATGACTAGTTCACTTGAAAATTATATCACAGTAAAGCTTACACAGAGACGCACATGTTGATAATAAATTAAACACAGAAACTAAAAAAATAACCACTATAAAAGTGAAAAATGTCGGAGAATAAAAACTGTGACTGCCCACTACAACTGCACACTTATATGTTATGCTGTCCCAGTCATCCTTTGGTCCTTTGGTCTTCCTCGGTTCCTCTTCACGATTGTTCTTGATGTCCAGATCTTCTTGGCCGGTTTGATATCTTTCATTCTTATAAGATGACCCCACCAGCTCAGTTGTCTTTGTCTTGTTCAATAAATTCTAGCATATGCTTGCTTTCCAGTTCTTCTCGTATATCTTTGTTCTTTATTTTATCCATCCTTCTGACTCCTTTAACTCTTCGCAGGTATTTCATTTCCAAAGCCTGGATTTTACTTTTTATTCGCCTTGGCATTACCCAGGATTCACACCCATATGTTAAAATTGATCTGAATATGGTGTTACATATAGTCATTTTTGTTCTTTTGTTAATTTCTTTCTTGCCAATAAAGCTATTTTTCATGGAATGGAACATTTTCGATGTTTTTTCTATTCTTCTGTTAATGTCTTGTTCTTGGGATCCGTCATTGCTTATAATTACTCCCAGGTATTCAAATACTTGGACTTGTTCTATTTCTTCATTGTTTATGCAGATGTTCATTGTTGTTTCTTAATTTGCTACCGCCATAACTTTTGTTTTCTTTGTGTTTATCTTCATTCCATGTATCAATAATTTTTCATTCCATACATTAACCCGGCAGTGGGCAGGTGAAAAAAATTACAAATTTTGGCAGGTGCGGTGTGACAAACCCCAATTTAATCTTAATTTTATAAAACATCCGGTAATTTTTTTTTAGATATTAT
This sequence comes from Ophonus ardosiacus, assembly GCA_943142095.1. Lineage (NCBI taxonomy): Eukaryota > Metazoa > Arthropoda > Insecta > Coleoptera > Carabidae > Ophonus > Ophonus ardosiacus. The sequence continues at coordinate 19,284,309 of OW964834.1, read as the reverse complement.
TATATTTGTTGGTGTTTTAGAAGTTCCTGGTTCAATGGAAATAAGAAACAATAATATTATTTCATTATTTATGTAAAAAAAAAAATAGAACTTATAAACACTCACCGAAAATATTCTTTGGCATTATATTATAAAAACCAAGAAATATATAAATATTACAAACAAAAATAAATAATAATAATAAGAGATTCTGTGCAGCGACCTTGCTTTGAATTTAATTTTTTGTGCGGCGGTTATTCATTGTTATCATCAAAAATTTTGTTTATTGACTTTCTCTTCAGTATCTGTTTCTTTCAACGTGGCCAATAAATGCGCCTGCTCTTTTTCAAAATATGATATACTACACTTAGAAAAACTAAATAAAATTTAGTAATATATAAAAGATATATAAAATGTACCTTGAAATTTCAAAATAAGTATATTCGTACATCAGAGATTTTATGTTACGTTTATAAACAGGTGGGGTTTAATACACCCCACGTCACTTTGATTTGATGATACTCTTTCTGCAATTTAGTTGAGACTGAATCCTGTTGCGTATTGACAGACCAATATATTTGCGAAAGGTAGATGGCTAGATGATTGTGTACGGCCGCTATTGCAAAAATGGCGGCAATTATAAAGTGACTGGGGTGTACCACACCCCACCTGCCCGCTGCCGGGTTAAGGTTGTTTTGTAGATTCGTTTCTGTGTTTGCAAATATAACAACATCGTCCGCAAAGGCACATTCTCCTATTCCAATTCGCTCCAGATTTCTGTGTCCTAAGTACATGTAGTTTTTTAATGTCTGGTTGGCATTCTTTTATGATTTCGTCCATGAACACTGTGAACAAAACTGGACTCATAACTCCACCTTGCCGCAGACCGCCTTTGGTTTCAAATAGTTCTGACTTTCTATTTTTACTGATCACATAGTTTACATTTTTGTGGTACAAACTTTTAATTGCTTCTAGTAACCTTTCATTCATTCCTCTTTGTTCTAAGATGTCCCATATTTTATGTCTTTGTACTCTGTCGAATGCCTTTTCTAGGTCTATGAAGGCCATGAATGCTTTCTTCTTGCTTAATAGAGTTCTTTGTATTATTTGTTTTATCGTAAAAATGTGATCTTGTACACTCCTTCCTTTTCGAAATCCGCTTTGTGCTTCTTCTAGTGATGGTTCTATTTTCTCCTTTAATCTTTTTTCTAGTATTTGCTCATACACTTTGTGAGCTGTACTTAACAGTGATATCCCTCTGTAGTTGTTGCAGTCGCGATTGTCACCCTTTTTATATATAGGCATGATCACAGCTATTTCCCAGTCTTCTGGGATTCTTTTTTCCCTCCATGCTTGAAAATGTTGTTTAACAATTCAGTACCTCTTTCCCCCATGTATTTCAGCATTTCTGCAGTTATTTTTATCGTGCCCGGGTGCTTTTCCATTTTTTAACGTTCTCAATGCTTCGATAGTTTCTTCCATTGTTATTTCATGTATGTTTCCATCATCTACTTCTGCGTGTGTTTGCGTTACTCTCTTCCTTTCTTCTTCTTCTTCTTCTACGTTTAGGAGTTGTGTAAAGTATTCTTTCCAACGATTCATTACCTGCGTCTCGTCTGTAATTAGCTTTCCATCTTTGTTCTTGATTCCGAAGTTTCTTGATCAGTTTCCGTTTCTAGTGTTTTTAGTGTTTTTTAGCATTGGGTTCTTTAAAGAAGTACTTTATGACATCCAAATAAGTTTCATAAAGTGCACATTAAACAACCAAAAAAGAAAAAATAATTTAAGACTAGGTATGTAATAAAATGTTTAAAATTTACCTTCTAGTACTAGACTACTATCCAAAACTACTGGTATTGATTCGGAAATTGATAAAAGCTCGTTTTCATTACTGGTGATATTTGACTCCGCAGGAATTTCTTTTGTGGAAGCAGGTATTTGTGATTCTGTTAACGATGGAGGAGGTGTCATATTTGTATTACTTTCTGAATCTAAAATTAAATTGTAAGGATTAGCGTCATAAACATTACCTATATATATAATATTTATTACCACTAAAAGCAGATATATAATATTCCTCATCATTTACATCAAGAAATTCTAAAAATAATACATAGCATTCATTAAAAAATATAAATAACATATTTTATTTCTTGTATATCTCTTAAAACATCTAATATAAATTATAATTTTACTTACTATTCATTAATTTTGACCATGTCTTTTTACTACATTGGTCCTTCTTACGTTTGCAATATTTGGAAGGATTTCTCATGTACAACTTATTTTTTCTATAATCTTCCTCAGTTGGAGACTCTGTATCTAAAATTTACAAATAATAATGTTACAAATTTTAAAATATATATTTAACTTTATTGTTTACCAGAATCATGGGCCTTAAATTTTCTTTTTCTCAAAATTCTTCCCATTTCTTCTTCATTAGTAAATGATATGATATCAAAAATTGCCCCTTCAGTTAATTTATCAATTTCTAAGGCTTTCAGAATTGGTAAAAAGAAGTCAAATGAGCAATCTAAACCACGTCTAATCAAGGTGGTTTTCAAAGAAATGACCTCTGCACTTACTATCGTCAAAAACGCGAGCAAACTACGCCAATTTGTGGAATTTAATAACATTTATATAAATCCTGATCGTACTCCATTACAACTGCAACAATTTAAACAACTTAAAGCTGATCTTGATGCCCGCAACTCCGATGGGAATAAGAAGTGGAAGATTTCGTACAAAAATGGGAACCCTATTATTATTATCGCAAAATCAATTTCGTTAAGTATTTATTATCAAAATTTTCAAGGACTTAGTATGAAACTCAATAAACTTTTTTCACTTTTACCGTGTATGGATTTTGATGTGTTAGTTTTCTCTGAATCATGGCTTAATTCTAGTGTATTAGATAGTGAATTATCAAATGGTGCCTATTTAGTCTATCGTAAAGATCGTAATCACCAGATGCTCAATACAACTCGTGGTGGTGGTGTAGTTGTAATGGTTAAAAATTGTTTTAAATCTGAAAATGTTTCTATTCATGTATTTAACCAGTTTTTGCCACCAGTAATCGATATGGTTTGTGTTAAAGTTTATCAAAATAACTCATTTATTTATGTATCTAGCATCTATATTCCCCCTGCCCTAAATTCTGAATTGTATGAACAATTATTCGAATTCTTCGAAACGTTCTCATTAGTAAATTGTAATAATTTCGTCATTGTTGGGGACTTTAATATACTAGAGTATGCTAACAAAATTTTTTCTGGGAATTGTGATAACAATCAATCAAGAATAATTCAAAAATTACAGAATTTATTGTCATTTTCTGAATCTAAGCAATATAATTATGTATATAATTCTCAGGCTAAATTACTTGACTTATTCTATATTTGAAAAAGTTTACGAGCATCATCCTATTCTAAATATAATTATTACTTTGCCCTATCAAGATAATTATTATAAGAATGTTTGTAGTAATAATGTCAAAGTTTATAATTTTAATAAAGCAAATTACTCTAAACTATACGATTTAATATTTAATTATAATTGGAATCAGTTTGCTTCATTCACTGATGTCAATGATGTTTGTAAACACTTGTATACAATACTGTATGGTTTTTTTGAAGAGTGCGTTCCTTATTCCTTTGTCAAAAGAAGCTCTTTTCCTCCATGGATTTCTAGTCCTACTCGTAAAGATATTAAAATGAAAAATCATTATTTGAAAATGTCCAGAAATATCCTCTTATTAAAACTTATCATAATCACTTCAGATATTTAAGAAGTAAAATTAAGCGTGATATTCATTACTCGTATAAACAATATACTCAGAAGTGTGAAAATAGTATTAATACTGATCCTAGCAAATTTTGGTGTTGTATAAATTCAAAACGTAATTGCTCAAATTATCCCAGTCCAATGTATATAAGTGATGACAAATTAACTACATCTCAAGAAATAGTGAATAGTTTTGCCAATTATTTTCACATTGTTTTATGCCACATACCACAAATGTGTCTATTACTACTAAAGTTGTTTCCTGTAATGAAATTAATCTTAATATTATTTCTGTTGATGAAATAATATTGGCAATAAGAAAGCTTAAATCCAATCTTACTGCAGGTCCAGACCTTGTTCCAAATATTGTAATTAAGGACTGTGCCTATTCGCTGTCCACAGTTTTGTTCCATATTTTTAATTTAGCATTAAAAACTAATACATTCCCTTGTTTGTGGAAGAATTCTAAAATTATACCTGTCTTTAAATCAGGTGATAAAAAAATTATCAATACTACTGGAACTTATTTTTAGTAATCACAACAAAGTTTTTATTTACCGTGTTTATTTTCCTCATATCTTGAAGATCGTAAGTTTTATGTTCAAATTAGTGGATGTAAGTCAAATTCTCTCATGGCAACATCAGGTGTACCTCAAGGGTCTAACCTTGGACCTCTTCTATTTCTTATGTTTATTGATGATATTTCGTCTGTTATTATTAACAACAAATGCCTTTTTGCAGATGATCTTAAAATATATCGGTCTATTATTCTTGTTGAAGATTGCATCTCCCTGCAGGAGGATTTAAATCATATTTTTGTGTGGTGTTCAAATAACAGATTAGAGTTAAACTGAAGTAAATGTAAAACAATATCTTTTTCGCGTAATCAATCAGTTATTCAATGTAACTATATAATTAATGACTTTAATCTTAATAGAGACAATCAAATAACAGACCTTGTTGTATTGTATGATGCAAAACTCACATTTAATCCACAGGTTAATTTATTTATTTATTTATTTATTTATTTATTTACAACCTCCCAACAGGATACAAAGTATCCCAATAACAGGGGGGTTGGATAAACCAATACATCACAGTAACAGTAATCATTTACTATCCAGTGTAAATAAGTTACTGGGTTTTATTATTAGAAATACACGAAATTTTCATAATATTTAAGTAATTTTTACTTTGTATTTTTCAATTATTCGTTCTAAAATGAAATACTGTGTGGTTATTTGGTATCCTATTTATAATGTTCATATTGCTGCTCTTGAAGCAGTTCAAAAGAAATTTTTAAAATATATTTACTTTAAAATTATGAATTACTATCCACCTCGAGACATATCATATAGTATTCTACTACTTTCTTTGTTTACAGAAGTGATTTCAGTCCGGTAAATGAAGTTTTACAGTATTACTATTTTTTACGGTACTATTGAATGCATGAAATGGGTTTTAAAATGATAAAATTTTCATATTATAATGATATAAAATCGTAAGTAATTTAATTCTTACCAAATGTGTTTGATAATCATCCCGTTTTCTTTTTAATCTTTATGCAATAATGGCATAACCAAAAAAATATTTTCATCTATTTCTATTTTAAATAAAACACTATAAATATTTACATATGACGTAGAAATGATTGAATTGCTTAATTCAATAACAATAAATGTATTTATTGAACTAGAAAGACAGGGTTTTGTGTAAAAATTTTCTTTTTTGAGAAACATTCTGCCACTAATAATTATGTCATCTGGAGCTTTGAGTATTTTTTCCACTTTCAAAATAGTATCATTTTGAAGTAGGCAACAGTTATTTCTAGGTGTAGTATTAATTTCCATGTGTTCAAAAATAAGCCTACTGTAATAAACATTATTCTCGCAAGGAGATGCTAAATATGGATATTTTTTTATCAGATTCTGGAATACAGTGGCTTTGATTTTCAAGAATCCTATATTTAGTAGTTCGGATATATTTTTTCAGTTGATATAAAAAATTCTCGAATGGGAAGGCGCTAAATGAATCAAGTGGTCCAATCTTAAAAGCATCATCAGTTCAATGTGTAGCATTAAGCACATTGTAAGATAAATAATCGGGACCGTATATGACTTTATACTTCTCAACAAAGAATACTAAAAGTTCTTTACTATAAGCAGCATGTTTCTGATAGTAAACTGGAGAACAGAGAATTCTAATTGCGACATGTAAAGCCATAAAATGTATATATTTGTCAGTATCTATATTATGTTTTAATAACTGTGAATTAATTTCTTGAAAAGTAACGCGACCATTCACATATACAGCTTCCTGTATACATTTGTGACACCCAAAATATCCGTTGTGATTCTTAACAGCCAATATAAAAGATTTTGCCGGCGCGTCGCAAATAGGGTTGCCAGGGCTTGAAATCGAAAAGCCAGTTACAAGCAGTAAAAAATCCTGATTTCTGTAAAAAAAAAAGTCCGGTCTTTTGCTCAAAATAAAACTCAGTAGATTATAATTATGTTTTATTAACTTTAATTACATTTTTTGCACAATATATTTTTATCCACTGGCAACAGCTTTCAAAAAGTTTGTTTTTGAAGAAATTTCACTATGAAATTCGGCACATGTTACATGTGTGAAGTTGTATTGTGTGAGTAATATTGCTCAATTGACTCAACTGTCAATCTTTTCCTTTCCTTCGTCCACTGCGAATTCATAAGTGAAAAAATTCGTTCCACATTTGCATTGTATGGCATAATAAAAAAAAAATACTGACATATCTTCAGTAATTCGGTAAAACGAGTGGTATAATTGCACGTATTGAAGAAAATTACGTACTGCTTTTCAGCTAGCTCGTCATAAAAATCACTGCTTTGTATTAAGAAAATTTTTTAATAGGCAAAATTCTTCAAATAGTTTAACATCGTCAATAATGTTTCCTTTGTTTCTCAGAAATACAATACAGTCTGTGATATTGTCAAATTGTAGCTCCAGATTTTGCTTTAATACCAACCATTCAAAGCATTTAAACGAGTGTAAAGGTTTTGTCCAAATATTTATGTAGTCTATGCATTCTTGATACATGCGTTTTATTTCAGTATTTATCTTGTTGCGTTCGTCTTCGTTAATTTTATATTTTTCAAAGAGATCTCGTACTTTTAAAGGAACGAAGTTATGTTCGATTCTTTGACTTAGTGACTCTATCGTTCTTTTCAAAGAACAAAGCACTTCGACTATTGAGTTTTTCTCCTTTTCCAGAGAAGCTATTTTTGAATGAAATATATCCATTAATGAATGAAGATAGAACAACTATATTTCGCTGGCATCGCTCTCAAAAAATTTTTTGATGAGAACTGGAGATTTATCTGTTGCTAAAAATAATTCTTTTAAAGCCATGTATAATTTTAGGATTCTTTCGATAGCTGGAAAAAGGCTAAGCCGAGGTGTCTTACTATGATACAGTAATTTTTCATAGTTAATTTCAACAAAATTGCACAATTCTTTCAAATTTTCAGTTCGTACAGTATAAACTGAAAAATGATTGAAAATATTCATCACTAAAGATTCTACGTCGAACTCCAACAAATCAGTAGCATGACGTATTGCATTATGAAGAATATGAGCTGGACAACCAACACCCACAATCTCTTGATCTAAGCTTTGATTCAGATGTGAGATTACATTGTTACGCATATTTCGTCCTACACCTCCGAAATTCACATTTGCGTTATCACCGGTGAAAGAGACGCATTTTTCTGTTAAATTGTACTTTTCAAGAGTCTTCAGTAAATGATTGGCAATGGTTATCGAAGTTTCGTTTTCTAAAGCTGACAACTCCAGCAATTTACTCTGCATTCCAGTTTTCCAATCAAAATATTGAATAATTATGGGAAATATTTTGTCAGGGTTGTGATTGCTGGCATCAATCGACAACCCCAAAAATACAATATCTTGTAGATTCTGTAGTAGCATTTCAATAGTATACGGTGCGATAACATTATTGATAATTGCTTCAGATTTCGTTCTCGCACATGCTAAGTTTCCGGTTAATTCGGAATCAGAAAATAGTTTTTTCAATAACGGCGAAGTGCAGTCCATGCTTTTATATGATTGATGGTGTTTTACCACGTGAAACGCAAGAGTGGCATCAACTGCACTCTGTTTTGTTTTTTATGCTTTTCGGTATTTATATGTTTTTCTGTCAGCAGCACCTTTGCACCCAATCGATACAAAAGAATCACAAATAGTACACTTAACTTCTTGTTCATTTCGTCCTTCTTTAAACGACGGATATTTTGCTCTTAGTATATGAGTGAATTTACAGCGTTTTTTACTCGAAGATGCCATTGTACGCAATACGCAACAAAAGTTGAAGACAAAAGACAATCGGCGAACGAGTGATCCAGTTGAAACTTGAAACGCGCACGCGCCGCGAGGCGCATGCGCGCGCACACACGCCCCGCCTCGCCTTGCCGCTCCCGCCCCGCATTTGTTACAATTGCGGCGGGAGTGGGAGGCGGGAAGTGCCGGCACTCACTTTGCACACCTGTGATTTATTGTGAGGCATAACAAAAAATCCGGTCTTGAATAAAATCCGGGTGGAGTCCGGTCGAAACTCTTAAAATCCGTTCTCGACCGGATTTATCCGGTCAGATGGTAAACTTAATCGCAAACAATGTTGCTTATTTTTACTTGTATTTTACAACTTGTGATGATCAAACCTGACTCCGAAATTCGCAAATATTCTTGCACAAAAGGCTGCAAAAACTGATTAATATGTGTGGGTTTTCTCGAACCATGATAAAGCCCTATAACGAAGGGGCTATTTGAAACTTATTTATTTGTGGCATATGCTAAAATTGGCCAAAATTGGCTTTTGGAACTTTTACACAATGGCAAACCGTCAATATTAAAATTTAAGTAGTAAGTAGTGTCAGGCAAAGCTGTATTGTTACAATGAGAAGAACTTTCAATTATAAATCTTAACCCATTTTCTATACCAAAATGACAGTAATAACCAGGTTCAACAGATATTATATTGTAATGAAAATTTGTACGAAATAATGTTCTGGAGTCCACTGGCAGTTCTTCGTGCTGTGGTTTCAAAATACGTAACAAAACAGTCAGCGCATTTTGTGTTATCCTATGGTAAACTGACCAGTTTGCCAATTTTTTACATAATGAGATAGAATGTGTTTTTGGACTATTATCGGATATAAAATCAGTGTTTATAAAATCTCCTACAGAACTAAAAGTCTGAATCAAATTATTTTCGTTATATCTGTCATGTATTTTTAATTCACTAACATTATCACAACTCATCTCAGTATTTTTGTCGCTGTCATATTCTATATTAGACTTTTCATCTTTATTTACAGTAATTTCTTGTTTCATTTCATCTACATTTTCCCTGTAATTTATATTTGTATTTTTTGGTAAATGTTTTAAAACTAAAGATTTATTTTTTAAATTCGACGAAAATGGCGTTTAGATATTTCCTTAATATTTTTTTTTTCCTTCGAGTTAATACCTTTTGGCAAATAATTACAGCTAAATATACACGCTCAAACTATTAATTTGAATATTATACTTACTAATTTATCTGATACAGGGTTCACTGATAGCTCGCTTTCTTTGTTTTTCGGATTCTCCAGACCTTTCGATGCATGTTCTTCATCATTCATAATATCGAAAATCACTGATGATTGCGACATCTAAAATTGCATATTGGTAAAGGAATACATTTTGTACAAAATCGTTTATTTTTGTGCCGCCTTTTTATTTATTTACTGGCAAAATAACTTGAAGGGCACTGATAATTTTATTTCCAAATGACTACAAAATAAAATAAATAATTTTACTAATATAAACGCATTTCCCAAAATTTCGCACACAGTGTGTATATCATAAGATAAAACATTACATTCAATTCTATAAAATTACAGAAAAGATATAAATGTTTGGTATCTTTAGAGACGAATAAATGATTTACACTTACCTCTGACTAATTTTTCACGTGCCTAATCAAATAAACTGTACTTGTATACTGCACACACGTATTTAATTATTACGTGTTACGTCGTTACTTATTCTCTAGTAAATCCCCGACTTGGAGATATAAAAGAAAGATAACATTTTCAACATAGCTACAAGGTTACGCATTGCGCAAGCGTCTACCTTTAAAAACATCTATGTGACATCACAATTTGTGACAGCAAAAACATCACAAAAACAAGATCTATGTAACGTTACATTTTTTTTATGAATATGACTGAACAAATGCGATATACATACGATAATAACTTTGTGACATTTCAAATATCAATACTATGTGACATCTCTTTAACGAATCATGATTGTAACAAATAAGATGTTTTTGGGAGCTTTCGGGACATCTCAGAGATGGATGTTGTTTAGTGGGGACGTATCAAACAACCCAGGAAACACAGATGTATATATTATTTACATTACAGTTTTGTAACAGCCGTTACTTTAACACGACTTGTAATATTATTTGTTTGTTACATGTTATTTACTTGTACAACGGGATGTCCGCCACAAACCTTATATACGTTATGTTTCATAAATATAATCTAGTGCTAATGGCATTTATATTTCAGTCATGTTTACGTAAAAGGTTAAGAGATATTTATTTTTTATATAACTGTGCTATACTCCGTTATACGCAGGTAATATAATTTTATATCAAGAATTAATATGCGATGTTATATTAAAACTATGTAATCCAGTAATGTTCATACTGCATCCACAAGGGTAAAAAGAGTTTTTGTAAAATGTGTAACATTTGAAATATACTTTATTCACAAAAAAGTATACAATATAATAAATAAAGAATGTACATAATAAAGGATGTGTGTAACATTTTAAAAATATTTTAGATACAAGAAAATTCGCACACTAATGATAAACAATATAAATAATATAGGTTATGCAATGCCATAAACTAAGTTAGTTTGTAGATCGATGTCACATATTTTATGAAAATAAGCAACGGTATGTACAGGATAGTTAAAGTTACTAATGGACATCATTTACAAATTCAAATTCAATAAAGAATGTGTGTAAAATTTTAAAAATACTTTAGTTACAAGAAAATTCACACAATAATGATAAATAATATAAATATAGGTTATACAATGCCATAAACTAAGTCAGTTTGTAGATCGATGTCACATATTTTATAACAATAATGAAAATAAGCAGCGGTATGTACAGCATAGTTAAAGTTACTAAAGGACTTCGTCCTACATTAGTGTATAACCAAGATCCAATATTGACATTTCACGGCCGCAGTTGAAACATAAAATTTATTTTTTACATGTTTCTGAAACTGTATCACATAACTATCAGTCATTTTTATAAGCTTGTATGAACATCTGTACTAGATTTTAAGCTAGAGATAAAACTTCAAATAGTCAATTATGAACAAGAAATACATTCTTATAAAATAGTGATTGGTATTCACCTTATAAATGAAAAATATTGAAATAGGTAAGTTATTGTTATATACAGAGTGTTCAAAAGAAGGGTAAAAAATTGTGGATACATACATTTCGATATGCTGATTCGAAATCAAAAAGATTTTTCCAAAATTTGGAAAATATTTTTTGTCACTGCCTGATACGAAATTTTTATTAAAAATAATTACGAATTAATTTATCTTTCTAGTCAACCATTCAACGTCAGTTATGTGATTAGATTATTCATTATTGTTAATTATTAAATTTGTCGGCAGGGCGCATTAAAAATGAACACTGCAAGGATTAAATAAATAATAACAAGTAATTGTCAGAATTTTGGTTCTTCTTGACTGAGAATCAGCACATCGAAATGTATATGACCTCAATTTTTTACCTTTCTTTTTAACACCTATATATTATTACAATAACTTATCTGTTTTAACTAAAATAAATTCATTCATTACTGAATAACAATTATTATCTTCTTGGACTGCAGCTGAAGCTAAATAGTTAGTATTTGTCTTAGGAAATTTTTGCAGTGGTGAAGTGGAGAATTCTAAAATAAATTTCGGATTAGCAAAATGGTACCGAATTTCATTAAATATACTACCTTCAATGCTACCGTTTGTGTCAGATGAGTATGTTTGTGGATAATATTTTGTTTTCACTATACGGCTTTCAGAACAAGTGGTGTAATCTGCCTCTTCTGCTTTTTCAATGCTTTCTCTGAAAAATTTTAGGAAATAAATTATATTAGAAAATAATACGATAAAATATTGTTTTGCTTACCACAGTAACAATCAATTTTAATTTCATATTTGTTCCATTTGCTGTTATCCAGTTTGTGGTTATTTCAGAGTAGGTTTCCATCTTTTAGAAAATACTATATAATAAATAATATATTGTAAAGTGACAAGAAATGAAAATGGGTACCACTTAAAATTAATTTACGCAAAATACCTGCAAAATACTATCAAATAAAATACGAAGTAAAGTATATTACTACATACATACATATACATACATATGTACCTACATAGTAAGATAAATCAAAATTAATCTACCTAATAATAGACTAATAGAGCATGTGATATACTGTCAATCACAATACTGACGTTAAAGCTTTCTTATAGAACCTGTATAATTCTGAAAACATGTACAAAATATTACTTGTATGATGTTAAATTAATATAACTGTGGTTGATATGACTAGTTTCATAAAATTAATGTTACGTTCTATTCAAACATAGTATTTTTGTTGTGGTTATTACATAAAAACTATATAAATTTGAAAACCTTTCTATATTATTACTTTTGTAATATGAAAATATTATAACTGCAAACTTATATAAATAATATTAATTAATATTATAGAATTAATATAAAAATATATAAATGATAAGTTTCTTAACGTAAGAAATACGAAATATATAAAAAAAGAGATCTATGATTTAACTTTTATGAAACAGTGGAATATAACATTGTACTGTGATTTATCCTTGATAGTTATATATCATGTATGTGTGTGTTTCCTGGGAATGTTCCATTGTTTTGATCGTGCTGCACACCTGATACTTGAAATAAGAATTTTTTCAATGAGTTTACACAAAAATGTAGAAAAATTACAAAATTAAAATTTTTCATCGAAATTTCGTATTTGGAGTATACTAATGAATTTTTATTTTAATCATAGTTGGCCGGTTTTAGACCTTAAAAAAAGTCATCCCTACAAGATATTAAACGTTATGGCCTCTATAACTGATAAAAGTTTTGTAATAATTGCGTTATTAATATACAATTTATTTAGGTATCATTATGTAAAGTGAAATACACTGTATATATATATAAATTATGCCACCCTACTGACTTATCAGAGTAAAACAAACAAGACCACACACTAAATATAAAAACAAACAAGACCACACAATAGACATAGACCTTTTCGCTTTGTTATGTTAAGAAATAGGATATAAGCTTAGACTTGTAACATATTGACGATTCTTGTTCGATATCTGCTGTAGGCAGTATCTCCGTTCTTTGTAACTTGTAGTTAAACAAAATTAAAGCTTTGTACTTAAAATTAAATAAAGTTTTTTTTATTATTCAAAGTGAATAAAATTATAATTGGCGCAGTCGGTAGGATGCCAAAAGGTCTCTAACGTGAAAACAAAATTTTCAAAACGTTTTAGACAAGAGAATTTTAATTCTCGTACATGGCATTCTAACAAACTTACGGCTTCAACACGAGCCCATCAGAGGTCTATTCATACGACCCATCTATAACGGACTGTTCGAAAAGACTACGATCACGGCACCCACGTCCAGTAACCAGGCCACGCAGAAAAGAAGTCTTGCTGTTCCGATCCAGATCACGACCTCCACTACGGCCTGAAGACTACAAGAAAGAAACAAGAAGAACCCGCATGGCAATGAGCGAAATCATAGCTTTAGTATTACTACTGTAAGTAATTTTTTCATTTTTTAACACAAGTCCGTCAAGTGAGGACAGTATCACAAGACATTTTTGTAAACACAGTCCAATCAAGCGAGGACAGTATCGCAAGACAAATATTATTTAATGTCAAATTCATTGTCAGACATTTCAGACGTAAATTCAGACAGTGAATATTCTTTGATCGAAAACGATCTCATATCTATAGAACTATTAAGTGAAACCCTCAATAAACTAAACCTAAACACAATGACTACCACCACTACACTCGGTGAAATTAAAACTCTTTGCGAACCAATTCCCATATACACGGGTGATGTAAAAAACCTCTACGCATATATTAAAGAATGCGAGGATGTAAAAGAAATTCTGGAAGCTAATTATGCATTAACTAACATACAAAAACATTTTGCATTTAGAATTTTCAAATCTAAGATACAGGGAAACGCACAATCAATTATTTCGGAAAATAACTTTGCTACATGGGATGAACTAAAAACACACTTGACTAGTAATTTCGAGGATAGATTAATACCCGAAACACTATTTTACAAAATAATAACATCTAAACCACAAGGAAATAACATTTATAAACATTTAAAAGAAATACAACAATTATTCCAAACATACAAAGGTAAAATCGAAACACAAGAGAAAGATAAGGAAAAAACTAAATTTTTAATTTCACAAAATCAAAAAATTGTTATCCATCACTTCATAGAAACTCTACCATACAACAACAGAGGCGCTTTTATTAATGCAAATCCTACTACCATGGAAGAATGTGAATCACTCCTAAATAACGAATTCAACTTTCTTATTCATCAATCTCCCATGAAAACTCCCGTACAAAATAAAAACCCTAATATTCAAAATTTTAAATTCGTACAACCCCCAGCCAAATTTCCTGGTCAACAATTCCCCAGTCAACCCATTAAATTTCAACCCAGAAACGCACAGTCAGCGAACCCAAACACAGGCAGAAATATGATTGCTAGACAAAACATACAAAATGCACAAAACACAAATCGCACATTCAGACCAACACCTATGTCCACACAAACAAGACAAACACTTAGCACACCCATGTCAGTACAGACCAGACAAAATTACAATATCGAAGAAAATCCTATAACAGAAAATGAAGACGAGGACGCACAGAGCTTCATAGACGAAAATGAAGTACAATACGAGACGGAAGAAAATGAAAATTTTCTAGAAGTCCCATACACAGACAACTACACGTAATGACATCAGACACAGGACACATTCCTATAATTGTACACGGACAATTTAAAATTCTTATAGACACTGGCTCAGATATAAACTTTATAAATTACAAATTGATTAACGAATTAAAATCAAAAAAAATCCCAAAACCTATAACCATTAGAACCGCGAACGGAAAGATAACAATTAAAGAAATGACAAAACTAAAATTAGGCGGAGTAGAATTTGACTTTTACATACACAATTTCCATATAGAATGTAATATATTGTTCGGAATAAATATATTGAAACAATTAGACGTAAAAATAAACTTTAAAAATGAAAATCTAATATTGTTAGGAAAAGAATACAGCTTCAAACACAAAAACAATAATGACATAGAAAACATGTTACAAATCAGAGACGGACATTTAGAATACGAAACAAAATATAAATTAAATATGCTTATAAAAAAAAACACAGATCTATTTCCGAAAGAAGGAGAAAAATTATCGCATACTAACGTTTTAAGACACAAAATAATTTTATCAGATGATATTCCTATTCACACAAAAAACTATAAACTTCCGCAAATTTACGAAAAGGACATAGAGGAACATATCGAAAAAATGCTCACAGAAAAAGTCATCAGAAAATCTTACTCTCCATATAATTCACCAATATGGATTGTACCAAAAAAAGCAGATGCTTCAGGTAAAGGTAAGACCAGGCTAGTAATAGACTTTCGGAAATTAAACGCAAAAACAAAGGAAGATAAATTTCCTATACCTAACATTGACACTTTGCTCGACAAAATAGGAAAACCAAAATTTTTCACTACATTAGACTTGCATAGCGGCTTCCATCAAATTGAAATGGAATCAAAAGACATAGAAAAAACTGCTTTCTCTACCCCGTCAGGACATTACGAATACGTAAGAATGCCCTTTGGATTGGTAAACGCCCCGGCAACCTTTCAGAGAATGATGAATTTAGCACTCGGTGAATTAGTCAACGATATATGTTTAGTGTATCTTGATGACATCATTATTTTCGGAAATACGGTGGAAGACCACATAGAAAATATACAAAGAGTCTTTGACAAATTAAGGCAAGCAAATTTAAAAATCCAAATAGACAAGAGTGAATTTTTTAAAAAAGAAGTCGAATATCTCGGTTTTGTAATATCAAAAGAAGGTCTTAAACCAAATAACAAAAAAATAGAAGCAATAGAAAAAATTCAAATCCCAAAAACCACTAAAGAAATTAAATCATTTCTCGGCAAACTATCATGGTACAGACGTTTCATCCCAAACTTTTCAAAATTGACTAAACCATTTACAAAAAATCTAAAAAAAGGCAGTAAAATAAATATCACAGACAAAGAATATCAGGAATGTTTCAAAAAATCTAAAGAATTAATGTCAAACCCCCCGATACTTGCTTTCCCGGATTTCGAGAAACTATTTATTCTAACTACCGATGCATCTGATTATGCAATGGGCGCAGTGTTATCCCAAAACCAGAACGGTCAAGAAAAACCACTATGCTACGCGAGTAAAACACTCAATCAGGCGGAAATAAATTATAGTACGATAGAGAAGGAGTTGAAAGCAATCGTCTGGGCAATCTCAAATTTTCATAACTACCTATTCGGCAGAAAATTCATAATTAGAACAGATCACAGACCACTAGTATGGCTTTTTAACATGCGAAACGCAAACCAAAAACTAATGCGATGGAAAATTGAACTCTCCGAATACAACTTTGAAATAGAATACATACAAGGAAAGACTAACAAAATTGCAGATTTTCTCAGTAGAATGAGAGAACCTTTCAAAATAAATTTCTTAAAAGGTGACGTGACCCACACTAATATATTTGCGCACTGCATTTCTAAAGACTTGAAATTTGGGAAAGGATTAGCAAAATTAATAGACGAAATGCATGACAGTAAAGACCACTGCACACAAAACAATCGCGACTCTAATATTATAATTCAAACACATAATGAAAAAACAATCTTCCACATAATGTCAAAGGAAAACTATTACGAAAAGTGTAATATAAAAATGTTAAAACAATCCTTGAAGGAACTCAGAGACTACTTAATAAAAAACGATTTATATGAAATAAATATACCCCATTTATCATGTGGCTTAGACAAATTAAATAAAGAGGAATTAATCAAAATTCTAAAATCTGTCTTCTCCGACACAAATATTCAAATTAATCTATATGAGTTAGAAACGAATCTTATGAACTCTAATCAGGATTTAGAATCCATATTGAATAGTAATACTAGCGGCACTAAACATTCAGATAACGAAAATCCAGTAAACGGTATAAAAATCTTAGAAAACAGAATTAACATTGCAAACAATCAAATAGTATTCGAAAGACATAATGAAAATAAGATTAACATAAAAAAATTATTCGATAATAAACAAAGACTAGAGGTTAAATTCAATGACAAGAACTTAGAAAAAGAAGTATTGGAATTCCTTAAATCTTATATTATACCTCATGTAAGATACTTTTGTATATTTAAAGACGAAAAATTACAAAGACAAATTAATGACATTATAAAAACAAATTTTGAACCTTTCTCCATTAATTTAATTAAAGTAGATCAAATGGTAGAAGATGTAGAAAATTTCGAAGAACAAGATGAAATAGTATATGCGTATCATTTCGGAAAAACAAATCACCGCGGAATTAAAGAAACTTATGATAAATTAAAAACAAAATACTACTGGCCCAAAATGATTAAAACCATCACAGATTTCATAAATAACTGCGAAATTTGTAAGACTTGTAAATACGATAGAAAACCCTCAAAATTAAATGATATATTCACAGAAACTCCAAACAAACCTTTCGACATAATAAACACGGACTTATTAACATTAGATGGACAGATATTCCTAACTATCCTAGATCAGTTTTCAAAACATGCAAAAATTTACTCCTTAAAAATCAAAACTGCTAAAGAAATAACCAACACTCTCCAAAATTACTTCCAAGAATATCAATACCCAAAGAAATTAATATGTGATCCAGGTAAAGAATTCGATAATATTACCTTAAAAACATTTTGCCACAATAATGAGATTAAATTACATATAACGAGTGCAAGTAATCCAAAATCCAATCAAATTGAAAGATTTCACTCCACTATAATTGAACATCTCAGAATTATATTCAAAAGAAATCCAAATAGTAAACTACGGGAAATATTACGAGACGCAATGCATGCTTATAACAATAGTATAAATAATACCACGCAATTAACCCCCAACGAAATTCTTTTTGGCAAAGATTACTCAAACACATACCCTATAAAGCTAACGACGCCCAAAGAACAATTAGTAGAATATCAGGAAAACAAAAAGAAAGAGAACAACAAAGTAAAAGAAAACATATTAGCGGATAAACGGAAAAGATTCAAACCAAATGCAAAGTCAAAACTTAAAAAAGGAGTTGCCTACCTAAAGCAAAACAGACGACTAATAACAAAATTCAAAAAACCTATCTACGAAAAGGTGAAAATTAACAAGATTGACGAGCACAACAAAACAGCTCACGTCATAGGGAAAAAAATAGAAAGAAAAGTCAAACTTGATAAACTAAAACAATAATATTGTTACAGAATCATAACCACGTCCGGTCAAACACTGGATACAGATAACAACGGAATAAACATAATAGAATTAAATGGCGCAAGGATCTTCGAAGATGAAGTATACGCTCATTACACCTATAAAACTGACAAGATATCAGACGCTTTTCAAATCATACAAGACCAAGTAACAAAACTTAAAGACAACACTCAGAACTTAACGAGACAATTCAAAACAGAAATAGATATGAAAAATCAACACGTACAAAAACATTTTTCAAAATTACAAACCAGAATAAACATTCTATTCCCACAACGAGTAAAAAGAGGCATATTAAATGGATTAGGATCAAATATTAAACAAATAACCGGAAACTTAGACAATAACGAAAAGGACATTATGACCAAATACTTGAAGAAATTAAAGAAAACACACATACTAACAATAATAATCAAAAGAAAATAACGTACCAATTAAATAACGCTACGAAAGTATATGACGAACAGTTTAAAGCCATTAAAGAAAATCAAGTTATAATCAATTCAAAGTTAAAAATGATTCAATCAGTGTTAAAAGAAAAATTTAATTGGGAAAATATATTCATAATCACAAACACTCTGGACTTAATAAATAATAACATAATAGAACTAGAAGAAATTATTAATAACATAGAAATAACACTTGCATTCTGCAGTACAAACACATTTCACACTTCACTTATCGAAAACGAGAACATAAAAGAACTCATAAACATTATAAAATAAAACACAGACATACGAGAGAACGATTATCTCAACTATCTAAACCTCATACACAGTTATTGTAAAGTTACTGACAATGAGTTACAATACCTCATTATAATCCCAAAATTCTCTAAGACCAAATATCCTATAAAACAAATTACACCCATACCCTATTTCTATGAGAATAGACTATTAGAATTCAACTTTATTAAACAGTTGATAATTAA
Source organism: Ophonus ardosiacus (assembly GCA_943142095.1). Lineage (NCBI taxonomy): Eukaryota > Metazoa > Arthropoda > Insecta > Coleoptera > Carabidae > Ophonus > Ophonus ardosiacus. The sequence goes on along the minus strand of OW964834.1, from coordinate 19,264,818 downwards.
AGTAGATAACCACAACTACATATGTGATAGACTAGTTGTTGTAAATTTTGAAAATTATTGCAAAACAAAATTTGAAACTATTGATACATGCTCAGAAACACTATTAGAAAAACATAATACACAAAATTGCGGATCACGAGAAATAAATGAGGAAAATCTCATAATACCAATAGAAAATTCGAACATAATATACGTAATACAAACAGACGGCACCCAAGAACTAAAATGTTCAACACAAAATATTATATTAAAAACAAAAGGAGTGTATAAACTCAGTGGACAGGATTGCCAAATAAACGGCAGAAAATTTAATAATCAATTGAAAAATAAACAAATTATATTAGATATTGAAAAACCCAATATGAAACAAACCCGACTAGACGAATTAAAAGATACTGAACTTAAAGACATTAAACTAAAAAACATGAATATGTTAGAATTACAAGAACTGATAAAATATACAAACATCCCACATCATAATTACCAATATGCTATTATTGTAATCCTACTATTAATAATTACTATATACCTTATTGTAAAGAATAGACTTATATTAAAGGAAAAACTCAAGAGGAAAAATAATAGAACTAAAGAAATAGAAATACCTCTTAAACCTATGGAGATATAAATCTATTCTAAAGGTACCCTGATAAGTACAAAACTTCGAGGGGAAGAATTATGCCACCCTACTGACTTATCAGAGTAAAACAAACAAGACCACACACTAAATATAAAAACAAACAAGACCACACAATAGACATAGACCTTTTCGCTTTGTTATGTTAAGAAATAGGATATAAGCTTAGACTTGTAACATATTGACGATTCTTGTTCGATATCTGCTGTAGGCAGTATCTCCGTTCTTTGTAACTTTTCAAAGTGAATAAAATTATAATTTATATATATATATATATATATATATATATATATATATATTTATTCGGTTTTTATATTTTACCTTAACTCTTTAACACCCCTTATTTCGGCAGCAGTAAAACAATCGTTCTCTGATATAAATTTAGCCACCATGAAGCCATCCACCTTCGGTAAATTGTCCGACTTAGCTTGAATATAATTTGAATTAGAGAGAAATGTCAGCGTCAAATGTCAAGATTTTTATTAACATGTGACAAACTATAGCCTACGCTTATTTATATAAATAACATGAATAAACGTAGGTGTAAGTGGTGGAAAAACTATTTTCCTATTGGCTATTAATGGCGTAATGTATGTACTTCCACGTCACATGAGTGGGGGTAGTTTTTCATGACTCCAATCTTTTTATTTAATTACTTACATACATAACAACAAATTATGAAAATAAAAATTATTATTGAGAAAAATATTGAATAAACTTTCATTTAAAATAGTTTTTAAAAAATGTGAAACAGGCTGATTATGTATTTTTAGTGAGCAACAAATGCCCTACATATAAAAAAATCTTGACAAGCAGATATAGAAGCCCGTCTCAAAACTAAGAATGACAGCTAGTAATCATGTAGGTACATAACTTATAAATGTCATAAATTTTAATTCAAAATTTCAAGATTTTCTAAGTTTTCTTTGTCACCAGAAATGTGGACTTTACTTAGCGAGTTAAATAAAACACATGGAATTGAAAAATTATGAAAATTGGAATGAAAGATGATGACATTTGACATCTGTATATAATTACTAGCTGTCATTCTGACACGGGCTCTTTTATCTGCTTGTCAAGAAAGTACAACAAAGTCACATGACTGCTAAATTAGTTTCCCAAGTAAACGTAGTAGTATATTGCGTCATTACATTTAATTTCTACCATACAAACTAAAGCAAACTTTAAATTCAGAGCTGTCAACAACTGCAACTGTCAATCACATTGGAAAAGATATACAGGGAAATATGTTCAAAATGACAAGTGTTTCCTTACCAACATAGCAAATATCAGCTTATAATTATTACCAACCTTACAGTTGATAACCAAATGCGACTATTACCGAATAGATAAATTTGTATTGAAAAACGTATTTTTACTACGATGGGGCACATCTATGCAACACCGTATCCCATCTGTATAGAAAAATGACACCATATTATAAGCCGTGAGGGACAAGGACTTATAGAGGGAGAGAGAACATGTAAATAACCGTGTTATACACATATACCTATTAACTAACAGTTATTAGGTATGGTTATACAGTGCGAGTTGGTTATCAATGGCCGCGTTTAGTACGTCATAACGTTGGCAGCGCTGAGCGCCGAAGATTGCCGAACGCAGGGAATGGAATCGTTATTCCATTGTGTTCGGTAAACTCCGGCGGCTAACGCTGCCAGCGCTGTGACTTGCTGAACACGGCCAATGTATATTTAATAAAAAATATTGTAATAAAATTGGAAGAAAGTGCTTTGTACTCAATTTTAAAAGTGGGTATACGTCAAATAAGGAGAAAGTGTCCGTTGTTTCCATCCCTAAGGACAAAAAATAAAATAATAAATGGAAACAGTTTATATCACAAAGTAACAATGTAAAGTTGCAAAGACTATGTGATGTGTTAGTTATATAGTACTTCACGAACTCAGCTGATTATATACCTCAGCCGCGTTCGTTATTTGCCTCATATAGACCTAATGACATTAATAACTATCAGTATTTTGTCATTATAAGAACATGTTAATTGATGCGCCAATATTTTGTGTAAAGATGAGCCTTCAAATAAAATCAATAGTAGGTTGTATGTTTTTGTTTTCACTTTGGTTGTACCGATTACACACTAGATGTTGGCGCGCTTATGTAAATAACCTAAAATATAGTTGTTGTGTAAAAAGGGCAAATCAAATAAAAGCGTTTATATGTTGTGCAATATTGCGTTTATTTTTAGCAATCCACAAAAACGCTGCGTAAACTAATAACAGGTTATGGGTCCAGGCCATGCCTAGACACAAATAAAAAGAAAAAAAGCTATTGCGAGGTTGCGATTGCGAACGACGAAGAGCAAAAATACGAGAAATTTTTTGTATGAAAAGTGAAACATAAAAACAACTATGGGCGACGATATAAGGCTGGAAAAATTAAATGCGACAAATTACTGGCATTGGAGTCGAAGAGCGAAATGAATAAATAATGTTGGTCAGCAATCGAGCCTGGTATGAGTGAAACACCAACAAACGAAGAATTACGAGCAAATGAAAAATCAGTTAGAATTTTAATGATGAGTATTGATGACAACGCACCAGATGATGTCGAAGATTGTGTAACAGCAAGAGAAATTTGGAATGGCCTGAAAGAAGCAAGACCTCAGTTCAACTCATAGGACGGTATGCTAGCTGTAAAAGAATGTTCGAATATAACGAAACGAGAAGATGAAACAATACTGCAGTATTTCACGAGACATAAACAAATTTTATTTAAAGTACGAGGTACAGGTATAGAATTTACAGATAAGCAATCAATCATATTTCTTCTAATGGGTTTGCCAGCCGAATATGAAACCTTTGCAAAAAGTTTTTTATTGGATGATAACAAGACGATGAAAACATTTAAAAATCAACTTCTCTAAAAGAAACCCGACTAATGAGTAATAATATAAACAGAGATATTAAAGTTATGAAAATTAATGGGCCAAATCCAAAATACGCAAATAAATTCGAAAAATACGAACGAACTGACACAAGCTGTCGGGGTGGATACCAACAAAAACAAGGACGTAGATTTACAAACAATGGTCCTAGACAAGCGAATAGCGAAGACGACAAATCCAATCAGCGGGGAAAAGGAAGTAACCAGGAGCGTGGACCGAGATGTTATAGATGTCAAGAGTATGGTCATATCGGTAAATACTGTCCTAAATTTGGTAACCATCAAAATAAATCAAATAACACAAGATCAGGTTCAGAAAAATCAACAAATTTAGTACTTGCAATGTATACAGAGAAAGAAGATAATACAAATGCGATAGAAAATGAAAAACAGTACATTCTGTACCATAAAAAGTGCAAGTATACGCAATGATACCTGGATTATTGATAGTGGAGCGACAGACCACATAACATGTCGCCGTGACAGATTCGTAACGTTTACTGAGCAGACATCATCAGTAGAAGTTGCTGGAGGTGGAAAATTAATGTCAAACGAATGTGGTGGTTCGACAATAGACTTTATGAACACATTTTACGTACCAAACCTTCATGGAAACTGTAAAATTGGCATATTCATATTCAAGCAGTGCGAAAACTAAAAACTTCGGCAGTTGAAATAGAAAGAAAATACACAAAAAAAAATCAGTTATGCGACATTTGTATAGAAGGGAAAATGAAGTCACTACCGTTTACCAAAACAAGCGAAACTCGAGCAACGGAACCATTACAGCGAATACATTCAGATGTGATGTGTGTTATTGATGTCAAAGTAAGTGTTTTAAAAAATCTGCTTACTTTGAATGCAGTTAAGACATTAAAAATATATTTGTATAAAAGCGCAGACAGTTATTTGTGTCTCCTGGGTTATTATGTAAATGGCGCTTGTGTCGTTTTGCCTTGAACGCGACGATATAGTAACCTTCACAGATAATCATACAAGATATACTGAAGTTTACCCTATGAATCACAAAACGTTGGAAAAATTTAATTTTTTTAAAGCATATGCCGAAAATTTACAAAAAAGAAAAATAGTAAAATTGCAAACAGACAACGGTAGATAATACATAAATACTGAATTCGACGAATATTTGCAAAACAAAGGGATAAGACACCAGTTAAATGTGACACATACGCCGCAACAAAACGGCTTGGCAGAAATGCTAAATCAAAAGCTGGTAAATATGGCGAGATGTATGTTTTTAGAAAGCGGCCTAACTTTAAGATTATGGTCTGAAACAATTTATTGTGCAATATACTTAAGAAACAGAACTCCAACGAAGGCCAACGATGGACAAATTCCGTATGAAATGTGGAAAGGAAAACCCTCAAATCTCAAACATTTACGAACTTTCTGATGTCGAGCATCGAAGAAGATTTCAAAAAAGCAGTCGAAGTTCAAACCAAGAAGTGAAGAAGGAATTATGATCGGATACTCAGAACAATCCAAAGCATATCGACTATGGAATCCGAAAAACCAGACAGTAGATATAGCGCGTGATGTCATATTTGAAGAAGAAATATTCCCGTCAAAATGAAGAAATAAAACATTGAATCAAACATATATGAAGATACAAAGAAAGGGATGACATTAACTTTTAACGAATTATGTGGTGAAAATAATAATGAAGAAGCGAAAAAGGAAAACCCAGATGTAGAAATAAACAACGTAGAAGAGAGAGAAGAAAGGGGAAGTGTAAGCGAGGAACAAACATCAGAAGAAACAGCACAATTAAACCAATCATTAAATCAACAAAATTTTCAAGAAAACAAAATATGAAACGATCTGTCGCAGACCCGTGTGTTTACTATGACCACCAACAAGAACTCATAGTGACCACATATGTAGATGACATAATGCTTTATGTATAAATTGAAGCAATTAATAAAATAAAAAAAGCACTAGGAAAGGAATATAAGACACGAGACTTAGGAGACGTACGATACGCTCAGTCTATACGAGTTACAAAGCCCGATACAGGATGTATCCTAGATCAAACAGCATACGTTGAAGAAATACTAAAAGAATTTCAAATGCAAGATTGTCGACCGGTACTAACGCCGTTAGCAACAGGAGAGAAATTGGAAGCTGCGAATGAAGACAAGTTAGATGAAGCAAATGCATCGAGATATAGGACACTAATAGGAAGCACATTATATTTGGCAACAGGTACAAGGCCAGATTTGGCATATCCTACGACAAATCCTCAGTTTAACCACAATCCATCACAAGCCCATTGGCGAGCTGCAAAACATCTTTTAAGATTCCTAAGAGGTACCAAAACCAAATGATTGGAATTTAAAAATTCTGAAGAAAAAATTATGATGTACACCGATGCTGACTGGGGATCGGACATAACAGATCGAAAATCTTATAGTGGTTTCATAACAACTTTCGCAGGAGCTGCAGTAAATTGACATAACATAAAGCAACGAACCATCGCTTTAAGCACCGTTGAAGTAGAGTTTGTAGCTCTAAGCGAAGCCGTACGTGAAGCGAAATGGATAAACAATCTTTTAGAAGAGATGGGACATACAAAATTCGTGGAACGTCCTATCATTATCCATATTGATAATCAAGGAGCTAAGAAATTAGCAGAAAATAGAACATTTTCAGAAAGAACTAAACACATCGCATTGAAAATATTCTTTGTTCAAGACGAAATTGAAGAAGGAAATATCAATCTGCAATATGTACCCACCAACGAAAATGTTGCGGACTGCATGACCAAGTTAATTGAAGGAAAACAACTCAGAGGACAATATGGAGTTCTTGGACTCAAGGACTAGGGGGGGGGGGGTCAGTATTTTGTCATTATAAGAACATGTTAATTGATACGCCAATATTTTGTGTAAAGGTGAGCCTTCAAATACAATCAATAGTAGGTTTGTTTTTGTTTTCACGTTGGTTGCACCGATTACACACTAGATGTTGGCGCGCTTATGTAGATAACCTAAAATATAGTTGTTGTGTGAAAAGGGCAAATCAAATAAAAGCGTTTATATGTTGTGCAATATTGCGTTTATTTTTAGCAATCCACAAAAACTCTGCATAAACGAATAACAATAACAAGTAAGCGAAAGAACTTATACATAAAATTTTCAGATTCATAATTATATTCAGTAGAGTTTGAAACCAAAAACCTTGAAAAAATCAAACACTTTCAATTATGGACTATAATACTAAGTTGTTACACCCGAAAAGGGCTATTGGAACTCATTAAAATAACTTTGCTTAGTTTCAATTTTTTATTTGGTGCCTCAGATCGTAGTTATTGGAGTTCTTTTGTTTTTCGAAAAATCGTCATAACTCCCTTATTTTCAGGACTACTGATTTTTTTTTTCGAAATTACCTTTCGGCTTTCTAAAACATTTGCATTAACAACCTATCTTTTATTTTTTCAAATGACAAATAGTGGTCGATCAAAATTTTGAAAACAAGATATTTTGATAACCACTCCATCGATTTTCGAAGGTAAGACATTTATAAAATCCTTAATCTTTCTACTACAACATTTGTCAGAAACATTTTGTTCAATCTATCCAAAAAAAGTGTTTATTCATTTACTTGACTTATAGATAAGTATTAACAAACTTTTAAAAAAGCCATTTAACAATGAAACAAAAGGTTAAGTTTGACTTGACAAGTACACTATGATATATTTACAAAAAGATATCAAAGTGAAGCACACGGTCCTTGAGAAAGTTTCCGTTGTTGCGAATGGTGGCCATTTTGAAAATGTATTACAAATAGTGCTTGAGTGTCTGGTTGCGAAACTGGGGAACCGGGTTCGATCTCGACTGACGCTAAATATTTCGAATTTTAAATGACACAAAAGTGACCCCTATGGTGCACTCTCCACGCCAGCAATGAGTGCCCGTGAGGTGCCGCCTGGTAAGCGCCCGCACGATACAAATATGTCATCATCATTACCGATATCTGCGATAAAGCAGATTGTGACACACTGAGAAATGGGTAATATGCCGTGATGATAAATATATTTTAATTTTTTTTTTTATTTAATACTTATCTTAAAGACTTGTTTTGGTTTCATTGAAAAAAATGTTCAGGACAAATGTTGTAGTAGATAGTTCAAGGATTTTATAAATGTTTTGCTTCCGAAAATCGATGTAATGGTTATTAAAAAAATCTTGTTTTGAAATTTTTGATCGATTGTCATTTTATCATTTGAAAAAATAAAAACCAATTATAAATGCAAATATTTTAGAGAACAGAAAGGTAAATCTGAATTATTTTTTTTTCAATAATCCTTATAATAAGGGAGTTATGACGATATTTCGAAAAGCAAAAGAACTCCAATAACTACAAACCGGGGCACCAAATCGAAAATTGGAACTAAAAAAAGTTGTTTGTTTTAATAAGTTCTAACAATTCTAACTGCCATATTCGGGTATAACGACTAACACCACACAAATAGTGATGTAATTCAAATTCAAACAATAAATTGCTAGTTGATGACGTACAATGATTTAATAAATTGAAGTTTGGGAATTAACATGTTGAATGTTTCATAAGGAGAAATAGGCAGTTCCATTAATTGAGGTAACGTCATTTTACAATTTTATTGAACATTATTTGGACGTTTTGAAACATAAATTTGTCCATCATCAGTATAAAAGTAATTTAAGTAATACATACAATAAATATAAATAGAGTGCATTTATTCTAAATCTTAACAAACTCAATTCAAATCTTCAACTGCCGTCCACGTTCTATCAAGAGCCATAACAAAAAACTTGATAAAAGAAATACATGTTAATACCAGGACAGCAAGAGTAGCACTGTGCTAAATAAATCTGAATTTGGTTGTACAATAATGCAAAACATTTACAAAAGATACATATTATGTTACATATGAATTATTTATTGAAAAATTATACATAATATTGGAACAATTGGAATCTCCTGTTCCAGCGGCATCAAATTGAATTAAAATAATAAGATAAATTGTCAAAGCTGCAGTTATCTGTAAATAAATTAAATTGGTATGTAATACGAATAGATGTTTTACTAAGAATTTTTGGGAAGGTGTACGCACAATTTTTCTAATAAAATATGTTTTTTGGAGCAAAATATATATTCAAGTACATTTATATAATCTTTTTCTTGCAAGGAAAACTTGTTTTGCAATTATTTATTTTTTCATGTTCCCTGTTAGCGAACATGATCTAAATTAGTAAGTTTAAATCAAGACTATTTTTTATAAATAAAATAAAATGTAGTTTCAAAATGCATAGACCTAACCAGGGCATCGAACCCGAACCTGAACCGAACCAAAACCGGAACCAAATCGTAACATTTTAGCGAACCCAAACCCAGAACTGAACCTCAGATATATTTTTCAATTAAACACGAGTCGGAACCAAACCGGATATTAAAATTCGGGTTCAGGGTTCAACTCCGGTTCAGGTTTGTTGTCATTTCGAATAGGAAGCGTAATCGCAATATAGCGCATAATCGACGCCTTTGGCGTCTGCGTTGCTGCCTGTGTTGACTTTTCGTGAAAATTGTGTTCTTGTCTTGTCTTGCGTAAATACATAAAGATTGCTATTCCAAAAGCATTAATTCAATTTTCATTAAGTCGAATCGAACCTGTACCTAATACCTGAACCCGGAAAAAACCGCAAATTTTATTAAGGTTTGAACGAGAACCGCACACGAACCGATTTCGTAAACAACAAATTAAACTGAACCTGAACCGCAACCAGTTAATGGCGGATTCGATGCCCTGGTCCTAACATATACCTGGTATAAACCAGGTGAGAATAACTATAAATTAGATTGACATGGTATAATAACGGTAGTGAAAATATTTTGACTTTTAATTAATTATTTCGAATATAGGAATAATAAAGGCAAGCAACATATTTTGTAGTCCAATATTATGCACAAAATTTAATTTCAACAAACTATACGTAACGAAATGTTTATTTTTAATATATACCGGGTGTCTACTTGAAATCCGTAATATAGGGAATACAATGTTATTTTTTTCATTTTGCTATAGTTACTGACCTATTGAATTTGGAGAAAAGTGAATAAAAAGTTGTTCAGAATTAAAATCTACACAATATGAGGCTAAAATTAATTACATTTTTATTTTATGACAAAAACGCAAATTAAAATTCGTAATTTACAGCAAATTTTAGAGTGCATTGAATTAATAATGATTAATTTTTTTATTTGACAGATCTCATAATGCCACTCTTGTCAATAAATAATCCGTACTAATATAATAAATGCGAAAGTAAGTCTGTCTGTCTGTTACGTTTTCACCCCTAAACCGCTGGACCAATTTTTATGAATTTTGGTATTGAGATAGATTGGAACTTGGAGAAGGACATAGGCTACCTTTCGTCGTGAAAATAAAACTTCAAGGGGGTGAAATAAGGGATAAAAGTTTGTTTGGAGAACCCATCATTTGTCAAGTTAGGGATATAAAAATTCATATTTGTGTTTTTGATAAGAAATAATGAGTGTTTTAACCGTTCCGTTGGCAGATTTTCGATATTTGTCGGAGAGATAGCTTGCATCATATGTACATAAGTAAAAGTACCTGAGACATATATAAATGTGAAAAATTTCTGGTACACTTGTGGCTAATCGTTATTCCAGCTTTACCCGTGCGAAGCCGGGGCGGGTCGGCTAGTTTTATATAATTATTAAAAGTATAATTAAAGATAAAAATAAAGTAGAAAATGATTCATGAATGGTATATTATTTTAACATTCCGAATTAATTATAATAATATGTCAAATAAAGACAAATAAACATCAGTAATGCAATGGCACTCTGAAATATGCTGTAAATTGCGAATTTTAATTTGAGTTTTTTTTTCGTAAAATAAAAAGAAATTGTTATTAAATTTAGTTCCATATTGTGTAGTTTTTAATTCTGAACAACTTTTTTATTTACAACTTTTTTCTAAAATTAATAAATCAGAAACTACAGCAAAATGAAAAAATAACATTGTATTTCCTATAACGTGAGTATTTTTTAACGTGAAACATTGGGTTTGTCATTTCCATGGTTACGATTCGACATTTGATTGACAGCAATGTATTTGCGTGTCCCATTTAAAATGAAACATAGGGAACGAATTTGACATTTGATAAGACGTCAGTAAAGGTTAATTTTGTTTAAATAATTATACCTGCTTTCTAAATTAAATTTAGTGTACCTTGTGCTCGAGTGATTTTCTGACTTGGCCAAATTTCATACAATTTTTAAATATAATACTCTGTCAAATTCATTCCCTATGTTTTAAATGAGACAGGCAAATACATTACTGTCAATCAAATGTCAAGTCGTAACTTATAGGAAAATACAACGGTTATCTGTTATATTGACAAGACGTCGTTAGGGGTTATTTTTGTTTAAATAATTATACCTGTTTTCTAAAAATTAAATTTAGTTGCAGAAAAAATATTGTGTGCATCTTGTGCCCGAAATACGTTTAGTGCTCTCGAGTGGTTTTTTGATTTGACTAAATTTCTTACATAGTATAATACATCTGTCAAATTCGTTCCCTATGTTTAATTTTAAATGGGACACGCAAATACATTGCTGTCAATCAAATGTTACATCGTAACCATGGACATGACAAACCTAATGTTTCACGTTAAAAAATACTCATGGTATAGATATCAAATAAACACACGGTATATATATATACATAACTGATACTTACATTGTATATTAATTCATAATCTAAAGTAAAGAATCCTTCAGCGTCAAAACGAACATTTTGTTGCAAAACTTGTAATGAGAAACAATTTGCCTGGAAAATATAATAACATTTACTTTTACTTCTTTTTCAAATTATTACACTGAAGAAGTGCAACATTTAGGAGTATAAAAAGATAATGATTTTTTCTGAACTAGTTAGTAGGTACCAAATTTTACGTACTAATTTTCATTTAAATGGCCAAGTTCATATTTATATTATTATACTTAAATATTCTTTTATAATGTCACATTTACGTTTGATCATCATACTAAGCAAAATGAATTATACAAACTGAAAAGAAAAAAAATCATAAAATCGTAGTTTCTACATTTTATAAAATATCATTACAATAAATAACCAAAACTTGCAAAATTTTCAAAATTAAAATATTGCCAATACAATATATAGGTAATAGACGTATATTTAAGAATGTTGTCGAACCTCTTACATTATGAGTAAACTACAGCCCTGTTTATTTATTTATTCGTTACTCACTTGTAAACTTCATTTATGATGCGGCTACTACTTTTGAAAAATAATCTTTACTAGTTACTAACTTGTAAACAGTGTACTCTAAGCTACGAACCTGGAAACGACGCGCAATGGAAACCACCGAGGCAAATATATTTTTCCTATAACCGTGCGTAAAGTGCATACTTTACAGTGTGTAAAGTGTCCCTTTTCAATCACTTATACGTGAAACGTAAATACGTTGCTAGGAAACATGCATATTTAATTATTTATTTGAAGATGCATGTACACTCATACTCATTATTATGAGAAATAGCACTAATATTTCCATTGTACGAAAAATATTCTATGCAACTCGTGTATAAATGGTTTTTTATATCTCGTGCTAATTTTAAGAATCGGCTGCTCCTCATGCGTAAAACATCGCACTCGATCAAGAAAGTACTACTTCACACACTTGATGCATAAATAACTATTATGCAACCTACAGTTGTGATGTATGCCCCTCTGTTTCTATTTCAATGAAGATTATTTATAGGTAACAATTTGTAATAATAAAATAAACCCACATTGGCAAATATAATGATTTAACATGGGATTTCCTGTTCTCCTATTCATTTTACGATAAAAACAGTTTTATATGCAACATATAATTCTGTAACTCTTTTCAGTTGTTGCCATAAAATGAATAGGAGAGCAGGAAATTGCATAAAACTAAAATCCCATATTAAATGTCTATGTTCGCACCTGATCGTCAACACTGTATATGAATAAAGTCTTGTTTTTTTTGCCTATAAAGTTGAAGCGTGTGAAATAGAATAGTAGAATTAAGTTGGTCGGCATAAAAGTTTTGTTTTCATTTTATTTTCTAATAATCGGTTCACAATATTTACGTCATAACATATTTGTTTAATTATGTTTAATTCATCTATAAAATCTTCTTTCGATAAAGGAACTTAAGGACTTTTTAATACTAATAGGGTGACTATAACAATTTGGTATTATACTATCTATGTTGGATTACTATTACTACTGTATATTTTTAATCTAATTATATAGTAATTTAATAAATATTTTCCACTTATTTTACCTTTGAAGGAAAAATATTTTTATTACAACGAAATACAATTCAAGTGAAATTACAGTATTTGAAATGATTAATCATGCAAAAAAGTTGCTTATAATAATTATAATTGATACCGTATGTTGCTTTTTGTTTTTCGGTGTGCTTATTTACTTAACTTGATGATAACGGCTAGTGGTAATAGTGCAAGAGACAACTCTTGCAATAAGTGCAAAAAATTCAAACTGCAGTGAGTGGATACAAATGTGTCTCATGCGACATATTGTTTATTTTTATTTTATTGTTAACCACTCTACAGGATAAGTTCCATTTACAGAGGGAGTTTACAATAAGTAATACAACAACAATAATGAAGATATAGTGTGTCGTGAGAAAAACAAAAACAAATGTATCACAAGATTTACTTAAGAAATTAAATTATTGTAACATTACAATATTACATATTATTCTATTTTTAATTTATTTGTCTAAAGAAATATTGTACAACTTTATTCCTAAAGAGACTATAAGAAGAGTCGGAAAAAATGTCGAAATTTAAGTGTAGTGCAACAAAAACATTCTATTCCATGTAGTATTATAATGAAAATTTGTTCGAGCGAATTTGATGTAAAAAAATTGTTGGTATCTACTATTAATTCGTGGAACATAAAAGTTTAATTTGGATGAAATATTAGCATCATTAACTACATTATGAATGATTTTGTAGATGAATAGTATGCATATTATATATCGTCTATTTTCTAGAAATATTAAATTGAAAGTTGCTAATCCCTTTGCATAATGTAAATAATGATTTTATGTTTTAAACTTTTTGTACCTGCAATATTTAAAAAAAATCTTTTGCACACTTTCAATACTAACTTTATATTTTGTATAGATAGGAGACCAAATTTGACAACAACATTCTAAAGACTGACGGACATAACAATTAAATAACGAAATTAAAGTAGATACATACTTGAAGTTTTTAGAAATTCTTAGAATAAAGTTCCTGTATGCTGTTGCTGTTGTTCCTAATTGGGCTAACCTGTTGGGTAGTGCATATTAAATAAATAAATAAATAAAAAATAAAAAAATAAATTAAATAAACAAATAAATAATAAATAAATAATTATACTTGACTTGATATGTTTTGCAAATTCTAAATGTGTCAAACAGAATACCCAAATATTTGAACTTTTCTAATGTTTGATCACACATTTGCTAATTATGTAGGAAATGTTCTTTTCTTAAATATGACATTACACTTATTAATATTGAAATATAATTTATTAATTTCTGACCAAGTTAATAAATTCTGAATGTCGTTTTGAAGTTCTAAACAATCACTAATTGAGTTCACTTTTTTAAATAATTATTATTAATTAAATTAAAGAATGTTGTACGAATTCAGTGATATTGTTAATAAATAACAGATATAGCAAAGGTCTAAGATTGGAATCTTCCGGTATACCAGAGCTTGCCAAAAACATATCAGATTCAAATCCTTTAACTTCAACAAACTTATATCCATCTTTGAAATATGATGCAAGTAGTTGACAAAGTGGTAGAGAGAAATTAAAAATCATTCCATAGTTTGTTTATTATGTAACGAAGTTAAAACTCCGCCACAATAATGTACTGATTCAAAGTGAGTTTAAGGGTCTTTTGTACCCCTTGTTGTAGCATAATACGAGCAACACTAAGTACAAAGTCATTTGCAAGGGCCTAGGTATGTGATAAACAGAAAATGTGTATGAATATCTGTGATATAGAGAAATGTTATAAGTTGACTTATATCTTAGTAATTAAGAATTGTATTACAATGACCTATTTACACCATAATTGTAACAACGTAATTTATCATGTATCAAAGTTTCAGAGTCGTACAGGTACCGCGTCTCCGTTTTCCGTGATATATAAATTTCACATATAGAGTACATATGACAGAACAACGACGTGCGAGTTTTTGGAGTTACAAACCGTTTGAAACCAAATTAAACTTGTATCTTAAACTTCTGTATATAAGCCGGGGCCGATCTGTAGACAAGAGAGTGGTGTTTGAGATTTCAAAGCACGACATCTCCAAGCAACAAAGAGTGGTAAGTTGAGTAAATAAATCATCCTCCCAAAAACCGTCCACCGTCCGTCCAAAACCGTCCGTCCTCCCGCCGGTATTGCCTGCGCTGACACCCTAAGTTCTTGGGGAACGCAAGGTGGGCAATATAAAAGATAACGTCCAGAATATTCGAGTGAGATTTCACAAGAATTCTTCTGGAGGTCATCTGCCGTCGAAAACCGTCCGTCCTCCCGCCGGTATTGTCTGCGTTGACACCCTAAGTTCTTGGGGAACGCAAGGTGGCCAATATAAGGGATAACGTCCAGAATATTCGAGTGAGATTTCACAAGAATTCTTCTGGAGGTCATCTGCCGTCGAAAACCGTCCGTCCTCCCGCCGGTATTGTCTGCGTTGACACCCTAAGTTCTTGGGGAACGCAAGGTGGGCAATATAAGGGATAACGTCCAGAATATTCGAGTGAGATTTCACAAGAATTATCCTGGAGGTCATCTGCCGTCCAAAACCGTCCGTCCTCCCGCCGGTATTGCCTGCGTTTGACACCCTAACTTGTTGGGGACCGCAAGGTGGGCAATATAAGGGAAAACATCCAGAATACTCGAGTGAGATTTCACAAGAATTATTCTGGAGGTTATCTACCGTCCCTTTCTCACTCCGCCCAGTATCCCTGAAGCGCCGCCACTTCCCCAGACATCCAGAATACTCGACTGAGATTTCACAATAATTATTCTGGAGGTTATCTACCGTCCCTTTCTCACTCCGCCCAGTATCCCTGAAGCGCCGCCACTTCCCCAGACCACTCTGACAGATCGCGCCCCACATATCGCGGTACCGCAGCCAAATTTCCGTACTCACCGACGTCACGACGCCACCGATGCCCAGCGTCGGTTTTTGAGATTTCGGGAGAAAACAGTTACCGAAACTGCGCTCATCATTTCGACCGGTACCTACGACGCTTCTGAAGCATAGAACGAGTGTAACACTAAATTTTTTGTAATAAAAGAGACCGTGATCCAACGACCATCTAGTGTTTGTTTTAAAAACTTCCACCCTCATTTCCCTGGACAACATAGCAGTTGAAGTTACCCCACCGTTGGCGCCCGTTCACTTTTCTCACGCCAAACAGCCTGTGTGGGAGAACTAGAAATTCTCCCCTTCGCAATTAATAAACTATGATCAACCTTTTCAAACGTTTTAGCAAAGTCTGAATATATAATGTTGATGAAGGACTCCAGTTCAGAATTCATGGTTATATAACATCAACTTGTGTATTATTGAACAAATAATATGATACAGTATATGTGAATTTTAATTTTGTAACAGTGGATTTTCCTTTAACAAAACCATGCTGATCTATACTCTGTTTTCAATAGACATTAACAAGGAATTCTAGTGAGAAAATCAAAGCCTGTGATTGGCTGCTGCGCTTCGTGAAGCCGCATTTAACCAGAGGAAATATCAAGTTAACCTTCAAACGTATTTGAAACGTCAAACTCTCAGTAGTTGTCAAATCACTTGTTGAATTTGCAGGTGTTTTTTGTTTCGTTTCTCTTTTTATGATATTTCACGAATAAAAACAGTTATAATATATAAATTTTTCATCAAGGAATTACAAAAAAAAATAATGCAATTAATTAATTTATAATTAAAACATATATTTATGATTTTATATGAATAAATTAAACAGATTATCTATAATAGTATTGGTTAATGAAAATATAACCTGGAAAGTATAAATGCTGACGTGACCTTCATTTTAACATTTCAATTCATCTGCCAAATAAATATAGTGACTTTTTTTGGTAACTTCTAGTGGTGTAAATGTGACCTCGTCTAGTGCTGTCTATAGTTTAAAAACACGGTATAGTGTAATACACTTATACACTACATTATAAATTTGTTTATGAATAATAGTCTCATTTTTTTTAGTAATATTTGACAGTATGGCAATCGGTCTGTAATTAGAAAAATTACATGGATCCCCAGATTTAAGAACAGGACATATTCTTGCTACTTACAAAGCTATATGAAAGATATAGTTTTTCACAGATAGGTTAAATAATATATGCAGAGATTCAACCAGTATATGCTCACAACCTTTCAAAATATAGGAAGGCATTTGATCAGGACCAGAATTAAACTTAGATTTTAATTTGTTAATGCCATCGATAATATCATCTTTCGTAAAAAATTTCATACTAGTTATTTCTCTATTTACTTCGAAGTGTGTGTTGCACTACATATAGTTATATTTGCCTGAGTTAAATAAACGTTTGAGAAGTAATCAACAAAGGCTTGAGATATAAATGACCCATTATCAAATTCTATATCATTAAGATGCATGATAGTAGGATCATCAACTTTCTTTTTGCTTCGTATGTAATTGTACATATTAGTGGAATTATTTGAAATATTATTTTCAATATTTAGCGTATATTCATTAAATGCATTTTTAATATCGCGTTTTATTTTATTTCGGAAACAACAGTAATCATCTTTGCAGGCTGAAATACCTATCTTTTTAAACAATTTACGATTTCTTTTCTTAGCCTTGAAATCAGCAACAATCTGTGGAGTAAACCATGGTGGGTATTTAGAAGCAAATGTTTTCTTAACCGGAATACTTTCCTTAAATGCTGCATTTAAGATAAAATAAAAATTATCAAATCTTTTTTCCGCATTATCAAAACCGTTCAATGCAGACCAATCAGTGGATTCCAAAATATTATCTAATAACAAAAAGTCAGCTTTCCGGAAATCAAATCTGATATTTCGAGACATATTTAAAGATTTATTGACAGTCTCTAAATCTGTGCAGTCAATAGCTAATAAGGGGTGATATTTATCTTCATCAAGAAATGGTGTAAAATCTTTTATAACAGTACAACTCAAATTTGATAAGACAATATTCAAAATTCTGTTATTACTGTTTAAAATATAATTATATTTTTGTGTAGCTATAAAGTTAGAAAAATCTATAAAGCTGGTTGTTAATAAAGTAGCATAACCATATTTGTTAATGACTCAATATAATGGGGTCATTTAAAAAAAAAATAATTATCGATTTTTTTTATAAAATCATGAAATCCATCTCATTTAATAAATATAGTAATAGAAAATAATTTGAATTATGCGACTTTTCATTCATAAATTTGCTAATAAACTTTCGCGCTTTTAAACACGGTCTAAATTTGTGACGACACATATTCATACTCACACAAACACAATTCTCTCTCACACACACACGCTTTACAACATGAAACAGTAACTTAACCTAAAAGTGTGACAGCTGACAGAAAAATATACAAGAGAGAAGATTATTATTACTTTCTATTTCTTTAAAAGTACCAGTGCACTATCAGGTATGTAAATAAACCATTTATTTAAATAAATACGAAACCAAATAATCATAGTTCTAAATTAAACCGGTAGAGCTCGACTGTCGCTTCCGTGAATATGTGTCGTCAGCCGTTGAAATATTTGAAATTAAACGCAACTTTTAAAAAATCATATCTCTGATTCTAAAGACTTGCAAGATGTAAAACATGCACATACATGTTTAATTTGACCTATTTTTTCAAGAAAAAAATAAATCGGAAAATGTGAAATGACCCCATTATAGAAAGAGTTTGTGATCTGATGTAATAGGCTGTGGTAAATACACTGTAATAATATAAATAAATTTGAAAAAGTAAGATGTACCTTCACACACACTGCATCAAACTTACAGCTCAAATTGTGAGGCATACACATAAGAGTTAAATGCATAGCAGAAATGACTACGCAAAGAACTCCACCACCCCATGCCTTGCCAGTACTTTCAAAGTCCAGAAATCAGAACGATATACATTGAATACTATTGAATAACTTTTTATTCTCAATTGAATCATTAAGCCAAATTTCAGTCAATACCAAAATCTGAGGAGTAAGTATTATTATAAAATTCATTAGTCTTAGATTTTAGACCACGCACATTTTGATAATAAATTTAATAAGCATAAAATAAAGAAAATAATATAGGAGAAATAATGTATATACCTTATATCACAAAAAATATTTTTTAAGAATTAGCAAATATGAACAGGTGAAGACTGCGAACAAGACAATGAACTTAGTAAGTAAATTGAACAAGAATTATCATAAATTGTCATAAATCCAACGTGTCTAAGTAATAATTGAAAAAGGGAATACAAGAACTTGGTCATAATATTAGTAGCTCCTTAGAGATATAAAGAAACATAAATGTTATATATGAACAAAGCACAACATTATTTAGCATATCAAACACATGCATTCACATGGTCTACTTCAAATTGTCCGTGGTATTGATACCCTTACTGAACCCTCGAACTGTACAAAGATGTTCCTATTGGACGACCAGGCATTTTTAAAACCATATTTGGTGGATGCGGTGTTCAATAGTTCAAGTCGTTTAGTCGTGAGATATTCCTTTCGGAATATTCTGGAACCTTTAAGGTTTTTTCGCGATTTAATTACTTTATCACGTCTTTTAAACGAGACATATTTAACTATTATAGGCCGTCGTTTATTAGCGTTAATTTTCCCAGTACGATGACATCTGTCTATTTCACATTTAGATTTAAATTATTTTTAAATATTTCACATACCTTATTCTCAGCACTCTCATTTTTATCCTCCGCCACACCAGATACGCGCACTCAATTTCTAAGGGAATATTGTTCTAAGTTGTCAACTTTTAACGTAGAATTCATTCTCCTGTGAAAATTCGGCAATTGTTAGTTCATAATTGGTTTTAGTTCTTTAAACTTGGTTTCCAGTTTTTCATATAATATCTCAATCAGGTATTATATTACATTATCATCTTTTAGGAAACTAGTAAGAGTATCTTTGATCACCTGTACCGTGATGCGAGTAGTATTGGCCATTTTTTAAAAATATAATATATGACGAAGAATGTTGATATGCACTGTAGTAAGAACACAATATTTCAGCACTTTACTACACAGATAGCGGAGCCAGCAAAAACACGTCTACTCACATGCTAAGGCACAAGACAATAAATAATTATCAGACAACAGTCAGTTAAACTTCTAAAGAGTAAAAATAATAAATGATAATGAAATTAAAAATCAAAATAAAAAGTCTGTGTATTTTTAATTCATTCAATAAATCATTCAATTTACAACATATACTTATCTACACTGTCATCTGGATTGACTTTTACTTTGTATACCCATTTGCAAGATAATGTTTTTCCATTTACTGGCAAGTCTACCAATGTCTGGTTTTACTTCAAAGATTTCGCTTTTCATGGCCTTCATTCATTCTTCTCTTTGAATACTTTCTATAGCCTCTTGATAGCAGGATGGTTCTTGATAATTTGTTACTTCCTCTCTCATTGCCATAGCAAAGTCATTGAATCCAATTGGGAGATTATCAACTCTGTCATCCTTATTATCCACCTCTGATTCAATGGGTTGATCATCTTCAAATTTTTCAGAATTCATCTGAATATCTGCTAAAATTGATAACTCAGCATTCTCAATATTTTCTTTTATTAACTCATTTTCTTTCTTCATTACTTGAAGTGGTGTTTCTTCTAAGATTACATGTCTTGATCTAATCGGCATAGTATGTTTTTCTATAGACCAAATTCTATAACCGCTGTCTCCATCGTATCCATTTAGAATGCCTTTTTCAGCTTTTCTTTTTATTTTCTTTCTTCTTTGTTTCGATATGTGTGCATAGCATACGCTTCCTATTATTCTTAGATGTGATATTCTGGGCTTCTTTCTTAGCCGCAATTCAAATGGTGTCTTTTGGTTTACCCTTGTGGGACAGTTCAAAATATAAGCAGCCGTATTAATCATCTCTGTTCAAAATCCCTGTAGAATTTCATTCTGTACATGCATCATTGCACGTGCCGCTTCCACCGTGGTTCAGTTTTCTCGCTCACTAGATTAATTTTTTGTATAAATGACACCATTTTCAGAATTTGAAGTAAATATAAAGTATGTTATGTTTGAGTAAAATTCTGATGGTTTTATGAAAAAAGGTTATTTGTTTTAAATAATAATAATAATAATAATAATAATAATAATAATAATAAAACTTTTTATGAAAATAAGTAACCTTTTTCCATAAAACCATCAGAATTTTACTCAAACTTAACTTTGTATTTGTTATTGTTTTGCTTAAAATTTGGGTGTAATTTTGAATGTCACCTTCAGGTCATCTGTCAACTAGTACGTCAACCATCATTTATTAAGTTCATTTTTGTATTACTGCTTAAAATGTTTCAATATCTAAATTAATTTAACTCTTATATTATTTAACGTAATACAAATTGTAGCTAAAATAGTTTGGTAACTTTCATTCCGGGTTGGCCGGACTGTTACTGTGCTTGGCACCGACCGGGAAGAGACTGTCTCTTCGAAATCGCCTGTTGACGTGAAAAGATATCCCTTTGAGTTTTGCGAATTTTTTTTCTCACGTGTTGTGAATCAACTGTAATGCAGTTAATGCAGTAAAAGTTTAACAACTACTTCGCACTGGCGAATTTTCTGGTAAGATCATTCATTCTAATTTTATTATTACGATGTTTTTTGCATAAGTTTTTGACCTATTTCTTAAATTATGCGTAGTTTCTGTCGTGCAAGGTCACGTGTTAGTAAGTTTTTGTTAAAATGGATTATCTTGCCATAAAATGGCTAGTAATTTTTCGTTTGGGGAATATATCTTCACATCCTGCGAATTTGTTTTTTTTTTGGTTTTCTAAATTCATGTTTGTGAACAGGAGCGGACTCAGTCCAAATTTAGTTCCGTTTTTTTTTTTTCAAAATTCATATAAAGTTTTTGTGCTTTATTGAGATCCCTCCGTTATTTTTTTTTTCAAAATTTTAAAGTTTTTTTAAAAATGTACCCGAGCTAATTAACCGGAATGCCTCCTACCCCCTGACGTCATAGCTGTGTCTTCAACTTTGCTTTTTCCACCTACAATAGCTCTGTTTAAATTTACCCGATCTAATTAACCTGAATAGCTCCAGACCCCTGCCGCCAAGGCGGCGTCTTCAAATTTTTGCTGTAATTTATCGTAATTCTGCTTAAAAAATTTTGCCCGAGCTAGTCAACCTAAATAGCTCCGGTCCCCGAGGCCGAATTGCCTCTTCAAATTTGTTTCCTTACATTTATTAGTAGTTCTGCTTAAATTTTTTATGCGGGTTTCAACCCTTAACTCGCAGGCTTAGTCGCGTAAAGGTAATACGCATTCAAATTTTGCTGTATACCATTTTTATTAGTAGTACTACTTAACTTTTTTTTTTGGGTTAATTATTTATTAATAAATTTATGTGAGCTCATATTTTTTCTAAATTTAATTGGGTCTAAATTTTTCATGGGTTTAAAATTTATCTAGCTTTAAAATTTTATTTGGGGTAAAATAAGTTCAAATTACCGGTTCCTTTCCTCTTTTTCCCTGGAATGATTGTTGAGTGAATGTAGGGTGTCGTGAGGACCTGACTTGACTCTTGACTCGACAAATTTTTCGGCTCGGTATAAACCATTTTTATAGTCGGAGAGTAGTGATCTAAATTTTTTGTGTAATAATTTTTATCTCATTTTTCCTGGTAGCGGCGCAATTTTTTTTTTTTAATATCCTAAATTGTGCGCTACAACTCTGGTCACTACCTCAATTTGTACGGGCATTATTTTTATCGCTAAATTAATTTTATTAGCTTGTGGCTGTCGTTTTTTTTCTTTATTAGCGATTTAAAGTACGAAAACAAGTCAGTTTTTACACACTTTTCCTCTAATTCTATTTACTTTCACTTCTCTATCCTGTTCTAAATTTTTCATTTCACGGCCGTATATTATTTTTTTATAAGTGAAATTATTTGTATCACAAATTAAAAAGTGGAATTTGTAAATATTTTGTATAAAATTTTTGCTAACGTTTTGGGGTCAACTAGGGACAAAACTTTTTCTGTATAGTACCCAGTCCTTCAGTCCTCTTGTACATCTCTCACGAGATAGAACTTTTTGCTGGTTTTGTTTTTTTATGGACGTTAGAAAGAAATCGAGTTGCCTTGTCCATTTGGGATCGGATCTCGGAGATCGCTGAGCTCTTTCACCGCCCCAACATTGTTATTTGGAACACTACGTGAGGAGCCGTTTTACGAAGCTTAGGAGAGGTGCTGTCGGACTAAGAGATCTCTTAAGTTCTCTCTCGCCCAGGGCTGTATTCCGTCACCATCGGCACGAGCGGTTTACACCACCTACACCTGTCGAGCACCCTGTACCAGCGAAAACACCGACGCTTTGAGTTCATCTCGCAAAGTTGCGCTCGTGGCTGAGTACGCCGAGTAGTTCTCGTCGCCAGTGGACCTGCAGGAGGGCTGAGGGCTCAGCGCTTCTGAGGTGGGGTCCTGGAAGGGCAAGACACTCCTCCGAGGGTAATTGTAGCGAGTAGCGACCCCAACGTCTTGCAAATTAAAATTTATTTCACCCTTATAAGGTCTGCCGCCCACGAAAATTATTTCGAGAACTTTAAATTTGAACTTTAGTTTTTTTTTTTAATTTTAAATTAAAATTGACCTATTGCGTAACTTGTACATTTTGATTAATCTACCTGTTCTCGGAAAAAGTTTCGAACCTTCACCCAGCCGCCGACATTTTTTTTTTCACAGCTAGCCGTGCCAAATTTATAAGTGTGATAGACAAGTAGGAGGAATTTTGTTTTATAGTTGTATTTAATTTTTTTGGATTCCTTGTTTACGTCACAATAAATACATATATATATATATATATATATATATATATATATATATATATATATATATATATATATATATATATACGTACATAAAATGTGATTTTGTCAAAATTACTATAAGTTTTTATTTTTGTAAATTTTAACCAAAATTATGTCAAAATTCCACTGTTTTTTTTTTATAAAATAAATGACTAAAACATCTTCACCAAAACTGTCCTGATGATGTGTAAAAACCAAATACACGAAAGCTCGACAGTTTTCAAAGAATCAACTTTAATTAAAGCCCGAAATCCACTGACATACCCACAAAATTTTCCTCCTTAATTAATCGAAACACAATGACGATTTCACTCCACACACACACACACACACACACACACACACACACACACACACACACACACACACACACACACACACACACATATATATATATATATATATATATATATATATATATATATATATATGTATATACAGGTGTTCATTTTAAATGGGCCACCATTGCTATCTCCAGAACTATAAGAGCTACAAAAACGGTTAAATGGGCAAACAATTTCTATTATACATGACAAATTTAGGGAACAGAAAAAAAATTTTTTTCGACCAGTAGTTCTCAAAATACGGGACTCAACTTTTTTATTTTAAATGTGAATATATTTTTTTATTTGCTTATTCGATAGAGAATTTAATTCTGAATTCAATGATATAATATTATCATATCCTTACATAACGATTTTTTTGAGTAAAATAGATATAAAGTTTTAAATTTTTTTGATTAAAATATGATATTACTAAGAGTGCCATGAATGGAAAAACTGAATATGTACATGTGTTTTTTACGCATAATTAGAGTGCATGATAGAAAGAAGTGAATAAAAGTATAATGAATGAAAAAACTGTTATAATTTTTATTTTAATATTTAATTATAATGAAGAAATATTTACAAAAATAAAATAAACTCCTATAAATTTATAAGTACTGTTCAAAATTACCTCCATTTTCATATATACATAACTGTACTCTATGAAATAAACTATTTCTAACTAATCTTAATTTTCTTCCGTCAATATTGTTCAAAATATTTTCAATGCTGGTTTTTAATTGTTGTAGATTCTGATGCACAGTATCGTAGACTTTATCTTTTAAATAACCCCATAAGAAAAAGTCTAAAGGGTTTAAATCGGGTGATCTTGCAGGCCATGCAATGGGTCCTTTGGTACCAATCCACTGATTTGGAAATGTTTCATTCAGGTACGCGGTTACTTGACGAGAATTATGGGCTGGTGCTCCATCCTGTTGAAAGTGTAGATTTCTAACGACATTTAATGGCAGATCATCCAATATATCATCAAGTCTGTTTCTTAAAAATTCTAAGTAACGATCTCCAGTTAGAGTACCTTCATACATGTGAAAAAACACTGTATCGTGCAAAATTGCAACCCTACATTTATATTAAATTTTCTTTGAAAACTTCTTTCACGTACCATAATAGGATTCTCGGAACTCCAATAATGTTTATTTTTTACATTAAACATTCCATTATTGGAAAAATTTGCTTCATCCGACCAAATAACACATTTTAAAATATCAATTTCTTCATTAATGATTAAATAGCAAAATTCAAGTCTGCGTTCATAATCACCAGGTTGCAAGTGTTGAACTTTAGGGAATTTGTATGGCTTATACTTGTGTCGTTTTAAAATTTTATGCACCGTCCCTACAGTTAATCTGCATTCATCAGAGGCCATTCGTACAGAAGCTCTTGAATTGGCTTCAAAATATACCAAAACATTTATTTCATTGTTTTCATCCACCAATCTTCTGGGTTTATGTATAAATGCAGTAGTATTACCACGTAATATTAGGTCAAGTTTTCGGAAATATTTCCGCGACAGTACTACTCTTTCAGGATATCGTTCCCTATACATATTAACTGCAGCTCGCGAATTTTTTCTTGATAAAATGTATGTTTCAAACATCTCAACTTTTTCAATGTGAGTAAAATTATACATTTTTAAAATTAAATTAAATGATTTTGAACTTCACTTGACAGTAGTTATGATCACTTAACAAAACAAAATATTCACTTATTTCATCCAGGTTAAAAAATTAATTGTATTCAGTTTTTCCATTCATGGCACTCTTAGTAATATCATATTTTAATCAAATTAATTTAAAATTTTATATCTATTTTACTCAAAAAAATCGTTATGTGAGGATATGATAAAATTATATCATTGAATTCAGAATTAAATTCTCTATCGAATAAGCAAATGTAAATATATGTTCACATTTAAAATAAAAAAGTTGAATCCCGTATTTTGAGAACCACTGGTCGAAATTTTTTTTTTCTGTTCTCTAAATTTGTCTTGTATAATAGAAATTGTTTGCTCATTTAACCGTTTTTGTAGCTCGAGATAGCAATGGTGGCACATTTAACATGAACATCCTGTATATATATATATATATATATATATAACGCGGAACATAGGACTTTAATATGGGATTTTAAAAATGCGCGAAAATTGGCTCTCCAGTACATTTTACAACCAAAGTACAAGAATGAAAAATTGTTTAAAATTAATTTTTACTTTTAGAAAGTCTTCATTTAATGCAATAAAATATCTGTAGTACTAGATTTTTCAAAAATAAAATATGACATTTTCATAAAAAAATCAGATAGCCATGAAAATAAAAACACAAATAAAACAAAATATCAATTGACTCCGAAAGTGATGACGTCAAAATCGACCGGGAATTACAAAACCTGAAAGTAGGCTTCCGGTTTCTTAACTGCATCTTGAAAGAGATTGTTGTGAACGAACCGTACTAGCGCCAAATTTAAATAGCTGTCATCAAAGCTGTTATCTGTAAAGTGTAAATAAAACTTTTTTAGAAATAAAAATTGTTTCTTATAAAGCTAATTTTATGACAATATTTTGGAATATAATCAATTAATAAAATAAATAATAATGTATATGAAAAATATTGGACATAGAAAATAAAAGAAGTAGGTATGCAAAATTTGAAAACTAGATTATCACATAATAAAATATATTTGTCACATAGGTATAAATAACATAGAGTGTTAATGAATACGTGTTACAAATTTATAGGGTATGGAGGGGATGCAAAAAGTGAAAATAAACAAAATTAGTAACAATAGTGAGAGATCGTAACAGCCAACAAAAATTAAAAAAGATAATTACCATTTTATGAGTTTATTGGTAAAAGTTAGTCTATTTTTCAACCCGTATATACCCTATAAATTTGTAACACGTATTCATTAAAAGCCTTTGTACATATTTACAAAAATTCGATTACATACTTTGTTCATTGTAAACTATTTCGACTTCCTTATAAGCGGGTATTGAAAATTTGTCAAAGCCCTAAAAACTTTAAGGATGAATGATGCATGGGGCATTAAAAAAAAAGCATTCATATATAATATCTGAAAAGTTTTAATTCCTCCTATAGCCCTTTCTACTTGTGTTTTTACGCTCAATATTTCTTGTTTTCTGAATTTGGTCTACTGTAAACTGTGGTAGCATTAAAAAGTAACGCCTGGTGGTAAAAGTTCGGCTATTAAAAAATCTTTCTGGGCCAGAATTAAATCGAGAAAGTGACTCGCAACTTTACAATGATTAAAACCCACTGCTTTTCCAAATTTGGCTAATTTGTTTCTTAATACTTCAACATATTCCTTATAAACTGCGCGATCAGTGGATCTATGTGGTGTTGAAGGATATAAATGTTCAACTGTTTGCAATGTAGTAAGGTTGTTTTCTTCTTCGACCAGGAACTCTCCGTTACGGAAATGTAGTGTGCATGAATAGCAACGAAATTTACCTCTGTCTAGGACATGCACGCGTATCACTTTCAATGGATTTGTCTTCATTTAAACATATCTGTAAAATGTAATATATTACAAATACGATAAAATTTATGTTTCAAACATGAACTTACCCCAACGTTATAATATTTCTCTTTAAAACTAGTATGCACTTTTCCTTGTATAATATTAAGGTCTGCGTTATAAACCATTTCATGGACAATGGACATCACAGACCAAATGAACATGGTTTGATTCGACTGCATTTTCATCACTTACAATAAGTATCTCTTCATCCATAAAAAAAACTTATTATTGCAGAATAACGAATCACTTATTCTTGTTTCTTGTGCCACTGTAATTTGCAGAGGATAATCTTTTCGTCCTCGGTGAAGAATAACAAGAGCCACAATAACATTATTTCTTAGAATTTATTAAAATTTACTTCAATATAAGGTTTCTTAAAACAAATTACGCATATATTTTAATTTATTTTTTACTTTAAATACATAAAACAGGAATATGTAACAAAATCACATCATTCAATTTTCTAGTTTTCAAATAAGACAAATGACAGCTATTTAAATTTGGTGCTAGTTCGGTTCGTTCACAATAAACTCTTTCAAGATGCAGTCAAGAAACCGGAAGCCTACTTTCAGGTTTTGTAATTCCCGGTCGATTTTGACGTCACGCTTTCGGAGTCAATTAAGATCAAAATACTTGAATATTTAATGCTGAATTATAACACAATGATTACAACAATTAACATTAATAGCAATGAACTGAACTTCGGCGTATATTAAAAATAATAAATTAGCCTAAAATTTATATCAAATATTTAATAATAAAATAAATCACACAACTTGGAATAAATGAATACCAGCAAAATAGAGAAGTTTTATTTATATCTAATGCTCAAATGTGTGTCCATTCTGTTTCAAACAAAAACCTAATCCATCATAAAAAGAACGCCTAACATTTGCTAAGTACTAGCATGATATTTTAGTACATTCCAAAAGATATTCTGTCTTTTAGTAATTCTAAATCTATTTGTAATCACTGTAAATTTTTGATTTTAGATGTCCCCATAAGAAAAAAATCATTTGACGCTAGATCCGGAGAACGTGCGGGCCAGTGAATTGATCCGTTTCTACCAATTCATGTACCGGGAAATGCATCATTAAGATATTGTTTTACAATCATTTTATTATGAGCTGGACAGCCGTCTTGTTGCAACCATATTTCACAATTCTTCAATTTCCGGTCCAATATAATTTATCAGTAGATCATAATAGGACTGACCAGTTAAAGTGCCATTAATGAAATATGGCCCAATAATATTGTTTCTGTAAAATTCCAATCCAAATATTAACTTTTTGGGGATATTGTGTTTGAGTGCTAAGGTACAGATGTTCATTATTTTGACGCCAATACCTGAAATTTTGAATATTTGGCTCATTATTGAGTGTAAATGTGCTTTCGTCAGAAAAACAAATATTTTCAATAAAATGTAATCTGCATTTGCTTTTTCCAGCAATAATTCACAAAAAACGTTGCTCTAAGAAACTAACCTTCTTCTTTCAATTCTTGATGTTTGCTATATTTAAAAGATTTATACTTTTCTTGTTACAAATCATTTCTTACACTACTAAATGGAATTGAAGTATCTTTTTCTATTTGTCGCAAACTTAAATTTTTATTATTTTCAATTGCTGCAATTACATTAATTTTGTTTTCTTGTCTTTTTTCATTTTCATCTGCAATTGGCCTTAGACGCTTAAAGGATTTCAAAACACTTCCTGTTTTATTAAATCTATCAATTACACGAAATATTGTCGATCAGGATAAGAGCCCCCAACAAATGCACGAATTTCTTCATAACTATTTCTAGTGTAATGCAATTTGATAATCAAATTTTTTTCTTCGGTACTGAACTAATCCATTTTATAATGCTCAAATGCACAGTTAAGTAATTTATGGACTATACAGAATGTTTACAACAATTAACATGAATAACAGAATTGAACTGTCAGAATGAGATTTTGCTTTATTTGCTTTTTTATTTGCATGGCTATGTGATTTTTAACAAAAAAGTAATATTTCATTTTCTAAACATCTACTGCTACAGATATTTCATTGCATTAAATTTAGACTTTTTAAAAATTAAAATTAATTTTAAACAACTTTTCATTCTTGTTCTTTTGCTCTAAAATGCACACGAGAGCCAATTTTCGCATATTTTTAAAATCCCATGTTAAAGCCCTATGGTCCGCGTTTCGTTACACACCCTGTATATATATATATATATATATATATATATATATATATATATATACCCATTTTATTGGAGAGTATATAGCATGGTGAGGCGCTGTTATATTCCATTCTGCCGTAAAATGGACGTTGCTCTTTCATTGTCAAACTCGCCTCTATTATTGCTCAGAATTTTATGTCCAGCTGCTTCACACTCAACTAACATCTCTCTCAACTTGATATGCACTTCTGATTTGTCCCTGATAAAACAACCATAGCGAAAACATCCTTAAACAGAAGAAAATAGCGAAATTTATTAGTAGAATACGTAAAAGGACCGCAAAGGTCAGTATGAATTAATTTTCCAGGTTGACGGGCTTTTTCTCTAGTACCAAATTAAAATCGATGTGCTTTACCATAAATACAGCCTTCACACTGTTCAGAATTTAATTCTGCTTTCTTGTTTAGTTCCCTTTGAATTAATTGTTTCATATGTCTTTTGTTCTGATGTCCTATGCGTTCATGAGAGTTGTAATAAATCAAAATTTGATATTTGCTTGACTATTACATAGGGTTTCACCGAGGGGTGAACCACCTAGTAAAAAATGTACACGGATTGCCATTTTTGGCAGTAGTGAGGTATTTAATGTCAGTATTGCCTGTATTTTAAAAATACTGCCAGTATTACCAAAATACTTCCAGAATGACTAGAATAATGCCAATATTGCCAAAGAATTGCCAAAATTGCCAGTATTGTTAGCGTATTGACTGTATTGTCAATGTATTCGCATTGTCGGCAATATGTACGTATAAATATAATAAATAAATAATACATTAAATTGAAAAAAAAAAAAATTCAGAATAAAAGAATATAATTTTTTTTTTAATTAATTATGGCCTTCGGTGCGGTGCCGATTGGCCAGAAACAATGTAATTTTGTGTATTTAATTTAGGACATACATAAACATCCAAGCCCCTGGTGGGAATCGAACCCACGACCCCGAAGCCGAGCGGGAAAGGTCGCTTGAGCGCTGCCTCTAACCGCAAGGCCACCGAGGCGGCTTAAAGAATATTATACGTATGCATGTATACAGAGGTTATATAAAATTTAAGAATTTTTTTTAATTCTTTAAATTTTGTTATTATCGTCAGACGTTTTTACCTTCCGTCACCTTTAGGTAAGGAAGGAAGGTATTGTCTTTGGGAAAAAAAGTCTATGGTGACTTTTAAATGAATAAGCACGTTTTAGGATCCCTAAAATATGATTTTACTGGTGTTACGATGATGTCAGTATGTGTGTGTCCGTGTGTGTGTGTGTGTGTATGTGTGTGTGTATGTGTGTGTATGTATGTATGAATGTGTGCGTGTATGTGTGTGTGTTATAAAAATTATGAGTCCTTCGTATTCCTCTTCCTTACAACCATATGAAGAGCTGATTAGATTTTGGTTATAATTGGTCAACCGGAAGTACCCTTATTTGAAGTTCTTAATAGTTTTTCTTGGAAGAACGCAGTTAAATATCATTTTTCAACATTTTGTGATTATCATTATGAAAGAATATCTTATTCTCTATACAGTTTGATTATACATTTTCCTTCATATTCAATAGATATAAAGTTATAGAGAGATTAACAGAATTAACTTTCAAAAATCAGTCAGCTTTGCTAAAATTATGAAAACAGCAGATATATTCAAAATATTCTAATTGACAGATGTCAGTGTCAAGTGCAAAACCAAAGTGGAAAGTATAGGATCTCAAAGTGGTATAAGTGACAGTGTCCCGCGCAAGTGACTTGCAGTTTCGGCCTCGTCTCAAAATAGGAACTTATAATGCCGGGAGTACGAGAAAGGCCAAAGAGAAGATGGAAGGACTGTATAGCAGAAGATTTGAGAGAGGAAGAACTGTGTCAAGAAGATATGTTGGACAGGAATGAGTAGAAGAGAAGAGTAAGAAATAGCAACCCCTAATACAATAGGGAAAAGTTGAAGAAGGTGCAATTTACGAGTACATAACTTACGTTCACGTTATAATTTTATTGGATTTTAGAATCTTTTCAAAGGAACTTACGGTATGGAATTTGTAAAAAATATTGTGTTACAATTTTACAGGATATATAGAATCTTTTTCAAGGAACTTTTGGTATGGGATTTGTACAAAATAAAAATACATCGAACTAACGGAATGTTTTGTTCTATTTGCCCTATTTTTTATGTAATTTGTAAATCTAGTATAAACGTGTATAGTTGATAAATAAATAAATAAATAAAAACATAAGGGTATAAGCCACTCGGTAAATATAAATTTACCTGTAACGTAACTTAGAAACAGACAAAGCGCATGTATGCATAACAGAAAAGATTATACACGCAGTTGAAAGATAGAAATATGCAAATTAAATCTCACTTTAATAAATACTATAAATAAAAATAAAATATTGAAGTATCATCTGCTAAATTGTTTCATTTAAAGTTGACTTTACTCTTGTGAAGATATTTTTCATATTTTCTTAGTAAATCAATAAAATACATAAATAACTAATGTAACACGTTTAATTATATTTAATTCACTGCACAGTCTATCCACTCAAATAAGTTAAAGCTTGAAATTAATAGTCTTTTTGCCTCGCTTTTCGCAAAGAAATTATGTATTTCTCTGTATTGCTGTACGTATTACCACTTATTGCCGAGTATTCCCGAGTATTGCTACTTATTCCCAAATACTGCCACGTATTCACTAGTATTCGTAACTATTGCCATGTACTGACAGTATTTCCAAATGTATTCCTTAAAAAATGTACAGGGATTCCCACCAGTGGTTCACCCCTCGGGTTTCACATTTCTAATATTAAGTCTGTAGCGTCCTCCATGTTTCGTTTGATTACCAACTAGTATTCTTTTGCCATCTACTTTTTAAGTACATGTTTCTGACTAGGACTCGAAAATACTATTCTTTAATTTATCTTGAACTTCTAAAACAGAGAATAAATTTCTTTTATGCTGGGTACATACCATCCATTGCATAAAGTAATATTCTTCAGTCGGCCATATATTTCAGCTTCAACGTGGATGTGCTCTTACCAAAAGCATGCACACTCTCACCGTTTTCCTTTACAACTTTATGTGAATCATCAAAGTACTCGAAGGTTTCAAATAAATCTTCTCTGTTAGGTACAAGTTATAATAATTAGGTTCGAAATTATATTTTTAAAAAGTTTATTTATTGATAACGATAACAATACAATATTAGGAAGGTTTATTCTACTTGTGAGAAACAACTAGACTAAGAGCAACAGCAAGACTACTATCTCTACTTCTTAACATCTATTTATAATATATAGCTATCTATGCTTACGTTTAACAATGATACGGCGAATGGTAGATAATTCATTAAATATAGATATATATATATATATATAACTCCTCCATCCTAAAACAGAGCCGTATTGGTTTCATTTATTTCATCTAATTCAATAATTGAATATGCTTTTGATCTTTTACATAATTTAATTTTTGTCTTATATATTAATAATAATATTATAATAATGACAATAATGGTTACAATAATAGATGTGTTAATAATAGGGTGACTTACGAAATCAGGCGTATTTATTTCGTGAATTTTAGAATGTTCCTTTATTTTTATGTCTAAATTTTCAATTTGCTTCAAACTAACATTTTTGTTCGTTAGTTGATTATTTGGTATTTTGAAATCAATATTTTCAAAAATAATTTCTTTATTATATATTGCAGAGTTTTCTAGATGATAATCATTAATTTGACAATTATTTTTCGTAATAAACTTATATACTCCTTTAATTAGTTTGTGTTTTTCATAATTGTTACATTTTATATTCACATTTTGATTTTTATTTGAAGCAATTATGATAATGTTTGAATTTTCAATTTTATTTACAACAAAACTATCATGAATAGAATGATACATGCATTCTTTATTATCTTGTAATTTAACAATGTTTCTCAAACAATTATTTATTTCTATGAAGTTCGAATGGCAGAAATATTTTTCTTTATTACTAACACATTTATCAATATCATATAATTTGTTATTTATTTCCATTATAAATATTTTATTTGCATTAAGCATATACATTTTATTTTCTATAAACATAGGAATTGGTGTTAGTTGGGTTAGTATTACAGAACTAGTGTCATAAATTGGAATTTCCAATAAGTATTCTATTACATTATTGTGATGTTTACAATGGCTTGATATTTGTTCCTAAATGTCCCAAAAATTAAGTTTTGGCATTTGATTAGTGATTTTCTGTAAATCTTCTAAGGAAATAATAGACGAATGAATTTCATTTAAATTGCAAAATGTAAGACTTGTCTCAATTTCGGCAATAATTTCGATTAAGTTGATTGTTAATAAAATAATTTGATTTATTGTGTCTTTAATTATAAATGTATTCTCCCAAGATATCGTTTCATTTAAAATTCCTTGAATTTGTATAATTCTACTTTTTAAGGCAATTTCATTATGTTTTATATTGTCGAGTTGCTTATTAAACTTTTCCATAAGTTCTTTGTTCATCTTAACGTTTTCGAAATTTTGATCTTGAAGGATCTTTTGGTTTTCATTAATTTTCTGAAACAACTTTTCATATTTTTCGCCATCCGAGGCATCAAGATTTCCTGTAATTGATTTTATTACTGTTCCGAGACCATTTAATATACCTCGTTTATTCCTTTTGTTATTTGCAATTAATTTTATCTTGTTTTCCAATCTATTAAAATTGAATTCAAGTATATTTATATATGTCATTAATTCCGTATTATATTTATTGTTTTTTATACTTGCATTATTAATATATGTTAGTATCTTATTTTTATTCGATTCTATTTTATTAAATTCATTAACTATACTAGTAAGATTATATTTGAAATAACTGAACTGCGAGTGAATATATAAATAAGCTTTACCTAATTCTAAAATGTTTAGTCCGGGGTTGTTGTTTATTTCTTCTAACTCGTCGATGCCTTCTGTGCATCTGTAACATTAGTAAATAATCGTGGTTTTTTAATTTTGTCAATTTTATGCTTTTTATTTTGATTGATTTTAATAACGCCTAATTTTGGATTATATTTTTCTACCTTTTGAATTTTAAAGAGGGGTTTCTTAATTTTTTGTATTCCGCGTTTACCTTCTTTTATGAGTACATTTTCAGGGAGGTTGACGGGGTTTACATGAGTAGGATCATGACGTTTATTTTTCTCTTTTTGGATATTTTCTTTGATTTTCAAATGAATAAATTTTATCTTGTCATTGTGATTCATTAAATGTTCTTCTGTTGTGGGTTCAGTTTCAAAAGGATCTTTTCGATTTTGCCCGTAGAGAATTTCTAGTGGTGTGTGTTTAGTTGCAATATGTATGGAATTATTATAAGCAATAATTGCGTATTTAATTTTAATTTCCATGGTTTCGTTTTTAAATTCGTCTCTTTAATTTATTATTCGTAAATGTTCGATAATTGTACTGTGAAATCGTTCTATACAACCATTACTTTTAGGGTTGTCGACACATGTCATGTGAGCCTTAATTTTATGCATTTTAAAGAGATTTTGTATTAAACCATTATTAAATTCTGTTCCTGAATCATGTGTTATTTCAGAGGTTATTTTATACTGATTAAAAGATTCTAATAGTTTATCTGCTACTGATATAGCATTCATATTTTTTATATGATATATTTGTCCAAATTTTGAAAATTGGTCAACTATAGTAAGATATTTTTTATTTTCTAAGGTAAGGGTGTCAATAGATAAAACTTCAAATGGTTCAGATGGAGTGGGTGTTAGGTTATCTTTTAATTGGAACGGATTTCGTTCGTATTTATTTATTTGACATAAGTGACAGTTGTTAATATATCGTTGTACATCGTTATAAAGGTTTGGCCAGTAGAATTTTCGTTTTAAACTCATATATGTCTCAAGTATACCACGATGATTGCTTTTACCTTCATGGTGGTTCATAATTGTATTAATTTGTTCGTCTTGTATCTTCTAGGAGGTATTCACATTTCACTAATTTATAAGAATCTTTTACAAAATTTTTCATAAGAATGTCATTAAAATTTAGATGTAGATCTTTTTCAAAAAGACAATGATAAGTACATTTTGGTGCAAGATAATCTCTTAAAAAATTATTTATTTCAGTTTCTAAATTTGTTTTATTGAGTTTTATTGTTAATCTTTGTTTTGAATTGTTGTGTAATTTAATTAAATTTACCTCTGTTTCTTTGTCATGTACGGAAATAATTAATTGATTTTTTCCGCTATTTATTGCTATCTCTTTGTATGTTATGCCATTAACTTCATTTTCTAAATCAGAATGAACGGTATTAAGATCTTCTGAGTCTGAATAATTAGGGATTACACTATCGTTATCATTGATATTAATTTCGTTATTTTCTAAATTATGAACAATAATTTTTACGTGTGTTTCAGCAAAAATATCTTTTATTATATTTCTAATAGTTTCGAAATTTTGTTTATCACATCCAGTACATATACGTGGCATGTGTAGTTCCTCTATATCGTTGAAAATACAATACTCTTTTAATTTAATCAAACATTTCTTGATATCACTCATCTTTGGCTTATCAAAATAATTATCTTTCGTAATTAAATGAAATAAGATATTTTTGTTACATATGGGCTGTATATACATGTCAC
This sequence comes from Ophonus ardosiacus, assembly GCA_943142095.1. Taxonomy (NCBI): domain Eukaryota; kingdom Metazoa; phylum Arthropoda; class Insecta; order Coleoptera; family Carabidae; genus Ophonus; species Ophonus ardosiacus. Next base: position 19,228,304 of record OW964834.1, on the reverse strand, counting down.
CTTTCTTCTTTTGTTTATTTCCTAAATAATTTTTACTTTTGAATTTATTATCAATTTGTAAAGCGAAACCTTTTCCTAACTTTTTATCTGCACTTATACAGTGAACAATGTTATTATTATTTTCGAAAATGTTTTCAATTGTTTCTATAATTTGAAATTTTGGTTTTATTCTGGAGAGAGCATCTGCATTACTATTTAACAAACCTTTTTTATATTATACATAAAAATTAAATTCATCTAATTTCAACTTCCAACGCATGAGCTTGGAATGAGGATCTTTGAGTGACATTAGGTAAACAAGTGGTTTATGATCAGTAACCAGTCTAAATTTTACACCATATAAATATGGTCTAAAGTGTTTTGTAGCCCAAACTATGCTTAATAACTCTTTTTCTATTGTACTGTAGTTTATTTCATGTTCATTCAAAGTACGTGAGGCATATGCTATCGGTAAATCTTTTCCTTCTATTTTCTGGCTTAATACAGAGCCTATTGCATAATTAGATGCGTCAGTAGTTAGGGTGAATTTTTTTTCAAAATCCGGGTATTGGAGTATAAGGGCATTTATTAGAAGTTTTTTACTTGATTCAAAACTTTCTCGATATTTTTTATCGTCTATATTTATATTATTACCCTTTTTTAGACATTTAGTTAACGGTTTAGTAAGCTGTGCGAAATTCGGAATGAATTTTCGATAATAACCTAGGAGTCCAAGATATGTTTTTATTTCTTTTTGCGTTTTTGGTATAGGGAATTCTTTAACTGCAGCGATTTTATCTGGGTTTGGTTTTATTCCGTCTTTAGAGACGATATGTCCTAAATATGCAACGCTTTTGTGGAAAAACTCTGACTTGTCGATCTGAATTTTTAGGTTATGTTCTGTAAGTCGTTTAAAGATTTTTTTAAGGTTATCTACATGTTCTTGTAAGGATGTGCCGATGACAATTTTATCATCCATATACACAAAACAGATTTTGTTTATATAGTCTTTAAGAACGTGATTTACTAGTCTTTGAAATGTAGCCGGGGCATTTTTCAATCCAAACGGCATACGGGTGAATTCATAGTGACCTTGGTCTGTCGAAAAGGCAGTTTTGGGAATTGACTCTTCAGACATTTCAATTTGGTGGAAGCCGGACGCAAGATCAAGAGTAGTATAATAAGTATTACGCCCTAGTTTATCTAATATGTCAGTGATATTAGGTATTGGGAATTTAACATCCTCTGTTTTGGAGTTTAGTTTCCGGTAATCAATGACCATTCTATATTTTCGAATGCCAGAGGCATCTATTTTCTTTGGAACAATCCACACTGGAGACGACCAGGGTGAATGTGATTCTTGAATTATTCTATTGTCTAAAAGTTTTTCTACTTGGTAATTTATCTCTTTCTTATAACATTCAGGATATCTATAATTTTTGGAATAAATTGGTACATTATCTTTATTGTGAATAACGTGTTTAATAGTTGAAGTATGAGATAAGGGTGTATTCTCTTTTGGGAAAATTTCGTGGTAGTCTGTCACGTCTGTTCACGTTTTTCTTCGTCATTGAGATGGTCAGTTCTAACTTTAATTTCGTTTTTATCAATTAAATTATTTTCTTTAGTTCCATTAAAATATTGTAACTTGATTATTTTATTTTGAATATTTACAGTTTTGTTATTAAAGTTTATTTGTGCATTTAATTTTTCTAATGCAGGGGTACCAAGTAAAATATTAAACATATTATGAAAATTATATAAATAGCATTTTATTTCTATTCCTTCTATATCGAATAAAACATATTCAGTACCTTCAGTTCTACCTGTAGCTGTTTTAAAGGAAAATTTCTCTTGATGTATTTTAAATCTATTTTTATTTTTATAAACGAAATTTCTATTTATTAGATTTATTGAGGATCCAGTGTCAAATAATATGAAATAATCTCGAATTTGGAAAAATGGAAGTTTTGAATTACAATCTATATTCAAGTTTTCGGCGATACATTGAGGCCTGGTAATTCTAAAAAATTATCTTTTGAAATTGTTTCATTGTCATTATCGTTTTCTTCATATGAGTATTGTTCATTCCGTGTTGTCTGATGCTATTTCAGCGGATTCTTGTGTTTCTGTTTCATCGCAATTTTCATTACAATGTAATTCTTCTACTATGTAATTAGGATTGTGTCCTAATGGTTTAAAATAGTTTCTATTTTGTTTAGGTGTAAATGTCTGTTTTGTTTGCAATGACATAGGAGTGGGTTTCACTCCTTGAGCGTTTTTAATCTGTTGGCGAGGTGCAAAAGTTCTATTTTGATTAGGTCTATTTTGAAATTTTATCGGACCTGTAGGAAATGAATGTTCGGGGAATTTCATAGAAGGAATATTCGGCAATTTTTGTACTGGTTGCCTTGAGGCAGGTGTAGATGTATATTTTAAATATTGAAAATCATTATTGAGAAGATTTTCGATTTCATTTAAATTTTTAGGATTCCTTGTTGCGATATTATTGCGATATGGATCGGATATATTTATTATAAAATGTGTTACTATAAGTTTTTCAGCAAATTCCGAGATTGCTGTTTTACGATTATTATCTTGTTCCTCTGTAGATAGTCGAGATTTGAACGTAAGGAATTTTTCTTTACTGATCTCAAATAATTTGTATGGATTTTTGACATTGGTTATTTTTAGAATATCGTTTATTATAGTAACGGAAGTTGATTTGTCTTTAAATGTATTAACTAGATGTATTCTTAAATCGTTCCATGTATTGAATTCTAAGTCTTTAATACTTTCTAATGCTTTTCCAATAATTTTTGATTTTATACTTAAAAAAGCGACACATTTGTCAAAATCATCTAGTGGAGGTTCTATAGTAGCAAGCAAAGTTTGTATTGCATTTACTGCATTTATGAATGGACTTAATTTGTTTGGTTTACCATCATATTGTGGTATTGTACTTAGAGCGAATGTAATTTTGTTAGCTCGGTCGGCCATTATTACTTCAACAATATAATATAATACTTTTACAAAGTAAATGAACAATGATTGTTTTATATATATATATTAGTAAGTGTTAGTACTTACATTAATAAACTTGTCAGCACTATGAGGGTTGAAATCTTCATTTGCTGGTGTGTTGGACAGGATTTGTTGTTCGATGTTCCCAATGAACTTGGCGGGAGTTCTCGATGAACTGGGTAGGACGGCACTTGGTGTACGGGCCTTGTTGTCCTGGTGAACGACCACGAGCTCTGCACGGCACGATGTGATCGGAGTAGTGTTGCTCTGGTTACGGACTCTCGTTCTGCGGGCACGGTGTAACTCTGGATATTGTATTGTTGATTTTGAAGCTCCGGACTCTAGTGGTACTGTGGATGCTTCTTTTTCGCTGTTTTCGCGAATAAATGTAGATACAACCGAGAATATCACTTTCACGAATAGCTCTTTTTCACAGAGTTTCGGTAATAACTCGTTTCACGAAATCCTACAGCGACTGCGCCAGTTATAATAATTAGGTTCGAAATTATATTTTTAAAAAGTTTATTTATTGATAACGATAACAATACAATATTAGGAAGGTTTATTATACTTGTGAAAAACAACTAGACTAAGAGCAACAGCAAGACTACTATCTCTACTTCTTAACATCTATTTATAATATATAGCTATATATGCTTACGTTTAACAATGATACGGCGAATGGTAGATAATTCATTATATATATATATATATATATATATATATATATATATATATATATATATATATATATAACTTACACGACTCATTGCAACATTGTCAATATATCAGTGATCCTTATTTGTTGCATTCATGTCACTTATTGACATTGAACATAGATTCATATACACATTAGTTTTTGGCTGCTGTTTTGATAGTGTCCCATCTGAAATCCATTTTCTACAGTTGTAACAAGGCTCTTTACATTGAAAATGGCGGTTGAGCTCACGTTTCGCGTAGTTTGTTTGCAGAATCTTGACGACTCAAACCCACAACGGGAATACTTGCTTACTCCCTTGATTACGGACACTTCACCTTTTACACTATAACTAGCACTGGTTGCTTATTTACGTTGACTGAATCTCTTTAGCACGAGACACTACCACACATCTGCACGGTCTGGTCACTCAAGCTCTTCTGACTTTTTTTCTTGGTTCCTTTATCCCGTATCTTCCCGAATCATCCCGACGCTACCCGATTAAACCCCACTATTATAAGTACAGTTTGTTACACAGTTCTATACTAGATGGCCTATTTTCCCATAATAGTTACATTTCAAATAATTATCTTTATAATTTCTGAAATTTTCCTTTTTCTCTGTATGTCTTGGTGTCTTTACCATTAGAGATTTCATACTTGTATCAGCATCTTCTTTATTTTTATTCGTTATTGCACTTTCGTGGCCGCAAAGTATACTCGTTATGTTTTCCACTGTGCTGTCTTACTTCGCCATTAGTAACCAACTTGATTAGAATGAAAAGTATTATTCCGGTAACGTATTAAAAAAATTTCAAATAAGTAGAATATCTGGTAAATCTGCTTCCTCTTCCTTGCTTAATTCATTTTTCATTTTAAACCATATATTCTTAATCTTTGATATATGAGTTGCTATCATCTTTATGATCTTTCTTGTAACCGAAGAATTGTATCCAAAGATCATAACTGCATTCCTCTGATACGCCATCAAACAATCTATGCAGCTCACTCATATTTTTTTCGCGGTTGAAAAACGCATTACTTTTTGTAATGTTTCTTCTGACATGTTTATTGTAAGTATGAGCAATGTTTTACTATCAGCTTTATTAAAAGTTCTTAAATCGTTTTCATATTTAGCTTACTCAGCTCTAGAAGTGCCATATTCTGTGTGAGAAGGTTTCTTCAATTTTCCCTCAATCACATCTTGTGCACCTGAAGTCCCTCGAAGCAATGTTGAAATCTTATACTTCCAGGTGGACCAATTTCTTCCTTCGAGATTTCCATTTTCAATTCATAGACCTGATGCCTGTATGATTCTGAGAATTGTAAAAATCTAGTGGTCACAATTTTTCATACTACTATTAGGTAAATTTAAAAAAGACACTTCAGTTCTATGACACTCTACTATAGTATTGTCTCGTCTAGCTCTGCTATCATGTTAAAGTAAATCATTAATAAAAACAGGCAAAAAAATAGACAAACTTAACGGACGTTTTATTTTACATAATAATAATAATTAAAAAGTATTTCTATCACAACTTACAAAATGCAACTAGATTCAAATGGAGCGCTTTTTGCAGAAAGGGACCAACCCACATCACCATGAAATTGAGAAAACTTAAGTCAAAGTTTATCAAATGCTATCAATTCTAAACATCAAAATAAAAGTTTGCTGGTACTCCATGCCCTAGAAGAATACATATTCTTGTTGCAGGCAATTTTGATTTTTCAAAAAATTTATTGGAAATATAGAAAAAAAAAATATTTTGTGGGTTGGTTCCTTTCTGCATATTAATCAATATTATACTTCTATTTTTTTACATCTTTTTATTTTGAACGAAATACAAAAAAATTATAAATTAGTATCAAATTTATTGCAAAACTTATTCTACTACGTCATCTTCCTGCTCAAAATCCAGTGCACCAGTAAATCCATCAACGTCATCCACTAAGTCCGAGTCGCTGGTAGTTAAAGTTGTATAATAATCTTTCGCATCAACTGGTATTAAATGCATTACAGACTTTATATCTGCTAATTTTGGAGCAGAAATAGATTTACCATTAGGCCACAACTGGACGAGGGATTATTTGTTAAACTTTACGTTAGGGTTACCTACACGTTTTTTGCGAATATCAATTTCGGAATATGTTTCTTCGCTGAAATTCTGTTTTATAAAGATGGAGAATGGTTTTGCCTTATCTATCATAACTTCTCTGGTTTTCAACCAACTAATTTTTTTTTTATTCGTGTCGACTTTTCTGTTACAGATTTTATTTTCCAGCTGTGCTGAGCCATAAAAATCAGAGCAGTTCATTTTTGTAACTTCAAATTTATTTTTCTTTCTGCATGTCTTCATAACTGCAATATAGTCTTCCGGGGTGTATAATCGTTGCTGGTGCTTCAAAGCACATTCTGTATCCGAAAAATCGGAATCATTAGGTAAGAAGCTATGTCCTGATATTAAAAAACGAATGTAAATCTTGTTTAATGAAGGATGTGTTTCAAATACCGTTTTCATCATTAGAGTAATTTTGATATTGCGGTTTTGGCCACCGCACGAATCTGCCCATAGTATCAGTTCTTTTACATTTTCATTTATATTTTTTTCAATGTGTTTCAAGAGACAAGAACTTACCTCTTGTGCCCCACGACCTGCTTCATTCTCCATCCATACATAGCAACATGGCCTTTGAGTGGTTCCCGAATGTACGCCCAAATTGTACAACCATATTTGCCGTTTATAGAACAAAATTCCGGTTGGAAGGCGTGGGAGAGGCAAAGTCTTTTCAAGATCAAAGGTTACACATTCTAACCAATCGGTTTCCAATGCCTTTTGCATATCATGTTTCATTGTTTCTCTAGCACCTTGCCACATTTTGATATGACAGTCATGTTCCTCTATTAGCTTTGATTTTGCCTCTTCACTTTCTGAACTTTGTATCTTTGCTTGATAAGTGTCGCAAGTGTTGCAAGTGTCCTTCTTAAGTACTTTGAATTTCAAATTAAATTCAGTTAGGAAGATCTGCCTATATACTGCAAAACTAACTGGTTTTTCGACTTCTTCTGTGTATTTACGATGCATAAGAGTTAAAGTCATTTCCGGTGGCAGGAATAGAGCATCACCATTCTGCTGTCTGCGATAGTGACTGATATATTTGGGAATTCGGTTGATTTGGTTTATTACTATCTGTCGTCTCTCGTCTGATGTTTTGTTTTTCCCACCCTGCTTCCTTCCTCGTTTGTCAGTAATGCTTGATGACCTCAGCTTTAGCAGAGCTGTGTTAACTCGCTTCGTCGAAATACCCAAGATTTTTACAAATGTATCACGACATACTTCTATGTTGTTAAAGGTGTACTTTCTAGAATACTTCCTTTTATTTCGGTCCCTACCATATGTTCTTGTTTTGTTGCGTTCGTGAACAAGTGCACCAATTAGTGCTGTTTGAGCATTGTAATCGCCTAACTCCCAGTAACGATTAAACTGTTCTACTTTAAAACTATCTGTCATTTTAGTATGGCACCTCATAGAGCAGGAACATTTATAATCAGAAAATGTTTTCTTCTTAATCGTTTTCCCTTTATAGTTATAATGAGTACGGTGGCTGTTTCTTTCTCGTTTGTTTTGCTCTCTTGATAACTGCAAATACTTTCTTTTTCGACCCTTTTTTGACCGGCCGGTAGATATTTCTTCATTTTTATTTTCTTCGGCCGCTGTTTTTCATTTGTCTTCCTCTTCTTGATTTCCTTTATCTTCTTCAGGTACCACGGATTCTTCGGAAGCGCTTTCCTCTTCTAGTCTAAATTCTGGGTCTTTATCGGAATCATAGCCCTCATACATACCGGTAAAATATTCGTTTTGATTATCCAAATTTAAGATTACACTTTCCTCGAATGTCTCCTCAACAACAGCAACAGTATCATGTTCCATGTTTCCCGATGTTACAGCGTTACCTTCTGTGACAAATGCATCCTAAAAAAGTAACGTACAATAGTGATTAATGTTTACATAACAAACCTGAGATGGCATGTACTTACCGTACTGTTGGAGCAAATACTTTTTTCGCTTGTGTTTAGAACCAAATTAAGTATGCGTTGCCCTCTAGAGCAATCCTGTTTATTCATTGTGGACATGTTACCAGAATTCGTATTTTATTTAGTTGTAATAATAAATTTATTATAAACACTAAACAATATTAAATTGATTTTATTACACAAATATTGCACCACGCAGGATATTGTGACACACCCGTCTCGTGACAAAGCCGTTAAGCAACTGTCTAAAACTTGTTTGACAACCACTTTCTTGACTTTTGCAGAAAGGAACCAATCCACTTGGATCTATTCTGCTAAACGAAGTATCAGCAGTAGAGGAATGTTGGTTGGTTCAACGGCTCTTAGATGACAGCACTTGCTGAATATAGGTTGGTTCTTTTCTGCAGAACATTTTTACGGGTATTAGGAACAGTATAGTAACGCTAACTTAAACATTTCACTTTTGTGGGTTGGTCCCTTTCTGCAAAAAGCGGTCCAAATAATCTTAACAAAAATTATAACCCAAATCTGTTGCAAATGAAACTTATTTTTAGTACGTACGACAGTAACAAAATCAAATTTTCACATGTCAACAACATTACTAACGTAGTACCTAAATTGTAAAATATTAAATTAGCAACCAATTTTACAAATTAGTAACTAGTAAAAATTAATATTGAAAAGTAGTAACCGGTATCACTAAATGAAGTTTGCAAGTGAGTACCAAATAAAATACTATCAACACTTTTATTTATTTGGGAAGTATTTTTACATTAGTGACGAGCTTTAAGTAAACTATATTAGTTTAGGTTAAATTAGGTTAGATTACACTACATTTTTATGTAAAGTTACTTACTATCTAATACTGATTATATTTATTTAAAATACTGACCCAATAATTGGCAGGCTTTATTTTTAATATTCAAGAAAGGAAGTAAACTTTTATTTAAATAATAAATTCTAAATTAACTCTTCGAAATATTTATGTAGGGTTATTTCCAAAGAATTGTTGTTGCACATGTAATAACAAAAAGAATTTAGGATGTTATATTTAAGATATTGTATACCAGAGCGTGTTCTCCTATTCTACAGTCTTGCAAAAAATTAGCACCCATCGAATTCTTTTATTTCCATGAGTCAAAGAAAAATTACAAGGAATGCGTTTTAGTTCAACTAACGATATTAAGAGAATATGTAAAGTAATACTTTCGTAATTTCCTTCAAATAAAAATAATAGAGCACAAAATTTTGCTTTACATTCAATATGCAAAAAATATTTTGCGTGCTTTGTGACGGCAGAAATTAGGTACGAAAATGAATTTTGCTTATTATTCTGTTGCAGGAATTACCTAACAAAAATAAACTAACTTAATTTTCAATTCTACAGCTTTAATTTAAAGTTTTTTACCTAAAATAATTAAGGAATCAGGAAATTACGAAAATATTATTTTACATATTGAAGTCCTCTGTTTGGTTTTCAAGCATTCACCCGGTATTGTCAAAGGAAATATTACAATTTTCATTTTATAAAAATGGAAACTGGATCATTATGTTTAATTTTGTACCACAGGCAATGTTATTATTACAAATTATAAAAAAAATCTAAGAATTTTCAATATTATACTTACAATTGATTTAATTCTTGAATTGGTTTTATAGATACAGTGCAATAATATACCAGTTTGTTTTGCCTAAAAATATTATTTGTATGAATATGTGTGAATAATGAAGGATATTATATTTATATTCAAACCTTATCTGCAGTATTAGATGAAACGGCAGCAATCATCAACGTCTTCGATGTATGCAAAATTAAATATATACCTATTAAGACAAATGTGATATATGATTTAGCAGGATGTTTGCCAAATACCATCTTATATATAGTCAGAAGTTGAGTTATTATCATAATAAATCGCATACCCACAGTAACAAGTAATCTTAGTGAATATGCATCTGTAATTTTTCTGCTGATATCAAACAAGTCATTATATATTTTACTCATATTAGATAATAAAACTTCGTGTCTTGTGTTGAAAGCAACGTATTTATTTTGCACTTCACCATTTAATTTTATATTATAAACATTTTTTATTTGTTTCTTATCATGTGTTAAAAGTAATTTTATTTTCCTGTTTAACCAGATGAAACGTTGTCGAAGTAGAAGTAAAAGATCAACATATTGAAATAAAGTTATTGTGTTCACATAATCAACTATATTGAATATGTTATAGATTGATATATAAATTCTTTCAGCCGTAAAAGGTTGAATAATTGCTTTACTTAAAAATATACAAGTAATTCCTAGTATTTGAAAAGTTGAAAATCTGCGAGCATTCTTGTACGATATTTTTATACCCAAATACTTCATCTCTCTATCAATTGATATTATATCTGTAATAAATATAGTATGCATTATAATGTTATACAGGACGTTAATTAAAAATCTGTCAATAGGCGTGTAACACGGGAAAACAGTTTTTCTTTGCGGTAAAGTCCCCAATTAGTTTTAGACAAAAATGTTTTAATTAAAAGTCGTAGATAATTATATGCTACGCCTAAATCACTAAACAAATTTAATTTTGCACGCTTAGTAAACTCTAAAATCGAATATGAAATTGTATAAATATTACTCATTTGTAGCGATAGCCATAGAATTGAACCAAAATTATATCGTTTGAACTGCATTCTTCTTCTTTTCCTTAGACCCAAGAAGGGTGTCGGATTTTGAAATTTGTTTAGATTCCTACGAATACCTTACTCGTTTCGTGACCGGATTAGTTAGTGTACTTATTCCGTGCGACAACCACTAAATCATATGCAACCAGTGCGGTAGCGGAAATACTCCAATTATGGCCTAGCATAATCTATGTTTAACATGGACAACTGGTCAGGTCGTGGTGTGCGACTGCGATTAATGCCTGATATGCTGGCATTTTAACGACTATACACTTAGCCGGCCGGTAGATTCGAACCGAGGAACCTCATATTCGATCAGATCATGCATAGACATAGAACTTTAATGCGCACGGCCACTGAACTGTCAGAAATTTAATTTTAAAGGTTACAAAATGTCAAATAAAATAACGTGCACTTTAAAGTCACGTGATAGCCCGAGTGCACATGCGTACTAATAAGGTTCACGTTATATGAATAAGGAGACACCTTATGTGCAATGGAATAGCGAGCGTTTATCGTCACACTTTATAAATCTTTTGAGGTTAAGTCTCGGTGAAAAGTGTGGATGTAACCTCGTTTATGTTGCTTTTAGCGTTAACGTTAGCGTGAATACACGAATTAAATGCGGTAAACATTGAAATTGAAAGTCCTTTATTTCTAAAATAAAGTATTTTCTACATAAGGTTAACGTTAACGTTCTTTCATCTTAGAAGTTGCAATAACTCCCTAATACCTAGTTACGTAGGTGCAGAATTGAATTATCTGTAACTTTTATTTGAAAACCGAATTTGTGACATTTCAAACTACGCATTTCTTTGCAAATTTGTTTCAATTCCATGGCTATCGCTACAAATGAGCAATATTTATACAATTTCAAATTCGATTTTACAATTTGCCAAGTGTGCAAAATTAAATCTATTTAGCGATTTACCCGTAGAATATAATTACCTTCGAATTTTAATTGAAATATTTTCCTCTAAAATTAATTAGGGACTTTTGCACATAGATAAATAGTTTTCCCATGTTAAACGCCTATGGCCAGATTTTTAATTAACACCCTGTATGTATAGGTAATTAGGTAAAAATTATCTACCGAGTTCCACTCAAAATTTGTTACATAGGTATTTAACATGACAGAACAGTTTTCCCTTGCCCGTTAATTCTCAATTTATTTTAAAAAAATATACGTCTAATAATATTCTGCATATAAATTAGTGAACAAAATTAATATCGTTAGCAAAAATTAAAAATTACGGAAATTAAAATTTAATAGTGTAATTCATAAAATTACAACAAAAAACAAGCAAATGTGTGATGATTTCCCTGTCATAGAATTTAATTTATTTTTCGTGCACAAAAAATTATAATAAGGTTGAATTTATAAGCAGAATAATAATTTATTTTTATTCCGCTCAAATACCCATACTTAATTTCAATGATAAAAGGTCACAATATTTGATTAAATATTACATATTTTTTATCTTTTTGTTTTAATTCCATGGGTATCAAATTGTAATGCTAGAAGCAAATTTGTGCATTTACACAGCAAATGTAAAAATTCAAGCAGAATTTTAACATTTTTGTGTTTTTTTGTCTACACGTGTAAGGAAAAACCGTTTTCTCAGGAAAGTGGTATTCCGTAATAAAAAACGATGAACTGATGTGGACACCACATGACTTCGCTGTACGCCTTTTAAATTATGCATATTTTGTTAATAATTAAATATATATAACAGACCTAATCATAAAATTGCACGTATTTGACATAATTTGACATTGACATTAAATTCTTTATTATTTTGTTATTTTTTGTCCTAATTCATAGGAAACTTAATTACAGAAACCAAAAAGTACATAATTTTAAAATTTACATATCTTGTTTATACAAAGAGCTAATTTAATCATACTTGATGTATTAGACGCAAAATTCAATTATCTAACACTTTTATTTGAAGCATTTATTTCTAAAATTAAAATAACACCATGTTTTTTTTTTAAGAAAAACTGATAACAGCTTCAAGTAAAGTATCACTTCCGATACTACCAATAGTATATTAAAGAACAAGTTTTATAAGACATGTTTTTTTCGCACGCGTCAAAGTTTAGAAAACGAGCCTTGGCGAGTTTTCTAATTGACAAGTGCGAAAAAAAGTCTTATAAAATGAGTTCTTTATACTATTTTTTAGATTTTGCGCCTTCTACATACTAAAATATTGTAAAAAACTGCTAATATTAAACCAAGTCAATTTAAGGAAATTTGCAAGTGAAATGTTGTAGTTGGTATCACTGAACTGACCACATTAAATTATTATTTATTTGAAGATTTGAAGGTTAAATTTAAGTATTTGTAGTGTAAATGTCATCTAGTACCAACCTTCTAAAACAAAAAAATGCGTATCGAAATGAAGGCCATTACGATACGCAATTGCGTATCGTAATGACTTCATTATGAACGCAAAATCTAAAAAATATTTTATGTTATTCCCATTGATATAAAAGTATTACATACCAAATTTGAAAAGTTTTGGATTATGTTTTAATATAGTTTTTCATTAAAATCTATTATAGGCTTCAAGTAAAGTATCACTTCCGAGTAGACCATTTTAACTAAAATCTATTGTGTTATTACCATTGACATAGAAGTCTTATGTACCAAATTTGAAAAGTTTTGAATTATATTTTCATATAGTTTTTCATTAAAATCTATTGTAGGCTTCAAGTAAAGTACCACTTCTGAAAGTTATGTAAAGACCAAAAAGGGAGGTGCACAACTAGATGTTATAACAATCAGATACTTTCATACGTACGTACAAACGTACGTACGTACAGACGTCACGACAAAATTAGTGAAAATAGATTCAAGGATGGTCAAAATGGATATTTCCGTTGAAATCTGGGAACCGAAATTTTTCGCGATTACAATACTTCCTTTACTTCGTACAAGGAAGTATAAATATTAGGTATTTATCCGTTCCATGTTAAATACTAGTACCATTGAAAACAGAAACAAATGAAATATGAATATATAGTATGCAAATAAATTAGAGCATAAATAGTGTTCGTAGATGAAGGTGCCTTTTCTATATTTATGTTAAAAAAATGTGACATTATGATATTAAGGAGAAATTTAATATTTTCTAATAATTATTTTTTTATTTTTGATAAAAAGGTCCAGGTTTAGTTATGTTGATCGGGCTATGACTTGGTTCCCACTCCCGAATGCTATCCCACTACTACCCAACACGGCGACTTTTGGCTGCTGGGTTTCCCCCCTGACTCGGTTCGCCAATTCTTGGCCAACCTGATCGCTTCGAACTCCATTAGAACGACCATATTGATGCCAGACTTAGTGTGGACGTGCAGTACACGGGGGAGACCCAACCGCAGAGCTCCCGACTCCAAACCATCCTGTGTACCCGACCTCCAAGTCGCTTGCATTACAGGAGTGGGTCACGGTTCCAGTCGCCAATCATATCTACATAACCGGTCTCCATGTCGCTACTTTCATATTCACACATGAATTCTAAAAATTTCTGTTACAAATATATACTTTTACGTACAAGAATTCATTAATATTATTAGATTTAAACTATTGGCTCTATTCCTAATAAATTTTTAACGAACAGATGCACCGCTTTTAGTTAAATTTTAAAAATTGGTTAAATTGACAATATCTTATCGAAAATAAATGTCAAATGTGTTATTAAATCGCAACGAAAGCTTCCACTCTCACGTGAAATTTTATATTATTGAGCAAAAATAATTTTTTTGTCAGTTTTTACTAATTTACAGATCTGTAAGACCCTCGTTAATTTTTTTCGGAAAACGAATCTAGAAGTAGTTGTATAACAATGAATCACACCAAATTTGAAGTTCATTCTTCTATTTCTAACTCTAAAAATTTCAGATCTTTGAAGCTAACATCTCCTTTATATTTAAAGAAAAATACAAAGAAATATCTTATAGAAATATTTCAAGTGTCATAAAATTCTAGCAATACAGATAAAAAGTTATAAATTTAAAGTATTATTCGCGTATTATAATCACTTTATGACTAATTTTTTATATCAATAACCAGGCGATAACACTGAACATAGCCACTTAATGTGAATGCAACATGTATAACGTAGCGTTCTTGCGAAATCGACCAAGGAAGCCAAAATTTTCTCCAAAAAACCACAATGCTCTGTTCTCTGTTCAAGAGGAAATTGGATACTTATATGTAACAAAACTCGTTTTTTGCACTGCACCCTCAAAGACCTTATCCTTATAATTAATATAAACAAAATCTGATGTGGCCAGCACATTATCTTGTGTCAGTTCTATGTATTATCCCTGATCACGTATAAACAGATCTACCAGCCTTATGGAGCATATGGCTACACTCAAAGTATAGAGAAATTAATTCAAGAAGCTAGTAATAGATGGCGCACCAAGGAAGAAATTCGAAAATAAAAGAAAATATTTGTGAGTTGACTCAGCAAGTTGAGATCGGTTCCTGGAGGGTGGAACCATTGATTACAAATACTAACGTAAACGTGATTAGGGGTGGAGCCTAGACATTATAGTGACGGGGAACGGGGAGTATTTACCATAGAACTTTAAATGTGTGATTGACTTTATTTATATATTATTGTTTATTGAAAGACAATAAGTTTGCCGTATAGCCATCCTTGTTTATATGACAGTTCTATCTGTTTTGCAGTTTATTTTTGATTTGTTGGTTTCGTTTTTCAAATTATTATGATGTGTACTAATTATTATGATGTGTACTAATCTTTTGGTCTCCAAAATACTGCTCTTTCAAATGTACTGTCTAATTTGGAAAATAAAAAATGAGGTTAATACAATATTTTATAATTGAATTTTTGCAGCATAATATATTTAATTAAAACCATCTAAAAAAAACATAGTAGTCTGATTCTCAGTAAAAAAAGTAACTTGACAGTTATTTTTTTTTGTACCTTACATCCTCCAAACAAAATAATTTTTGGAGATATATTTGCGAAACGATGGATCTAGATCTAGATGATGAACGAACAGAAAACGATTTACAATAAGAAATAAAAATAAACAATTCCTAGTGTCAAAATGACAAAATCTTTGCTAGCGTTTTAATAGTAGTTTACATATCAAGAGAGTAAAGTTCGTCATTATTTAAGATTGAATGCTTGAGGCAAATAATAACACTTTACTCCCGTGTTATATACAGTATTGTATATACAAACGGAAAAGTAGAAGAATGAAGCACATTTCTATAAACGAAGAAAAACTATTTATTTTAAATTTAATTTTACAAAAATCATTATAGTTTTTTCCAAAATAAATATAATTAATAATATTCCTTTTTTGTTAATCAATATCATTACAGTTGTTGTTTTATATATTCAAATATTTAACATACGCCCGTCATTTCGTCACAAGAAGAATAAGAATGTAACAATTTTGTAATAACGTATGTCTTTGATTTTTGGAATAAAATATTGTGTCATATTGAGATGTTAACCTCTAAAAAATAGTTTCAGAATAATTTATTTCAAAGTGTATTATAAACAGATTTTTGGATCAATAAAACTAATTCCAGAATTTGTACGTATGCTTATTAGAGATGCACTCGATTGCGAGCTTTGGCCCGGCCCGGCCCGAAGCCTGCCTCGATTTCGAGTCGATCATCGAGCCGGGCCGAAGATATTTTTTATCGAGCCGAAGATATTTTTATCGGGCCCAATCGGGCTAATCATTTTCAAAAATCGAGGCGAGTCGGACTTTTGATTTTGGCCCGGCCCGGAAATTTGAGCTTTTCGGGCCGGCCCGAAAAATTTTATAGTTCAATCTAATGCACAGTTTCCTTAATATTTTAATGAAAATGGATGAAGTTAAGAAGGATCAAAATGATTTAATAACAACATACTTCACATATTAATAAATAAAAATGTATTATTTTACTTCAAGAATTCAAGGTTATTCATTAAAGCATAATAATTATATTGTGATGTTGCTATTATTATTGTTATTACTCGTATACTTCAATAAAAGTGATTTTTGTTCCTACCATAATGATTTCTTGTCCTAATTTTGAGTAGAAACAAAGTTATATTTTTTATATAACATTTGTGAAAAAGTTGTTTAAATTTTCGAACAGCTTTCGTAAACAAAGTGTTAAATACTCGTAGGTCTGTAATTTTTATAACAAACTTACACTAGAAGGGTCTCTTTTTTAACTGCTTATGTTAACTAATGTTGAAAGTTATAAGAATGTAGAGGCTTTTTATAGATTTGATACGAAAAAAGTTAAACACTTCGCCTTAACATAAAAATCAACATTAGGAATGGCGGATGCATCCAATTTCGAGCTTTGGCCCGGCCCGGCCCGAAGCCTGGCCCGGCCCGGCCCGAAGCCCGGTCCGATTTCGAGTCAATTTTCTAGCCGGGCCAGCTAATTTTTTTGTCGAGTCGATCTTCGAGTCGGGCCGGTAATTTTTATTTATTTATTTTATTTATAAATGAATAAATTTTAAAATTAACTTATGGACCTAAAATATTGGATAGCTTTTATGTATTTGATATTTTCGGATGGGATTTGTTCTATCTTTGTATTTAGCACCACAAACATTGTCGTACATTAAAAAGGGGGCAATGGTTTGCAAAAAAACTGATTTACCATGTTAATCTCCTATGTACACATTGAAAAAAATCACCTGTATATATGTATGTATTCTTCTGCTGTAGTTTTATTGTATAAGTATTTGTTTTATATTTTATTTTCTTAATGTTTATAATTAAGAAATTATATATTATTCCAATCGTTCTGTTGTTTTTTGTATTATATTGGTTTGAAGATGACCATCTAAATTTCTAAATGGTCGAAACCGGTCACATTTAAAATTAAATTTTTTAACAGTGTGATCAAACTTTTTGTTTTTCTCAACCTTCATTTTTCCCAGATCCACAACTCATTGCCAACCAGGACGTAAAGACTTATTGAACACTCGATATTAATTGTAGTAAATATTTAGTTAAAAGTTTGTTCAGAGAGATAAGAAAATCTACCTGTGTCACTAATGACAGTGGCAAACCCCCCACAGCCTGCGGTCCAAGCACCGATAGGAAAATACCGGATTATAGGAAAAATGAATTTTACCGTTATTTTTCGTAATATTGTAATTAAAATTAAAGCGGTAATACCAAGATTACTGTTTAACCAACCACAGGTTTTGTTTAGAATCATACCGCTACATAGATAATCCCTTTTGTAAATTATTCCTTTATAAGGGATAAGTAACAAATATGAGTCCAATTGAATAGAATCTATAATTAAACAGTGAAAGGAGTCTAAGGTTAAAACTATAACTAAACTAAAAATTATATACCCCTAACCTTAAAATTATTCTTAAACTAATAATAATAATAATAATAATAATAATAATAATAATAATAATTTTTATATTTTGTAGTTTCCACTGATGATGAGAACTTAGTTCTCGAAATACGTATATAGAGTTTAAGAATGAATTCTCGATTTACTCGTGGAATTATCTTGACAAATACCACTCGAGGTTTAATTTTTAGCACGGAATATTTTTTTATTTATAAACATTTGGTTTCTTGATGGCAATTTGTTTCAAAGATTTATCCTATCAAAATCACTCGAGCTACAAATCTTTTCAACAAATTGCCAAGCAACCAAGTGTTCATACAAATAAAAAAATATCCGGCCAAATCAAAACCCTAGTGGTATTACTATCAACTATTAACATTAACATTGTAAAGTGTATTATTATATATTGTGTTATATTCTATGAAAATCAACAATTTAATAATAACAATAATGATAAATAAATAATTAACAATAAAACGGCCTTAACTGTGGCAGGTATAAGATAATAAAAATGTAAACCGACAAAGAGATTATTTTCATTTAAATATTTCCTTGATTCCAGTTTCCCTTGTTTATATGCATATGAATTAAATAAATATATAATAACGGCTTTATTACCTGGTTCTGGGTGTGCCAACTTGCTTTTATTTGCAAATTTTGGTAATGAAAACATATTCGTACTATTGAGGGTACCTATTTACTTTTGTGCTATTTGCAAATTGGAAATAATTACGGTAATTATACATATACAAGGTAGGTACCTACTAACTTTACATGATTCTGTTCTGAAAAATCAGCACAAATTTTATAGTGTTAAAAATAGAAATATACAAGTTTTTGTCTCGCGAACAAAATTTCGAGAAAATCCCTGTCTCTGGGATTTTATTATTTCCACATGTATTTGAAGTATAAAAGGGATAAACAGGTCAGTTCCATCCCATTGTATAGGTATATTCCAGAATTATGTATTTCTTTGAACACGGTTCTTGAGTATTTGCAGTATTGTTTGTTTTATTTATTTAAAAAGATTAAATAAACAAACTAACAAACTTATTTTGTTGGGGAAGTCATTTCGAGTGAAAATGGCATTATTAAAATAAATCCTATTCATTTTAGTTATTAAAATACAACAAAGTCAACTCAAACTGTTGATGCTAATGAAGGGTAGGTTAGGTATATAGACGAGGAACGGTGTAGTAGATATAGATATTTCGTCTGTGTGCGGAAATAAGTACTCAAACGATTCTAATTGGTCGGTTGAGTTCCCACCTATATTCTATAGCGCTCCTTGTTTATTCCTTGTCTATCATGCATACTAACGCCATCTGACAAAAGAAGGCAAAATTTTTCTGACAAGTGTTGGCCCCTGGTGGAGGAAGGCACTTTGGTGTAGCCTCACGCTACACGTACTTGGTAAATCTGTTTACGTTAGTATATATAATCAATGGTATTATGTACAAATTCAAAACAAAAAAATTCTTGCAAAAGATTATTTATTTTGAGTAAAATTATAACACAAACACACTGTGTAATTTGAACTCGACACTGACATGTATTAATCAGACTTTTCTTAATATAGTAGTTGTTTTCATGGTTATAGTATAGGATATATCCTGTAGCCATAGCTATAGCTATGACTGATTTATGAAATTTAATATCTTTAAAATTCTTCAACCGCTATATTTGTTGAATATTGTAATATAAAATGCAATCAAATCACGTAGATAATAGAATATTCTTTAATATTTATTTATTTATATATATATATATATATATATATATATATATATATATATATATATATATAATAACATAAAATGTTAAAAAATTATTTTTAACTGCGTTTTCTTTTCAAGGAAAAATGTTAAAAACTTCAAATTTAGGTACTTCCGGTCGACTATTTTTAACCAAATTATAATAACATGTTCCTTTGGTTGTCAAGATTAGGAATAATTACATTATTCGCATATCCAGATTTTAGTGAATAAGCACGATTTAAGACTTATTGCTGTCTGATAAAGATTTAGTGATAAATACGCAAAAATTGACAATTGACGTGCTTAGTCAACACGTGCAAACTAAAAATAACCATAAAAAATTACCTACTAATCCATCTGTTGACAACTCGGTAAACGATAAAACTGATGAATTTATAAATATTAAAAATTATAAAAACAATACAACTATCTTACCGACACAACCAAACTTTAACGCTGTCAAATCACCAAAACAATATGAAAATAAAAAACGTGACAAATCACAACCTAAGCTACCGAAAAATCAACAAAATTCCAATAATAAAATTATAAATAAACAAAACGAACATAAAAATGATAAAGCGAAGACGATAATAGGTAACCTTGAGGAAGAAACAAACCCACACTCAAAACTCAAGTCAGTTCCAAAACATTTCTCGCTTCACGCAACTAGATTTCATCCAAATACGAACGCAGAGGAGGTTAAAAACTTTTTAGCGGCCAAATTTCCAGAAGTACAGGTGGAAAAGATGAACGCCAAGTATCCTGATCTGTACGCCTCGTTCAAAATTACAATCTATGATACAAATAAACTCGACGCTCTCAATCCCAAAATCTGGCCGACCGGAATCTGTGTAAAACAATTTTTTCAGAAACCAAACCTACAAAAGGCTGCTCTTTAGTACCACCAACAAATGTTAACAAAACTGACTGTGATACTTTAGTAAGTATATTCCATTTAAACGTACAAAGTTTATCTAATAAAATTAATGAACTCAAGATCATTGCTGAATATTTTAAATATGATATCTTATGTATTTCAGAGCACTGGCTCACTGAAATGAATATTAAAACTATTAAACTAACAGGTTTCACTTTAATAACATCCTTTTGCCGTAAAGAGACCGAACACGGTGGTATAGCGTTATTTTTGAAAGATGATACTAATTTAAAATTTGAAACTATAAATTTAGATAATTTGTGTAATAAGTATGATGCTGAATTTTGTGGCTTTGTTATTAAACAACACAAAACGGTAATTATTACAGTATATAGATCTGGCGATTATAAGATTTTCTTAGACAAATTTGAATCATTACTCACTCTCATGACACACAAATATGACAAAATCGTTATTTTGGGTGATTTTAATATAAACTTTCTTACAGATTCTTCTCAAGTTAGAGAGTTTAAAAGTTTATTAGAAACATTTAATATTAAAATAACTATAAACAAACCCACAAGACTTGACTCCTGCCTCGACAACATTTTAACCAATCTGGAGCAATATACCTTCGAGACGCAGGTTCTGGACTGTGGAATATCTGATCATGCAGGACAAATAATTACACTATATGCCCCTACTTACGAAACAAATATAAATTGGGTAAGAAATTTTAATAGTAATAATATCAATAAGGTTAGAACTGCTCTAGAATCGGTTGATTGGCAGCAGTTCTCTTGTAAAAATACTGGAAAACTTAACTACTACGCATTGTCCACTGAAAAAGATTAGGAAAATTCCGGAAATAGTATGGTTTAATGACAACCTTAAAAAATTAAGAAATCTGGTACAAATTTCTAAAATTATATATAATACATCAAGAAATCCCAATCATTATGACGCTTTTAAAATAATACGTAAAAAATATCATAATGAAATCCTGATTGCAAAACGAGCAGCATATCAAAATTTTATCTATATCTCAGAGAATACTAGCTGTTTATCCAAAAATTGTTGGAAAATAGTTAATAATATCAAAAGTAAAATAAATATTAGTAATGTTCAAACAGATATCTCACCTGAAGTATTCAATGAACATTACGTTACCATTGCTGATAAAATTATTACATCTTACTTTACCTACAACTGACTTTTGTTCGACGCTAGGTAATGTGAGGTCTCCATCTTTATCCTTCTATCTTGCACCAGTAACAGCTGAAGAAGTTATCGATACTATCAAGAATTTAAAAAACTCGAAATCTTCGGATGTGTACAACTTAAATAGTAATCTAATTAAGGCGATTGCTGATATTGTAGCCTTGCCCTTAACTATAATTGCTAATAAGTGTTTTGAAACGGGTATTTTTCCCGATGCCTTTAAAATCAGTAGAGTAGTACCTATTTACAAGAAGGGCGATACTTCAAATCCTGAGAATTTTCGTCCTATCTCCATTATACCGATTCTAGGTAAAATAATTGAATATTTAACAGTAAAACGTTTGAACACATATCTTGAAAAGTTCTCAATTCTTAACGATAAGCAATATGGCTTTCGTAAGTCCAGATCCACAACTCAGGCAATCCAGCAACTAATAAATAAAATAATAGATGCCATGGAAAAGGGAGATTACACCGCTTTAACCGTGCTTGACCTATCTAAGGCATTTGATTGTGTTTCTCATTTACCTTTGATAACGAAACTTGAAAAGTATGGTATTAGAGGGGTCTGTTCAGACTTTTTCTCATCATACTTAGAAAATAGATTTCAATGTGTAAATGTAAATAATTCTTCATCCAGTTTTTGTCATATAAAATATGGAGTACCACAAGGCTCCGTCCTGGGTCCTATTCTATTTCTCATATATATCAATGACCTATGTTCATTTATTTATCCCAACGAATGTACTCTATATGCCGATGATACCACTCTAATATCCTCGGCAAGAGACATTGATTCCTTAAATGAGAACATGGTGTACATTATGGGTGTAGCACAAGAATGGTTTGCTGCCAACAACTTAAAACTAAATCATGATAAAACTCAATCACTAATTCTTTCCACGAACCAGAACCTGCGTCAAGGGCTTGCTGTAAAAATATTAGGCATTATTGTTGATGAAAAATTGAATTGGTCTAGGCATACTGAGGCTCTATGTAATAGACTTGCATCTGTAATTTTTCTTTTTCGACACTTGTCTTTATATTTAGACCAGAAATGTCTATTAACCATATATTTTGCTCTTTTTCATAGTCTAATCTCGTATGGGATAATTCTGTGGGGAAATGCATCCAACGCTAGTAAAGTTTTCATTATGCAAAAGAAAATAATTAGAATAATTGCTAAAGTCGCAAATCGCGAAATTGCAAGCCTCTCTTTAAACGATTCTCAATACTTACATTATCATGCTGCTATATTTACGAAGTTATAGTAGAAATACATAAAAATATAAATAAATATACTAAAGCAAGTGATAATCACAATTATAACACTAGGAGCAATGTTATGCTATGTACTAAACGGTATAGACTTGCCACCTCTGATAAAAATACCATTAATATTAAACTATACAATCATCTACCAGCATCATACAAAACATTAAATTTAAAAGCTTTCAAAAAACAGATAAAAAATATTCTAATAAATTATTGTTTTTATTCTGTGGAAGAATATCTAAGTACCACTCTCCACTGTGTTTAGTCTAACTCTTGTTTGTAGATGGAATATACTTGCCATTCTTAATTTTTTATTTTGTATCCTTTTGTGCCTTGTGACGTATTATAAATGTTTTTCTATGTAAACATATAATAATGAAATAAATATTATTATTATTATTATTATTATTATTATTATTATAAATACTATCATTCGGAAAATTCTGAAACCTTGTATTTCTACCCTAATCTAATATGAAAAGAAGTCAGATTTTGGTGTAAATCGGATAATTGCACTTTACTTGAAGCTCATAATGGTTTTTCTTTAAAAAATACCATTAAATGCAATTTTTTCGCATTATGTCATTATGAAAATTATAGATTATTGAATTTTGTACAGGTATACATTAATACTTTTTCTATATATTTTACAGATAAATTTAAAAATCATTTTTCTTTTTTTAATCCCGAAGCAGAAGATATACACAATTCCTTTGTTACACAGTTTTTTTTTCAAATGAATGTAACTGAAGGTAAACGTCATTGTCAAAAAACTAGTCACTTCAAATTAATAACAGTGACATGTTAAATAATAAAGAATGTCGTAAATAAAGCAATAGTTATATGCAATGAAATATAATATAGTTTTAAGCATTATTAAATACGTAGGTATGTATTTAAATTAATAAAAATTAAATAGCGGGAGGTTTTGTGTTGACCACATCAGATTTTTTCATTAAAATATGTTTATAAAGTATTTACGTATTTTTTTACCACAAATGGGTCAAAAAATTATACTCTTAAGACACTTTCACGAATTTTATTAAAATCGTGGAAAATAGTTATTTATGCAATAAGAGTAAAAATTATACTTATTTCTCGAATAGGGGAGTTTGACCACACGAGCAATAGGCAACTCTAGTTTCATACAATTTTATTTTTTTTTTCGTCCACAAAGTAAGCTTGAAAAGGGTCTTATAGCGTTTCAAAGTAAATTTTCATGCTTTTATTGTGTAAAAAATATATACTTTATGAACTAAAGCTGCTTTCAGAACCAAATAATTTCAATTTCCAATTTGAATTTCTGCTTTGTAATTTTACAATAACCTCCAAATAATAACAGCTGAGCTTAACATTTGACGTTCAGCAAGACTATGTGCATGCGTTACCTGGAATTGGAATTGAAAATATTGGACCTTGTAAGGTTCGAATTGGAAAGTGAAACTATGATGCCGTGAGCGCGTATATTCCGATACATATTCCAAGCTTTGACGCAAAATAGAAATTCAAATTGGAAATTGAAATTACTTGGTTGAGAACGCCGCTTTATTTTAATGAAAAAAGTGCATGTTTTTAATAGACGTAAAAAGTTTGTGTTATAAAATTACGGTGCTGATCGAAATATAAATATGTTAAAAATTGTGCTAATATAATTGATTGAAAAATAATGTATTTTTTAAGCGATAGTTATATTGCATATTATTAGTCATACAGGTGTCTCTTAAATAGGGGGACATGGCTTAACCACAGATTCCTGAGGCTAAAATAAGACGATTTAACTAAACTTGCTTCTACCGGAAAGTGTACCATTTAGCCAGAAATCTGCTTCAAAGTTCTTCGAATAAAAATTAATTTTGCTTATAATAATCTAACGCTTTATTCGATTTGGATGAAATTTGGTATGACAGTTTATATGGTTATGTCATCTTTTAAGATGATACTTGTTATTATTAGTGAACCACTAGTGTATGAAACTTAGGTCTCCCAACATTAATTAGACCGTAACTTTTTAATGGCAATGCCGAAAATGTGAAATTATTTTTCATCAGGAAGATACATTCAATAGTAAACTTTTCTCTCTCTGTGTAATTTGTGATATCTGTTACGGTTCACACAGAAAAAAATAAAATCTGAGTGTCTCTAGTGTTAAATTTTTAAAATAAATTTAATCTAGCTGTCTATCCAAAAGTCAAACAAGTAATATTTAATGACAGTAACAATTGTTTTACGAGTTGTCAAAAAATTTTCTTCGCAATATTCTAAAATTAATAACATCTGTTTGTTCGGCCTAATAGTATTTTACTACCATTATTATAAATAAGACGATTACATATCTCAGCTAACTCCTAAACAAGTTGTGAAGATTGACAACTCGTTACTGTCATTAAAAATTACTTGTTTGACATTTGGATAGACTGCTAGATTAAATTTATTTTAAAAATTTAACAGTGCAGACACTCAGATTTTATTTTTTTCTGTGTGAACCGAATTACACAGAGAGACAAAAGTTTACTATTGAATGTATCTTTCTGAAGAAAAATAATTTCACGTTTTCGGCATTGCCATTAAAAAGTTACGGTCTAATTTATGTTGGGAGACCTAAGTTTCATACACTAGTGGTTTACTAATAATAACAAGTATCACCTTAAAAGATGACTTATAACCAAATAAACTGTCATACTAAATTTCATCCAAATCGAATAAAGCGTCCGGATATTATAAGCAAAATTAATTTTTATTCGAAGAACTTTGAAGCAGAATTCTGGCTAAATGGTACACTTTCCGGTAGAAGCAAGTTTGGTTAAATCGTCTTATTTTAGCCTCAAGAATCTGTGGTTAAGCTATGTCCCCCTATTTAAGACACAACCTGTATGTCAGCGCTTTGTGAGTGCAGTAGATACTTAAATGAAGCTCATAGTCATAATTTATGATATTATTAAAAGAAGATGAGATAAAAATAAGTGTGCGAATGATGTTAAACATTCCACTACTACGTACCAGTGGTCCAAGAAGCATTTTTTTTCTACCAGTGAAACTGATACAGAATGTTATCGAACTTCGAGTAAAAGCTTCAAGGGCATATAGTACTGACCATTATATTCAATATATCTCAAAATATAAAGCATTGAGGAATGTGTTTTTACGATTATCTTAGATGTGCTTTTGTTTCTAAAGAAATCAAATAATTGTACTAAGTTAAATTTTGTAATCTTTTTATTAGCAAAAACAAAATTTTGTTCGATCGTTATCTTCGTCAGTTTTTCTTCGATTCTAATACAAAATGTCTTCTTTCTCAGGAAACAGGTTAAGATTAGACCAATGTTGATTAAGCTTTTTTTACGCATTTTAATGAGTACTTTATGCCCATAAAGTTTTTACCAGAAGTTAGACAACAACCTGCCTATATGATCTAACAATGAGTATTAAAGTTACTGTGAATGTGTGTGATGTTTTCTCACTGTATACCGTCCCAAATCGGCCACTTCTACTCTCAGTATATTGTAAAAATAAACATAAATAATTTACCTTCAATAATAGATAAAAGTAATTTTCTATTTGTCACAGCTGCTACTAACATTGTTGAGGTAAGAACTGATCCCATACACAATTCGCAACGTAGTGCAATTCCTTTTAAGTCATACTGTAAGTTTAAAGTATCGATTAGGAATGCTACATACACCATGGAACCTATTACTCCAACGAATCTTATAAAAGTTATTGGTCCGACGTCTGATACTAATCGTCGAATACCATTTTTTTTCTGTATCCGAACTGGTGCTAAACCGAGTATTTTTGATAAGATATAAACAGGCAGCATTGCATCATAAATATCCATATTTTATGAAAAGTTTATATGTTGTTCAAGTGACTTTTGCTAAATAGGTATGTACCTGTAATATGCTTGCATTGTAATACAAAAGTATCATGAATGTATTTAAAACAACAAAAATCAAGATATTTTGCTGATAAACTATATTGACTTGTAATTAAAAGCTACTTATAATTTAATACTAATAGTATTTTAATTACAGTTGAAACTATCTTATTACCGTACTTCACCGTTTAAATCCAAAGCAGGAGTATCCTAAACACAATTTGAGTTTTCTCGTAAATATATTTTTTTACAAGCACAGGAATGGATTATCGATAGTAATACCACACTTGGTTGCTTGGCAATTTGTAGACAAGATTTGTCCGGCAAAATCACAGAGCCCGAGAGCGTAGCTCGAGTGATTTTGACAGGACAAATCTTTGAAACAAATTGCCATCAAGAAACTAAGTGTGAATATTTATAAATAAAAAAATATTTCGTGCTAAAAATCAAACCTCGAGTGGTATTTGTCAAGATAATTCCAAGAGTAAATAGCATTTGTACATTTGTTATAGGTAATTCTTTTTTTAAATAATTCAGTGTAGAAAAGAGGAAGGATTTGCCTTGTTGTAAATAAGTAATTTACATTTTTATTTTTATAAAATCAATGAAATAATATATACTTTACGCGTCTCATGCATTATTAGTATTATTATTATTATAATAATTATTAATAATAATAATCACTATTTATTTTAATTTTACATTTATTTTAGAAATTAAATCGCTTTTAATTTAATTAACAAATTAAATGACTAAATTGGGCGTTTCTCCCTGCAAATCAGTTTTCTTAATTATTTGAAACATAAACGAATTACAAACATTGACATTACTATTATTATTTGAAATCACTATTTTTGAATTTGGCGCCAAATTTTGTAATTCAACTTCGACAGTTTGATACGTTAAATCAGATTACAGAATTCTTATAAAAAACGAAGTATAGTTAATTTATTGATGATAATAGATATTTATACATCAAGTGAGCTAAGGTAATGTTTATTCATGAGAAGAAGTTTAGTTAATTTCTTAGTTTAGTTAAATTTGATACTGCACTGGAACGATGGGAATGATTCGATATTTTTTTTTTTCTTTGGTGTTTAATCCTATTCTTTCCGCTGATATTCTGGTCCATTTTTGTATCTCATTCGTACCTTGTGACACAAGAGGATAATTGAAGTAATTCATAAATAAGCAAGCTCAGTGGCGGCTGGTGATATCTTTGTATGGTAGGGCACAAAAATATAAAAAAGTAAATAGAGTATATTAAATTATTTAATCTTTAATATACAGAAGCCATCTTCGTAATTAAGTGGGTACTACACAATTACAATTCAACAATAACAGATTACCTCGGAAAATGTCGGACATACTCGGAAATCTTCGTTTAAATTGGGCTCAGCCCGGAACAGGCTTAATGCAGTCATATGCAGCTTCGCGCGCTTCGCTGCTATTGGTTAAAATTCGAGTAAAAGTAGTGGGAGACCGGGGCAGAAACATCTGTGCCCTAGCTTCTAGCAGCATATCGGTACGTGCACACGTCAGTATATAGGCTATCTAGCTATCGGCCGTGTAGTAAGAATTGCATAATAATGAAAGTAAATAAATAATAATGTACTTTTAAAATGTAAATGTACTCGCTTATTTATTTTTTTCTTGTCTTTTTATTTGGTAGGGCTGTGCCCTTGTGCCCTATAGCACGAGCCGCCACTGAGCAAGCTCCTCCTACCTGTACGTGTACACTCATAAAATTTGCTTTGGTTAGCTGAAACGCACAGCGGTGGCTGGGTCTAGGGTTTTGTAATTTATTTCGAGATACAGGTATTCGCGACAGAATTAAATTTAATAAATAAGTACAACTCAATTTGGAAAAGTGAAAAACGAGCTTTTCTCGAAAGAAATTAGTGGGCGCCAGACCTTATAAGCAGGGAAAGTTTAGAGTAAGGTCAACTCTAATAAGTAAAGTAAAGTTTTTTTTTTTTATAAAAAATATTTAATATAATAACACAATTCACGCTGGAGCTAAGTGAACTATCAATTACCAGTTTAGTATAATAAAACCAAAAAGACAACTGGGTCCTTTCCGGCATCCGGAAAGAGAAGGACTGAGATCAGCGCTCCTGCGAACGGCGACGGCACCGACGAATAATAAAAAAAACAACTCGTTACCTGACTCTCTTGAAGTAACGTCGAAACGTCGTATCCCGTTGTTTCACGCCGGTGAACGGGTTTCGTCAGAGTCAACGGAGTAGAATTAAATGCTCCAGTCCAATTCGGGGCTCTGGTTATGACGACGTCAGAGTGTACCGCCTAGGCCTCAGCACGGCTAGGGTTTTTAGTCAACGGCGAAACTTGTTTTCCTCGGAGATTGTCGGGCGAAATATTCCACTTCGGCAGATAACAAAAGCCAGTAGGATCAACTGCAGTAAGGGCTGCCTTCCTCAGTCGCTTCTCAATCCCAATCCCGGAAAAAAAACCTTGTAAGTCCTTGACTATGTTCCCTAAAAAAAAATCTGGCCAGCAAAAATATCTCTACTGAGATTTACAAAGTGCCTTAAGGGCTTTAGACTGTACATGAAATTTTAAGGCCCTAAACGAGAGCTCCAGACGCGACTGTACCACAAAACAAAAATTTACAAATTACAAAATTATTTACAAAAAGTGCACCTAGGTTTTTAAATAACACTAAAAATTTTTGATAAAAGCTAGAACGGCCGCATGCAAAAGAAGAAATTAGAGAAAGAGTGAAGAGGAAAAACGTAGAGTGAAAAAATGTGACTAACGGTAATCTTAAGGGCGCAGCAGTTAACCCGATAATAAAAGAAGCCAAAAGGGCTTACAAACCACAAAAAAAATGCAGCGCGAAAAGATTAATAACCGGACAAAAACTTCGTCGAGTCGAATGTAGCGCACAAACAGTTACAAATTATCACAAAAAAAAATTGCAGCTACTACGGTAATTGAGAGGTAAATAACGATAAAAAAAAATTGACTCTAAGAAGTTGACTATTAAAGCGGAAAAGCCGAGCCGAAAATTTGTCTAGTCCAAAATTGTATAGTCACGTCATGTACTCACACCCTACATTCGCCTACGTTCATTCCAGGGTATAGGAGAGGAAAGGTATGGTTCGGTAGGATACTTTTAATAATTTTGAATTCCCGAAATAATTTTTAAATCCCAAAAATTTTACTAAAAAATTTACCCTTAAATAATTTAGCCCAACAAATAAATTACTAATGACGCAGAATTACTAGTACTGTGGTATACAAGCAAAATTTGAATGCGAATCCTTTACGCAAATAACCGGTCGAGTCAAGGTACAACTCGAGCATAAAAAGTTAAACAGAACTACTCATAAAATTTATGGACATTAAACAATATTGAAGACGTACTCTGTACGTTAAGGGAACTGAACAAGTTAAGGTACAACTTGAGCTTGGTTTAAAAAAAAAATAATAAAAGGGGTTTAAGCAGAATTACAGATAAGTGGTATACTCGCAAAATTTGAGTGCGTAATCCTTTACGCAAAGGAACCGGTCGAGTCAAGGTACTACTCGAGCATAAAAGGTTAAAACAGAATTACTGAGTTACTTAAATGGAAAAAATACAAGAAGGAAGGCGTACTCCGTACGCGGGGGGGGGGGGGGACCGAACAAGTCAAGGTACGACTTGAGCACGGGATTTACGTCGTATAAAAGTTTTACAATTTTGCCCAACTACCATACCAAAAAAAAAATCTAAGAATTTTGAAATCGAGACGGAATTTGGTACTAGCCTTGTGGCATTAAATCGAAACTCAAAATTTTGATCAACCGAAAAGAGGCTAGGCCTTTGAGACAAATTAGACGTTTCCAAGTTGCAACGAAATCGCTGGAAAATTTAAGTAAGCATTTCCCCAACTACACGGACAAAACCGCACGGTATGAAATCTAACGTGACTCATCAAAAATACAATTCGAGTAAATACAACGCTAAATAGGTACAACAAAAGGTAGTGAAATGCTTACCTCGTTTTCCACTAGCGAGGATCGAACACTAGAGACTAATACTCAATTTTCCATCATAGAAAAAATCACAAGTTAACGAAAAAAACGTGTACAACCAAAGAATGTCTAATCTCTCTCAATCTCTCACCGGAAAGCAAAAAAAATCAACTCGCCAACCCTATTCAGTGTGCACAATCATAGACACAAAAAAAAATTACCACGTCGCATGAAAACTATCCTAATTTAATTTTTTAAAAATTAAATAAATGCAGAAAATGAGATAATCCAACATCGCATGACTTTTAAAATATCTATCCAAATTTAAACAATTTAAATAAATAAAGTTATTGAAAGTTAGTGACTTTTATTAAAAAACTCTCAATATCAACTGTCAATGAACAACTGTTTATCACTTCTAACCAAAAAGATAATAACAACAATACAATGTAATTATAAAGAGAAAATTGATTAAAAAAATGAATAAAAGTCAGTCTTGAGGTAAGGTATAGTAACTATAGTTTACGTAAGTCAAATGCCACAATTTTTAGGTGTAGAAAGGATAGCCTGCAACGGGAATTTAAACAGGATGACAGTAATAAAATAGGCGTAGCAACAACGATTTTGTTACACTACCCCGTTTCCCAAAAAAAAATTTTTAACCCAGTTAAGAATTTTTTCTAATCTTCAGAGGCGTCCGAGTTATCAACATTCGGAGCGGGTTTAAGATCTTTAATATGCCAAATTCCGAGATCCGTACCTCGTTGATCGCGGAGTCGATAAGAAGTTTTGGAAATCTTCTTCGAAACAGTGCACTCGGTAAAACGCGGAGCTAACTTGGAGGAAAAGTATTTAGCACCGGCAGACAAGACGTAGTTCTTTTTCCAAACAGTTTCGCCTTCGTAAAACTCTAAAGGACGTCGGCGGAGATTGTAATAACGCTCATTACGCTTATGTGCGTCGTGAATACGGGTCTGTACAGTTTGAAAAAATTCCGACAGGTGACTTAAGGGATTAGCATAATTTTCATGTTTATCCGAACACACTTGTTCTGGCACGGGATGGTAATAATTACCGGAAAGTGGAACATGTCTGGCAAAATTTAGGAAAGAGGGGCTAAAGCCGGTGACTTCGTGTACTGCGGTACGAATAGCTTGAGCTAACGCGGAAAGATTTTCATCCCACTTACGGTGGTTGTCCTGCACATACGAACGAATCGCAGTCTTAACAGTTCGGTTGGTTCGTTCAACGAAATTGACTTGGGGGTGAAATTTTGCATTGTACCAAATTTTGGGTATGGAATATTTGGTCATAAGGTTCCTAAATTTGTCGCTTACGAACTGGGTTCCATTGTCGACCATGACAATTTGCGGCACACCGAAGAGTAAGAAAACGTGTTCTTCAAGTATTTGGCAAATTTTCGGAGAAGTGGCTTCTCGAAGCGGGAAAATTAAGGGAAATTTGGTAAACCAATCAGAAATGGCAAGGATGTACTGGTGTCCTTTAAGGGATTTTGGAAAGGGACCCATCAGATCAAGGGAAATGGCTTGCCATGGAAATTTGATATTCTTTTCTTTTCCCATTAAACCAGGGGGACGAAGTTGGGGTACTTTTTGAGCTAGACAAACTTTACACTGCTTGACATAGCGGGCAATAGAAGTCCTCATTTTTGGCCAATAGTACCGCTCAGCGATGCGATGATAAGTTTTAAAAATGCCTAAGTGGGCCGCGGAAGGAGCATCATGACATTCCCGTAAAACTGAGTTTCGGTGATCACGAGGGACAAGTAATTTCCACGCGGAAATATTTGAAGGGACGTCGAACGGGGTGTCAACTCTTTTGTACAGTAGGTTATTTTCAACCCGTCAATCAGGAAATAAATCGGGTTCGGTACTTAAACGGTCGCGCAATCTAATATAAGTGCCATCTTTAGTATTAGCGAGATCTAGGTGGTTAAGAGAGGTGATTTCTAAGGGAGCGCGTGATAAGGCGTCAGGTAAAACATTCAATTTTCCGGGTCTATGCTCTATTTTAAAAGGAAATTGTTGAAGCTTTACAGCCCATCGAGCTAATTTGCCAGTAGGATCCGACATACGCATGAGCCAAAGAAGAGAATAGTGATCCGTCATCACAGTGAAAGGTAAACCTTCAAGATAAGTGCGAAATTTTTCGATGGCAAAAACGACGGCTAAACATTCCCGTTCAGTGACTGAATAATTACGCTCTGCTTTATTAAGGGTGCGACTCATATACGCTATGGGATGTTCAATGTTATTCTCATCATCTTGAGTAAGAATAGAGCCAATTCCAAAATTAGACGCGTCCGTGTAAATGCGAAAGGGTCTGACAGGGGTTGAATAGTCAGGACTGGCTAAAACCGGAGCCGAGGTAAGGGCTAATTTTAATTTAGAAAAAGCTTCTTCAGCTTCGGGAGACCATTTAATAGGATTTTTCTTTCGCCGTCCTTTAGTGAGGTCGATAATAGGAGCAGCTAAAGTGGCAAAAATGGGTACAAAACGCCTATACCAACCTAAAATTCCCATGAAGCGTTTAACTTCAGTTACAGTAGTGGGACGCGGAAATTCTAC
The DNA here is from genome assembly GCA_943142095.1 of Ophonus ardosiacus. Taxonomy (NCBI): domain Eukaryota; kingdom Metazoa; phylum Arthropoda; class Insecta; order Coleoptera; family Carabidae; genus Ophonus; species Ophonus ardosiacus. The sequence continues at coordinate 19,194,939 of OW964834.1, read as the reverse complement.
AATTGCACGTACTTTATCGGGATCAGTCCTGAGGCCATGACAATCTACTATATAACCCAGGTACTTTAAAGAGGGGCGACAAAATTCGTATTTATCAAAATTAATCGTAAGTCCGGCTTTTTCTAAACGATTAAGGACCTCGTATAAAATACACAGGTGCTCTTCAAAAGTTTGAGTTACAATAATGCAATCATCAAGATAGACGAAAACGTTCGGTTCTAATTTAGGGCCTAGTATATTGTCCATAACATACCTATATGCTCTGTCGTATGGAGTAGACGTGTACGCAGTGGCTCTGCTTAAATTTTGTGAATATTTTAAAAAGTGCACATATTTTAAAAAAATCTTAAAAAGTTATATAAATCTTGTTTTGATTTTTTTTATTATTCAAAAATCTGTAACTATGGCTACGCGTAATGCTACTAGTGTAAATACAATGGTGACAGATTGTATTAACAAAATGTTCGAAAGTGATTTATTTGCTACGAAACTTGTGGAGTGCATTAATAAAATTTTCGAAAATGACACCTTTGTTAGTAAATTCGTTGCCTCAGTGTTTACGAACGTGAACTCTAAACTTGAAGAACAACGTGGTGAATATGAGAAAATCATCGATACCATGGCATACGAAAACAGAATTTTAAAATTACAACTCGATCAACAGGAACAATACTCCCGGAGAAACAATATCCGCATTTTTGGAATACCAGAAGAATCAAAAGTGATTAGTGTTGAAGATGCAGAACAAAAGGTGCGTGATATATTTAAAAATAAGTTGAAAATTAACATTAATCCATATGATATTGATCGATGTCATCGTGTTGGCAGTAAAAAAAGTCACTCAGAAACTTCGATAACTCGTGCTATTATAGTTAAATTTGCATCCTATAAATCTCGTGAATCAGTCTTAAAATCGCGTAAGTTATTAAAAGGCTCAAATATTACTATTAAAGAAGATTTAACCAAACATAGGGTTGAAATTATGAAAGCAGTGTCAAAAAAATATGGTTTTAAAAATGTCTGGTCGCACGATGGTATTATTTATGCTAAAACTGATTCCGAAAATAAACCTAAAAGAATTACCTGTATTTCTGACATTTAACTGTGCTACATATCTATTTATTTTATTATGATAATAAGCAGAGCGACTCTTGTAATATAAATATAGTTTCAAGTGTTTCAAATTTGTTTTATAAATTCATTTATTTCTTTATACTTTTTTTGTACATTTATTGTTTGAATATCAATTTGTTGTATAAACTTGCTTATCCTTGTCACTAAGTAAGAAAAAGTTCATTCGCCTTATAACCTTCTCTCAACTCTTTTGCTATTTTGAAGCAATCATTGGTTTATACTTTATTATTCTTTATAAATTTCATTTTTAATTTTGCTATACTGTCAATCATCTGCATATACTTTAACTTATATTTTAATTTATAATAGTTTGTTTGTATTACATATTTACAACAATGTTAATCTATTATCAAAATGTTCGTGGTTTAACAACAAAGACTGATGAATTTTATAACAATACATTTGTATCAAATTATGATATTATAGGTTTAAGTGAGACATGGCTAAATGATTCTGTTTGCAGCGGTGAACTATTCAGTGAAAACTATATGGTTTACAGAAGAGACAGGGATTTTGATAAGTCAGCTAAAGTAAAAGGTGGTGGAGTTATATGCGCCGTTAAAAATAAATTTTCGAGTGCGTTAGTAAATATTACACTTAATTGTAATTGTAAAGCAGATATAATTTGCGTAAAAGTTAAAATATCAGTAAAGTTTGTCTACGTTATTGTAGTGTATCTTCCGCCCCCCATTTCTGTTGAACAACTACGTTATGTTTATGAGTGCATTGAATCAATACCTGATATTCTAAATAACAATTTTTTTGTACTCGGTGATTTTAACATTACTCAGTACTCAAATTACATTCATCATGGCTTTCAAAATAATATTATTAATGAATTTCTACAATTTTCAAATTTCATACAAGCTATTCAACTTAATAAAATTTTGAACACTAATGCTAATATTCTTGATTTAGTAATATCAGATGTCAATTGTTCAGTAACACATGATTTAGATCCACTAATTTTTAAAGATTCACATCATCCAGCTCTTACTATTGAAACTCAGTCATGCCATCACGATTCTCAAGCAACTGTTAATAATAATTTGCAATACAATTTTAAATCTGCTGATTACTTACTTATGTATGATTTGCTCAAAAATGTAGACTGGACTACTTTAACTAAACAAAATGATGTAAATGAAGCTTACCAATTATTTTACACTATTGTTTACAATATTTTTGACCAATGTATACCAAAAAAATACAATTATCGCTCAAAGTATCCACCATGGTTTAATCGTCAAATTATAGATGATATCAAGGCAAAAGAACGAAGCCGGTTGCTCTATAAAAGGTATAAAGATGAGGTACATCTGCAAAAATTTAAATTCTTGAGAGCTAAAATTAAAAATAACATTAAACTAGAATATAGAAATTTTTTATTGAATGCAGAAAGCTCAATACAAAGTGAGCCATCTAAAATTTGGTCTTTCTTGAAAACAAAAAAACGCTCAACAGGAATCCCAAGTTTAATGCATAATGCAAATAAAGTTTTTTCTGGTACAGCTGAAATAGTCCAAGGATTTGCTGAATACTTCTCAAATGTGTACACGAAACCAAACACACAAATAAAATCTCTTCCTAAATATGATGATCACTATTGTAAGGATGATTTAGTATGTTTAAATAAAATTGAAGAAGATGAAATTATACTAGCAATTAATCAGTTGAAAAACAAACCAAGTCCTGGTCCTGATAATATTCCGTCTTATATCTTTAAGGGCTGCAAGGATATTCTAGCTAAACCACTAAGCATATTATTTAACCTGTCTTTAAAAAAATCCGTTTTCCCGGAAACATTAAAACAAACTCAAATTTGTCCGATATTTAAATCTGGTGAGCATAACAGTATAGTAAATTATAGACCTATCGCCATTTTGTCAACAATGTCAAAGATATTTGAAAAAATAGTGTACAAACATATTTATTCATCTGTTTCTTCAAAGATTTCAGTGTTTCAACATGGGTTCATGAAAAATAGATCTACTACAAGTAATCTAATGAACTTTACTGAATATGTTTCCAGTAATTTTTCAAAATCAAGTCAAATCGATACGGTTTACACAGATTTTGAAAAAGCATTTGACAAAGTTGACCATACAGTACTTGTAAGAAAACTTCAAAATAATTATAACTTTTCTGAAAATTTATGTGAACTGTTAGAATCTTATTTGTCTCATCGCAATCTATATGTACAACTATATGGTTATAGATCTGATACCTTCACTGCTACATCAGGTGTCCCGCAAGGATCTATCTTAGGTCCTCTGTTATTTTTGTTATTTATTAATGATATTGTTACATATGTCAAAAACTCGAATATTTTGTTATACGCAGATGATATAAAAATATTTAGAACTGTAAATTCGATTAATGACTGTTTTGAATTACAAAAGGATTTAGATGGCTTAGTTGCCTGGTCAAAAAGTTCTTCTTTAAATTTTAATTATGAAAAATGCAAATTTATGACATTTTCTATGAAGTATAATAAGATTCAATTTAATTATTCCATGAATGGACTTATTCTTTCTAGAATACATCTAATTAAAGATTTAGGTGTTACTTTTGATAGTAAATTGAAATTTAATGTACATATACAAGATATAACTAGGTCCTCGTACAAAAATCTAGGATTCGTTATAAGATGTTCCAAGTCTTTCAATGATGTTAGTACTATTATAAAATTATTTGATTACTATGTTCGATCTAAGCTTGAGTACTGTGTACAGATATGGAATCCTAATTATAATTTGCATATAAATGAAATAGAAAGTATACAAAAGAAATTTCTTAGGTATTGTTGGTATAAAAAACATAAAGTGTTCGATAAATATATTAGTTATACAATCTGTCTTCAACAATTTGGTATAAATACATTACAAAGTAGGAGAAATATTTTGTCAGTATTATACTTATATAAATTACTACACAATTATATAGATGACTCTGAAATTCTCAGTAAGATTCAATTTAATGTTCCCCGTATAAATTCGCGACAAAATATTACCTTCGTTATACCTTTTTGTAGAAGAAATTATCAAGGTAATTCACCAGTAAATTTAATGTGTAAAATTTGCAATGATTTCTGTGAATCGAGTAATATAGATATCTTTTTTGATTCTTATTATAATTTTAAACAAAACATTATTAAATTTTATCAATAAGTTATGAGTTGAAAAGATTGCAAACTACTATGTACTGTTTAGTTTTTCCTCTTTTTTTATGTTTACATATTATCATTTAATGTATTGATTGGTTTGTTCTGATGCTACTCTACAGTGTGTCCCATTTAGAGGTGCCACCATTGGGATCTCGAGAACTATAAGAGATACGATGTCGGTTAAATGGAACTTTTTATACGCCTTTGGGAGGCCATCTCAGACGTGCTTTTGTTTTTCCAAAAATTCTCATAGGGCACTAGATAATGACGAAAAACTGAATATTGTTGATTTTTTCTTTTTCAAATAACTTCTAAACTATTAGTAATTAAGAAAAACATTTCAAATATAAAAGATAGATATTTTTATTAGCTAACCAGTGGCGTACAAATTAATTTTTATATCTGTATGTTTTCGAGATATAACACAAACTTATATTTTTTTAAATGGAACCCATATCTGATTTTAGTCTCAAAAAAATCATTATTTTTTTCTCTTTTCAATGATGTAAGGGTTATTATGTTTTATATTTGTTTTGCTCCTAAAATTTAATTTTTCTCTTTAATTTCCTGAACTTTCTTATTATTTCCCAAAAAAACATTATTATTTGTATTAATTATATTGTATTTGATCGAAATAATTTGTTTTATGCCTTTATTACTTAATATTTTCATTCTAGACTCATAATTACAAATTACACTATAATGTGCCAAGGGCGACCAGATACAAAATATAAAAATTAGTTTGATACGAGTTTTGAGCAAAATTTTCTAACGAAATAAATTATTTAAATACAAGGAGTATTTTTAAATAGAAATCTACCAATATTTTCAAAATAATTATAAATTTAATATAAAATAAGGAAAAAATAATAATTTTGAAGGCAAAACAAATATAAAACATAATAACCCTTACATCGTTGAAAAGAGAAAAAAATAATGATTTTTTTGAGACTAAAATCAGATATGAGTTCCATTTAAAAAAATATAAGTTTGTGTTATATCTCGAAAACTTACAGATATAAAAATTTATTTCGTACGCCACTGGTTAGCTAATAAAAATATCTATCTTTTATATTTGAAATGTTTTTCTTAATTACTAATAGTTTAGAAGTTATTTGAAAAAGAAAAAATCAACAATATTCAGTTTTTCGTCATTATCTAGTGCCCTATGAGAATTTTTGGAAAAACAAAAGCACGTCTGAGATGGCCTCCCAAAGGCGCATAAAAAGTTCCATTTAACCGACATCGTATCTCTTATAGTTCTCGAGATCCCAATGGTGGCACCTCTAAATGGGACACACTGTATATGTCGTAAATATATTGTTATTCTTTGTATTTTTTATCCTCCCTCTGTAATTGGGATTTCTTAATCCTGTTGAGTGGAGTAAATAAATAAATAAATAAATAAGACGTTGTGTGTCTGGGGCGCATTACATAATCCGAAAGCCATTCTTTTGAATTCGTAGAGTCCACGGCCGGGTACAGAAAATGCAGTTTTTTCACAAGAATTTTTATGCAAAGGAATCTGCCAGAAAGCACTTTTTAAGTCGATAGACGAAAGAAATTTCGCGTCGCGAAGCTTATTTAAGATTGTGTCTACACGAGGAAGAGGATAAGCGTCCTTGACGGTTACCGAGTTGATTTTGCGGCCATCAAAACATAGCCGAAAATCACCAGACGATTTTTTCACGAGTAAAACGGGAGAAGACCACGGACTAACAGAAGGTTGGACTATATCCTTCTCAATCATGTTATCGAGCTCTTTATTGAGGTGTTCCATCATCGGGGGTGATAAGGGGTACTGTCGCTGTTTGACGGGAACAGCTTCGCCGGTATCTATGACGTGTTCTACTAGGGGCGTACAACCAAGGCCCTTAGATCCTAATTCTTGATATTTTTGTATTACTTTATCTAAAGATTGACGCTGAGACAGAGCAAGTCGGTCGCTGCCTGATAAGCCAGTAAGTGTACAAAGGTCGCCACGAGTAGAGAAAGAGTCGGTTTTAAAATTTAAAGATATGCCAAAAGCTCGACAAAAATCGACTCCTAAAATTAAGGTATGACGAACGGAGGGAACAAGTACAACTGAAATATCTTTAGTAATACCATTTAAAGAAATAGGAATGCTTAGGCTGCCAATAACAGTTTGGGTAGCTCCGTCAGCAGTAGTGATCTGGCTAGCAGTAGTAGTAGAAGGATACAATTTTAAATTCTTAAGAAGCGCGATACCACGGTGACCGAGTACGGAAACATTAGCTCCAGAATCTAATAGAGCAGTAACGGGAATATGACCAATCCGAGCGGTTACGAAAGGACGATCATCAGGACCTAAATGTTCGAAAACGGGCGAGATTTCGGGTTTGGAATAAAATTTGGCGACAACATTTAACCACTTGGTCCACTCAGAGTTGTCAGCTCGGTTGAAGAGCTGTTGCCGGCAGCTGACGGACCGGAAACGCGTGAGCCGTTTTTTGAATTCTCAGAACTAGAAGTGATTCCGCTCGGTGTTGATTGCTTATTTGATGGGCGAGAACCGCGAGAGCCGTTGTGACGATTAGAACACCTGGGACAGCTAGTTTTATAAGTGTTACGGCGACCTCAACCGCGACAAAAGATTCCGAGCTTGTCGACGCAATTATGATAGGTATGGCCGGTTTTTTGGCAATTCCAGCACACTATCTCCCTAGGCTGAGAGGTGGAAAGAGCAGCTATTTTCTTAGGAGTATAGGGCACCTGCACCTACGTCACAACATGGCGGATGATCAGCTGATCTCGGGCAATCAAGCTTCAGTTTAACATTGCGTCTTATGCAGCGAATGTGTTTTCTGTACAAGAAATTCAGTTTTTCCTAAATTTATACATGCTATTTTAGAATGTAATTAGCCATAATTAAAGATAAGTGTATGAATTATTTACTAGTAAAACAAAGCAGTCCTATTTATCAATATATTTTAAAAAATATTAAATTGAAATAAGTAGCTCGTAGCATCAGGTTGTATTATATTCATTTGAGTTTGTATAAGTTTTTTTAATGTGTATTTTTAAATGAAAACATGAATATTGAAATTAAAATAAATTGAATTATTAGATTTTTTTAATTTATAAAGAAAATTAAATTTGAGATATATTTATCTTCGAGTTCATTTTTCTTATTTTCATATTGTGTATTTTTATTTTTATTGTATATAAATGAGCTTATTGAGTTTATACGTTAAAAATTTATCTTTGGAAACCAAAGTACGTTAAATCGATAAATTTAAGTGGATACATAATGTGGATCCTTATACATTGACATTTTTTTGACGAGGATTATAAATGCCTTTTAAAAATCAATATGAAACCAATAATAACCTATCTAATTTTTAAATCTTTGTGAGAAACAGACACAAATATATATATTTTTTCTGTTACTAATAAAAACTTCCTTCAAAATTTGTAATTCTGTCATTTAAAAAATATTTTTTCATGTTTTTTATATATATTATTAAAGAAAATTACATATATTTAAATATTCATACAATATGTTCCTATCCGATTATGTTTAAATTATTTTATATGCAATAAAAGTATACACAAAAAAATAGGATTGGGTTAGTTTAATTTAATAACCTGGAACTCATTAAATAATAAGAATGTCCTGACTTATTTTTTACGGAAAACACTCCTCATATACTCACTTTTACACACTCTAATCAGTTTTTCCCAAATAAAACAATAAGTGCCGTAAAAACACAATAAAAGCTTACGGCACGATATTTCTCCGTAAGACACAATGCAAACTGAAGGTTTGGTTGACCAAGATCAGCTGGTGGCCGCCATGTTGAAACGTCACGTGCAGGTGCCCTATTAGAGGAACCTACAGGGCGATTATAAGCTAAATCTGGCTCCAAAAGAGTCTGAGTTCGAGCTGGAGGATCACGAAACGACAAGGCGTTCGCCTCGGTGTCTTCGATACGTTTGCAAACCGATACAAGATCTTGGAGGCTATTAATTGACTGTAATGCGCAAAGTCTCTGATAATGAGGCTGTAAATTGCGCTGAATGGCGGCAAGACGGGTTTTTTCGTCTGGTTGAGAGGATAGATTTTCCATTTTCGAAATGTAAATCTCTGACTTTTCGTTAGGACCTTGAGTGCGAAATCTAATCTCTTCTTGTAATGCTAGGTCATAATTATTGGGAAGGAAAGCCGATCTAAGACGCGCGGTAAGCTCGGACCATGAATTAACAGAATTGCGTACCCAACGAAACCAGCTTAGGGCATCACCGCTAAATAAATCGGAAGCTTGTCGAAATAATTGATCGTCGGAAACACCGCGAGCAAAGACGCATTCTTGAACGCGTTGTAAGAATTCGTTAACTCCCGAAGAGCCATTGAATTTAATATTCCAGCGACTAACCGAATTTGAGTGATCCGCGTACATAGGGGTCATTGCTACTGTTCTGGGATGATTTGTGCCTTGCACAGGAGTGGATTGAGGATTCTGATTAGCGTATGCTGTGTTGGTGGGCAAGGTAGGATCAAATCTGATTGAATTTAATCGATTAATTAAACCTCGATAACGTTCATCTGGAACTGGAGAATGAATGGGTCTAGAGGTGGTAGGTTCTGGGTTATTAGTTTCCTCAAAATCTATTAGATTAGCTACTGGGCAAGTTTGGGTTGATTCAAATCGATTGTCCAAACAACTTTTCGCGGCCGCAAGCAATTGAATGGGCAGGCTTTGTAAATAACATGGTAAGCGTAAAATTCGCTGGTGTAAATGCACCAAACGAGCATTGCATTCATCATTAAATTGCCTGTGGTCACTAACATTGGAATATGGTAAAGAAGAGATCATACCTAGTATCTCCTGAAGTTTAGCGCAGCAAGTTTGTTGATCTGAGAAAGGTTCGGGAAGGAGTGAAGCATTCACACTACTAACATTCATTGTCTCCAAGTGTAGAAGTCCTTTGAGGTAAATTCGCTTGTCCTGTGTAGTCCCAGTTAAGTCGCAATTCCTGATCCTCAACTCGTATGACAATTCGTCGTCCCGTAAATAATCGATGTCCATATCGATGGAATGTACCCAAAAATAATATAAACAAAAATTATAAATAACTACCGAACACGAAAAATAAGAGTATAGGAAAGTAAGGAGAAAAGAGGTGTGACCTAGCGCCGCTTTTATGATTTAACTGAATAATGCCCCAACAATCGGGCTTCAAACAAAATGTGTAAATTTACTAAACACGAAAGGCCCCACGTTCGGGCTCCAAACTTTATAAGTGTGACACAAGAGGATAATTTAAGTAATTCATAAATAAGCAAGCTCCTCCTACCTGTACGTGTACACTCATAAAATTTGCTCCGGCTAGCTGAAACGCACAGCGGTGGCTGGGTCTAGGGTTTTGTAATTTATTTCGAGATACAGGTATTCGCGACAGAATTAAATTTAATAAATAAGTACAACTCAATTTGGAAAAGTGAAAAACGAGCTTTTCTCGAAAGAAATTAGTGGGCGCCAGACCTTATAAGCAGGGAAAGTTTAGAGTAAGGTCAACTCTAATAAGTAAAGTAAAGGTTTTTTTTTTATAAAAAATATTTAATATAATAACACAATTCACGCTGGAGCTAAGTGAACTATCAATTACCAGTTTAGTATAATAAAACCAAAAAGACAACTGGGTCCTTTCCGGCATCCGGAAAGAGAAGGACTGAGGTCAGCGCTCCTGCGAACGGCGACGGCACCGACGAATAATAAAAAAAAAACAACTCGTTACCTGACTCTCTTGAAGTAACGTCGAAACGTCGTATCCCGTTGTTTCACGCCGGTGAACGGGTTTCGTCAGAGTCAACGGAGTAGAATTAAATGCTCCAGTCCAATTCGGGGCTCTGGTTATGACGACGTCAGAGTGTACCGCCTAGGCCTCAGCACGGCTAGGGTTTTTAGTCAACGGCGAAACTTGTTTTCCTCGGAGATTGTCGGGCGAAATATTCCACTTCGGCAGATAACAAAAGCCAGTAGGATCAACTGCAGTAAGGGCTGCCTTCCTCAGTCGCTTCTCAATCCCAATCCCGGAAAAAAAACCTTGTAAGTCCTTGACTATGTTCCCTAAAAAAAAATCTGGCCAGCAAAAATATCTCTACTGAGATTTACAAAGTGCCTTAAGGGCTTTAGACTGTACATGAAATTTTAAGGCCCTAAACGAGAGCTCCAGACGCGACTGTACCACAAAACAAAAATTTACAAATTACAAAATTATTTACAAAAAGTGCACCTAGGTTTTTAAATAACACTAAAAATTTTTGATAAAAGCTAGAACGGCCGCATGCAAAAGAAGAAATTAGAGAAAGAGTGAAGAGGAAAAACGTAGAGTGAAAAAATGTGACTAACGGTAATCTTAAGGGCGCAGCAGTTAACCCGATAATAAAAGAAGCCAAAAGGGCTTACAAACCACAAAAAAAAAATGCAGCGCGAAAAGATTAATAACCGGACAAAAACTTCGTCGAGTCGAATGTAGCGCACAAACAGTTACAAATTATCACAAAAAAAAAATTGCAGCTACTACGGTAATTTAGAGGTAAATAACGATAAAAAAAATTGACTCTAAGAAGTCGACTATTAAAGCGGAAAAGCCGAGCCGAAAATTTGTCTAGTCCAAAATTGTATAGTCACGTCATGTACTCACACCCTACATTCGCCTACGTTCATTCCAGGGTATAGGAGAGGAAAGGTGTGGTTCGGTAGGATACTTTTAATAATTTTGAATTCCCGAAATAATTTTTAAATCCCAAAAATTTTACTAAAAAATTTACCCTTAAATAATTTAGCCCAACAAATAAATTACTAATGAGGCAGAATTACTAATACTGTGGTATACAAGCAAAATTTGAATGCGAATCCCTTACGCAAATAACCGGTCGAGTCAAGGTACAACTCGAGCATAAAAAGTTAAACAGAACTACTCATAAAATTTATGGACATTAAACAAAATTGAAAACGTACTCTGTACGTTAAGGGAACTGAACAAGTTAAGGTACAACTTGAGCTTGGTTTTAAAAAAAATAATAAAAGGGGTTTAAGCAGAATTACAGATAAGTGGTATACTCGCAAAATTTGAGTGCGTAATCCTTTACGCAAAGGAACCGGTCGAGTCAAGGTACTACTCGAGCATAAAAGGTTAAAACAGAATTACTGAGTTACTTAAATGGAAAAAATACAAGAAGGAAGGCGTACTCCGTACGCGGGGGGGGGGGGGGGGACCGAACAAGTCAAGGTACGACTTGAGCACGGGATTTACGTCGTATAAAAGTTTTACTATTTTGCCCAACTACCATACCAAAAAAAAAAATCTAAGAATTTTGAAATCGAGACGGAATTTGGTACTAGCCTTGTGGCATTAAATCGAAACTCAAAATTTTGATCAACCGAAAAGAGGCTAGGCCTTTGAGACAAATTAGACGTTTCCAAGTTGTAACGAAATCGCTGGAAAATTTAAGTAAGCATTTCCCCAACTACACGGACAAAACCGCACGGTATGAAATCTAACGTGACTCATCAAAAATACAATTCGAGTAAATACAACGCTAAATAGGTACAACAAAAGGTAGTGAAATGCTTACCTCGTTTTCCACTAGCGAGGATCGAACACTAGAGACTAATACTCAATTTTCCATCATAGAAAAAATCACAAGTTAACGAAAAAAACGTGTACAACCAAAGAATGTCTAATCTCTCTCAATCTCTCACCGGAAAGCAAAAAAAAATCAACTCGCCAACCCTATTCAGTGTGCACAATCTTAGACACAAAAAAAAAATTACCACGTCGCATGAAAACTATCCTAATTTAATGTTTTAAAAATTAAATAAATGCAGAAAATGAGATAATCCAACATCGCATGACTTTTAAAATATCTATCCAAATTTAAACAATTTAAATAAATAAAGTTATTGAAAGTTAGTGACTTTTATTAAAAAACTCTCAATATCAACTGTCAATGAACAACTGTTTATCACTTCTAACCAAAAAGATAATAACAACAATACAATGTAATTATAAAGAGATAATTGATTAAAAAAATGAATAAAAGTCAGTCTTGAGGTAAGGTATAGTAACTATAGTTTACGTAAGTCAAATGCCACAATTTTTAGGTGTAGAAAGGATAGCCTGCAACGGGAATTTAAACAGGATGACAGTAATAAAATAGGCGTAGCAACAACGATTTTGTTACAACCTATTAAAACATTTTTATACCAACCTTTCGAAACGTTGTTTTCCCAAAAGGGATTAGAAGAAAGGAACAATCTGTCAGTCGTAATATGCGATGTTCTGTGCATAATTATTTTATGTAATAATCTAACAGGGCACAAATCTTTATTTTCTTCATTTTTAATTAGCCATTTACTGTCGCAGCATTTTTTCGAACCACCTTGGCATGTTTCGGAGAACGCAGTATTATATTCAATACGGCCTGTTGTAGTATCATTAGATTTTTCTTCTTTGAAATAATAAATTTTACAGTTTACAGCTTCGCCTCTTCGCCAAGTCAATTCATATGCTGCAATATGGAAAAACCTTTTCAACAATCCTATCGGAGTATTCTCATTCCATAGTAGTGCCATTTTATGAATTTCATTTTTTTTTAACTCAACTGAACTTTCTCTTCTTTTTTATAAAATACTCTGTAATTGTTTGCGCGTTGAATCCCGTGCAGCACGAGCTTGCTTAAATAAAATATCTGAGAACGGATGAAAAGAAATATTGAGTTTTTCGAAATACATACTTTGTATCATTTTGGCGGTTGTATTCCACATGGTTTTTACAACGTACTCTTTGTATTCCTCTCTGTTTCTTTTCTTCATATTAAAAGCCCAATCCAATAAAAAAATTTCAACGTTTTCGACCGGTTGTGCAGAATTTAAATCAAAATTTCGTTCCTTACAAAAATCTGTAAATTGATTCCAAATAGAATTTTTGCTTTTCCTGGTGTTTGCCGGTACCGTATTTTCTATTTCATTTAATACTTTGTCTTCAGAAATATGTCTAAATCGAGAATTCATTTCTTCTTCGCGTAATAAACAGAAAAGAAAATAAATTTATTTATTTGACATATCAAAAATTTTGAAAACAATGCGTCACCATGGAGAAGGTAAATAAAAAAATATCCAATTTATCCACTTGCACTTTGTCTTCCTTCCTATTTTATGGATAGGAAACTGATTTTGACGTTTTTGAATGTCTTTTTTTATACAGTAGTGGAATTATATATATATATATATATATATATATATATATATATATATATATATATGTGCAGGGCGTTTCACAACTTCTGGATAAAAATAAAATGGAAGATACTACACGATGTGCTGATCACGAAATCAAAAGGAACTTTTTGAATAAAATTAGTCGCACTTATAATGGAAGGTGCATTTTTAGTGCCACTGGTTTATTTACTATTTTGTAATATGACAGTAATGAAATAAATTTAAAAATAATCCAAGCAATAATTTACCTAATATTGTATTTAATCAAATTAATTGTCTGTGATGCCCATTGCCGCAGGTCGATTGTTTCTTTCGTTTGGTGATAATCGTGAGATTAATTAAAAAATGTCCTACGAGTACAGTGATAGTGGGTTGATGGACACAGTGTTAATTTACGGGGAAGCATGAAGCAAGGCAAAATGCGCTTTTCCGGGCCTCTAACATATCCGCGGTGCAGAGAGCAGCATTGTGTCTAGCCGTAGGAGGTGATAATTTCGAACAATAATTGTGATTTTTTTGAACGCAATTTTTGAAAATAAATTCTTGTTTCTTAATAATATTATGTTTCACTTTTGCTTTAAATAATTCCTTCCTTTTAATCAATTTGTTTCATTAGAGTCGGTGCCTCTGTTAAACATTACGCAATATAACTGGTAAATATTAAAGTTGTATCAGCACATCGTGTAGTATCTGTCATTTTATTTTTATCCAGAAGTTGTGAAACACCCTGTATATATATATATATATATATATATATATATATATATATATATATATATATATATATATATATATAGGATGTTATTTAAGTAATCTGCCATACGTCACCACTTAATAAACAGGATTGTAAAGTATCATAATCTGCAATCATTTCTTTTCTAATGTGTTTGTAGCAGCTATAAAAACACTTTAAAGTGGACCAATAAGAATTATTTATTTCAATAAACAATAATTTAAAAATCACAGTAGTTCGAATGAAAACAACAACACTTGTCATTTTTTTTAGGTTTGAATCATCATCATTTTTCATTTCAAGACAAAATTTATTATAATAAATGTTCAAAGTGTCCGCCATTTTGCTGAACACAAGCTTGTAATCGTCTCAGCAATGAAGCCTTAATAGAAGGTAGCATATCCTGATTATTCCTTATTGTAAATGTTGACGTTTCAACAAATTGACTAATTTGTCGAATGTTAAAGTTAGGGTCTTGAGCTATTAAATCCATAATTTGCTCATCACGCTGAACGGCATTTCGATTAGGAATACGTCCCAAATCAAAAATATTTTGTTGTACTGTACCAAATTCGCTGAGTCTTCGATGTACTTGTACAAATACTTTTCGGTTAGGAATTCTTCTATTCGGATATAACTCCATGTAGCGCCTCACAGCAGCACGACTGTTTTGGTGCACTTCTCCGTACACCAAATGCATGTCTGCGTATTCTTGGTTTGTGAAAGTAACAGGCATTTCTGAATATTTAAACAATACGCCACTGATTAAAATTCAACGTCATTTATGATCAGGAAATATTGTTTCTTTTTTTTGAACAACTTGATTTTTAGATTTTAATTTATTAAGGAGCTTCTTCGTGATAGGTCAACTTTACAGCCCCATAACTTTTACAATCTAGCAGATTTTGCTGAATATATTTCAGATTATAACTTTATTTAGCTCTCTTTATCATAGCATGAACTATGGCAGATTACTTAAATAACACCCTGTATATCTATTTGACAAACTAGCTTAATTTATTCATATATTGTTTAGGACTTTAAAATTAACGAATTAGCCATGAGTTTTTTTCTATGCGCATATGTTTTATGTTAAGTCATCAGTAGAGTACAGAAACATTAACGAATCACATGTAAAGTCTCGCAATAATATTATAGTTTATTGATGTTGTCATAAACCTATAAGCGACGTGGTTTGGGAGTCACGCTACTATCCGCTAAAGTAGGTAACATTATTCGTTTAAATGGTTTTTATTAACTTTTTGTGTACTTTGGAAAGTGCAAGGTTTAATACATTTAAAAGCTCTGTTCCTGAACTGGGTGTGATACCAAAAAATTGATGAATTCGGATCATATTGAGTTGACGTGTAGTTGCGTTTAAAATTTGACGCGTTTGAATGTGTCATTTTTGTGACAATGTTTTTAACGAGTTGGCTGAAATCAGATCTCAATTCTTTAATTTCTTGTTTGACAACAGAAATGTCATCTGATTTTTGGGCTTCATGTAAATGATTGTTTTGGAAGTTTGAGGAATGATATTTGTTCGTAGGTTTGAAAGCTGATATGTTGTGTTTCCCAAGTTCCCAAATTCTGTCTGCTATGTTTAGTAATTCCGAAATTGTTTATTTTTTTTCGATGGGAATGAGTGCAATGTTGACTGAGGGTGGAAGTTTTCGTATCCAAAGTTTAAAGAGAAGGTTTTTTTTAATTAAAGTATGATTTATTTCCCGCTAATGCGACAATCTTCCTGTATGATTCGGCAGTGGCGGCTCGTGAGGTGAAAAGTAGTTGAAGAGATATTTAAGAATGAATGTCGGAGAGAGGGGGTATTATTGGGGGGGGGGGGGGTGTTCTAATTATTACGTACGATAAATTTCAAATATATATTTTAAATCAAAAAATATTTATAAACAAAACAAAATAATATTTTTTGTCATACTTTATAAATTAGCTCAATACGCCTATCCTTCAAAAAAGTTTTTGCAAATAAAAGCTACCACATAACCAGGAAAATTTATTGTACCAGGCAGATTTAAAATGTAGATTGTGCGTTCTTCCACAGTTTTTAACATTTTTTATTTTATTTAAATTTAATATTGGGGTTGGTCGACCACTTGCCAATATATTATTATCATCTATTCATCTAGAGAACTGTGTTTTCAATAAATTGCATATAATAGCATTATGCAGATTCATTCTGGTGGTTTAAATATACAATGTGCAATCTGTTAAAAAGTTAAAGTATTAATATTAACAATAAAATATTAAAGTGAATTTATTTAAAAATATATTAGTATTACCTTCCAAATAAGTTAAAATTATAATAAATAAAATAAATATTCAAATTGTTTTAACAAGCAAATTACAATGCATCAATTGCAATGTGGAGACGAGGTGCAGAGTTCGAAATGTGGTATTCATCATTCGCTTCTGTAAGCCGAGGGGGAAGCATCGTTGCTATGGCAACCATTCTATCTAGCCAATAAACGCAAGCTGCGCGCGCAACTGTGAAGAGTTTATTAAAAATTTGAATTACTCTTCATGTAATGCGGGTTGCGGACGATCAGTTTATATAATTTTTAGTAGATAATTTGATTTCTAAATTATATTAATGTTTATTTCAGGCTTTATAATACAAAATTAAAAAAATAATGCAAATTAATTTTTTAAAAAATATTTTGTTTTCTGAAATAACAGGTGAAGTTGCTCTTCACCTTCTTCACCCGAATAGCCGCCACTGTGATTCGGACGGTTTGTCAAATTCGAAATCCGTGTTTGATAAAATTTCTTCCAAACTACGTTCTTCGTTTATTGAGTATCTGCCAATTAGATTAGCTTTTAGAAATTCGTATTTGTTTTCGAGTGGTGGTGTGTGTAGGATATCGGTTATATAAATGATACATTCTTGGGGGAGGGCTGCTAATACATGATTGTATTTGGTCTCGTCCCGTGTGATATGTGCGAGTTGGAATTGTGCTTCAATACATGTAAATCAGGCCGAGGGGCTGTGGCTCCAAAACTGGGGTAATCTAATAGTGAAAGAGGCATTTTGTGTTTCTTTCGCCGGCGTACGTTGATCCGGGAAAGCACCAATTACACCACACATATTAATGTTCACCACGAGGTTTAAGTCGTCTTATCGATACTTATCAGTTATGTGTGTGTTTTGAGTGGTAAATGTGATTTATAAATCACAGTTTGTGAGTACGTGATAAATAAAAGTTTGAGGAACACTGGAATAATTTTATCTTCCGCGTAGTGTGTAAGTTAACTGAGTTTATTATCATTTTGTTGTTTTATATTGACCTTACTTAAAATTCTGGACATTGCTAAAGTTAAGACTAGTAAGAACTTGAATTCCGTTCATGTAGTGCAATAATTCAAATAGTGTGCGCCTTCGAACTGGCAATCAGTACAGCATCGATGTCAAGCGAGGGGCTGAATGAACTCAAGTATGGATAAGAAATGTGGGAAATGTAAAATAGAGACCGAAGACAATGGTGCTCTACGTTGTTTTGGACCTTGTGCAAAATATTTTCATTATAAGTGTGTTAAAATAAATAAAAATGCTCTGGATGCCTTGAATTCATATAGTCAAATAAAATATATATGCATGGAGTGTGAAAAAGATAAAATGCAGGTTTTTATTGACAAAGTGAATGTCATGATGGACTTCCTTTATAAGTTGGACATGAAATCCCAAATACATGAAGTTAAAATAAATGATGTTTTTACTAATGTCAAAAAATTAGAAGAAAATGCAATTACTAACATAGAGTTTAGAAATTCAGATGGTTCGAACAATAAAAATGTTTTGAAAAATTACGCGGATGTGGCCGCTATGATTGTAAAGCCGAAAAACAAACAGGAATGAAGAATGCAAAAGACGGATCTCTTATTATTGCATGTGACAGTAAAAATGAAGCTAAAAAAATAGAGGAAAAACTAAACAACACGTTAGGCAATAAATATGAAGTTAGTATGGTAGACAAGAGAAAACCGACAGTTAAAATAGTGGAAATTGCAGATGATTTTAAAGAGGACATCGCGAATGATATGGATAAATTAAAATTAGAATTAAAGGAAATGATAATTAATCAAAACAGATTGACAGATAAGGCTAAAGTAGTGGTACAGCATGTGAAAAAAATTATTAAAAATAAGCGCACAACATACACAGCTACTGTGGAATTGGATGGTGGAACTTACAAGGAAGTAATAACAAATGGGAAAATAAATCTGGGTTGGAAAAAGTGTGATGTATATGAACATCTGAATATCCTTAGATGCTTTAAATGTTGTAGATATGGACATAAACAAGTGAACTGCAAAAATGACTCAGTTGTGTGCCCTAAATGTGCAAAGAATCATCAGTCATCTGAATGTACAGTAATTGAAAAAGACTTTGTTTGTATTCATTGTAAACATGCAAAAGATATATTGAAAATGAATATTGATATTAATCATGCTGTATATGATAAGAATTGTGCTGCTTTTAACAGAATAAGTAAAAAAGTTAGAGATAAAATTGACTATAACGAAAAGTAGCAATTAAAGAGTGATGGGGGAAATACCTTCATCTGTTTAAATATACAAGGTATAGAAACAAATTTTGATGAAATTGAAGATTTTATATTGACACAACAACCTTTAATCTTAGCCTTAACTGAGACTCATATTACCAAAGAAATTAATGACGATGAATATAAAATCCAGGGGTACAAAAGCTACAGAGTTGAAACTGAATCCGCCCATACTGGAGGAGTATTACTGTATGTTAAAAATGGTGTAAAAATATCGGTCTTAAATCAAAACATTGAACATATAAATTGGTGGTTCCTATATGTGAAAGTAATTGTTAGTAAGCCAATTTACATAGCTTTGGTATATCATTCACCTAGCGGTAGTCACGCAGATTTTCTAAAATTCATAGAAAATTGGATTGAAGAAAACGTGGAAATTGGGAAAAATACAATTATAATGGGAGATTTTAACTTGGATTGGCTGGAAAGCTATAATGAATCCTATGTACGTAAAATAAAAAACACTGTACTGCATAATAACTTGCAGCAAATTGTTGATAAACCAACGAGAGTAACGAATACGTCCAGCACAACTATTGACTGAGTCATAACGAATTGTAAAAAGATTACGTGTGAGGTATTATCAACGCCAAAAATAACAGATCATAATATTTTGATGATAGAAGTTAGTAGCTTACAAAAAATAATAAAAATAAGCACAATACTATTAAAAAAGTTAACTATGACAAAGTATGCGAGGCAATGACATCGGCAAATTGGATGTACGAAACTACTGATGTAAACACATTATTTAATAATTTCAGTAACATTATCTTGAAAGCAGTGCAGATATCAACAACTATTACAAATAGAAGCGTACGAGAGAATAAAGAATGGTTCAACAAAGACATAAGGGAGGCAATAAGAGATAGGGATCTTGCTTTTTACGTTACTCTGTTACAAAGTCAACAGAGGATTGGGACATCTTTAAAATTAAGCGTAATATAGTAGTAAAACAAATACGAAAGGGTAAACAAAGCTATTACGAGAAGAATATAGATTTGAATAAAAGTAATCCAAAATGTATGTGGAAACTATTAAAACAATGGACGAACCCGAAAGAAGACAGTAACTCAGATATAGTAAAATTTGACAATACGACTTGTAATTCTCACTCCCAAATTGCAAATAACTTTAATAATTATTATGTGAACAGTATATCGGAGATTAATGTATCAATTCCGACTGTAGCATACAGCGACATAAGCATTTCTAAACCTGACAATGAACTAAGCATGTTCCAATCAATTACGCTAAATGAACTTAGGAATATTATATTTAAAATGAAAAATAAATCCAGTCCAGATGAAATTAATACCAAGATACTTAAGGAGACATTCCATGTTACGGGTTATCCTTTGCTGCATATAATTAATACATCGCTTGAAACTGGAGTAGTGCCAGATTCAATGAAACTCAGCCATATTGTGCCTGTGCCAAAAATAACCGGTTCAAATAATGCAAGTGACTTTAGACCTATTAATTTACTACCAGTGTGTAATAAAATACTCGAAAAAATAGTTCATAAACAGTTATTACATTTCTTGACTGTAAACAATATACGAGGTGTGTTCAAAAACTATCGCGAATTTTGAATTTTCGCGGGTTACGTATATTTGAATTTCGATCTTTTTGTGGCTTTATGTTGGTACTCATGTCTCTCACTTATGTCGACAAGCTCGGCCATTTTGAATGTTCACTTAATTGTTGACAGCTGCTTTGCTTGCACGTGTTTTGGATCGTCTTCGATTTTTACCTATTCAAAAAAATGGAACAAAGAACCTGTATCAAATTTTGTGTGAAAAACGAAATTAAGTGCGCGGATGCATTCCGAATGTTGACTGTGGCATACGGAGAAGCTACCTTGGACCAAAGCAACGTTTATCGGTGGTACAAAATGTTCTCAGAAGGCCGAGAAGATGTGAACGACGAAAAGCGTGTCGGACGCCCGAGCACTTCAACAACAGACGAAAAAATTAATGAAGTGGAGAAAATGATATTGGCCAATCGTCGAATCACCGTTAGAGAAGTTGCTGAGGACCTAAACATATCGATTGGCTCGTGCCATTCGATTTGTATCAATGATTTGGGCATGAGACGGGTCGCCGCGAAATTTGTACCAAAATTGCTCAATTGCGACCAAAAACAGCATCGCATGAACATTGCTAATGAGATGTTGGACTCTGTCCGCGACGACCCAAATTTGCTCCAGAGGGTCATAACTGGTGACGAATCGTGGGTTTATGGTTATGACGTGGAAACCAAAGTTCAATCATCTCAATGGAAGCTGCCGCACGAACCAAGACCGAAAAAAGCGCGCCAAGTTCGGTCGAATGTGAAAGTTTTGCTGACAGTTTTCTTCGATTGCAGGGGCGTGGTGCATCATGAGTTCTTGCCACAGGGTAGAACGGTCAATAAGGAATATTACCTGCAAGTTATGCGCAATTTGCGCGAAGCAATCCGCCAGAAACGCCCGGATTTGTGGAAGAACAAAAATTGGCTTTTGCACCACGATAACGCCCCTGCTCACACATCGTTGCTTGTGCGCGACTTTTTAGCCAAAAACAACACACTAATGATGCCGCAGCCACCGTATTCCCCAGATCTGGCCCCCTGTGACTTTTTCTTGTTCCCTAAACTGAAGAGGCCCATGAAAGGACGACGTTACGCTACGCTTGACGAGATAAAGACGGCATCGAAGGAGGAGCTGAACAAGATAAAAAAAAATGATTTTTTGAAGTGCTTTGAAGATTGGAAAAACCGTTGGCACAAGTGTATAATATCTCATGGGAATTACTTTGAAGGGGACAAAATAGATATTCATGAATAAATAAATAATTTTTGAAAAAACACAAAATTCGCGATATTTTTTGAACACACCTCGTATTAGCAATAAATCAATCGGGCTTCCGAGCTAAACATTCATGTGAAACTGTGCTTCAACTCATAATTAATGACTGGAAAAATGAAAGTTATAAAAATAACACAATATGTGCAATTTTTCTCGATTTAAAAAGGGCCTTCGAGACATTAGACCGAGATACCTTAATTAATAAACTTTCTGCTTATGGAATTACTGGCTCAGCTCTTGTGTGGTTCCAAAGTTATCTGAACAACAGTCGACAAATAGTGAAGTGGCAAAACGTAACATCCAGTGAGTGTGTATGTGACATTGGTGTACCACAAGGAAGTATTTTGGGACCCCTACTATTCATACTGTATATTAACGATATCATTAATGTTCTTCAATATTGTGAAATTCATCTATTTGCAGATGACACGCTTATATACCTTGTTGGTGTTGAAATTAATAAAATGAATGATATGTGTAATAGTGACTTGAATTTGGTAAATCGTTACTTGCAGCAAAATAAATTAAAATTAAATGCTGTGAAAAGTAAATTTATGGTGGTACAAAGAAAGAATGAGAACCTCGAGAATTTCAAAATTGTTATAGATAATGTTATGTTAGATAGAGTATCTGAAATAAAATATTTGGGTGTACATATTGATGATAAATTAAATTTCAAAGTACATATTAACTATTTATTAAAAAAATTGTCAAAAAAAGTTAACTATTTTAAGAGGGTATCGAAACAGCTCAGTAGATATGCTAAACTGTGTCTATATAATTGTATCATCTTGCCGCATTTTCAGTACTGCTCTACTATATTATATGCATGTGAAATCACTCAAATAGATAAATTACAAAAATTGCAAAATAAAGCAATGAGAAATATACTTTGTTGTAATAAATACACAAATGTAAATTGGATGCTAAATCAATTAAATTGGCTTAATATTAAAAATTATGTTACTTTCAATACATTAGTCTTTATATACAAATTAACTAAGAACATGTTACCTGTGTACTTAAGAAAGTATATCAATATGTGCAGTAATATACATAGCTATAATACCAGGCAGAAAAATATTTTTTATGTTAGGAGAACAAATAGAACTGCAACATCCAATACTGTATTCCATAAAGGATTGATAGAATTTAACAAACTACCTGATGATGTTAAAAGTGCTGGATCAGTGTTCTCATTTAAATGTAAATTAAAGTGTTTTTTATGTAGATAAGTATAAAGTGTTATGATTTTTTGTAAAATTCAATGTATATTGGTTTAGCCATAGGGCTATTAAATAAACCTATTCTATTCTATTCTATACCAACCTCGGCGTCTTCAGCGGCCGACCCCATTCCCCGGGACTGTTCCTACACATAGAAAAATAGATAAAAAAAAAAATGTATAAATATGTGTAGAGGAATGGATTTTCTACTAGGTATGTAAAAAAAAAACTTTCGGGCTTTTAAATTGTAAACGATTGTTGTTACTGTTTTGAATTAGAGTCTGTTTTTTGTTCGATACTGAATAATGGGTCCTCTTCAGAGAAGTTCGACGATGATGATTTTGAAGCGTATAGACATGTTCGGCGGGCTTGAAAATCTAGGTGTTGGGTTTTACTTAGTTTTGAATGGGTTAGGGGTAGAAATTTATCTCTTGTAGAAATGGTAATTAATTTTGAAGATGAAGCATGTTCTAGTCGGGGTCACCAATGAAACGAGTGTAGTACTGGTTTGATTCACTACTTCTCATATCTCAAGTTGAAATAAATTTAAAGATTAAATTATAAGACTTGGAGAGAACATTTTATTTGTGACAACTCGTCTTTAATTACAAAAACAACTTAGGGTCAGTTTTACAATCCCCTGTTAAGATTTCAACTGTCAATTAAATAAAGAAAATTGAAACGAAATGAACTGTCATATAACAGATTTATCTTTGCTGTCAATAATTCGATTGGATATTGTTTATTTAACTGACAATTAAAATTTTAACCAGATATTGTAAAACTGACCCTTAATGTCTAAAAATACAAAACAATCCATGGGATCATGGTTATAAAATAACATAACAGTATAAATATAACGCTTACTTAGAAAATATTTGTAATACATAAATATAAAAGGCGCCTGTGTTGACGTGGGTAACGTGATGACATTTATAAGTTACCCATGTCGGCACAATATCAATATGGTAACACGGAAGTGGCACTTAATTTGGAGTTCTTTACAGATTTTCATGGAAAAACAATTAAATATAATCCAAAATTTGCTCACTGCTATTTTAAACATGGAATTGACGGAAGGTCATGTACTGGCCACATGAGGTATTTTCTCTTAACACGATTTCGCTTCAAATTTACTATTAAAGTTGAAAACATTATTTTCCCTTACCTTAAAGACTAGAGGTAATATTTAATTTTATTGTCTATTATACTAGCCAGAATCCATAATATTCAATTGTTAACTTGTGTGTATGTATATTGTCATTTCTTTTGCATGAAACTACATATGATGAGATGTCGACAGTGTTTCTAATGACCCGGAGTTGGAATTAGTCCAATCTCAATTATTAGAAACTTTACTTGTATCTCTGTGGAGCACTGAGGACAGTTTTTAGTACCCTCGTAGTACCCTCTGAGTAACACAAACATCGTTTACGTACCAATAGTCCAGTGAATGAAGCATTTTACCCTACAAAAGGTCGGGTAGTTCTGAATTTTTGATATGTTGTATAGGATGATTGGTTAGTGAAAAATCCAAATTTCCACAATACCCCCTCCACGGCTTCCTCCGCCATCTTGTAAAAACCACCGAAAATCGGCACTGTTTTTAGTTTATTGCCTATAACTTCTTTCTGGTGCATTTTAGCAAAACAAAAGTTATTTGCCGATTTGTAGAGGACAAAATTTCCTGCAAAATAGTTATGTGAAGTTATTTTGTACGATTAATAGTAACGGAGTTATGATGCTGACAAAAAAGGTTAAAATTGCGTACTTAGCAAAATTTTGAGTTTCTTTCCACTTTATCGCAATAGCTCCGTAACATATCATTTTAGCGTAAAAGTCCTCATAGACAATCTTGTAAAGAATTTAATTACCTACGTAATCCAATTATTTTTTTACGATAAATGCAACGGAGTTGGGGTCAATTTGCAAAAAAACGATAAAAATATTTTTTTTCTGGTTTAGTGCAGCAACACTTTTTGGTTTATTATTTCTAATTACAAAAGTATTATTCAACCAAAATAATCTGTATAGATACAAAATGAACGTAATTATGTGTTGGCAAACGTCAATGAGTCTCATGGGACTATTAGAATTTTTTTTTTTTTAAACAGCACTTCCTTCTTTCATTTGTCTGCGACTTCTTTCTACTGCTCTTCAACTCAGAATAAGTTATTTGCCAAGTATTGTATATATTCTAAGACTCAATTTTCTAAGACTTTGGCGTATTATGTCTTTTGTGAAACCAATAGCGGTGGAGCCTAGCCGCTCCCAACAGGGTGAAAGTAGCGATCTTAGAAAAATATTGAGTTTTTTATAACTTTTCCTAGCTATAAGTAAATAATTATCAACAAATTTCATTATATTCTTTTAGATGTTGTACCCAGCTCCTACAGATACGAAATGGATAAAATATAGAATACACGGATTACCGCGAAACATCCATTTTAAAAAATTGCTTTATTAACATTTTAATTACCGAAAATCGGCAATTTTTCAATTTTTTGCTTATAACTTCTTTCTGTTACATTTTAACGCAAAAAAAGTTATTTGACGACTTGTAGAGCATAAAATTTCCTGTATATTTAAACCACGAAGTGTTCTGAAGGAATAATGACAACGGAGCTACAAAGCTCCAAAAAAGGACAAAATTGAGTACTTAATTAAATTTTGAATTTCTTTCTAATTTACATTTCGCAATAACTCCGTAACACTTCATTTTAGCATAAAAGTACTTAAAATCTTAAGAGCTCATTTGCCTGCAAAATACATGTATCAATTTTTTTTATGACCAATGTAACATAGTGGGGGTAACTTTATAAAAAAATACGAAACAGTTATTTTTTTCAAGTTAAGTGCAGCACCGTTTTCCCTCCAATTTTTGTTACTATACTTGTTTTCGTGATACGGAATTAAGATAATACAGATTCCACGAACATAATTCTGAGCTGAAGAGCAGTAGAAAGAAGTCGCAGACAAATAAAAGAAGGAAGTGCTGTTTTTTTTTTTAAAAAAAAAATTTAATAGTCCCATGAGACTCATTGACGTTTGCCAACACATAATTACGTTCATTTTACATCTATACAGATTATTTTGTTTGAATAATACTTTTATAGTTAGAAATAATAAATCAAAAAGTGTTGCTGCACTAAACCAGAAAAAAAATATTTTTATCGTTTTTTGCAAATTGACCTCCACTCCGTTGCATTTATCGTAAAAAAATAATTGGATTACGTAGGTAATTAAATTCTTTACAAGATTGTCTATGAGGACTTTTACGCTAAAATGATATGTTACGGAGCTATTGCGATGTAAAGTGGAAAGAAACTCAAAATTTTGCTAAGTACGCAATTTTAACCTTTTTTGTCAGCATCTTAACTCCGTTACTAATAATCGTATAAAATAACTTCACAAAACTATTTTGCAGGAAATTTTGTCCTCTACAAATCGGCAAATAACTTTTGTTTTGCTAAAATGCACCAGAAAGAAGTTATAGGCAATAAACTGAAAAAAGTGCCGATTTTCGGTGGTTTTTACAAGATGGCGGAGGAAGCCGTGGAGGGGGGATTGTGGAAATTTGAATTTTTCACTAACCAACCATCCTATACAACATATCAAAAATTCAGAACTACCCGACCTTTTGTAGGATACCCCCCTTTTTTAGCCTCCGTTTACTGGACTACAATAGATCATCATTGTTAGAATTTTCGTTAAATCTGATTTACATACTGAACGATGTCAACAAAATCATAATAATTATACACTCTTCCTAGATTTGAAGGTTAATTTAAAACAAAAAGTACCGGAATTACAAAAAATAATTTTCATATCCTGAACTTACAAGGAAGTTTTATCTCATGTGGTTTTGAAAATGATATAAGCCAAATGTTTCCCGGATATTGTGCAAACATTGCAAGTTTCGCATAACTCTTTTGAGTATTTTTTGCGGTACACGGCGAATTTCTTTGCGGATTGCTTCCTTTGGTTATTGCAAGTTCCTTGGACGACGGTCATATACCTCAGCTTTGAGATAATATGCACACAAAATGTCGTACTGAATCAAATTCGGCGAATATGCGGGCCACGGACTATTGCCTCTCAGGGAAATCAAGTGCCCGGAGAAGATTTCCCTCGAAAACTCGCTCTACGTGGATCGTGGAAACTAAAACCAGATATTCTCCAGGTAACTGCCCATGTCCCTTCTTCGATGTTTTCTAGTTTTCAAGCACTCCATGCTCGTCAATGTCCCTACCCAACTACAGAGATCCTGTTTCCCTATTTTTTTTTTTTACCCAAAACATATTACATTTTCGGTCTGGAATTTGTATCATCACCATCCTTTTACGACCTCTCTTGCTCTGCTTGCTTCAGAAGACCTTATTAAAACTACGGAGATACAGGCCCATTCTGTAAGTCAGTGATTAATTTTTAACAATTGGTTAAGAACTTTATCCAATAGATATTGATTTGACAACTAAAACTCCATTTATATATACAGTATGTCCCCGGATTGAGTTTACAAGAGGAAAAAAATTTTATTTTTGATTTTACGAAAAAATGCCAAAGGAAGAAAAATTTTTGCTTGAATTAAAACGCATATTTCAGTTATTAAAACTTTTAATTAATGTAAGGTTCTTTTATTATAACGTTTTTTCGTGTTTTGTCCTCCTAATAATACAGTTATTACATTGAATCTAACATGATTTTAGTTAGCTTTGAAATATTGACAAATGATTATTAATTCTAATTTCAGGAAAAAAAAGAGTTAATTGAATAAAATTTTGATTTTCCTCGTTTTTTTACTGAAATTAGAATTAATAATCATTTGTCAATATTTCAAAGCTAACTAAAATCATGTTAGATTCAATGTAATAACTGTATTATTAGGAGTACAAAATACGAAAAAACGTTATAATAAAAGAACCTGACATTAATTAAAAGTTTTAATAACTGAAATCTGCGTTTTAATTCAAGCAAAAATTTTTCTTCCTTTGGCATTTTTTCGTAAAATCAAAAATAATTTTTTTTTTCCTCTTGTAAACTCAATCCGGGGACATACTGTATATATATATATATATATATATATATATATATATATATATATATCAACATACTTGATTGGTTATAATTTATAACCAGTTGTTAAAAATTAACCAGTGAGTTACAGAATAGGCCTGATTGTTTTGCCGCAACCTGTATTATCTTTAATCATTTAGTAATAAACAAAAAAGAAAATATTGATAGCAAAACATCTTCATAAAATAAATTATTATTTATAATAATATATGATTTTTAATTTAATAGTATATCGCCTGCAATATTGATTTGATATGTACGTGTGAGTACATTGATCGACAGTAAACAACTTAAGTAATTCCGCGTTCGTAATTAAAAACTATATTTTAGCAGATAATGTGTTTTACTCTTGGCGATACCTTCATATATTACGAAAAATTGTTTTTTTTTAAATAAAAATTTCTTGTACTTAACAAAATATGATTTTAAAAATCTATTCCATAATTATGTTTTTCTTTTGCGGATGCATTTGATTCGAGCATAATTTATAAACATATGAGCACATGGTTGAGTCGAGATTTTCTTGAATCTGGATTGAAGTAACTAGATCCTGGAACTGGATATTTTATTCCAATCTACTAATGCACTCTACAGATCTAGAGAAATGCAACGGCAGAAAACTGTTTAATTCTTTCAAAAAGTTAACTAAAGCATTCCACATGCCGATATATAAGATAAATAACTAATAACGAAGATAATAAATTTGAAGAGGATATTTTTGTACATAGTTTTAAGATTGTATCTTCCATATTGCATTTATTTGTAATAAGAAATTCTTCATTCTTAACTTGTCTATAATACAGAATAGCTTTTATAAGTGGGGATCACGGGATAGGTACCTATTTGATAAAATTAAAGATGATAATCCACAATAATGGGCCCAATTCTCAATTTTGTCGAAGTGATATGCAGTGAAATTTTTTCATTTGAAGGTATTCTGAATTGGAAATTGATCCAATATAAATGAGTAAGGAAGTGTGATATATTTACCACCGTATGTTGACAATGTTGGTTACGCATAACAAGAAAATACGAATTTGGTGCATGTGTTTGTTGACGAAGTTTCCAATTGACATTTGTCATCTGTCATTTTTAAGCATATAGTGAGTCATTATTCTTCTGCATCGTAAAATTTAAGGATTTTTCCGATACTAAAAAAAAATCAAATGTGGCCAACATAAAAAATCCCGCTATTTAATTTTTATTAATTTAAATACATACCTCCGTATTTACTAACGCTGCAAACTGTTCCATTGCAGAAAACTATTGCTTTATTTATTATTTTCTTTTTAAAATTATTAATTTGAAGTGATTAGTTTTTGACAGTGACATTTACTATCAGTTACATTCATTTGGAATATGAACTGTGTAACAAAGGAATTGTGTTTAACTTAGGCTTCGTGACTAATAAAAAAAATATTTTTAAATTTATCTGTAAAATATACAGAAAAAGTATTAATGCATTCCTGTAGAAAATTCAATAATCTTTAATTTTCATAAGACATAAAATGCAAAAAATGGCATTTAACGGTATTTTTTGAAGAAAAACCTTTATGAACTTCAGGTAAAGTGCAATTTTCGGTTATCCGATTTACACCAAAATCTAATGGCTTCTTTTCATATTAGAATAGGATAGAAATACAAGGTTTCAGAATTTTCTGAATGATAGTATTTGAGTTAGAGCGAAGACAAAATCCATACACACACACACACACACACACACACACACACACACACACACATCACATTTAGTAATACCCTAACTTTCTTTCAAAATATGCGGTTGAGTCCGCTGCATTATACCTATATTTTAGAAAATATAGCTAGCTATGTCAGCCGTTTTTATTCAGTGGTCCAGCACTCTCATTTATTACAGCCAGAAGAAATTCAATGTAATGCGACTCCTGTGAGTATAAAGTCAGGACCTTGATAAGAATTCACTAATTATCATAGCTTAGTTCGAAATGAATATGAATTTTTTCAAGATATTCCAATAGGAATAAATTTTGAATAACTGTGTTCAGAAGGAAGTCTTGTATACAGGGTGTATCGGGACTAGTATAAGAAAAAATTAACGGCATATTCCTGACATCATTTTGAGTAAAAAATGTCATATGAAGGTATGTCCGGAAACTTCACATTACAGAGTTATAGGCCTTTAAAAGTGCACCGCAACAAGCACATTTTTATTAATAACTCTGATACTAGTTGCACTAAAATTTTGGAACTTAATACGAGGATACTACTTATTGAGATGCATATTTAAACTTTCTTTTGTTTCTGTATCTCAACCAGAGGCGTCTCATATGGGGAAATCATGAAGGTTTTTATCCTTATTTTTTTATCTATTTACATTTTTTCGACTTTACCTATAAAATATTGCATACAATACAAAAATACACAAAAAAGTACTCTCGATAAAATTTGATAAACGCAGCAGTTTTTAAGATATTTTAATTTTTAGAAAATATCAATTATGCAAAAAAATTATGTAACAATTAATAAACAATGAAATTCATTCTTTGATGTCCACGTCTATATTCTCTGGACTATGACAACTATTACTTTTACAATATCTGTAAATAAACAACATATCTACATATTCACCAATACTAACATTTTACACTTTTTTTATTTGCAAATAATTACTAATAAACAGATTTTGTGTCGCTTTTCTATTTTGTTCTATTTTCTATGGTAAATTGATTGATTTTTAACTGTTAACAAACTATTTTGGATACGTGACATTTTCTAAAAGTTAAAATATCTCAAAAACTACTGCGTTTATCAATTTTTATCAAAAGTACATTTTTGTGTATTTTTAAATTGTTTGTAATACTTTATATTTAAAAATGGAAAAATGTTAATAGGTAAAAAAATAAGGATAAAAACCTTGATGATGATTTCCGAATATGAGACGCCCCTGGTTGAGATACAGCAACAAAAGAAAGTTTAAATATGCATCTCAATAAGTAGTATCTTCGTATCAAGTTTCAAAATTTTAGTGCAACTAGTCTCACAGTTATGAATAAAAATATGTCAGATGAGGTGCACTTTTAAAGGCCTGTAACTCTGTAACGAAAAGTTACCGGACCTACCTTTATATGACATTTTTTGCTCAAAATTAGCTTAGAAATATGCTATTATTTTTTTTACACTAGTCCTGATATACCATGTATAAAAGCTTTTTATATATTTTTAGCTGTACATTTTAATTTACAATATATAAATATTCTTCATTTTAATCACATATTTTCTAATAATTTCAGTATTACTTATAGATTACTTCAGGAGTCGCAGTACGTTATACAAATGAAGCACGCTGCTGCATACGATGAAGTCAAAATTTTGGACAGAGACATAATTTAACAAAAAGAAATTTTCTTGAAATGGTGCATATCCACAAAAATGATAACAGCATGAAGAAACGTAGTGATGTTTGTAACTTGAGCCATATTTATAATTTTTTACTACTTTTATCAAAAACAAAAGATCCACCAGACAATTTAACTAATAACTCAATTAGTTTAAATTTTATTCAAAATTTTTAGTTTGTACCGAATTGTACTCTACATTAGTATTCATTTATTTAGTAAAATAAAGTAAAACTTTTCTATGTCCTTGGAAATAAATTTTCCCGCTGAAAATCAAACTTTTTAATTCCGTATTATACTTATCTGGCGCCACCAGTTTTTTAAGTTTCTTGTTATTTCTGGTTGTTGCTTCGTCATTTTAACTTTCGCAATTTTATTTTACTTTTAAAAATCTAACGTTACAAAATTTTACAAAATCTTGTTATTTTATCTTTTTGACAAAGTTCAAATATAAAATTGATATCAAAATTCGTTTATGTTAACTTTTGAAATCTTACGTAAGAATTTCAAATTAATGTAAGTACTTTACTACAATTCTCAAAAAATTTGTATAACACATTATTTAACACATTTTAGAGTCCTGAGGAAGGTTTCATATAAACCGAAAGCTTGACTTTTATTAAAAAGAGTGTCAAAATTTTTTCTGCTCACTGAATATCCATTTGACTGTAATCCCGCTTTAAATATATATATATATATATATATATATATATATATATATATATATATATATATATATATATGCATACTTCGACAACTATGGCTACTTTTTTTCGACACAACGTTCCGTTTGGCTACGCGCGTCGCTTATTGCTACGTAGCTGTATGCGCCACAGACGTAACGTACATTGCTGCTACATTTCTAGCGGCATATTTAGGAACTTCAATTTTAAAATATTAGTCGCATACATAATCAAAAGATGTCAGAGCTGTTTAGTTTAGCATACAAGTAATAGTTTTACAGAGGTACCGAAACAGTAAAACAATTAGTACACTATTTAACATTGTGATTGACTCTAAAATACGTAAATTAGGAAAACAGTACTGCGTGCATTTCGGCTATATATGCAATACGAATTTTAGCATGTTTATTTCGAATTCAATGTAGTTTTTTTATCTGCAATTTTAAATAAAAAATCTGTTGTGGCCAGCTCAAGACCTCTCGCCATTTCCATTTTATGTTATAAAAGTATTGTATTACACTTCGCTATCGAATCGTCGTTTTATAACAAAAAAATTACAGAACTTTGCCCAAATACTGTTTTTTGTTGTATTTAACATGTCTTCTGCACACATACAATTCTAATTATATCTATTTTTCATTGTATGAGGAAGTTTCTAAATGTCAGAGATTCTTCCAATTCATTAACAAGATTGGCGGTATTTCTAATGGTTATATGCATGTTACCTATAATTTTAAATATTTAATTAATAAAACAATAAGAAAAATAAATTTTCTTCCCAGAAAAAGCTTTCAGAATGTAACTAAAACTTTTGATTTTTGACACTGACATTTATCATTTACAAATTATGACACATTTGAATTTGTCAACTGATTTCCTTAGTTGTATTTTAGCCTACTCGACTTACTACATCCCGATATTCTATATATTATAGCGTCTTTATCTTTAAATTTATAGAAAATATAATAAAAAAATTAAATGTACCTATCAGATGAAGAATTTTATGTTCTTTAATATTAGTAATACCAAAACTTTCAAAAAATAATATTTAGAAGAATTTTTTTAGAAACTACTACTTTCGGTTGTCCAATTGTTACCAAAACCTTTTCAGCTCTTCCCATGAATGTCAGATTGAGGAATTCATAGTTAAACTGGTCTTATGTCGTATAGTTTTTGAGTAATCGTCCCTCCAACATCCACACACACCTACATACATACATACATACATACACACATAAATACACACGTCCACACACACACACACACACACACACACACACACACACACACACACACACACACACACACACACACAAAGACATCATCGTAAAAATGTTAAAATCGGTATATGTGGGCCTTAAATCGTGCTTATTCACTTAAATCTCGATATGTGATTTTTAGCATGAATTCAATACCTCTCTTAGCGAGAGGTAAAAATAAATATTTGTTATTATAATAATAATAATAATAACAACTAACTATTTGTACATTCGCAAGACACGCTAATCTTGATACAGGATCACTTTTTTCAAAGTTTTCTTTAACCCTCTCCCTCTGCACTCAAGCCATTTTCTCAGTTATATAATCGAATGATCTTCAATATTCTCATTTGTGATTTTAGCACCGGTAAAAATACCGGTTTTAAAAAATTAACACAAATACCGCATTTACAATTTGAATTATAAATGGTTTCTTTGTCTGCATAGTTCAAGAATTGATCACAGTGGCGCCAATTATGACATCACTGTCGAAGTCCCCTATTACAATCCGGCGATGAGGCGAAGCATTCCCTTTCACTTTTCAAAGCGGTCACAAAAACATCGTTCCCATGGCAACCAGTTTATCGCTAGATGCGTGCGCAACATTGAATAATTAATACGACTTGGTTTGCCAAACTTATGATGCGGGTTGCGGGCAATCAGTTTGTATAATTTTTGGTGTTGAAAATAATTTAAAAAATAAATGTTTTCTTTTCTAAAATAACAGGTGAAGTTGGTCTTCAATTTCTTCACCTGTATTTATTTATATTTTGTTTATAATATGTAATACACATTTAGAAATGTCTATTTTACAGAAATAATTTATTAGTTATTAATAATATAAACTGGTATTTTAAAACAAAAACAATAATTATATATTTAGTTCTAATATGTATATGGATATTTTAAAGTAGATATTTATTATAGCCCTGCTCTACATTGATATATTTGAGTAGATAAACGTATAATATTTTAGGCGCGAATTATATGGAATTTTGAAAAATATTATTGCCGAAAAGCAATTAGAAATACCAAACTATTTTTTATTTAGCTCAATTGTAAATGAAGATATTAAAGCAGTTAATTTATTAATGCATGTGTACATATTAGCATATAAGCCGAGGTAAACATATAATATTTTATGCGCGACTAAAATG
The DNA here is from genome assembly GCA_943142095.1 of Ophonus ardosiacus. Classification (NCBI taxonomy): domain Eukaryota; kingdom Metazoa; phylum Arthropoda; class Insecta; order Coleoptera; family Carabidae; genus Ophonus; species Ophonus ardosiacus. The sequence goes on along the minus strand of OW964834.1, from coordinate 19,160,449 downwards.
GGATTTTGAAAATTATTATTGCCAACAAGCATTTAGCAACACCTAATTAATAATTACATATTTAGTGTTAAACAATGACATTAAAAACCATTAATCAATAATTCTATGACATTTATTTATTAAAATCCAGAATTTCAACCTGATTCAATTACTTACGTAGTTTATTATAAATCTTAATTACAATAGAGATCAAACATATGACTAATATTTTGAATTTTATAAATATATGGCCTTGATTTATAGAAAATTGTTATTAATTCTATTAAAGGAAACGTAGTCAAATAGGTATTTGATAATAGTACGGCCTTATATCGCACAGATTCGTAAATTTAAGGTTTTTTATTACAAAGATCTTTGAAACAAAATAGATTTCACTGCATATGACAGAAAAGTCTGAACTAAAAACATAGTGGCTCTGGCGCAATTCTGTTTCAATTTTAAAAACTTCTAGTTAACAGTCGCATCAAAGCATAACATATGATGTCAATATATTATAACAAATACTAAACATATGATCATATTTTTAGGCTTTATATTTCACAGAATTGTGAATTTAATGATTTTTAATACGCCAATCCTTGAAACTGCGCGTTTGACTAATATTTTGTATTTTATAAATATATGACCTTGATTTATAGAAAATTGTTATTGATTCTACTAAAGTAAACGTAGTGAAATAGGTATTTGATAATAGTACGGCCTTATATCTCACAGATTCGTAAATTTAAGAATTTATAATACGACGTTCATTTAAACTGCGCGTATGACTAATATTTCGTATTTTACAAATATATGGCTTTAATTTATAGAAAATTGTTATTGATTCTACTAAAGTAAACGTAGTGAAATACGTATTTGATAATAGTACGGCCTTATATCTCACGGATTCGTAAATTTAAGGATTTATAATACGAAGTTCATTTAAACTTTTAAACTGTGCGTATGACTAATAATAATAGTAATAATAATAATAATAATAATAATAATAATAATAATAATAATGAAAATAAAAAAATCTATTGTGGCCAATACAATACCTCCCGCTATTTAATTTTTATTCATTTAAATACATACCTACATATTTTCTTGTGCTAAACTGTATTATTTATGGTATAAAAGGCGCTTTTGTTAGCACACATGCATAAATTATTACATAATAAATATATTTAATTTTTATTAACCATAATATTTTTAAACAATTTACAGCACTTAACATTTAAAATTGTAATATTACAACCATAATTTGTAAGTTTTTTATGATACTCGGACGGAAAAGAAATATCTCTTGTGAAAATTGTTTCGCCTGAAGTGATTACGCACATACCGGCTATTTCTGTAACAATTGTATAATTTTACGAAAATTATAATAATAAACTTATTAATAATAATAATTTTAATATTCAATGCCGGTTTTTATTCTAAGCAAATAGGCATTTTTCGAGGTTTTGATGAAGAATAGGTCTTACGATCCAGTATGAAGAAATTTTATTAAATTATTCTTGCACGTTTTGGACCACAGTAGTTCACCTTAATTATAAAAGCGAGAAAATGAAATGCTAGGATTTCTTTTTGATAATCTTGAAGTTAAGGATTTTTATTCCAAAGTTCTTTGAAGCAGTCATATCAACTATTTGTAGATTAAATTTGATATTTAAATATCTTAAAAAAAATTCTGTACATTCTCCAACAAATTAATATTTCGGATATAACATGGATTCCAAAATATCGAACCGTATTCCAACTTTGACTTTATAAATGTATAGAACAATCCAAAACTTGTGATTATTTAAAGGTCCAATATGGCGGGAAAGGGCAAACATTGCGCTGTTCATTCCTTGTTTTGCAGTTGTTACCGGCGAGCAACTTGAATTACTTTTGACCTGATATTATACATATTTATATGCATATAGCTTATGTTACGTGAAATTTATATTGTTCCCTTATGTACATTTTAAAATAATGTATGTTTATCCTAGATAGCTATTTGAGAAATTCATGGCGGGCAAACGTAATTTAATTTGGTATTAATAAGGAACATATGGGGTAGTTTTACATAAAAAATACTCATATAGCTTCCCAATATATTTAAAAATGTGTATTAGTAGTTTTAAACAGTGTGATATTTGCACATTTTATAATATGTATGTTTACCCTAAGCTAAATATTTGAAAATTTATAGCGCGCAAACGTAGTTTATTTTGGTATTAATGAGAAACCTGTGTAGTATTTTTCATACAAAATACTCACACAGCTTCCCAATATATTTAAAAATTTGTATTAGTAGTTTTAAACAATGTGATATTTGCACATTATAAAATAATGTATATTTATCCTTAGCTAGTTATTTGAGAAATTTATGGCGCGCAAACGTAATTTAATTTGGTATTAATAAGAAACCTATGTTGTATTTTTTCATAAAAAATACTCATACAGCTTCCCAATATATTTAAAAATGTGTATTAGTAGTTTTAAACAATGTGATATTTGCACATTTCATAATATGTATGTTTATCCTAACCTAACTATTTGAAAATTTATGGCGCGCAAACGTAGTTTATTTTGGTATTAATGAGAAACCTACGTAGTATTTTTTATACAAAATACTCATACAGCTTCCCAATATATTTAAAAATTTGTATTAGTAGTTTTAAACAATGTGATATTTGCACGTTATAAAATAATGGATATTTATCCTTAGCTAGTTATTTGAGAAATTTATGGCGCGTAAACGTAATTTAATTTGGTATTAATAAGAAACCTATGTAGTATGTTTACATAAAAAATACTCATACAGCTTCCCAATATATTTAAAAATGTGTATTAGTAGTTTTAAACAATATGATATTTGCACATTTTATAATATGTATGTTTACCCTAAGCTAACTATTTGAAAATTTATGGCGCGCAAACGTAGTTTATTTTGGTATTAATGAGAAACCTGTGTAGTATTTTTCATACAATATACTCATACAGGTTCCCAATATATTTAAAAATTTGTATTAGTAGTTTTAAACAATGTGATATTTGCACGTTATAAAATAATGGATATTTATCCTTAGCTAGTTATTTGAGAAATTTATGGCGCGTAAACGTAATTTATTTGGTATTAATAAGAAACCTATGTAGTATGTTTACATAAAAAATACTCATACAGCTTCCCAATATATTTAAAAATGTGTATTAGTAGTTTTAAACAATATGATATTTGCACATTTTATAATATGTATGTTTACCCTAAGCTAACTATTTGAAAATTTATGGCGCGCAAACGTAGTTTATTTTGGTATTAATGAGAAACCTGTGTAGTATTTTTCATACAATATACTCATACAGGTTCCCAATATATTTAAAAATTTGTATTAGTAGTTTTAAACAATGTGATATTTGCACATTATAAAATAATGTATATTTATCCTTAGCTAGTTATTTGAGAAATTTATGGCGCGCAAACGTAATTTAATTTGGTATTAATAAGAAACCTATGTTGTATTTTTTCATAAAAAATACTCATACAGCTTCCCAATATATTTAAAAATGTGTATTAGTAGTTTTAAACAATGTGATATTTGCACATTTCATAATATGTATGTTTATCCTAACCTAACTATTTGAAAATTTATGGCGCGCAAACGTAGTTTATTTTGGTATTAATGAGAAACCTACGTAGTATTTTTTATACAAAATACTCATACAGCTTCCCAATATATTTAAAAATTTGTATTAGTAGTTTTAAACAATGTGATATTTGCACGTTATAAAATAATGGATATTTATCCTTAGCTAGTTATTTGAGAAATTTATGGCGCGTAAACGTAATTTAATTTGGTATTAATAAGAAACCTATGTAGTATGTTTACATAAAAAATACTCATACAGCTTCCCAATATATTTAAAAATGTGTATTAGTAGTTTTAAACAATATGATATTTGCACATTTTATAATATGTATGTTTACCCTAAGCTAACTATTTGAAAATTTATGGCGCGCAAACGTAGTTTATTTTGGTATTAATGAGAAACCTGTGTAGTATTTTTCATACAATATACTCATACAGGTTCCCAATATATTTAAAAATTTGTATTAGTAGTTTTAAACAATGTGATATTTGCACATTATAAAATAATGTATATTTATCCTTAGCTAGTTATTTGAGAAATTTATGGCGCGCAAACGTAATTTAATTTGGTATTAATAAGAAACCTATGTTGTATTTTTTCATAAAAAATACTCATACAGCTTCCCAATATATTTAAAAATGTGTATTAGTAGTTTTAAACAATGTGATATTTGCACATTATATAATAATATATGTTTGTATACGACCGGTAAATAATGTTAACTTTATTCTTATCAAAATGTGCTTCATTATTTATAGAGGGAAATAAAGTACTCTCTAGGGAAATAAAGTACTCTTTAGGGAAATAAAGTACTCCCTAGGGAAATAAAGAGATTCAAGTCCATTATTAATTGTTATTGATTGACAGATAAGGAATATTATCAATTATATTTATTTTGAAAAAAATATAATTATTTTTGTAATATGAAATTTATAATAAATAATGTTTCTTCGTCGATAGAAATGTGCTTCTTTTCCTTTCGTATATAAAATATTGTATATAACACGGGAGTAAAGTGTCATTATTTGTCGAGAGCGACGATTGAATCCTGAGGGCGTAGCCAGAGGGATGCAATCGTCGCTCTCGACAAATAATGACGAACTTTACTCACTTGATATATACAGGGTGGGGCAGAATGACCTCCCTGATTTGAAGGGTTAATTGTAAGAAAACGGTTCAAGATACATAAAAAAGGTTTTTATTGCTCAAAAGTACATATAATGCCGTTTTATTTTCACGATGTTTGGAAAATGATATCGTCCAAGTGGCAGCCTTTGCAAGCAATGCACATATTGAGCCTTTCAAAGAAGTTTTCGGCTACTCTTCCCAGCATATCTTGAGAAATTCCAGCGATGACGTCCTCAATCGCCTCCTTCAGAGCTTCAAGCTACAGCTTTGACATATCCCCACAGAAAAAAGTCACACGGGCTCAAATCGGTGGAGCAAGGGGGCCATGGAACATCCTCCCGGTGAGAAACCAGGCGACCGGGAAAGAGCTCTTGCAGAATTTCGCGTGATCGACGGGCAGTATGGGCCGTGGCTGAAACCAGAAGGCTTCTATGTCGTATTCCTCGCCATACTCTTCCATTTTGGGGGCATGTCACAATAGCAAGCCGAATTGACGGTAACAGAACAGTTAATCCTTCGCATTCAAAAAATAAGGCCCAATAATGCGTATAGAGGACACAGCGCACCAAACTGTAACTTTGAGGCTGTGAAGAGGTCTTCGATGCAGTACACGAGGGTTCACAGGTGCCCAGTAACGAAAATTTTGTTTATTTACTGTGCCACAAAGATGAAAATGCGCTTCGTTGAAAGGCTCAATATGTGCATTACTCGCCAAGGCCGCCATTTGGACTATATCATTTTCCAAACATCGTGAAAATAAAACGGCATTATATGTACTTTTGAGTAATAAAAATCTTTTTTATGTATCTTGAACCGTTTTCTTATAATTAACCCTTCAAATCAGGGAGGTCATTCTGCCCCAGCCTGTACTACTACTAATATATTTAATTTAAATTCGAGTGTAGTAGAAATAAATAAGAGGGGAAAGGGTTTAATTCACATTCTATGTACAAAGTAGATTATTTCCCAATTTTCTGTTATGTTTTATAATCTTTTTCAAACCTATAAAATGTTATATACTGTTCTATTTTTATGTTAAGTTTACATATGTTATTTTGACACTTGAAGAGACCGTGTATTCTTTATTACTTTTGAATTTTGATTGATTTGATTCGTGATATAATAGTGAAAGCTATTAATAACAACATGGTTTAAAAATATGTAGTAAAATTATCAGCAATATAATTTTTTGATGATGACAAAAAAAGTATGTCGCGGAGAAAATGCATTGGAATCTGAATGTGTAATTAAAATTCTGATTTATATATATATTAAAGGGCGAAGTAAATGCTCTATATACAATCTGCAATAGACCATTCCAGAATGACGTCACCTGCCCTCCACAGAAGTGATTTTAACCTCACTTTTGAATATTTTTAAAAATTATTTAATTATATATCTTATGATACATATCGAGAAATTTTTATTTTGATACAATTCATTCATAAAATTAAACCATAAATTTTTCCATTGCTCCATCATTGACTAAATTATGTATGAAATTTATTTCTGAGAGTTGCCAGCTGCACCTCACGATCACGAAATTCATTTGTTCTGGATTGATCTATACATTACTCTAGTTTGTAGGACAACCGCATTGTCGTTCCGGGCGCTACTTCGGGTTTGTTCGTGTACTTTCGGATAACACGAATTGAAGACAGTTGTTTGTTTACCAAAGAGTTCAAGATGGAAGAAATTCAAAATCATTCATGTTCGATCTTTTTTAGTCAACATCGAGTGTTAAAAAGTGTCAGTGTTTCGAAGTCAGTTTGTTGTGATTTTGTTATATACAAGATTAGCATCGCTAACCGATAAAGATATTTATCGGTTATGCATGATGTGTCATCGACATTTTGCAGAGGATTGCAAAATTCCTGGATCAAAGAAGTTGAAGAAGTATTCCATACCTACATACTATTTACCAGGTAAATAATTTGTCAGTTGTTTATTTTAATTAAATAGCTACCTACAATAATAGTATATTAATTATTATATGAGGGATTATGATAGTCACTATTCACGAAGATGACGATGACGTTCGTGATGCAATTCATCTGAGCATAATCCCAAATACAATACTAAACTTTTTCTACTCCTGTAAATTTTGAAATAAATCGGTGGAAAACACGTTAAAAACGAAAACAAAAAAATTCACAATGACGAATGACGACTGACAGTGACATATGTGGACAAATGTCTGTCTACACTGTCAACTGTCGATTGGTCATAGGAAGGGTGCTCACAGCAGATTTAGATAATAAACGTGAATAATTGATTTTTGCTTTCTGTGAATTATGGCTACTATAATCAATCGAAAAATTGAAATAATGAGGATATAATTATATAGGAGTAGAAAAAATCTATAATTCAATTTAAATACATCAATAAATATATATTTCAATGATATAATTATATTATATATTAAATATATTAATATATTTTTCTTATTTTTGTTAGGATTTACTGGAGATGAAGAATGGAAGTCATTTTACGTTCCATATTGGAAGAATTTGATAGAAAATGTTAGTGTTGAACACAATTATAGTGTTCTAAACATCAGTGAACCCGAGGCACAGCCTGACAAAGGTAATATTTTATAAATTTTGTATTAGTCAAGAAATTTAAATAATTATTTATACAGAGCGTTTTCTGAATTTGTCTCACTCGATTCTCATTTATTATTGAAAATATTGAGATGGTAGAAAGAGAAAATGTAGCGGCTAAAAAATTCCACAAAACATTGTAAAAAGTTTACTTTTTACGCAGTTTAGTACAACTTTTAAGCCGTTACAATTTTTCTATTTACCGTTTCTTAAATTTTCTATAATAAATGAGATAATCGAGTAAGACAAATTCAATTACGTTATTTATTTTAAAATTATGAGTATTTCCAAATTTAATCTTATGTTCTTCGATATGTTTTGTTCTTAATGTTTGCATGAGTTTAGTTGCTATGAAATAATTTATCTTAATTATTAACATATTTCATATCTGGCTGTAGTAGTTAGTTTGGTTAGGTGGCAGTTAAAAGAAAAATATTGCATCGATATTAGAACGTAGATTAAAAAAAAAAACTACCCATAGGCCAATTTTTCTATGATATATACAGACAGTTAAGTTAAAAGTTTAACCAGACATGGAAAAATTGGACCTAAGTAATGCTCAATATAATTTAAAAATTACGAATATTCTATCTATATTTTCTTTCTGTTAGAGCTTGGTGGAGATGCAGTAGGAAGTTATTTATCTGAAGCTCATGCCAGTACTTCAAAAGAGATGGATACAAATCTGCTTTATATTTATTTTAAAATATAATATGCATACATAGTTTTGGAAAAATACATTCGATTGCACGATATCCAGATATTTTTATATAAAAAACTCTTACAAACGTATTTTTAACAATTTTATGTAGGTATTATTATTATTTTAACAATAATAAGTAATAACGTTATTAACCGGATTATTTTTTTATTTCGGTTATATCGTTTTCGCTCCAGTAATAAGATTAGAAATTTCGTTTCTGTTTTGCTCCAGATTTTTTTTTTTGTTTATTTCGGTTCCGGGTCCCTGATTTAATACAAATTAGTTATTATAAGTACATGGAGAAAGAATTGACTAACATATATTATTATTATAATTTTTATTATTATTACTATTATTTATTAACATTGTTGTTTTTTTGTGTAGTTGGAAAAAAGCGACGAAATTTGCTACGCGAACTAAATGTTTCCAGTCAAGCTTACCTGACACCAAAGAAAAAAATATTATATAAAGCAGCAGCGACCATGCGCAGAAGAGCTGATGTCTTAAACAAAAGATGCTTATCATTTAAACAACGATAAGTCACTTTTAAGTGATATTCATGAAACTTATAAACGAAGAAATGAAGAAAACAGGTGCATAGGGTATGAAATTGATGGAACAGAAGTATTGCATCTCTACGATGTTCCCAATTTGTTGAAAGGGGTGCGCAATAATATGCTTAGAAAAAGCAACGGATTTTACTGATGTGGAGAGGAATTAAAAACCCCCAATTGGAACATGTAGTTCAATTGTTCTACATGGATCAGGTTTCCGATGATTTAAGGCGTTGTCCGAAGCTGACGGACCAACACGTAATGCCGGAAAAGATAAAGAAGATGAAGGTTGCTTATGCTGCTCATATAATGAGCCAGAGAGTTTCGGCAATAATGAGGAAATTAGCGGAATGTTCGGGTGAGTTCACATATCATTTTTCATAAATCTTGATTTGTTTTAAAGTTTTATTTTTAATATTTCATATATGATATTTATATCATATTTCATTTTTATTTTATTTCACTACTCTTATTATTATTATTATTATTATTATTATGATTATTATTATTATTATTATTATTTATTTATTTATTTTTAATTTTTTTTTCAGCTGATGGTAAGAAGAGTGATTTATTGGACCCCGCAGCCATTGAAACCGCGGATTTTTTGTTGTTTATGGACAAACTTTTTGACTGCGTCAATGGCAGTTCCGTTTCACCACAACACGGGAAGTTTCTGCGTTGTACGGTGACTCGAAATTCAAATCTGATGCTTTTTGGAATGAAGCTATTAACGTTTTAAGAACAGTTCGATTTATTTACCCGAAAACCATGAATCCTAAAATAGTACCGTTAATTGAAAATTGGATATTTACATTAAAAGGATTCATATATCTTAGGAAAAAGTTGTTAGGGGAAGGGGTTAGATTTATAATACCAAGGACTTTTAACCAGGATCTACTGATAAACTTCTTTGGTATTATTCGGAATCATGGATTTCGGAATAATAATCCAACATGTTCTGCGTTTATGGCATCTTTCAAATCATCATTGATTTGCAATTTTATGTCATCGCATTCAGTGGGGACCAACTGTGAAAGAGATGATTCGGAAGGTGCCTTAGACACTTTGAAAAGTTTCGTCATGAACAATGTACCGATGAAGTGCAACGACCAAGAAATTCCATCAACATCTACATCAATGCAGATTCAACCAGCCAGACCAGAAAGCTCAAATCGTATATTGTATGGAAAAATAAAAAATAATTCTAATGAAACATGTAAAATTGCCAAAAAAAAAAAATCAAATTACACCGTGGAGTTTAAATTAAGATTAAAATATTTTGAAAGCAACTATTTTAAACTACTGTAGTAAACAACTTTATTATTTATCTTTTAACAATAGTATATTACGTGCCAAGTTAAGAAAAGTGAAACTTTACCAGACGAGTATGGCAAGTTTAAGTTCGAGCGATAGCGAGTACTTAAATGCCATACGAGTTCAAGTAAAATCACTTTTCTGATGCGGTGCGTATACTATTTTTTCGTATTTTGTATTAGTATTAAAATTCGTATTTTTTTGCGGCATAATATTCTGAAAACATAGTAGTCTGATTTCCAGTAACAAAGTAACTTGACAGTTATTGTTTTTTGTACGATTAGATGTTTTAAATGTGTTTTAATGACAAAACCGTTGCTATGCAGTAACGGTTGCTATGTTGTAAAGTAACCCATTACTGTACGATTTTGAGTATAATAAAACAGTACATTACTGCACAAAATACGAAAAAATTATTTGCTGCTGTAGTTTAATTTAGTTGCTTTAGAAAAAGTGAAAATATAATGTAATAATAAATGTGTACGCACCTACATAATGTATTTTATTTATTGTACAATACAGGGTGTTATGTAAGTAAGTGTTCAACGCTTAACCCATGGTAGAACTGACCCCATATATAGTAAATCTGGCAATAATTTTTGTTTAACATGCTTTCTACAAGAACTAGAGACCTTTAAAACTGACCAATCACGTCATAGTTCAAAATTTTGTAAAAAATAAAAATCAATGTGTTCTCTGGAAAAAAATGTCACACCTGTCACAATCACAAATGACATATAAGATCATTAACATCTATTTGGAAATAACCCTCTGTACCGTTTTGCAACCGCACGACTATTTATAGCCATAAACTATATGCATATCTGCATACTCTTGATTGGTAAGTAAAGGTAAATGGCATTTTAAGAATATCGAAATAAACAATATAAATTGTACATCTATGCAAAAAATGTTTAACTTCAGTTTTTCCACAGAACAGATTGATTTTTACTTTTTTTTTTACAAAATTTTGAACTATGACGTGATTGATCAGTTTTAAAGGCTTCCAGTTCTTGTAGGAAGAATGTTAAACAAAAATTATTGCCAGATTTACTATCTATGGGGTCAGTTCTACCATAGGTTAAGCGTTGAACACTTACTTACATAACATCCTGTATAATACATAGGGGTCCCGTGGCCGCGTGCCTGAGTGTCTGGTCGCGAACCTGGAGAACCGGGTTCGATCCCGACCGAGGCCAAATATTTCCAATTTTAAATGGCACAAAAGTGACCCCTGTGGTGCACTCTCCACGCCAAAAATGAGTGCCCGTGAGGTGACGCCTGGTAAACGCCCGCACGGTACAAATATGTAATCATCATTATCGAAATCTGTGTATAACACAGATTGGCACACTCAGAAATGGGTAATATACCGTGATGATATATTTATTTTATTTATTTATAATACATATATTTATTTTAGTTCAGGCGTGCAGACCTTCCCTGTTCATCTTGCTCAATTATTTTCAAATCGTTTGTGTGGCCACATTATGTGGTCGTTTTAAACGAATCATGGCCGGTTTCTCTTTTTTATTTTCAGGTTCAGTCTGAATTTGTACACTTTGAAAAATATGTGCAGCGCTTTTGTTGGAGTACTCAGTTTGTGTAGGTACTAACATTTTCCGTGTCATTTCTACTTGAACTAAGAAATATATTTCTTGCAAGAGAAGCATTTATTTGTACATTCTCATTTGAAACGAATATTTTTTGTTGCTGAATTGTTTAAATAAATATATAGTATCAAAAGTTGTAGTTGATGTTATATCGCATTCTTCATCATTTGACCATACATTCATATCATTTTTTATCAAACTTTTTTGTTTCATTATTTGCTTTATCTTGTGTTATCTGTTTCGAATCCATGCTTGGGTAAAAATATTTAACGACAATTCACTTTAAGTCAAGGTTAGACACTGATTCAATTTACTCACAATGTACATTTGACAATTAGCTAAAATGTGAGTTATCACATTGTTTAAAATTACTAATACACATTTTTAAATGTATTGAGAAGCTATATGAGTATTTTTTTTATGTAAAACTATTCCATAGCTTCATTACTAATACCAAATTAAACTACGTTTGCGCGCCATAAATTTTCAAATACCCAAATAAGGATAAACATACATTATTATATGTAAAATGCGCAAATATCACATTGTTTAAAACTAATAATACACATTTTTAAATATATTGGGAAGCTATATGAGTATTTTTAATGTAAAACTACTCCAAAGGTTCCTTATTAATACCAAATTAAATTACGTTTGCGCGCCATAAATTTCTTAAATAACTAGCTAAGGATAATAGTAGTTTATATATCATGAATCAAATCGATCAAAATTCAAAAGTAATAAAGAATACACGGTCTCTTCAAGTGTCAAAATAACATGTAAACTTAACCTAAAAATAGAACAGTACATGACATTTTATAGGTTTAAAAAAGATTATAAAACATAACAGAAAGTTGGGAAATAATCTACTTTATACATAGAATGTGAATTAAACCTTTTCCCCTCTTATTTATTTCTACTACACTCGAAATTAAATTAAATATATTAATAGTAATTTATATATCAAGGGAGTAAAGTTCGTCATTATTTGTCGAGAGCGAAGATTGAATCCTGAGGGCGTAGCCCGAGGAATGCAATCGCTTGAGGCAAATAATGACACTTTACTCTCGTGTTATATACAATATTTTATATACGAACGGAAAAGAAGCACATTTCTATAAACGAAGAAACACTATTTATTTTGAATTTAATTTTACAAAAATAATTATGTGTGTGTGTGTATGGATGTGTGGATCTTGTGGACCCGATTACTCAAATATTTCAATCAGATAATTTTGAAATTTTGTATACCCATTCTATACTAATGTGGGAAGAGCTCATTAGTTCTTAGTGTATATTGGATAACCGGACGTATCACACAAGCTTTTAACAGTGTTTCTTGAAAAAAATACATTGAATATAATTTTTATGCAACTTTTACTAATAAAAATTGAATATAATGGTACAATATTTAATTCTAAGACAATAGCATTTAGTAAATAACTTGATATATAAATTTATAATACAATTTATTTTCATACATCACCGCCTTGTCTATGCGTCAAACTATAGCATAATATTTTAATAACAATTTTGACATATTTAAACAAATGTCACTGTCAGGATAATAAGATTAAAATTCATAATGAAACCGTGTTAAAGAGAGTGTAGTAATAATATATGTATTTGAATCTAATAAAATTAAAGGTTTATATATTTTCAATCATACATAGATATTAGAAGTACTATTGATTTGCTACATTGACAAGACTTTGTGTAAAGATGCGAGTACTATTTTATTTTTATTTTTTTAAGTATTTCTATTAGTTTTGTCAATATTTGTGAAATTTATTTTGTGTATCATATATTTGTTAAATGTAAAATAAAGATTGTTATGTGTGAATATAAAAATATTTGTACAAAATGATTGCTTGCTGGTTAAATACTCAGCGGGAGGTTATGGGCCGCCCACACCAGGTTTATTTTTTATAGAAAAACTATGTATCGTACAGATATTTCACCCATTAAAGAAATTATAGTGAGTGAATCTACCCTTTTAGTATAACGGACTAGCGTAAACTCGGCTACGCCGAGTATACCCTAGGGCTCCGCCGATAGTGTTTTATAATAGTTTTACGTACGTCCAATCCGTCTAGGAACAATTTAAACGTAAAGTGCTAACGCTATGAGTCTTTCAAAATATTTTTTTCACGCCCACCCAAACAGCCCACGCAACCTGCCCACCCAAACTGCTCACGCAACCTGCCCACCCAAACGGCCCACGCAACCTGCCCATCCAAACTGCCCACGCAACCTGCCCACCCAAAATGCCCACGCAACCTGCCCACCCAAACTGCCCACGTAACCTGCCCACCCAAACTGCTCACGTAACCTGCCCACGCAATATGCCCAACCAAACACGACATGATTCTAACAACTTTATGCAAAAAACAAAAGCCGACCAAGTTGTCAAATTTTTGACATTTCTGCATGGCAGTTCTTGACGTTACCTATCATTTAATACCAAACACGACATGGTTCTGACAACTTTAAGCAAAAAACAAAAGCCGACCGAGCTGTCAAATTTTTGACATTTCTGCTTAGCAGCCCTTGACAATACCTACCATTTCATACCAAACACGACATGGTTCTGACAACTTTAAGCAAAAAACAAAAGCCGACCGAGCTGTCATATTTTTGACATTTCTGCTTAGCAGCCCTTGACAATACCTTTCTTTTCATACCAAACACGACATGGTTCTGACAACTTTAAGCAAAAAACAAAAGCCGATCGAGCTGTCATATTTTTGTCATTTCTGCTTAGCAGCCCTTGACAATACCTTTCATTTCATACCAAACACGACATGGTTCTGACAACTTTAAGCAAAAAACAAAAGTCGATCGGGCTGTCAAATTTTTGACATTTCTGCATGGCAGCCCTTGACGTTTCCTTTCATTTGATACCAAACACGACATGGCTCTGACAACTTTAAGCAAAAAACAAAAGCCGATCAAGCTGTCAAATTTTTGACATTTCTTCTTAGCAGCCCTTGACAATACCTTTCTTTTCATACCAAACACGACATGGTTCCGACAACTTTAAGCAAAAAGCAAAACGAACCCTCTCATTTGATACCAAACACGACATGGTTCTGACAACTTTTAGCAAAAAACAAAAGCCGATCAAGCTGTCAAAGTTTTGACATTTCTGCATGGCAGCCCTTGACGAACCCTCTCATTTGATACCAAACACGACACGGTTCTGACAACTTTAAGCAAAAAACAAAAGCCGATCGAGCTGTCAAATTTTTAACATTTCTGCATGGCAGCCCTTGACAATACCTCTCATTTGATACCAAACACAACATGATTCTGACAACTTTAAGCAAAAAACAAAAGCCGATCGAGCTGTCAAATTTTTGACATTTCTGCATGACAGCCCTCGACGTTACCTTTCATTTGATACCAAACACGACATGGTTCTGACAACTTTAAGCAAAAAACAAAAGCCGATCGAGCTGTCAAATTTTTGACATGTCTGCATGACAGCCCTTGACGTCACCTTTCATTTGATACCAAACGCGACATGGTTCTGACAACTTTAAGCAAAAAACAAAAGCCAATCGAGCTGTCAAATTCTTGACATTGGAATATTTGTATTTTACTTAGTTATTTATGGGATGTGTGGCAACACTTTGGAAATGCACTTGTATCACTGACATGAACCTTCAAAAATTATAATTTTTAAATATAATATTTTAGGCCTTTTAAACTAGTATGGAATAACCGCCCATTGCCATAATGTATGTTTATGAATTTAACTTTTTTCAAAATGTCCTTATTTTATAAATAATTCCATTTAAATGTTCTGATTGACATGTCAAAGAAACGTTCTTCGTCTTAAATTTTTCAAAGAAGACTAAATTTTTTATTTCAAATTGTTTCAAAAAGCCAAAATACGACCTTTATTTATATTTTACATAAAAACTATGCACCGTACAGAAAAATGACCTATTACCAGGAAATCAAGTTGAATTATTTTCTACATCCCAGAAAATTTTTAATTAAAATCACTCGCACCGTTCAGGCTGTAGAGGCGAACAAAATTTCCCCGATCGTCTTGATGAATTCAATATAGAAATATATATAGATAGTGAATGTACCCGTTTAGAATAATTAGTATAACGGATTATTTACCATAATGTTAAATTATATATATTTCTTAATCATTATTCACAAAACGATGTATAAAATTTCAATTTAAAATTTTGGCCTTTAAACCAATAGACACAAAAATGAAATGTGCTTTAATTAAATTATTAAAAGAAATTACAAATAAATATACTTATTAAATCAACAAGCCTTTTGTGACATAGATAATTAACCTAATATTTTTTTTAAAAATAGTCATTTTCTCTAAGTTTATATTAAATTTATGTATCTAAATTAATAGAATATAAAATTTTTGCAACTGCTGATTACCTCTGAACACTACAAACAACCACTATTACCGACAGTGTTTACCGCGAATACTTAATGTAGGCAAAGGCGACAAGTAGCTGAACGCAACGATTCTTAAACATATATATATATATATATATATATATATATATATATATATATATATATATATATATATATATAGAGTTAAGAAAACAAATATCGGGTATGCAGCCTAGGAGTATGTTGGGCTCTACTAAATAATTGTCACAATACAATGAACTAAGCTTTCGGTTATTTGTTTTTAATCATCCTCAGGGTTCTAAAATATGTTTAATTTGGTACAAATAAATTACAATTATGTGATTTAAAATTTTGTTACTTACATTGTGTGCGATTGACAATTATATCTACGTCGTAACTACTCGACACAGTCGCGAGTACTTTCCACACACACACACACATACATATATATATATATATATATATATATATATATATATATATATATATATATATATATATATATATATTGTGACGTAATAGATAAAGTAAAAAATTGACAAAAAAAAATTTAACGTGATTTTCTGAGGGAAAATCCCGCGTCACACTTACCCGCAGCAGCTCGAGGGTTGGTCGTGGTTGCGCGAGGTCGAGGGTTCCTAAAGGGTGGTTGTGCAGGGATGAAATGATGGGCGCCAGTTATGTCGGGTTAAGAGAAGACACAACAATTCAAAAGAAGTTACAGTAAAATTTTAAGTTTATTTAAAAATTCGCAAAAATGTTTTTAAGATAAATTTTAATTAAAATTATTAGTTGCAAACAAAAACAACCCAAAAAAATATGGTCGTACACACCTGGTTGAAGACCTGATTTGGGGTTACAAAAAAAATGATGGATCCTAGAGATGAGTGGGCCGCTGGAGGGGGGGAAACCAGTCGCACGGCGTCGTGGTAAGTTCGGACCGACTGCCTCGCTGATGATGCTACGATCTGCCAAGTCCGCCTCGCTGATGACGCAACGATATACCAAGTCCTTCTCTCTGAATATGCCGAAACGTTGTCCAGCTCTCGTCAGAGCAGGTTCACGCTGGTGGTGACGTTAAAAACGCAGGGCGGCATCCAGAGCACGTAGGGCTTAAGCGTAGTGGTGATCGCTCTAAGTATTTGGAACGGCACTTTCAGGCAGCGAGTGTGTATAGCTTGCGGAAGCGGTCTCTCGTCTCAATGTGAACTTTACGGAGATGATTCCCCGCCCCCAGCGATCCAAACAACTCATCCGGACCGGGACGTTGAAAACATAAAAAAGACCATAAATTTTAGGCGTTGCTACAAAAAAATTTAGTACAAAAATACAAAAAAATCGTATTTACAATAATCGTAATAGTAAAAATATTCCTGATAAAAAAAAAAATGTGAAACTACTTGTGAAAAATAATTTTATTTTTAAAACTGTGCACAAAAAAAAACAAAAAACAGCTGGCCAAGCTGTAGTGGACAGTGAGAGAGGAGATTAGAACAAGATAGGGTTGGTAAAATTATTTGAGCTCCAGCTTTAAGAGAAAATTCTCTACTCGGCGGAATTTTATAGTAACAAAATTATTAATCTAGGTAGCCTAAAAATTACTAGATAAAGTTTAAGATAGATAAACGGCTTACCCCAGAAGTCGAAGATACTCTTAGATAGTTTAAGATAAACTCGTAAAAACTTGACGAGCAACAATACAATTGTGTTACTGTGACGTCAAATCAGCGGTAGCCACGTCTGCAACTCCACCGTATAAGTTAGCTAACGAGCTGTATAAAAATGTAGTAAAATTGAATAACAAATGTGATATGTGATCCCAAAAACCTATTAAAGAATTTATATAAATTTCCTAAACAATATTAGCCAAAATTAAAAAAATTAGATAAATTTAGAGATAAATTTTTGGACAAAATTATTGGACAAAAAATATAATTTATATAAATTTGAACAATGAAAAAAAACATGACAAATAGCCAATTTTTAATTCCATTAAAAATATTAAACCCCGAAAAATAATTAAAAATAAAGCGATACAGAATTACTATAGGTATGGTGTACTCACAAAAATTGAATGCGCCAAACCGGCGCTACAACCCGTGTCTTAGAAGGATGTTAAGAACACAAAAAGTTAAGCAGAATATCACGAAACAAAAAAAGGGAATTTAAAGCAAAAGTGAATGCGTTAAACGCTGGGGACCGGTGAACCGTACTGGTTATTGGTTCAGCATAAAAAGTAATAGTTAAACAGAAAAATTATTATCGCCTCGTATTACAAAAAAACCTTAATTTTGAATAACCATAAGCCGAATGTGAGGCGATAGCCCGGCCGGGTTATTGGCGGTGCAGCTACTGCATGCGCTGACGGTGTATGTAAAATTTTGACAAACAACTGATATGAACAAAAAATATAGTTGAAACTTACCCAATCAGATGTTAAACTAGCCAAATAAATGGATAAAAGATAACAAAAGTGTATTATAACACCGACGATACAAGATAAAGGTAATAGCACTGCAAAATTTGGAAAAAATACAGTCAGCACACACGCAGCTGCCACACGCCAAGAACACCGATCGAATCGAATTCGAATTGAATTGACAGCATGTGTCGTCTACCGTTCAATTCACGCGGAAACACACAAAATATGTCGCTAATCAAATTGAACACTAAGATTTGAAAAAAAACCGCGTAACGATTTTTTGAAATCGTTACACTGCCCCCTCTCCAAAATAGAACGATTAGGTAAGGGATGAATCGTCCGATACGTTTAGGGATGATTCAGGATCTTCTGGAGCAGGCTTAAGGACCTTAACATGGTAAATACCAGCATCGGTTCCATTCAAATCGTGAAGATGATATGCTAGTGGAGAGAGCTTTTTAAATACTAAGCTAGGGACATATCGAGGCGCTAGGGCCGAGGAGTAACATTGGGAACCAACTGAGAGAACTCTATTACGGCGATAAACAATGTCACCTTCATTAAACTCGAGCTGTCGACGATGCTTGTTGTAGTACTTAGCGTTGCGTTCATACGCTCTATGAATACGTTCTTGAACAGTTGCAAAAAAGTCACGCAATTCAGCTAAAGAATGAGCATAATGAGTTGGATCGTCAGAGCAAATATTTTGTGGTAAAGTATGGTAAAAGTTTCCTGACAATGGTACATGTCGGCCAAAAGTTAAAAAAGATGGACTGAATCTAGTTACTTCATGAACACTAGTTCGGATGGCTTGCGCAAGGGCTTGAAAATTTTTGTCCTAAGCTCGGTGGTTATTTTCCAAGTAGGAGCGAATGGCGGTTTTGATTATGCGATTGGTGCGTTCCACAAAGTTTACCTGGGGGTGGAATTTTGCATTAAACCACAACTTTGGTATTTCGTACTTTTTAAAGATAAATTGTGTACCATTATCACACATTACAATTTTAGGTACGCCAAATAAAAGGAAGACATGCTCTTCTAAGAATTTACAGATTTTAGGGCCGGTAGCTTCTCGCATAGGGTGAACTAACACGAATTTGGAAAACCAATCCGTCACCACAAAAATGTAGCGGTTTCCAGAGGAGGAAGGAGGTAGAGGACCCATAATATCAATGGAAATGGCTTGCTAGGGGAATCTAATTACTTTTTCTTTTCCCATGAGACCAGGTGGGGGTTGTTGAGGCACTTTTTGGGATAAACAAACTTTACAACGTTTAACATAACCAGCAATGTAATGGTGCATTTTTGGCCAATAATATTGAGCGGCTACTCTATTAAAAGTTTTAAAAATCCCTAAATGTGCGGCAGTGACGTCATCATGACATCGTATGACAATATCCTTCCTAAACTCTCGGAGAACAACTAATTTCCATGAACTCAAAATTGACGGTAAAGAGTACGGAGTGGCAATATTTTTATATAAGAGATTGTTAGTGACACGCCAATCGGGATAATCAGTAGGGTTCAAAATGACATTTTCACGCATTCGGCAATACCAGTTATCACGGGTATTAGTAAAGTTTTCACCATCTATAACTGAAATCTCAAGAGGGCACCTCGAGAGAGCGTCGGGAAGCTCATGAAGCTTACCTGGCCGATGGGTAATAGTAAAGTCAAATTGCTGTAGCTGAACAGACCAACGCGCAAGTCTACCATGAGGATCCTGCATACGAAGCAACCATAAAAGGGGAATAATGGTCTGTAATCACCTCAAAATGAAGACCTTCAATAAAGGGACGGAATTTTAAGATGCCAAACACAACAGCTAAGCATTCTTTCTATATATATATATTATGACACAAACGAAAGAAACGGCTACTTACCGTATCACACACACATAAGTTGAGCACCGGTAACTCACGGGTTTCGGGCGGGAGCGAAGGTCGGGGTTCGAAGAATAAGTTTGTGGTAGATACTGCCCAACTGACAAAATAACCCAGGCCAATGCCTGTGCAAAATTTTGAATACAACATATTTACTTTTCGGGGCGCCAACACCTTGAAAAAGGGATAAGCCTCGAGAGGTGTACTCGAGAGGAAACACCAACAAATAAAATTTAAAGTTTAATTTAGAAAATCAAATTTTTACAATTTTTAAAAAGTTTTTGCAAAATAAAATAAATGACAAAAGATATACTAGAACGGAAGGCAGTACAGGGGAGTCGTGTAGCTAACGCTGGTGGAACACTGGGATGGCGGCACTGAGCCCTTGGCCAAGACCTGGAGCAACGGACAGGCACACCTCCTGCGGAAAGCTCAACGATGACTGTCCTGGATGGAGCAGCAAAGACAAAATGGAGGAAAACCTCGGACGCGAGGTGTTGGACGAAAAATACACCCAATTGTAGGTTTTGGCTGCTTCCTGGTGATCAGCCAGTTCGTTGAAGGACAGTTTGCTGCTCCTCGGAGGTCGCTGGAGGAACTCGTCCTACTTTCGATGTCCAAAGTTCAGCGAGGTTACAATGTCCCGACCAAGGGTCAGTCCGACCACCACAGCCGCTAACTTCCCTACAAAAATAAACTCCGCAGTACATTGTACACAAGGAGTTACAAAGACACCTGAAGGGTGTGGATACAGTACAAAAATCATACAAGCAAAATTCCGACTCCTGTACTCCGACCGGAAGTTATACAAGTCAAAAAAATATAATTTAAATTTACAAAAGTTAAACAATTCAAAAAAAGCTAAAATTGCACAAAAAAATGATGAATGAAAAACAGTACAAAAAAAGTCACAAGACTAGGAGAAAGGTAAACGGTTTGACTGCAGTCCAAAGGAAAATTTAATTAAAGCGCGTACAAAACCCAAATATTATTTTTTCCTCCAAAACTCGCGATAAATCAAAATAACGGGACCGTCCCCAAAAACCGATTTGAATCGCGAAAAACAAAATAGACGCCGAAAAAATTATCTCACCAAACAAGACTTTGTACTTCACGCACAACTAAATTTATAAATCCTGATGGTCAAATTTTTCTCGTTGGGGCTCGCAACAAATCCAAAAATAAAACGGGGCCATCCCCAAATCAGACGTATCGCGAAAAAATAAAAGCAGCGCACCACGTTCACACAGGATAAGGACAGGGTGGTGAAGGGGTGAAATTTTAAGCAGAAATACTAAAAGTATACATTAACCAAAAATTTGAAAGTGTCTACTTGGACACTGGGATAACCTAAACCAACGGTTCAATAAAATTTAAACAGAATATTACAAACATGGAAAATACAAAAATGAAGGGGTGCGAAGATTCGGGGGAACTGAAACTACAAGGTAGAGTAGTTTAAAGTACTTTAAACAGTTTACTACGTTACTTTCGACTACAAAACAAAAATCATAAAATTTGACAAAGATTATACATCCAAATAAGTCGAAAGAAAATTTAATAAAAATTAAGAAGCACAGAAACAGTGAGTGTTAGATATGAGCTCGTGGGCAAAATTTGGGCAAACCAAAAAATCTGTGATCATAGTACCTGCTAATAAACTCCCAAAAATGATTGCTAAAAAGAAACAATCACTGTAAAGTAACTACTCGAACCACAGAAAACCACTGCTACTCACAGTAACACGTGGTCCAAAAGAAGAATACTAATACTCTCAACAACTAATTATTCAGAAATCAAAAAATGAGTTTCGAGTACTAATCCATACTGTTACAAACACCAAAAATATCAACATGAAATTTGGAATATAAAAGTTAAACGAAAACTCAAATATAACACTCAAGGTTTTGGCTAAGTGGCCAAAAAAACTTAAACGCCCACGGCGTGCTCACTAAGAGGAGGATTGTCCGTCACGCATCGCTATTTATAAATAGCTCACAATAAATTTTGAAAATACCATTAAATAAAATAGTAACTGAAATTAATTCAAAATAGCGTCAGTTTACAATTTAATAATAAATAAAGTAATAAAATATTTCAAATGCGGCGACAGCGGGATCTAAACAGCAATAAATAAACTAATGAAGAATGGCTCTACCGCTTCATTTAGCGCTGCGACCACACAAAAGTTGTTCGGAGATTTTAGTAATGTTACTAAGAAAATAATAAATAATTTGTCACAATATAAAACAGTGACACAATATATATATATATATATATATATATATATATATATATATATATATATATATATATATATATATAGCGTGGGATTAATGTATGGAATATCAAGAAAAAAACCGGCCGGTTTTTTAAAAACGCTGAAACACGTCGATTTTAGTTTTTAAAAATACACATTAATATGTGAGATTCATCTTCCGACTCATTGGTTTTTCAGTTATTACATCATCACGATAAAAATTAAATGACAACATAGATTTTTAATAGTGGTATCCTATAGCGTTTTTCTTTCGCTTTATGATCATGCAAGTAAATCATAAGGGTGCATATAATAACTTGATAAAAATTTTAAATCTAGCCAACTGTTTCATACAAGTATGAAACTAATATTATTTCTATGAAAAATGTTTTATGAACTCTAGCTCTCATATGCATTTAGTTGGAATTATAAACTTACTTAAACTTATGATAGTTGCTCCACATGAAGTTTCTTATCATGTAAATGCTTTTAAAGGTAGCTCTATAAGTATACAGAGATGACGAAGTCAGTGAAGTTAAAGTATACTTTGAATATATTTTTCCTTACGTATTCTAAATGTGACAGCTTTAAAGCACTGCTCAACACGTATTATCGTATACGATAATTTAGAATTTGAAATATCTTTGAGAACTTATAACTAACATATAAAAATAGTTTAATTTCAATAAAAAGTTTGTAGACAGTACAAATTTCCTTATAAAATGGGGTACAATACCAAAGTCAAATTTTAACTAACATAAGAAAATAAAAAAAATACTTAAATTCATGAGTATTAGTGATTTTTTCGTTGTTTAAATATTAATTAGTTCGCAAACTGCAAACGATTGCAGTCTGTTAATAATTGATCTAATGACACATGTCTTAAGCAATTTAATTGGTTGCCTGATTTTAAAAGCGAGATTCTCGCGTCTTGTTCGCCCGCCCACCGAAAAATAATAATGGAAAACACTAGCGCCTTCCGCCGTAGTTTATGGGCGATATCCCCCTAGCGCTCGCTATCTAACGGCGAAATTTGGAAGCCTAAAGTTCGGTATTACTTCGCATGGTTTTGTATTGTGTTTTTATATGATACAGAAGCGTTTATGATTTTTTTCGAAATTATTTTTAATGACAACACCTATTCTATATTTAAAATATTTTGTTATAGTGGCTTATTGTCATTCATTTCAATCTACAGTGTTTTGTTTGTATATATTTTTCATTTTAATTGTTTATGAGTTTCATGATCATCTATGGCACAACAGCCCTTGTAGGGCCAAGGCCTCAAGTACCGTAGGTACTCGTTTCGTGACCTGATACTAGAGCAGTCGGTGTACTTAATCCGTGCGACGACCACTGATTGCTATGCAACCAGTGCGACAGCGGAAATACTCCTTCTACAGTTAGCACCACCTATGCTTTAACATGGACAACTGGTCGGGTCATCGCATAAATTATAAAATGCAACTCGTATTTAGAATTTTTAAAAATTATAATTTATTTATTTGTTCGAAGAAGTTTATACAAAGGTTGATACAGAAGAGAAGACTTGCTTTTAAGACGTTAACTCGGAGAATCGTATCTCCAATTGCTTTACACAGCAATTTATACTATTCAATACGTCATAATACATTAATATGATTGTTAACACAATGTTAGCCCCATTGCGCGATTACCTCTCGTCCAACCCAAAACAACGATAGCCCATATTACTCAGTGCAAAACGTTACTAAAAACACTGTTTGCAATCAGGCCAGCTTCAATCGAAGCGCGTGACTTACCGCTTGGACACGCAATTTTCCTGGGATTCGAGTAACGTGTGAACGGCTGAGTAATGAATAAGAGTGGACGTTAGTGATACGCAGAACCGTCCATGTAGTTTACAGACAGGATAAAGTCTCCCAGGACCCTCGAGGTCACTCGCTAACGTATAGTCCCACATACCGCCCGCATGATGTTATGGGGATCCGCATGATCCCCGAGACCCTCGAGGTCTCACACTAACGCATAGTGTAACGCAACGTAAGGCCCGCATGACCTTATGGGGATCCGCATGATCCCCGAGACCCTCGAGGTCTCACACTAACGCATAGTGTAACGCAACGTAAGGCCCGCAGGACCTTATGGGGATCCGCATGATCCCCGAGACCCTCGAGGTCTCACACTAACGCATAGTGTAACGCAACGTAAGGCCCGCATGACCTTAAGGGGATCCGCATGATCCCCGAGACCCTCGAGGTCTCACACTAACGCATAGTGTAACGCAACGTAATGGTTTTATGCTTGAAAAGAATGTAAACATAACCTGAAAGTAAATAGAGCTCAGAATCCTCACCAGAAAAGAAGAATAATCCTGCGCCAATACACACTTTACTTGGATATGTATAAAACAGTCACTATGATCGTGTCGCTATAAGCATCAACAATCAACTGCCGACAAAATTGTTTCCATCGCCTGAAATAAGGTTTTGTAATCGTTTAAAATAACAATTAGCAAGTGCTATTACAGCATTTTTATTATTTTTATAAGGAGTTTAATAATTACATCATATTGTATACATAGAGTCTACAATTCCGCTTACATTCGGCCATCCTGAAATTGTCCTCGTCCTCGAGGACACGCGCTTAATTAGAATGATTAATCCTGCGAAGCTGAGGATTCCGCTTCAGAACTTGACATACCACCTTGCGGTACCCATGGTCTGATACGGTCAACCGCGACGACATTCTTGTATTGTGCTCGTTTATTTCGCGTAGACCCTTTCATATCTTCAACAACATATCTATCATTCGGTAGTTTTTTTGTAATTTCGAACGGCCCTGCATACGGTGAAGCTAGTTTTTTGCTTCCTTCTCCAATAATTTGTTTTTCGATTAGTACAATATCTCCGATTTTATAAACGCGTGCACTTCGCCGTCGTAGATCGTACCGATGTTTTTGTTTAAGCTGATCTGAACGAATCTTTTGAGATATTTCATCCCTTGTTTGCTCTATATTATCTATACACGGTTGCCTTTCCTGTACCTCGATGGTAAAGGGTGAACCGGCCTGAGCTCGAGGCTTAAACCCAAACAGTAGTTCACTTGCCGTTTTATTTGTGCTTTTACATATGGTATTGTTCATCGCGAATTGCACAGATGCAACTTTTTCGTCCCAATATTTTTCAGTCTCGCATGATGCAGCCAATGAATTCAGTGCGGTTTGGTTGAATCGTTCAACTTGCCCGTTCGCGCGCGGCGTTGCGACAGCATTTAGAATGTGTAGCATACCATGTTCTTTACAAAACGACTCAAATGATTTGGAAGTAAAACTGGTACCACGGTCCGATATTATACGTGTTGGTACTCCGTACGTTGTGAACATATTCTTAAGTAACTCGACAACGTATTTGGTTTTCGTGTCTTTTACCGGTTTTAGTATTGTGTACTTAGTGAATGCATCCGTTACTACGATTAAATACACATTTCCCTTCGGGGAACGGGGAAATGGTCCTAGATGATCTATATGAACGCTGTGAAATGGAACCGGTAATTTCTCGATAGGATGAAGCATTCCTTCCTTTTTGCCTCTCGGTTTTTTATTGTACAAGCATTGGATGCAACAATCAATATATTTATTGGTATACTGACGCATATTCGGAAACCAGTATGTTTCGGACACTTTTTCACTTGTTTTGTCTCTGGCGAAATGACCTAAATCGTCATGGCACCATTTCATTATAGTTGATCGCTGTCCTCGTGGTATGTATATTCGTACGCCTTTGTTAGTTTTTCTATACACCCGCCCATTCTTTAGTGTATACTCCTCAAGAATGTGTTTGTCACTTTCGCTTACGTTAGATGTAGTTAATATTTCATAAATATGTCGTATGTTGTTATCGGTAAGTTGCCCAGCTAGTATCCAGTCGCTGGATTCGACATGTAATATCTGGCTTTCTGTTTGGTGCCTATCATTCGAAGATGGATTGCGACTCAACGCATCAGCATGTTGCATTTGTGTCCCGGGGCGATACTCTACAATGAAATTAAATTCTGATAGTAGTAACCACCATCTGGCGATCCTTGGCACAATGTCGCGTTTTGTCTGCGCTGTCTTTAAGGCATTGCAATCAGTGACGATTTTGAATTCTTTAAGTCCGAGCAAGTAGACGCGAAATTTACGAACGGTTTCCACTACAGCTAATGCTTCGAGTTCGTATGAATGGTACTTTTGTTCACAATGTGTTGTTTGCCGGCTAAAATAAAGAACGGGGTGCAACATTCCATTTTGCTGTCGTTGGAGTAGAATACCCGCTAAACCACGCTTGCAAGCATCTGTGTGCACTTCCGTAGATGCCTGTGGGTTATATAATGCGAGCAAAGGTCGTGTAGTTAGAATCTCTTTTAGATTTTGATATGCGTTTTCTTGTTCGGTATTCCATTTCCATTCTTGATTCTTTTTCGTAAGTATGTATAGTGGACGTGCAATCATCGCAAATTTCTGTACAAACTGTCTAAAGTATGAACATAATCCCAAGAATTGTCTAAGAGTGTGTATATTGGTAGGCATGGGAAACTTCTTAACCGCTTGAATTTTATAATTGTTCGGTCTAATTCCTTCTTCATTTATATCAAACCCAAGATATGTGATGGATGTCGATAAGAACATACATTTCTTTAGTTTCAGAGTAAGTCCTTCTTCGCGAAGTACTTGTAAAACGTTTTCCAGTATTTTCAGTCCTTCTTCAATCGTTCGACTAGGAATTAAAATATCGTCTAGGTAAACGGAGACTGCATCGTAACGTAAGGTACCTAAAACTTTATTCATTAAACGCTGGAATATACTAGGCGCATTTGCAAGTCCAAAAGGCATGCGATTGTATTCGTATTGCCCCTCTGGTGTAACAAACGATGTCAAATGTTTCGAACTGGGTGCAATCGGGATTTGGTGGTATCCCGAACTGAGGTCCAGTGTCGTAAAATAGCGGCATCCGTAAAGTCTGTCCAGCTGATCATCTATCCTTGGTAAAGGATAGTGATCTTTTACTGTGATCGAATTGAGTTTTCTGTAATCCACACACAGTCTCTTTTCTCCGTCCTTCTTCTTCACGAGAAGAATGGGTGAAGAGTACGGTGATTGTGATTCCTGAATTATTCCCTGATCAAGTAGTTGATTAATTATTGCCTTTGTTTCGTTACGTTCGCTTAAGGACATCCGATATGGTCGATAAGTAATTATTTTATCCGAGTTAATCGTGATTGTCACTTCGGTGGATTTTGCTTGTCCGAGTTCTTGTAGTTTTTGTGCGAAACAGTCGCGATACTTCTGGAGTAATTCCATTAGATTTTCCTTAATAGTGTCATTAATTGGTCCAGTTACGATTTCATCTTTAGGTAAAGGGGTCAGATTCACTGTGTTTATTTTTAGTATCTCCGTATTTGTCCCTTCAGGGATTTCTTGTCGGCATGGCCATGCTTTAGCGATTTTAGTATTTTTGTTTATAACGATGTCCTGATCGGAAATGTTTACAAGTGGAATAAGGCTTATATTCTGTTTGTCGATATGAATTACTGATTCTGGCACGTAATTCTGTTGCGCTTCCTTTCCAAGAATCGATGGTTCCACGTATAAATCACCCTTTATTTTCTCCTTAGTCTGTACAGGAATATATCCAGCGTGATGAGCTGGAATAACCACAGCTGATTTTGCCCACAGGCAAACATTATCCTTCGGATGTAGTTCAATATCTGCATTTTCACTTTTTCTTTGGTCGAGAATACGAAGCGTGTCACTCGTTTTCATAACTAACACATGCATGGCCTCAGTAAATGGTTGCCCAATGAGGATGGTAATCTCTTGAACTGAATCAGGTACGATGTCTGCCTCGACTTCAACTTCAGCTTGGTCCACTTTTAACGTGAAAATTGTTTTTCCGATGGTCTTTACGAGTCCGCCCCCAAATCCTTTTATGAAAGTAATTCTAGTTGTGTCAATTGGAAGTTTTAACTGTTTTGCATCAGATTCTCTCACGGTGACACATCCACTGCCGAAATCAACATAGGCTCTTACCTGAGTTAGATTTATAAAAGCGTCTACGTAAAACTTCTCATTAGGCGAAATCACTGTAGATGTTAGCATCAGGTTTGTCTTAGAAGTAGATGGCCTTACCTTACAGGCAGTTTCACTGTGTCCGGTCAAATTACAGTGTCGACATTTCTTAGGGCACTTTGAGGATATATGTCCAATTTCATTACATCTGTAGCATTTAATATCTCCATGTGCAAGGCTAGAAGTTAACGGTTTTCCTTCCTTATTAAAGTACTTCGTCATTGGTCGATGTTTAAATTCTGGTCGTTTTTCCTTGTTGGCCACAGCTTTGAATTCTTGTTTTCCTTACAAGATTGAAGGAACATAAGAAGTGCCTCCGGTGTATGGTATCGTCCTGCACGTGCTGATACTTGGATTGCGTCATCTGGTAATCCACCAATTATGCAAGAAACTGCCTTTTCGCCTTCTATTTCGCAACCATTTAACAATGCAAGTTTTTCATAGTAATATTTGGCGTACGATTCTTCTGTGCGTTTCCTCCTGCGAAGCATCTCTTCCAGCAACATGCAGTAGTCTTTTTGGGAAGGGAAAGCTTCAAAAAGTTGTTGCTTCCATTCACTCCACGTGAGCTGTACTGTACGGAGGCCCTTATACCATGTTGCTGCTAGTCCTCGCAATTTTCCTAATGCGTAATAAATAGTGGTTTCCTCAGTCCAACCAAACACCTGTCCTAGTTCATCGATCTTCCTTAGCCAACTAGAGATATCATTACCTGGCTCTTCTGGGTTAAATATGGGAACAGCTTCTCCATGGAAACTAGTAACAACAGATGGGTGCGAGGTAACGGTAGGTGACTGTCGACCTACAGTACCGGCTAGCTCCTGTACTATGGTTGCAAGTTGACATATTTGTTCTTCTGATCGTTGAGAAGTTGTATATTGACCTCTTTCTTGTGGATAACTATCTATTACTTCATATAGTTCGCTTACCGACTCGCGTTCTGATATTGGGCTCCTTTCTGGAGTTAGATGTCTTTGACGCCTACGCCCATAATCGCTGACATAGCACCGTTCCCTATCGTGGCGAGAAAACGAGGATGGAGAGCGGTAGCGTACCGGTGACCAG
Source organism: Ophonus ardosiacus (assembly GCA_943142095.1). NCBI lineage: Eukaryota > Metazoa > Arthropoda > Insecta > Coleoptera > Carabidae > Ophonus > Ophonus ardosiacus. The sequence goes on along the minus strand of OW964834.1, from coordinate 19,130,791 downwards.
ATTGGCGACCGAGAACGGCGCCTATGCTCAGGAGTTCCCAATTCTCTAGTACGTGAGCTGTGAGAGCATCGTGCTCGCCTGTCTTCGTTCATGTCAGGATTGCGTTGTCCTTTATCCCACTTCTGAAATGTTAACACAATGTTAGCCCCATTGCGCGATTACCTCTCGTCCAACCCAAAACAACGATAGCCCATATTACTCAGTGCAAAACGTTACTAAAAACACTGTTTGCAATCAGGCCAGCTTCAATCGAAGCGCGTGACTTACCGCTTGGACACGCAATTTTCCTGGGATTCGAGTAACGTGTGAACGGCTGAGTAATGAATAAGAGTGGACGTTAGTGATACGCAGAACCGTCCATGTAGTTTACAGACAGGATAAAGTCTCCCAGGACCCTCGAGGTCACTCGCTAACGTATAGTCCCACATACCGCCCGCATGATGTTATGGGGATCCGCATGATCCCCGAGACCCTCGAGGTCTCACACTAACGCATAGTGTAACGCAACGTAAGGCCCGCATGACCTTATGGGGATCCGCATGATCCCCGAGACCCTCGAGGTCTCACACTAACGCATAGTGTAACGCAACGTAAGGCCCGCAGGACCTTATGGGGATCCGCATGATCCCCGAGACCCTCGAGGTCTCACACTAACGCATAGTGTAACGCAACGTAAGGCCCGCATGACCTTAAGGGGATCCGCATGATCCCCGAGACCCTCGAGGTCTCACACTAACGCATAGTGTAAAGCAACGTAATGGTTTTATGCTTGAAAAGAATGTAAACATAACCTGAAAGTAAATAGAGCTCAGAATCCTCACCAGAAAAGAAGAATAATCCTGCGCCAACACACACTTTACTTGGATATGTATAAAACAGTCACTATGATCGTGTCGCTATAAGCATCAACAATCAACTGCCGACAAAATTGTTTCCATCGCCTGAAATAAGGTTTTGTAATCGTTTAAAATAACAATTAGCAAGTGCTATTACAGCATTTTTATTATTTTTATAAGGAGTTTAATAATTACATCATATTGTATACACAGAGTCTACAATTCCGCTTACATGATTGACATTCAAATAAATATTCTTAAAAAGGTTTTAAAAGATAATGCGTCTCATCATATTAATATAATTGACTTACAAATAAATATTCCTTACTTACTTACTTAATCCTGCACCTTTCTACCCTCACGGGTGTAAGGCGTTCCCCCGGCTTGCGGGGGAGGGGGTTGAGTTCTGGTTCGTTGGTCTTCTCCATATTTCTTTCCATTCTGCTCTATCTTGTGTTGCTGTCTTCGTTTCTTCCCAAGTTAAACCTCTTCTTTGCGCTGCCTCCTTTACTTCTTCCAGCCACGTTCTTCTTGGTCGTCCTCGTGGTTTCTTTCTTCCAATTTTTGCTTCAAACACTTTTTTAACTATTCTCTCCTCTCCCATCCTTTCTACATGCCCATACCTTCTCATCTGTCCTTCTGCTATCTTATCTTCTATTGCTTTTACTTTTAAGTTTTGTCTGTAGGTTGTTTTCAATTCTGTCCGGTCTTGTTTTCCCCTCTATTTTTCTCAAGAATCTCATTTCGATAGCCGTAATTTTTTCTTTTTGTCTTTGCGTTAATGTCCATGTGTCAGCTCCGTGCATGAGTATAGGTGTCACTACTTTCTTAAATACTTGTACTCTGGTCTCTTTCGGTATTTCTTTCTTTCCTAAGAAGCTGTGTTTGATGCTATTGAATATTTTGCCTCCTGTTGTTCTTCTTTCTTTTATTTCTTCATCAAATCTTCCATCTTCTGAGATCATTGACCCCAGGTATTTAAATTTTTGGACTTGCTGTAGATTTTCATTTTTTAGTTGTATCGTGTGGTGTTGTTCATTTCTTCCTAGTATCATGGTTTTCGTTTTTTCTTTATTGATCTTCATGTTTAATTTTTGTAGCGCTTTGTCATATATTTTTATATTCCTTGTTAAGGTTTTTTCGTCTTCTGCTATGATGACCATGTCATCTGCATAGCATAGTTCTGCTATTTCCACTCTTCTCAATTTCCAATGTCCTATGTAGTATTTCTTTACTTCTTCCTTTGTCTCTTTTATTCCTTCGTCAAGAATTAGCGTAAACAGAAGCGGGCTCAAAATGCATCCTTGTCTTACTCCGGCTGTAGTTTCAAATGTATTGGAAGTCTCTTGTTTCACCCTTACATAGCTCTTAGTCTTTGAGTATAGGCTCTGAATTCCTGTTATTAACGTATCTGATATTCCCCTTTTTCTTAGCGTTTTCCATATGTCTTCTCTATTGATTCTATCAAACGCTTTCTCTAGATCAATGAAGCACACATGTACGTTTCTCCCTTCTTTTATTGCCTTTTCCCCTATTTGTCTTAGTATGAATATCGCATCATCTACTCCTCTATTTGGTCTAAAACCAAATTGAGTTTCCTCTAACGATTCTTCCAGCTCTGTTCTTAGTCTACTCTCCAAGATTCTTGCTTATATTTTGGCCACTGTGCTTATTAGGGTAATTCCTCTATAGTTCTGGCACTCTCTGCTATCTCCTTTTTTAAATATTGGTGTTATGATGCCTATTTGCCAATCTGTTGGTGTTATTCCTTTTAGCGCTTCATTCATTTTGTCTTTAAGGTCCTGTAGTGCTGATTCGGGTAGTGCTTTCAGCATGTCTGCTGTTATTTTGTCATGTCCGGGAGCTTTTCCTCTTTTGGTTTTTCTTATTGCTTCTATTATTTCTTTCAAGCTTATTTCTTCTTCTTGTGTTATTTCTATTTCCTTTGTTTGTGTGCGAGGACTTTCTTGTTGTTCTTCATCTTTAGTATCATTTTCCTCTAGTAGTTCTATGAAATACTGTCTCCATCTGTCCATTATTCTGTCTTCTTCTGCTATCGTCTTTCCTTCCTTATCTTTAATGTTCGTAAATGTTGCTGTCTTCTTTTGTCTTATATTTTTAAGTGTTCCAAAAAACAATTTCTAGTTTTCATTGTATGCGTTTTTCATTTTTTCACCAAATTCTCTCCATGCTTTTTCTTTTTCTTCCATTATTACTCTTTTTACTTTTTTCCTTTGTTCTTTATATTTTTCATAGTCAACAGGTTCTTTCGTTTGTAGATATTTATTCCACTTGTTCTTTTTTTCTTTCACTGCAACTTTTAACCTTTCCGACCACCATCTAGTTTTGTTTGTGTTTCTGTTCACTATTCTAGTCGTGCCGCAGCTTTTTTCTGCTGCCTCTAGTATTGTCTTTTTGAAGTTCTTCCATTTCTTTTCTATGTTTCCTTTTTTTCTTTTGCTTTTTTCTTAAACTCTTCGTTGATGTTCTTTTGAAATTTTTCTTCTATCTCTTGTCTTCTAAGTTCATGACATTTTATTTTCTTATTTACTATCTTTCTTTTGGTTTCGTTCTTTGTGATTACTTCTTGCTTTAGTATCATTGTTACAAGGAAATGGTCGCTTCCAATCTCTGGTCCTCTTTTTTACTTTTATGTCTTTTACTCTATCCCAGCTGTCTATGTTAATTAGGAAATAATCTATAATCGATTTTTCATTTCTGCTTATAACTTGTCTAGTTATTTTATGTATTTCTTTGTGCTTGAAGTGTGTATTTCCGATTTTAAGCTCATTCTCTAGGCAAAACTCTATTATTCTTTCCCCGTTTGTATTCATCACATTCTCTCCATTCCTTCCTAAGCACCACTCTATTCCATCATTCTTATTTCCTACCCTCCCGTTAAGGTCTCCCATTATTATTACTCTCTTTTCACTTCTGTCTACTATTTCTTGTAATTCTTTAAAGAAGTTATCTTTTTCTTCTTTTCTTGCGTCCTCGTTTGGTCCATAGCCCACAATTAGCTTGTATTCTTCGTTTTCGTCTCCTTCCTTAACATTTATTGATAGTAATCTTTCGTTCAATAGGTTTTCTTTAGAAACATATTTCATCTTATCCTCTTTAATTAAAATTGCCACCCCTGCCTTGGCGTTTTCTTTTTCCGATACTCCTACCCAGTACATCCAATATCCATTTTGTGTCTTTGTGATTCCTTTGCCTTTCCTCATTGTTTCTGTTATACCCACGTAATCCATATTCATTTTTGCCAGTTCTTCTGTTAATTCATATTCTTTCCCTGTTAAACTTTTTACATTCCATGTTCCAAATTTTATTATTTTCCTTGGTTTATTTACTCTATTTTTTATTTTGCCCTTCCCGTACTTAATTATATGTGTTTTGTTGTTCCCTATCGTATCCTTTTCCTTTGCTTGCGACGTCTTTCCTTTTTGTTGAAATTTTCCTCGTTTTTCCCTTAGTTTTTTGACGCAGTACCTCCTTCTTCTTGGACCTCTATCAGTTTCTTTTCTGTTTTGTCCCATTTCCATTCCTTTCCATTTATTGTTATTTTCTGATAGCCTATCTTCAATATGTTACCTGCCTTTTTATTCTTCTCCGCTAACATTTTTATTTCCTTTTGTATTTCGCGCTCGTTTCTTGTTAGTTCGTTGTTTATGAAAATTTTGTCCTTTAAAGTTCGTAGGTTCTTTTTATTCGCCATTACTTTTTGTTTATCTTGAAAATTTTCCATTTGTACCTTACATGTCTTCTCTCCTATCTTTAGTGCTTCCTTCACTTGTACATTAACTCCAATTTTCTTGTGTATGAAATCTTCCACGGTGTTTTTTAGGTCTTTTCTGTTGATTGAGTCTGTCCTTAGCCCTACAATCACGAAATTATTTTTGATTTTTTCTTTCTCTAATCTCTCGATTCTCTCTTTCATGTCGTTCAATTCTTTTTTGATCTCTATATTTTCTTCCTTTAGCTGTTCATTTATCTGTTTCATTCGTAGTAGTTCTTCTTGATATTCTTTCTGATCCTGTTTTATCTCTTTTGTATCATTCTTTATTTGTAATATAATTTTCATTAAATCTCTTAGTTCTATTTTATCACTTCCTTCTTTGTTACTTTTGTCCGGTGTTCTCATGGTCTTTTTACTTCTTTTTGTTATATCTTGGCCATCTGTACTGTCTCTCTTTCTCTTACTGTCATCCGACGTGTAAATATTCCTTAAAAGCTTTATATTAGTAAAGATATACATAAATGTTTATAATGCAGATTAATAAGAATGACTCAATTAATGATAAAGCGCAGTTTATAGAATCAAGGATATACATAACTCCTCCCCTGTTAAAACGTAGCTTTATCTTCTTGTAAATTTGATATTTCTACTGATACATCTTTAGGAATTATTTTTCTTTTCTTAAATTTAAGAATACATATTCTTATAAAAATAGTGATATAATGCTTATAAAAGTAGAATTGATAGCAGAATGATTATTACTATTTATATCCAAATTTTCAATTTTTGGTATTTCATTAATTTTAATTTCCTGTTTATCAATTTGTTTCAGTTCTAGAGTTTTATTGCTAAATTGTTTATTTTCTAGCTTGAAATTAACATTTTCAAATATTATTTCTTTATTATAATATGCATGTTTCCATAACATAATTATTAATTGCACAATTTTTATTAGTTATAAATTTATAAATACCAATTATTTTTTTATGTTTTTCATAATTTTGACAATATATATCTAAGGATTGTTCTTCGTTAGCTGCTATAATTATTATATTTGAATTTTCAATTTTAATTACAACAAATTAATCATATATCTTATGATACATGCAATTTTTGTTTTTCTGATTTTTAATTATATCATATAAACATAAATTTACTTCTAAATAATTAGTTTTGCAAAAATATGTATTTTCGTTTCTTTTGCAGCTATTTGCTTTAAATAATTTCTGTTTTCTTTCTATTATCAATTCTTTATTAGTATCTAACATATACATTTTCTTATTGATATACATAGGAATTGGTGTAATTTGTAATAATTTATTAGGCCTATTTTCATATATTGGTATTTCCAATAAATACTCTATCATATTATTTTCTAGTTTACAATGGCTTGTTATTTGGGCGGATATATCCCACAAGTTTAATTTCGAAACTTCTTTAGTAATTTTCTTCAAATCTTCCAGACTTATTATTGATGAATGAATCTGATTTAAATTACAAAACGTTAAACTGGTTTCAATTTCAGAAACGATCTCTATTAAGTTTACACTTAATAAAATTAGCTGGTTTAAAACATCTTTGATTATTAATAAGTTTTGCCAATTTACACTTATTTTTAGCATATCCTCTATTTGCATAATTCTAGATTTTAAAAGAAGTTCATTATGTCTTATATTTTCTAACGGTATTGAATTTTGATATCATTATTTTATTTATTCTAATGGTTTCTAGATTTTGCTTTTGTAATATTTCTTGATTTTAATTAATTTCATCGAATAATTGTTCATAACGTTGCCCATCTGCGGCGTCTAAATTACCAGTAATTGCTTTTATAACGGTACCTAAGCCATCTAATAGACTGCTTTTGTTTCGTTTTTTATTGAAAATAGTTTCTAATTTATCTTCTAATCTGTTACAGTTGAATTCTAATATTTTCATATATGTTTCCAATTCTCTATGATACGAATCATTATTTTTAATATGGTTAAATATATTATTTTCATGAGATATAATTTTATGATATTCTATATTTATACTAGTCAGATTATAGCTGTAATAATTATATTGAGAATTTATATACAAGTGAACTTTACCTAGGTCTAGGATATTAAGTCCAGGGTTATTGTTAATCTCCTCTAATTCGTCTAATCCGTTTGTGCATAATAAAATGCACAATACTATGTTGAGAATTGCAATCTTCATTTGTTGCTTTCACTTCTCTGCAATTGGAATTGTTGTCTCGATGGACGAAGTGGATTGTTGATCCCAATGAACTGAATTGTTGTTCCCAATGAACTGGATTGTTGTTCCCAATGAACTGGATTGTTGTTCGTAATGAACTGCCTTGTTGTTCCCAATGAACTGCTCGGAAGGCTCTCGATCTACGGGCTCTGTTGTCCTGGTGATAACGACCACGGGCTCTACACTTGGTGGCTCTTTGTGACCGGGATTCTCTGGCTTCTGTATCGGTGTCTGCTTCTTTATCACAGGCTCTACACTTGGTGGCTCTATGTGACTGTTAATCAGCGAAGACGTTGTTTTAATTTCTTTGGCTTCACAAGTAAATGTTGAAACAACCGAAACTATTACTTTAACGAATTAATTCTTTTACACAGAATTTCGATAATAATTCGTCTTGTGGTATCCTACCAAGACTGCGCCAATTATAAAATGCAACTCGTATTTAGAGTTTTTAAAAATTATAATTTATTTATTTGTTCGAAGAAGTTTATACAAAGGTTGATACAGAAGAGAAGACTTTCTTCTAAGACGTTAACTCGGAGAATCGTATCTCCAATTGCTTTACACAGCAATTTATACTATTCAATACGTCATAATACATTAATATGATTGACATTCAAATAAATATTCTTAAAAAGGTTTTAAAAGATAATGCGTCTCATCATATTAATATAATTGACTTACAAATAAATATTCCTTAAAAGGTTTATATTAGTAAAGATATATACATAAATGTTTATAATGCAGATTAATAAGAATGACTCAATTAATGATAAAGCGCAGTTTATAGAATCAAGGATATACATAACTCATACGAGTGCGATTAATGCCTGATATTGTGGCATTTTAACGACTACGCACTTAGCCGGCCGGTAGATTCGAACCGAGGAACCTCAGATTCGATCTGAACATGTAGAGACATAGCGCTTTAACGCGCACGGCCACTACACCGGCTGTTTATGAGTTTATGACATGAAATTTACAAGCTGAATGTTAAAGTGTCTATTTCGATAAGTGTAATATTTTGTTGTACAAAATAATCATATTTTAATATATCTAAATATGAGTAATATGTGCTGCTGTATTCCGGGGTGTGATTCATGGGGTAAATAAAACAGAAAGACATATTCCACCAATTTCCTAAACCTGGTAAAAGAAATGTGGCCATTGTAAATAAGTTTGGTGTTAAAGAAACTGTTGATAAACATTTAGCATTAGTACTAAATGTACGTTTGTTCACGGCATTTTGAGGACAATGATTATTTTCCCAGAAAAAGTAAACACAGTAATTTGCATATAGTTTAATTCAAAGTTGGTGTCATTTTCGTTTTATATTTTAGATAACCAAAATTCAAAAAAGTTTTTAAAGCGGACTGCTGTACTTCCGAAGTTTCTACCATCTAGTGTGGTTTCCTTTCCGTTGGCCTTAGCTAAACAAAAAAGTAGTCTTGCGAGGTAGAAGAGACAGGAAAATAGAGAAGCTAAGAACATAGAAGATTACCCTACGAACAACATTTTTCTAGTTTTTATAACTTTACGCTCACGATATATGTATATTATAAAAGGTAATATTCCTTCAAGCAGCACCAGCAATAAAAATCAGGAACGTTTTTGTGAAAAAGAAGTTGAGCATTCAATTCAGGATATAGAAACAGCCAACACTTAAATTTTCCAGACAAAAAAAATCCATCAACTTTCAGTTAAAGATAAAATTATTTTAACATTTTTTTGTTAAATTAAAAACCAATCTAACTTACGTTATTTATGTGTTTTATTTGGCATTTCTCGGCAAGCATGTGAAAATTACATTCATGATATGATTCCTAAAATTGCATCGGTTTTGAAACCTACTATATATTTTTCTTCACCGGAAAAAATAAATAACAATATGCCTATTTGTTCCAAATTTTTTGAAATGTTCAGGTCATATTAGACTGCACAGAAATTTACCTCCAAAAACCCAGATGTGTATGTTGCAGAATTAGATTTTATTCGCACTATAAATCCGATCAAACAATTAAATTTAAGGTAGTTGTTTCATCTGTTGGTACAGTAACTTTTGTCAGTTTCCCATACGGTGGTCGTGCTTCGAATAAAGCTATTTTTGAAGGAAGTGATTTAATTTATAAGTTAAATAAATCACAAGATCCCTTAATGATCGATAAAGGTTTACTAATCGACGATATTTGTATGAGATATAATATCCAATTAATAAGACCACCATTTTTAAAAATTCAAAAACAATTAACTACAGTAGATTCAAAACTGAAGGCTGAAATAGCTGCAGCACTGGCAGATACAGAAAGAATTAACCAGCGTATAAAAATGTTTAAAATTTTGTCAGGGAAATTCCAGTGGAGTTTAGTGCCTCAAATTAAGAACATTTTTATAATTGCCTGTGGGATAAGTAATTTATCATCGCCCATACTGAGTGCTGATAAATTTTTAGAATAATCTACCATATAAAATTGTTTTTATTACACACATTTTAACAAAAATATGTTGATAATACAACGTATAACTAAAATAAATTTTATTCCTTATAAAATATATACAAATTCCTATATAACAAAACAGTATACAGAGTATTTATAATACCAATTTTATGAAACGACGAAGATATGTAAAGTAGAATGTTTCACTTAACTTATAAAATACCCACATATACCAGTTTATAGTAATGATTAAATAAAAATTATCTATTTTTTTTTTTCATTTGCAACAAAAAAGGCACCATATTTAGAAATAAGTTTTGATTTACTTTTAGAAACATGTTTTTTTTTGTAAATTCGTAGTCAAATAGTATTTCTAAAACTATAAAAGAATTACCATATGATACATAAATAACGAAGTAACATTTGGGCTGATATAAAATTGCCATCCCAATTGGATTTGAACGTAATAGTTGTCTTTTTTTTTATTTAAAAAAGTTACATTTTTAATAGCATCTATAATTGTTAATGCAGCACCTAAAAAGAGTAATATGAACGTATTTCAATATTTTTTTTTATTATTATTTTTTGGCAAATTCGTCCCTTGCTTATTTTTTGTATATTTTATCCCGTGCTTAGTAAGTTTGTTACTAAATCCTTTGCGATAAAAATACTTTAAAGCTTTATTCTTCCAACTGTTTTGGTAATACGTAAATATCTCATACACCCCGGACCCTGTAATTCGATATTTACGTTCTCCAAATCACTCAGGGGAATGTTGACTTAAAAAAATATTGAAAAGTTCACAATCATTAAACATTTCAAGGTATTTATTCTTGCAACGAAAAGTCATTAAAACCAACATCGAATGTTGATAATTCTAGTATTAATATTAACTGAGAAGCATTATTTAGAATTATTTTATCCGTTTCTAAAACATTCATATCACTGTGAAGAGCAATTTTTTTTCTTCCTTTTCTAACAAATTATGAAGGCATATAATACTGACCAAAATGAGTAAACAAAGCTTAATCAACAAGGATCCGACCTTCAATTGTTTTTGAGAAAGAAGTCATATTGTATTAGTATCGAAGAAAAACTGTCATAGATAGTGCTTGAATAAAATTTTATCTATTCTAGTAAATAGACCATAAAAAAGCAATATAATTTTATATGAAACATTTTTTTCACTTTCTAATAGTTACGAAATTATTTAAAAACGAAATATTGGCCAAGGTCGCCACAACATTTGCTTTAATACAATTATTCGATGTTTTTTTTTTTTAACAGACATCTAAGATGATCTCTGAAAGGTAAACAAAAAGTCTCATTTAATCAAAGTCGCAACTCTTACAGTTTTTGAGATAGTAGAGGTAAACCCCGAGAAAACTAATTTTTCACTGCTTTAAACTATTGAATATCGTACCCATGTTTTCTACTTATTTTGATCAGTACTATATTCCCTTATAATTTGTTACACTTATTTTTTAACACCTATATATATATGACTGAATGTCGGGTTTTGATAAAAGTTCTAATTCATCGACGACAGAAACAGCAAAAAAAAAAAAACCGAAAACAACTAGCAAGAAAAGCAGAAAATCTCATGTAAACTAGATATTTTAATACATACACCTGATACAAAATAAGAACACTGCTGAAATATGTTTACGTTTTCTACTGTTTCCCGCCTTGCAAGAACACAACATTGAATTAATTATAACTTCTTTTTTATTGCAATGAAAACACTCTTTTTGTTTCATGCGGGTCAGAGGAAAACCTTGGTTTTATCATTAAAAATGCTCAATCTTTGAGAAATGCATTTTCGTAAAAAAAAGTTGTATTTTGCGTTCGTTAGATCTAAACTAGAATATGTGTCAAAACAAAACAATTTTCACATGTATTTACAAAATATATAGGATATTTTAATATAAATTATGTACAATAAATTTTATAAAGCAGTTTGCCATATTTCATTTTTTTAGGTAGATTACAGGGATTTTCAATTCGAAGAATGTTTTTGTTTACTTTCTCTTCTAGTAAAAACACTTCATATTCTTCTAGTAAAAACATTAATTTTGGGCGGTCTAAAATGTATATATCTGGAAATGTGCGTATATTCTTATATAACTTGTTTTAAATTTTCTTTTTTCGTACATGTATCTACAAACACATTGATTTTCACAGATATAGTCTTTAGGTATTACAGTGCCATTTATATGTTATGACGTAATCGGTACCTACCTGAGCAAAGCACACGATCACTACACACATAGAGTTATGCCCTAAAAGTCGGAATGAGAACATAATTAACAAAGTTTATTGCCGGCACTGTACAAATAAAAGAATCAATATGACCGATGTCAGAATTATCAAAGAAAAGTTTTGCAGGGTACCAAAAAAAATAGCCGTATTTATCTTTACAATGAAAGGGCGCTTCTGTGGGGCTGAGTGGGCCCAGTCCGTTTGGGGCAAAGTCGGTGCAGCGACGACACAGAGCATGTGTTGAGAGGTACTGCGCTGGGAGCTAAGCGGGCCGATCTTATATAGAGGCTTGTAGGCTCTCGGTTTAGTAGTGGTCCTCAAAGGTTGCCGCTTTTGCCTAGGCAGGCCAACCTGATGTGGTGGTCTGATTTTGGGTCTGCGTAGAATGGTAAGCAAGTATAGCTAGGTACTTCGTAAGTGTTGCTGCTACTGCTGCTCTCGAGGATTGCGCTTTTGGCCAGTATGTGTACCGCAGCTCCACCACCAAACGAACTCGGCAACCCAAACCAGGGAGTTTGTATAGGCAAAAAACAAGCGGCAGATAATTGCTCAAAACGAAATCTTTATTATTATTGCAAACGCAGATGTCAAAAAAAAATATCTGCGATTGCAATGATATAGCAAATAAAAAATTATTGCGATATGGCAGAGTTAGTGCACGGCAAAATAGTAACAACAAAATTTATACCAAACTAAAATAGATATTTGCAGAAACGCACAAAAAACTAACAAAATGAATGATATACAGAAATATGCATTGCTTAGCGGCAAGGTAAAGCACGCTGAGCTTCTATCAACTGAGCGTTAACGGGAATTATCTTTTCTCTGTGGAATACAAATTAATTACATTTCCTGTGAAACCTGCTGTTTTGATGTGTGGTGAACTTGTTTATTTCTTTTTTCCAATTTTTAAATGCCACAGTTAAAAACGGCATTTCTGCATCTTTTATCGATGTACTATCACTTGCAACCATGTTTGAACACAAGTGTAACATAGTAGACAACCTCTATCCGAATCATAATGCAACCAGTCGTACTATTCAAACCAATCATGTTTCTGCCAATTGTTTTTGAGAATACATACAACTTTAGTGGCTGCTGTTTAACTAAAATATTAGGTTCTATCAGTAGATTGCTCTTCGTGCGCTGCTTCATGCTCGCAGATTCCTTTGATGTATCTGAAATACATCGTATCAAATAATGTAAGCATATTTTTTAGTAATCGATGATTTAAAGCAATATTTTCACCATTTATTGATGCTAAAGTATCATGTTGCAAAATGAAAATGGACGAGGACGGCATACAAAAATCCCACATGTACAATTTTCAAGTATTTTGACATGCAAATTTTATTGTTATTTGTAATTGTAATTTACTTTAATAGTTTATTACAAGAAATATATTCAGAGTTTCAAATGTGAAAATAAATGAATTGTAAATCAATGTTTCATTAGTATTCGCAAAAAATATGGTCGAATTTTTTGAAAATTAGGATTACTTATTTTCTACTTTTTTGAGTTGAAGTGCAGTAAAGTGTGCTTTATACAATTACTTGTAACTTTGATATCTAGCCTGCTAGATCCACAGGCTGGCCTATGGACTTCACATGTATTTTTTTCGTGTCCATTTTCAATCATTAATTAAATTATTAATAACTAACACGTAACACATGAAAGTTAATAAAATATTTGCCACATTAATAAATTATATTTAACACATTTGCTATTTTTATTAGTCCTATTATTTGTTTAGTTTCATGCATAATTTCAAAAAACAAAAACTTATCACCATCTCGAAATACCAAAGTATGAAGTTAATTGTTAGAGGCTGAGTTAATTTAAAAACGTTATGTGTGGAAAAACTCACAATTTCTGACTTTCATACTTTATAAATTGAGTTCAAACGTACTATGTACAAATTAAACAACTAATTATGTACATTGCACTTACTTTTACCGCAAATGGAATATGTAATTGAAATTATACGCACTAAACTGATCAAATACGATAAAAAAAGTGGGTGGAATCAATGTTTGTTTGTATTGTGTAGTTTAGAGGTTATGAGGAAATATGAACAATTTCTCAATAAATTCAATTGTATAATACATTGGAGACACAGCATACCTTAAAAAGTTTGATATTGATGCAAAACTAAACAATATTCCATTTTCGTATTGTCAGACGTTTGTGAAAGTTTGTATTTGCTTTAATTACTAACTCAAAGCTGTCACTGGTACGATACTACTCTATACGTGTGTATTTCATTTTGGTTTTCAACAGGCTCGCTTTACGCAACCTTTGCACGCTTAGGCGTACGTAAAATATCTGCCTAGGTGTCTAGGAGGAAAGATTATTTATATTGATATCAATGTTAGTACTATAAAATTTAACTTGTAATGCCTTTTACGCAACATTATATAGCATCCGGCATTATATCTAGTAGTTTAGTCTAGTAGTCATAATATTCTTGCGCTGAACAGCTCTACACACGAACGCCGTCACTCCGTTACTGGCATAACCCCATAACCGGGCGTACCAGATTACGCCCAATCTCCTTTTGTTACCCCTCCCTGGTCAAAGTTCACTCACACATAACTTTGAGCACACGGACGACAATACATACAACAGTGTCGCTTCTGTTGACGTTAGTCATGTATATATTCTGTGACACTGATGAAGTTAGATATCGCTAGATTACATGGCGTTACTTATGTCGTGTTTAAAAGTGGCTGAGTGCTAAGTTCCAATCAAATAAAAACTATTCTATTATATCGTGTTCGGAAAACGATTAAGAGAAAATAATAAGCTCTTCCGTTTTTCTTTTTTAAAAAATAAAGATAGTGAGTGACGAGTACCCAGTTTTTAAATGGTTTTTGAATACTACATTAAACTTCGCTCATAAAGCAGATTTTTAATGAATAATTATAATACACTCAATTCTCGTTAAGTTCGCCTTCGTTAAGTGCTTAAGCGCACGGAATTTTTTTCGATAATCGCACGGAGAGTTCGTACAAATTCATTATTCTGGCGCGCAATTTGAAAAATCGAATACAATAACTTACGTGACAACTTACGTCACAGATCCTTGTAAATTATGTTATAATTTAAATAATAACTTCTAATAAATTGCAGTGATCGAAGAGTTTTTTACATATGAAGATACAAAACTTGTTCAGTCCGATTCACAAAAAGGTTTAAGCTAATACTCATTTTTGGATCAGCGAATTCTACTCTAATTTTGACAGTTTATAACTTAAAATGTAGTCTAATCTATTCACTAATCCAAAGTGAGGATTAGCTTAAACTTTTTTGTGAATCGGGCTGATAATGTTCTGCATTTCACACATTTATTTATCTATCTTTTGTAACACGCTAAGTTTATTCAGCACTATATCTAATAAGTAACGGAGAAAACGATGTATTGTATTACGGTATTATAAAATATAAATAATATTAATTGACAATTTTGATTTGTTCTAACAATGTAAAATAAATTACAAAGTACATAAAACTGAACCTTATACATTAATTTTGCCACTGTTTACCTGTACTTCCTTTGTAATTTCGTATACATTACATTGTTATGAGTTATTACTATCAAATCCAAATTTACCCTGAAGGTATACTAACTTGTGACAAAGGTACCCTAATTTACTAACAGTGCTACACAGATTCCAATAAGTGACCTCAATATACCCTACCAAAAGTTCCTACCTTCTTCTTACCATCTTTCGACCATCCTACCCTATATCGATTCAAAGTATGATTGCTGAACAGTATGTTAAGTAAATAATTATATTCACAATCATTATAGTAATATACTGATTCCTAACCTTTTGGAGGTTGTGAATAAGTCATTCCTAACTTTAATATCAACAGATTTCACTTCCATCTCTTGGGTTGGAAATGTATATATAGAGGTTGCCTAACATTGTCATAGTTCCTTATAATAAAGTAGGACAAAACAAATATTAAGAGAGCTGTCAAAAATATTAATAAAATTAAAGGTTATAACACATTGATGTTTTTTGAAAATTATTGATTCAAAATGAGGATGATTGTGAATAAAATAATATACATAACCTCGGTGAGTTTCATCACAACCTCGCGCTTTATCTCACTTTGAGGCTTCGCCTCTCCGTATTGTACATAAGCTCTCTGCTGTAATGAAACATCTCCCACCGCGTATTAATATACTATTAATATTCTTGGTATTGCTTTAATTTTTTTATTAACAAATACTTGGAAAAATAGCCAGTGTTAAAATTATTCAATATACTTCAACGAGTGCCAACAAATGCTTTTATTCAATATTATGGTGTTGATTTACACATTTATAGTAAATACGAATTCGAGACGAATGTGGGACTCGAGTTCGATATAGGTTATAATATCAGTTAATCGGTTTGTAATTTTACGATGGTATTTATTTTCGCCGCTTGGTTCGCTTGATTATTTAAAAATTCTAACTTGATGCAGAATTTGAATCTATTCGCATAATACGTCACTTACTCATAGAACGCAGAAACTCATAGCTCAGTATTATAACTAATATAAAGTCAGGTATTATAAATTTGTGGCGTTGTTTATCGGATTATGTTATATTCCATCACTTAGATATACAAGAATAAAATCCGGGGCATCATTGCGGTGTTAATTAGAAATACAAGAAATGTAGGTATTTGGACCGAGTAATAAATACGTGATTGTATTATGGACGAACATGTGTACTTGCTTAGTTCCGCAGTTAATTTTATGCAAATGTGATAAAACCTTCACACCACTACTCGTATTACCCGTAGACATGCTTAATTGAAAATGCACCCGTACGGAGACGCTCAAATGACGACCTGACAATAATTATGATTTGAAGTGCAACAGACTTCACTATCTGCTGTTCATACAAGTTAACAAAGAGTTACGATAAATGTGTGATATTTGCTAATATGTACGAAATAAATAATAATAATATTTTTATTAAGTTCATTGAGTAATTGCTTGAATTACTTTATACTATTTCCTTATATTGTTGCACTACATTTTTCGTTCGATTTCCATCAAAGTTTAGTTCAATGTTTATAATATATACGTAGTCGTGCAGTATCGATTAATTCCGTACGTGTACATATTCTGTGTTTACGTGAATGACAGGTTGACAAAGAAAAATATAGAAACAAACATAAATAACACTTTTTTTAACCTTTCAAGTTGTTAAATGTTGGTAACATTGCCTGTCATATTGTATACATGTGTACTGAAAATCGAACAAAAATCTAAACAAAAATAGTATAATGTAATTCAAGCTTTATGGAGGTGAAACAATTTATTCATTATACATTTGCGACGGTTTCATTATGTTGATGAAAATGAGATGATAAAGACATATACAAACAAAACTTACCCGGGATTCGGATCTGGGACACTTGGGTCGGGAATCGGCTATGTTGCCCACTACAGTACCGGGGTCGGTCTATACCAAATACATGTTGGAACCAACGATAAAGATAATTACACAAGAAAGCTATTTAAAGGGCTATGTGTTATGTTTGCAATATTTATTGATTTAAAAAAGACATGTCTTTTGCTACTGTATTAAATTGACGATTGACACTTTGATAGGTTTTTATCTATGTAAGTTACGTGTCCTTAGATGATATCGCAAAAATAAGCACACAGACCTTGGGACAAATTAACGATAATAAGAAATGTTTTCGATTAATGCATGTCATAGTCTGTTTGACGTTGACGTTTATTATTGGGTGCAGTCCGAATCCAGACGCTCGTCTGATTTGTTTAAAACTGGGGTTAATTACGATCCATAATAAAGTGTTTATTTTTGGGGTATGTTTAAAAATATTATTCTAGAAATTTTTCAATGTATTTAATGGTGATTTAATTAAGAATCCACATTTTAATTAAAAATACAGATTTATATGACCGAAAAATATGTCTGTTATACGTATGCAACAAATATAGTTCCTGTAAGCATAAATATAAATAAATAAATATAACATCACGGCGTATTACCCATTTATGAGTGTGCCAATCTGTTTCATCATATATATGTAATTACCGACCTATGTCTGTTTATCAAATTTTGCGAAATTATTAGCTCTGTTCGATGAGAAGTGCTTGAAGTGCAGAGCAGAATAGTGCAGTGCAGTGTAGTGTACACTAGTACAGTCTAATTCTTGTGGTTTCATAAAACACACTAGTGTATATTTGGGCAAG
Organism: Ophonus ardosiacus; assembly: GCA_943142095.1. Lineage (NCBI taxonomy): Eukaryota > Metazoa > Arthropoda > Insecta > Coleoptera > Carabidae > Ophonus > Ophonus ardosiacus. The sequence continues at coordinate 19,113,050 of OW964834.1, read as the reverse complement.
TTTGCTCAGCTGTGAGTAATCAAGCCAAGCGTAGCCAAAGATGTAAAAGGTTAGGTTGTTTATAAACATAGACATATCATAAAGCTGCAAAAAAGTGACTGCAGAAATGTCTGTTTTAAAGAGCATAGTGAACTAATAAACGATCTGACGAAGATCAATCATCACTTGATTCTTCATCGGATTCAGAGACAGATATATTAATTAATTCTTTATATAGCAAAACAAAATTTTAGGTTAAATAAACAGATGTGTAGATAGGATAGAATTAAAATGTCTACCGAACAACATTTAGCTACCCCCACTCCTAGTCTGCACTTTCTACACTACCTCGCGAGTAAGGTCAGAAAAGTGAGCACTAGTTCTTAAAATTTTTGTCATCGAACAGCCTGCCAGAAGCTGCCCGTTTCTCATAAAACATGTTAGTGCAAGAAAGTTAACACTAGGACGGCCTAGTACATGTCATCGAACAAAGCTATTATTGCGTACAAAATATTTTATGTCCTTTGCAACATGAGTTTGTTCCAAGTAAGTCACTAACTTGTGCACATTTTCGCAATATATATCTGAAATTTTGGATAATCAAGGTCCAGTAGATACAATCTATACAGATTTCACTAAGGCCTTCGACACAATGAACCACTCCATTTTTTTAAGTAAATTAGAATCTTCTGGTTTCAGAAATCTGTTACTAAAATTTTTTGAATCGTACCTATATAGTCGCAAGCAACGTGTCAAATATAATCAGAGATCTACATAGCAAGCTACGGGGTACCAAAAGGATCAAATCTCGGCTCACTACTTTTTTACTTTTTATTAACGATCTAGCCCCGATATTAAATTGCATACTCATGTATGCAAATGATGTTGAGTTATTCTACAAAATAGATAACGATAACGACTGTAAATTTTTACAAATTAGTATTAATATCCTAAGCAGGTAATGTGACACTAATAAGCTATATTTAAATATCGCTAAATGTAAAATTATAAGTTTTACTCGCAAAAGACAACCTATTATACATGAATACTCCATAAATAATAATAAATTAGCCCGTTAATAATAATAATAATAATAATAATATAATAATGATAATAATAATAATAATAATAATAATAATATGAATACATTCATAGTACATGCCATAGTCAAATTTACAAATATAGATAAAATCGAGATAAAAATTTTAAAATTTACAGTGGACACAACTAAAAAATTCATCGAGTGAATAAAATGCATGTCTCAATAGCATAGTTTTTATAGAGTGTTTGATTTTTGGTACAGGTAGATCTTTAACATGATCAGGTATTTTGTTGTACAGTTTGATGCACTTAAATAAATAATATTTTTTAAACTTCTCATTTTTAAATTTTGGGATATTGTAATTTTTAATATTTCTAGTTTCATAATTATGACAGCACTGGTATTGTGTTTACTTTAATATAGTTTAGACATTGCATTATATATATGATAACTCTTGGCTATTATTTCGTGAAAATAGGGAAAATAAAATGAAAGATTATGTATTATAGCAACTTGTATTCGCATCCAAGTACAATCTACCACTGCTTCGATAATAAATATTTGCTTATTCTACAAATTAATAAGAGATGCCATTGTTTCGTGTCGGCTTCAAGACGAACGCCTCCGATGCCTTACGAACGGTGCCGGACACCTCCATCTGCGAGTACTGATTTCTGCAGCATCAGCACTCCGCAATAATTATCGTGTTGATATCATTGGTAATGTTAACATATATATGGAGGGGAGAGTTCAAATTTTGAGTTTAATAAAAATTGGTTTGCAGTTTAGACATTGCATTATATATATGGAGGGGAGAGTTCAAATTTTGAGTTTATTAAAAATTGGTTTGCAGTGCTCGAGAAACTCCTTATAGTCTATAATAAGCACAACACACCTTTGTAGTTTAAAAAGTCTATCACAGTTTGTATCACTGTACCATAATATTGTCCCATAGTATAGAATAGATTGAAACAGTCCATGGTAGGCTAATATTAGAACACTTTGCTTCACTGAGTGCCATAAATGGCGGAATAAAAATATTAATTTAGACAATTTGCTTTCGGTAGTGGAGATATGTTGTAGACACGATCTGTTACGGTCGATTTCGAGTCCGGGAACTTTTACGGAAGCGTTTGTGTCTTGAGAACGGTATTTATTGAAGAACAGCGTCTGAATTTTATCATCATTTAATAAAAGTAAGTTGATAGAATACCATTCTTTAGCTTGATTTCGAATGTATTTAAGTTTTTCTTGCATTTGAGCTGCATCGGCAGGGATGCGCACGTAAAATACGTCACGCATTTTACGTTATTTTTTACGCGTAAAAAAATATTTTTTACATTGACAATATTTGAGAATTTTTTTACGTAGGTAATGTATAATATTATTACCATGAATATATATTTTTGTAAAAATATTTTCTTGAATGAATATTCCAGAACAAGCAGTCCACGTAACATCAACATGTTTCTTTGATTCAGACAAACAATTAGGTACCTTCAAACTATCAACAATCAGATTAGTAGGGATATATATTCCTGAGACATAACCTCAAACTTTAAACACATTTTACGTCAAAATTAGACTAAATACGTAAATTTGAAGCATATTATAATATATTATATTTTTAAAATGTTTTATATGTTATGTAAATATGGAGCAGTTTTGTAAAGAAACAAAATTTGAAGACATTTAAAAATAGACGGCTAATAAAAAAATCTGAAAAACTAAAATTTCATTTTCTATTTATTAATAACATATAGTTACAAATAATTTGAAATAGATTTAAATTATTAGCTCCAAACTTATTGAAAATGAATTTTATACAAATTTTAAGCATTTTGTATTAATTTATCTATAGTTTAAGAATTTTTTTTAAATATTTTACAATGATTTCAGTCTCTTTCTTATAAACTTATCATAGTTTCAGTCGTTTTAGAATATATTTATGATAGGATATAGGATTCAAGAAAGTTACTGTAATGTGACATTTGTAAAGAACAAGTCATCTGGTGCCGTTATGAAGAACTAAAATTATACATTATCTACGTTTTTTACTTATATAACATGTTTACGCATTTTTTACACTATGGGAGGAGTTTTGACGGGCTGGTGATTATGGTGGGAGACTTTTTTGACTGAATGAACTTTTGACGGCCCGGTGAATTGACCGCGCGGTGATTTGACCGCATTGATTTTGAAGGCGTGACACGTACTGCTATGAACCTTATGCAAAATGGTTAGGAATTGCCTCTATAAGTGAATTCTGCAATACAAATAAACAAAGTAATGAAACACTATAATATTTAAAATATGATGTAACAAGAGGAAAAATATGTATTTACATAACATACCTATAGCATTGTATGCAGAGTAATAGTATATAATAAAGAAATATAATAATAACCTTATGCAAAATGGTTAGGAATTACCTATGTAAGTGAATTTTGCAATACAAATAAACAAAGTAATGAAACACTATAATATTTAAAATATGATGTAACAAGAGAAAAAATATGTATTTACATAATATATCTATAACATTGTATGCAGAGTAATAGTATATAATAAAGAAATATAATTATATAGTGCATAAAATGAACAAAAATTATTAATTTTTACATAGAATGAACATTAATAATAATTGATGTACTCATATAAGCAGAAGTTTATTTATATATATTTGGTGTCATTTGATGTAGTTTTTTTTTTTATATCTTTCTATTGATACAGCTTTATTGTTAGTCAAAACGTGGGGGGGGGGGGGGGGTAGGGCAGCGCAACATGCGTGCAAATTATGTAATATTTTAGGCCCTTAAACTAATTATTAAATTTATTCAATTTCTTATTAACAACATTCATTTATATTTAGGTTCAAATATGCCATGGTTATTGAATAATATTAGATTTAATATTAGTTTATAGGACCAAATTATTGCATAGGTAATTGACGTGTATTTGGTGTCATTAGTTACAGACATTTTTACTTCCTTGTACGAAGTAAAGGAAGTATTGTAATCGCGAAAATTTTCGAATTTCAGATTTCAAGGGAAATATCCATTTTGACCATCCCTGAATCCATTTTGACTAATTTCGTCGTGACGTCTGTATGTACGTACGCACGTATCTCGCAAAACTGAAAAACGGGAAGCCGTAGAAATTTAAAATTTTGTATTTAGGACTGTTATAACATCTAGTTGTGCATCTCCCTTTTTGGTCTTTACACAACTTTCGGAAGTGGTACTTTACTTGAAGCGTATAATATATTTTAATGAAAAACTATATTAAAATATAATCAAAAACTTTTCAAATTTGGTATATAATGCCTTTATATCAATAGGAATAACAATAGATTTTAGTTGACATAGTCTGACAGGAAGTGATACTTTACTTGAAGCTGTTATCAGTTTTTCTTGAAAAAAATGGTGTTATTTTGATTTAGAAATAAATGCTTCAAATTGAATTCTGCGTCTAAAGCATCAAGTATGATTACCTTAGTTCTTTGTATAAGCGAGGTATGTAAATTTAAAAATTATGTTTTTTTTGGTTTTTGTAATTAAGTTTGCTATTGATTGTCAGTAGGTTTTTATATGATATTTGATTGTCAAATTATGTCAAATACGTCCAATTTTAGGATTGGGTCTGTTATAATACATATTTTAATTATTAACAAAATATGTATAGTTTAATGTTTAGTATGTTTAGTTTTAAGGAAGTGGTGCCCTCATCAGATTTTTTATCTTTCCATTAATAATATATAATAACGATATAATAATACAGCATAAAAAAATAACTAGATGCATATATTGATATACTCATTAATCATATAAGCAGAAATTTTATTTGGTGTTATTTGATGCAGATATTTTTTTATATATTTTTATTGACACAGTAAAAAAAAGGGGGGGGGGGTAGGGCGTGCAGCGCAACATGCGTGTAAATTATGTAATATTTTAGGATAAATTATATAGTTACAAAAATATAGTAATAAGTGTTATGTAAAAAATAAAATATAAATTCAAGTAAACTTCAGATAGCATATACTCGTAGTTCAACGTATAAGCAAGTAATGCTTGCTACCTAATGCCATATTGGACATTTAAAATGTCTCTTGTTCTTGATTCGTCTATTGTTCATTTTAGGCTAATTTTTAACAATTTATTTTTTTTAATATTCACACCGAGGTCGGCAATTAATGATAAGGTAATACACAATAATTATATTTATATTGAAAAGATACATCCTGTCCGCTAACAAAGGATCGAGACATAAATTATGTAGAAAACCAGGATATTTTCAGTCTAATGAAATCATGGAATGGTTAAAGGTCCAATTCATATGTTGGTTATTATTTTTTGATTATGTTAATACAAAGGAATGGGTAAAAGTTTAAAGGAGTTTCTAATAATTAATTAGTTTTATTAAATTATTTTCAGGTATATGAATTACCTGTAATGTCTATAAAACGAGTTGATTTACAATATATAAACCATAGCTATGGAGATGTAAATATTACGGTTTCTAAAATTTCTCGGAAAGATTTTGGCGTTACGGTATACGTCAATTTGTTTCAGAATATAACATCAGACATATTTGTATTTTTTTTATATAAACTAAATAATTTTAAATAATATATGTGATACACTTTTAGATAGATTTGGAAGTTTACGCATTATATAGTAACACTTTTAGAAGAATACCACTTGCAATAAAGCATGAAAGTGGATGTAATTTAATGAAAAGTCAATTTGCGAAATATTTCGAAACAGCTGAAACGATCCAGAAATATGGGAATATTCCTACATCGTGTCCTATTTTAGCTGTAAGTAAAGTAATATCAATAAGACAAATTAGAAATATTTATCGTTCATTTATATGTATATACAACATGTCTCACGACAAACTTACAGTACCTAAACTAGTATAAAATGTCACATAAGTTTTCAAAAAACGGGGTCAACTCATCTGGTGGCACTGAAATATGCAATATGTTTGCTATTTTCAGACTGCTTTATAAATGCTTCAAAGACGCAGTATACGAATGATTATTGTACTACCACTCGTAATTTACATAATATTTCAATTTCGGAGAGGGAGGTTTATGATATTTTAGCATCTCTTGATATTACTAAAGGTGCTGGTCATGATGATGGTATCCCTAGCCTATTTGTAAAACATTGTGCTGTCTCTTTCTCTGCCTTTAAAGATAATCAATGAGAAATCATTTACTGAAGATTACTGTCTAAATTCCTGAAAAAAAGCTTTAGCTGTTCCTATTTATAAAGGCGGCAATAGAAACTTTCTTCAGAATTATCGCCCAATATCGATAATATGTGTCTTCGAAAAAGTTTCTGAAATAATATTTACAAACTATCTATTTGCTTTAGTGAAAAATATTAATTTTGATCAATATAGTTTCTAATCCGAAAGTTCAATTGAAACATACTTAATTGCATTCGCAGAATACATTCTTTCATCCATGGACGACATGGTACACGTTCGTGCGGTCTATACGGATTTCAGTAAGGCTTTCGGTAGGATTAATCACTCGATTTTATCAAAGTTAGAGAGACTCGGTGTACATGGTAATTTGAACTTTTGGTTCAGATCTTACCTTAGTAATAATGTGATACATTAAATGTATGTCAATCTGACTATTTCCGTCACTTCTGGTGTAGCGCAGGTATTCCATCTTGTACCCCTCTTATTTATTATTTTTATAAATGATATTAATTTTTTTTTAAATGCTTACTTTTACAAGTACGCCGAAAATTTAAAGGTGTATATGCGTATTAGTTCGTTATATGACTGCTTGTTTTTTCAAGAGGACCTTAACAGAAATACTTACTTGGATATAGGGTTGTTTTTGGCTGGAAATGGTGATGTAAAGAAAAGAATTTTCTGGATTTCAGCTACTATTAGAGTCTCGACAGTTTCGACCCCAAATGGGTCTTCTTCAGGAGATGAACGTTGCAAAAGTGTGCATATATACCCAAGGAACACAAATTAGTTTGTTATTAGTGCTATTAACTTTAAAAAAAACTTTTCTTAAAACTTTTTAACTTGTATTATACCTTTTATGCAACGATAATTTACTGATTCTAACGTTTATACGACGTTAATGTCAGGCAGGTGGGGAATCTATTCAACTAATTTACAACGTTTTTTTAACTACTATATAACTTTCTATTATCACTTAAGTAACACTTACATTGAATAGTTGCATATGTATTTTGCATGGACTATAATATGTTGGTTTCATTAAAGCTAATTGATAACAGATATATTCACTAATAAAACTATAATATGGGTTACTATTCAAACTTCAATACATATTTCTCAGCAAACTATTTTCTACCGTAAATTCATATTTTATCATATTACGAGTCGTATAAGTAGTCTAAGCATGACTATGTTGTATAATTATATGTACCAAGACTTGTAATGTCTTCTGCTACTCTTTAAATCTAAGATCATCTTTATAAATATAATATTTTTTACATATCTGTTGAACTCATTTTATAAACAAATTTATTTTTACTGTGAAATATTATATTATACTTGGAAAAAAATCAAGGGACATTATAATATCCTAAAATAAATAAAAGAAAATTTATGAAATTTTTATGAAAAATTGATTTTTGTATTTTTTTTAAATCATTCGATATTATAATGAATAAAGTATATTATAATAAACCATATAGGAGAATAATTACTTGCAGAATATTAAATTAAAAACACAATAAAATTAATTTATACTAAATTTTACAAAATGGCTTCTAAACCAGTTTCTGTTTAAATGCATAAATATGGCCATACATATTATAATTCGATATTTCAGTTTTAATAACTTCCTAAGAACTACTTTACATCAGTTTTTTAGTTGATGCATTAAGTTACTTAGAAACCATACTCCCACTTTCTTCTGTTTAAAATAAAACTGTTATTTTTGCAGTTATTTAAAAGTTTTAAATAAATTTATAAAACTTTTACAAAACGGTAAAATAACTAATATATGTAATATATGTAAACTTTAATGCATCTATACTAAACAATTATTTTTAAACTTTATTATAAAACTTTAAAATATCTGTTTATAAATAACTGTCAATTACGTTTCTAACACTTCCTTTAATTTAGTGCGAAAGACGTTAATAAAATTAAAACAATCGACGCCAATGAAACTTAAATATAAAACGTTTTAATAACTATTATGTGACCAAATAATAAGTACCACATATCATAACTTTGTATTGTAGTTTAGCAGACTAGAAAAAAGTTGTACAAGGCAAAATAACTTAAAAGTGTTATAATTCCGTTAAATGTAAGTTGCAGTAACAACATTTTTAGTTATAATGTCTTAATAAAAACTCTGTGTTCCTTGGGTATATATATATATATATATATATATATATATATATATATATATATATATATATATATATAGGGTGTGCAACGAATCGCGGAACATAGGAGTTTAACATAGAATTTTAAAAATGTGCGGAGATTGGCTCTCCTGTACATTTTAGAGCAAAAGTACAAGAATAAAAAGTTATTTAGAATTAATTTTTACTTTTAAAAAGTCTTCATGTAATGCAATAGAATATCTCTAGCACTTGATATTTAGCAAAAAAAAAATATAACATTTTCACCAAAAAACAGATAGCTATGGGTATAAACAAATAAAATAAAAAATCAATTAAGATCATAATACTGAAATATTTAATGCTGAATTATAACAATGTAAACACAGTGATTACAACAATAAGATTAATAATACTGAGTTGAACTAACATATCAGTTTATATTACAAATGATAAATTATCCTAAAATGTATGTCAGATACTTAATAGTAAAATAAATCACATATTCTTCTGTACTGAACAAATTCATTTTTTAATGCATAACAATGTAGACAGAATGATTACAACAATTAACCTCAGTATCACTAAACTGAACTGTCAGAATGAGATTTTGTTCTATTTGTTTTATTTCCATGGCTATCTGATTTTTGACGAAAATGCCATATTTTATTTTCTAAATATCTAGTGCTACAGATATTCTATTGCATTAAATAAAAACTTTGTAAAAGTAAAAATTAATTCTAAACATCTTTTCATTCTTGTACTTTTGCTCTAAAATGTACAGGATTTGTTGCACACCCTGTATATATATATATATATATATATATATATGTGGAGTGTAATCGTCACTGTTTCGATTAGTTAAGGAGGAAAATATCGTGGGTGTGTCAGTGGATTGTGGGCTTTAATTAAAGTTGATTTCTTTTAAAATCTGTCAAGCTTTCGTGTATTTAGTTTTTTACACATCATCAGGACAGTTTTGGTGAAGTTGTTTATAAGTCATTGATTTTATAAAACAGAAGAATTTTGACATTATTTTAGTTAAAATTTACAAAAATAAACCTTATAATAATTTTGACTAAATCACATGTTTAAGTACGTTGTAGTTGCGCAACAAGTTATATTTTGTCGACAAAATATAACTTGTTGCGCAACTACAACGTACTTAAACATGTGATTTAGTCAAAATTATTATAAGGTTTATTTTTGTAAATTTTAACTAAAATAATGTCAAAATTCTTCTGTTTTATAAAATCAATGACTTATAAACAACTTCACCAAAACTGTCCTGATGATGTGTAAAAAACTAAATACACGAAAGCTTGACAGATTTTAAAAGAAATCAACTTTAATTAAAGCCCACAATCCACTGACACACCCACGATATTTTCCTCCTTAATATATATATATATATATATATATATATATATATATATAAATTATATACCCAATCGACTTATCAGAGTGTGAGACAATGTTATACTTCTAAGAATAACCCTTATCGCTTAACTGTTGAAACCAAATAGTATATAAGCATAGACTTAAAAGATAATTCGGCATGATTCTTTGTTAAGACTGGCATGCTGCTTGTCGAATCTCTGTAAACAAGTTATAAATTGTTTTTTAAAAAGTATTATTTATACCAAATAATATAATTGGCGCAGTCGGTAGGATGCCAAAAGGTCTCTAACGTGAAAACTAAAAAAAATTTCATACGTTTTAGTCAAGAGAATTTTATTTTTCGTAAAAAGGCATCCAAACAACTTACGGCTTCAACATTAGCCCATCAGAGGTCTATTAATACGACCCAACTCTAACGGACTACGATTCGCAAATATACAAGTCCACACCAGGGCGAACGAAGAGAAGTCTTGCTGTTCAAATCCATGATCACGACTCTCATCACCTGGAGAAGTAATACATCGCTGACAGCAGGAAAACTGTACCAGGAAACCCTACTTCAAGAGAACGACAACCCAGAGAAACAAGAAGACTCCGTGGCTATGAACGTCATCTTAGCATTACTATTGTTGTAAGTACTTTTAAGCCTAACAATAGATTAAAAATATAGAGATCGAGTTCACTGATTCAAAACTAACGACTATACATAAAATTATTGTCCAGTCAAATCGGGACTATACGATAAGATAAAATACTGTATGTGCTCTACAGAACAATCTGACGAAAAATACACAATTATCGAAAGTGATAATATATTAATAGAACAAATAAATAATTCACTAGAAAACTTATCACTAAATACAAATACAAACATGACTACTATCACACTAAATGATATTAAAACATTTTGTGATCCCATTCCCACATACAATGGGGATGTAAAAACTTTACACGCTTACATCAAAGAATGTGAAGACGTGAAAACGATATTAGAAACAACATACGCGTTAAATAATATACAAAAAAACTTTTTAAAAGCAAAAATCCAAGGAAACGCACAATCAATAATTTCAGAAAATAATTTTGAAAATTGGGATGAATTAAAAACATTTCTCACGAGCAACTTTGAAGATAGACTTAAACCAGAAACATTATTTTACAAAATTATCACTCTTAAAGCACAGAATAATATTTACAAATTTTTAAAAGAGATACAGCAATTATTCCACACCTACAAAGGAAAAATTTAAACTCAAGAAACTAATAAAGAAAAAACCAAATTCCTAATAAAACATAATCAAAAAATTATTATACATCATTTTATTGATTTTTTACCTTACCACAATAAAGGATCATTTATAAACGCGAACCCTGAAACTTTAGATGATTGTGAATCACTTATAAATAATGAATTTAATTTTTTATTACATCAATCACCCATGAAACAATTTGTAAATTCAAAACCAAATTTCAAATTTGAACTCCCACCTAAGAAATTTCCAGGCCAACAATTTCCTAGCAAACCTATAAATATAAAACCCCATAATCCTCAACAACCACAACAACCTTACAATGCTGGTTGAAATATGATAGCCAGACAAAACTTACAAAACTTTCAAAATACAAATAGGACATTTAAACCTACACCTATGTCTACACAAACTAGACAAACCCTCACACAACCAATGTCAATACAGACTAGACAAAATTATAACAACGAAATAGAAGAGGAAAATTATTCCGAAACAGAATCAATCACATATGAAGAAAATAACGAAGAAAATGAAAATTTTCTAGAACTACACGACGTAGATTCAAACACGTAATGACGTCAGACACAGGAAACATCCCCACTATCACACATAAGTCATTTGACATCTTAATAGACACAGGTTCAGATATAAATTTTATTAATAATAAATTAGCCAAAGAACTAAAAACTAAAATTACTCATAAACCCGTAACTTTTAAAACAGCAAAAGGGAAAGTTACAATAAATAATGCAACAAAATTGAATCTAGGAGAACACACATTTGAATTTTTTGTTCATGACTTTCACAGGACATGTAACGTACTCTTTGGTATTAATATATTAAAAATACTAGACGTAAAAATAGATTTCAAAAACGAAATTCTACGCATGCAAAATATGTTACAAATCAGAGATGACCATATGGAATACAGTGTTAAGAATAAATTAAAAATTCTTTTAAACCAAAATTTAGATCTTTTTCCAAAAGAAGGCGAAAAACTCTCACATACAAACATACTGAAACACAATATTGAATTGACTGATAATATACCAATACACACAAAAAATTACAAATTACCTCAAATCTATGAAACCGACATTGAAGAACACATAAGTAAAATGTTACAAGAAAATGTAATTCAAAAATAATTTTCCCTTTATAACTCTCCTATATGGATAGTTCCCAAGAAAATGGACGCTTCAGGAAAACGAAAGACTAGACTAGTTATAGATTTTAGAAAACAACTCAAAAACGAAAGAAGACAAATTTCCTATACCCAATATAGACACGTTACTCGACAAAATTGGTAAACCCAAATACTTCACTACTTTAGATTTACACAGTGGATTTCATCAAATCCAAATGGAGGAAAAAGATATAGAAAAAACGGCTTTCTCAACAGCCTCCGGACATTACGAATATGTAAGAATGCCTTTCGGACTAGTGAATGCACCTGCTACATTTCAGAGAATGATAAACACGGCATTAGGCGAATTAGTAAATGAAATTTGTCTAGTTTACTTAGACGATATAATCATTTTTGGCAATACCGTAGAAGAACACATAAAAAACATAACACGAGTTTTTCAAAAACTTAGAGAAGCAAATTTAAAAATTCAAATAGATAAGAGCGAATTCTTTAAAGAAGAAGTAGAATATTTAGGTTTCATAATTTCGAATGAAGGTTTAAAACCAAACCTTAAAAAGATAGATGCCATATAGTCAATAACTATTCCAAAAACTTCAAATAAATAAAATCATTTTTAGGAAAATTGAGTTGGTACAGAAGATTCATTCCGAACTTCTCAAAATTAACAAAACCATTTACTAAAGGTTTACAAAAAGGTAACATAATTGACATTACGAACAAAGAATATCAAGACACTTTTACAAAGGCAAAAGAACTAATGACAACCCCCCCCCCCCATCCTTGCATTCCCGGATTTTAATTAAACATTTATACTAACTACCGATGCCTCGGATTACGCAATGGGCTCTGTGTTATCTCAAAAACAAAACGGAGAAGAAAAACCCCTTTGCTATGCAAGCAAAACTTTTAATTCTGCGGAAATAAATTATAGCACGGTTGAGAAAGAATTAAAAGCAATAGTTTGGGCGATCTCAAACTTCCATAATTATCTATTCGGAAGAAAATTTATCATACGCACCGATCATAGACCACTCGTTTGGCTTTTTAACATGAAAAACACTAATCAAAAATTAATGCGGTGGAAGATAGAACTTGGAGAATATAACTTCAAGATTGAATATATACAAGGCAAAACAAACAAAATAGCTGATTACTTATCACGGATACGAGAACCTCACAGAATAACGTATCATAAAGGAGACGTAACCGAAACAAATATATTTGCACATTGTATCAGTAAAGATTTGAAATTCGGAAAAGGTGTAGCAAAACAAATAGACAATAAATTTCAAAGTAAACAATATTGTGAAGAACACACTAATGATAAAATTATAATACAAAAACCCAACAATAATACAACTATTATTCATTTATTTTCAAGAAAACAATACTTAGAAGAATGCAATAAAAAACTATTCCAAAAATCATTAAAAGAATTAAGAGATTATTTGATCATGAACGATATATATGAAATTAACATACACTTACTGTCATGCGGATTAAATAAATTAAAAAAAGAAGAATTACTAAATTATTTAAACAAAACCTTTGAAAACTCCAATATACATATCAAAATATATGAATTGGAAACCATATTACTAAACACCAATAATGACCTAGACATTTTATCAAATGAAAACAGTAGCACAAACGGAACTCGACATTCAGATAATGAAAATCCTATCGGAGGAATCAAAATTTTAGAAAACAGATTAAATAACGCAAATAACCAAATTAAATTCGAAGTACATAACATAAATAAAATCAAAATAAAGAAACTATTCAATAACACAAAACAAAGATTAGAGGTAACTTTTAATAAAGAGAATTTGCAACAAGAATTTCTAGAATTCCTTACAAATTATATAGTGCCAAAAATTAGATATTTCTGCATCTTTAAAAATGAAACACTAGAAAAAGAAATTAATAAAATTATACAACAAAATTTTGAACATAACTCTATGAATATAAAGGTGAATCAATTAGTCCAAGACATAGAAAGTAAAGAAGAACAAGACGAATTCGTATTCCTCTATCATTTCGGAAAAATGAACCACCGAGGTATTAATGAAACATATCAAAAATTAAAAGTAAAATATTACTGGCCTAAAATGATAGATACTATAGTAAATTTTATCAATAATTTCGAAATATGCAAAACTTGTAAATACGATAGGAAACCGATAAAACTAAACGACATATTTACAGAAACACTTAACAGACCTTTCGAAATAATAAACGCCGATTTACTTACCTTAGACAAAAATTCTTACTTAACAATCCTAGATCAATTCTCAAAATTTGCACAAATATATCCGTTACAAACAAACACAGGACAAGAAATCACTAAAAAACTAAATCTCTTCTTCAAATCATATAAAATCCCTTCAAAATTAATATGTGACGCAGGAAAAGAATTTGATAATATAACACTAAAAACATATTGTCACAATAACGAAATAAGACTACATCTTACCTGTGTAAACAATCCAAAATCAAATTTAATAGAAAGATTTCATTCCACTTTGATTGAACACTTAAGAATATTATTCAAAACAAATTCAAAATTAAAAATACAAGAAATACTGGATAAAGCAATTTATGCGTATAACAATAGTTCAAATACCTTAAAAATTACCCCAATGAAGTACTCTTCGGAAAAGATTACACAAACATATATCCTTAAAAACTAGAAAACGAAGAGAATCGCATCCAAACATTCGTCGAAAAACGTGAATTGGAAATTAACAAAATAAAAGATAAAATCAACCAAGAAAAAGAAAAAAGATTCAAACCTAATCCACCCATAAATAGATTAAAGAAAGTTGCATATCTGAAACAAAATAAGAGATTAATACAAAAGTATAAAAAACCCTTGTATAAAAGAAAGACCGCGAAAGTTATTGGTAAACAAAGTCAGAAAGATAAAAATCGATAAACTAAAAATGTAACATTGTTACAGATACGCCACCCACACTACACCATTGGAAATAGACAACAATGGCGTGAATATAATCGAACTAGCCGAAACAAAGATCTTCGAAAATGAAATTTACGTGCACTACACCTACAAAATAAACAAAATCACAGACGCATACAAGATAATAGAAAATCAAATAAAACAGGTAACCCTTTCCACTACGGATATCAATCAAAGATACCAAAACGAACTAAACGTTAAAATACAACATACCCAAAATCACTTTTCAAAAATGCAAACTTAAATCAATACACTATTCCCCACACGTCAAAAACGAGGGATATTAAACGGCCTAGGATCGATAACAAAACAAATCACCCGTAATCTAGATGACAATGATCGAGAAAGATACGAGAAAATCTTTGACGAATTAGAAACAAATACTAAAATGAATAACGAAAATACGAAAGCTATAACGTATTATCTAAACAATGCTACAAAATATTACGAAGAACAATTCAAAATAATAAATGAAAATCAAATCATTATACAATCTAAATTGAAAAACGTTCAATCTCTATTGAAAGAACAAATCAGTTGGGAAAATCTATTCATATTAACCAACACTATAGATTTAGTTAATAATAATATAATGGAACTACAAGAAATAATTAGTAATATAGAAATAACCTTATCATACTGTAGTACAAACACCTTTCATATTTCACTAATTGAAAATGAAAATATAAAAGGACTAAAAACAATCATCACACAAAACACAGAAATAATAGAAGAAAATTATGTCAGTTACCTAAATTTAATACATAGTTATTGCAAAATAACAGACGACGAATTAAAATATTTAATTATTATACCCAAATATTCCAGAACAAAATACCCTCTGAAACAAATTACTCCTATTCCCTTCCTGGAAAATGACCATCTGTTAGAGTTAAACTTTGAGAAACAAACAATAATCAAAATAAATTTTGAAAATTATATTTGCAATAAAATTATAAATATTAATACGGAAAATTATTGCGAAACACAATTTGATGTAATAGATAATTGTTCAAAAACACTTCTCGAAAATCATAGTAATAAAAATTGTAATAATAGGGAAATCGATAAAGAAAATAAAATTATCCCAATTGAAAACTCAAATCTGTTATATATTGTCCAAATGGATAAACCACAAGAAATAAAATGCTCCACTCAGAACATAATACTAAAAAGTCAAGGAATATTCAAATTAAACAACAATAACTGTCAAATTAATAAAAAGAAATTTTCTAACCAATTAATAGGGAAACAAATCATTCTAGACATAATGAAAACCAATAAACCTCAAAGACAAATAAACGAAATAGGTAATGAAGAGCTGCGAACTATAAAACTCAAACATTTAAACATATTAGAATTAAAGAAATTAACAGAATACACTAAGGATACACCTCACCATACACATCAATATATTATGATATTTATAATCATTCTATGTATAATTATATATTTTATTGTAAAAAATAGAAATATGTTGAAGAATAAGCTAATTAAAAAGCAGAATAAATCAGAACCAGAAAAAATAGAGCTAACTTCAATATAAGACTATTTATGTGACACCCTGATAACCTCGAACTTCAATGGGAGGAATTATATACCCAATCGACTTATCAGAGTGTGAGACAATGTTATACTTCTAATAATAACCCTTATCGCTTAACTGTTGAAACCAAATAGTATATAAGCATAGACTTAAGATAATTCGGCATGATTCTTTGTTAAGACTGGGATGCTGCTTGTCGAATCTCTGTAAACAAGTTCTCTACGAATAAAAGTTATAAATTGTTTTTTAAAAAGTATTATTTATACCAAATAATATAATTTATATATATATATATATATATATATATATATATATATATATATATATATGTGTGTAAAGTAAATAATAAATTAACATAGAAAAGTGAATAGATAAAAATTTAAATGTTAAACATGATATTTAACTCAGTCGTAAAAGACGTAGAAATATAAAATATAAAAAGTATAAATTATGAAATAGATGTGCCATACCCTAGTGGACAACTTGTCTATCATCTGTAACATTTACATTTTTCTGAAATCCAAAAATTCTTTTCTTTTGCAGAAATACTTAACATTTATATTTACTGTTTTGACGGAAACAATGTCAACCGAGTAAATCATGTAAAAGATTTGCGGAGTTATCTTAGATAGCAAATTAATCTTTGATTTACACATTGATCATATTGTCAAAAAGCCATATAAAATGCTAGGATTTATTTTAAGAATTGGGGATAAATTCAAAAGTCTTAGTTCTTTCATGTCTACACTTTTGTTCGTTCACATCTTGAATTTGCCGCTATTTGTTGCTCATCTTTTTATCAAATATAAATAAATATAATAGAAGGCACTTAGAGAATTTTTTTGGACATTTTAATTAAAAAATTCTAAACAGCATGTTTCATTAACAACTCTACAAAGCCGTCGAACAATGATGGATCTTACTTTTTCATATAAGCTAAACAATATAATTGACAGTCCAGTATTACTTATTAAAATATAATTCAGAATAACTTCATATTCTAATAGTTTGTGCAATATATTTACTCTTTGAAGCTGTAGAATTAACTTAGCCGTCTATGCCTAATTCTTTGAATGATATAATATACATTTAACAACGTGTCAGTAATATCCAATTTTCCAGATATTTAACTGTAAGAGTATCTTAAAAATATTTAAGTCTTCTGTTTTTAAGTACTGTATTTAAATCGTTTTCATTAAATTTAAAACTTTTTACTGCTACTATTTTTCATTCATTTAATTTATTATTTAATTTAATTTAATTTAATTTTGTATATATGCAAATATTTTATGTGTATTTGTTTTGACAATGATGTAATTATTTTGTAATTACCGGTGGTCAGTTATTTGGACTTGTCCTGCTGTGTGGCTTTCTTCTTATAAATAAATAAAAATAAATAAATAGTGATTTAAGGGAAGTAGATATATTGCACCATGTTATTATTACCATAGTTTAAGATTTAACTCTCATAGTTAATATAGAGCTTTTAGTTCTGACTCGCCTATACATCTTTGGCGGGTATCCAAGTTTACTACGTGTAATTATGGAAAAATATTTCACATTAATTGATCTTAATTTTCGGAGTTTGGTAACATTACGTACAAGTGAAATAATTGTATTAAAAAAGTGCTCAAGAAAAAGTCGAAAATCGAGGTAAAACACCTAAAAAAATTGGAGGAGACTTCAATGCTAGAGTAGGCCTCCTAAATCAAGCTGATAATCTACTGCTTTTACATACCAATCTTACAGCCAATAGAACAACTTTCGATACTCTAGTAAATAAAAACGGTAAAGCTCTAGTAGAGGTAATGGAAGGAGAAAATCTTCTCTTGGTTAATGGACGATCATATAAAGATAGTCCAGCCAACTATACTTTCATTAGCAAGAACGGTAAAAGTACTATTGACCACATTTGGATAGATTTAAATGCTCTGAAACTAATACTTGATTTCTCCGTCATAAAAGAAAATAGGTCTCTCCGAAGAAAAACTAAAATTCTACTGGAACCCCTACAAAATAATGCAGTATACTGCTGAAATGGAAAATTATTTCTTGAATACTGACAACACAAACGATGGTACAGAAAATATGTACAACGTATTAAGAACCGCAATGAATGACATAACTATAAAAAAAAAAACGCTGCTAAAAAAGTCGGAACTAACTCTACGAATGCACGAAACCATAACAAACTTTAGTATAATAAAACATTAGCAGAACTCAAAAAAGGAACAAGAAAATGTCTTCGTGTCTGCAAAGCTAATAAGTTTAATACTGAGAGCGTTCTTCAATACACAGAGATGAAAAAATATATAAAGCACAAATACGTGAAGAAAAGAAAAAAACAGAAGGCAATTTTAGTAAATAAACTCGAAAATACAAAAGATCAAAATCAATTTTGTAAGACTGTAAAATCTTTACACAAAACTTATTACAAAGAAAACCCAATTGGAATAGAGGACTGGACGAATTTCTACAAATAATGTATTTAAATATACCGGAAGTTTATTTTATCCGTAAACATAGGGTATATCATTGCCATAGTTACGATATGAATGTTTGACAGCAATGTATTGAAGCGTTTATTTTATGAGTAAACATAGGCGTTTAACATGGGAAGCAGTTTTTGATAAATAAAAAGGTCTGGCAATAAATCAAGCCATGCTATTGAACATGATAGTAGTACATTACATCTTGTACATTATTTAATATTAATTAATTTAATAGTATTGCAAAAATTGCAATAAATTACAGATATTGTCAAATAAAAAATTGTTTCACTTTTTTATAATGCAATATGAAAAGGCTTACAAACGTCTCCGGTGGCGCAGTGGTTATAACAGTGGCGTCTGAAATTTTTGGTTGGGGTTCGATTCCCCGTTGGGGTAATTATTTTAGTTTTTTTTTTTCGTAAAAATTGTTGAACTTTTAAAAATCAATTTCTATATTACAATCACTTAAAAATAATAATAACATTGTAATAAATAAAGAGAAAATAATTGAGAATAATTGATTACAATAATCAAAATATTGAGAATAATAATGCATTGTATTTCTTTTGATATTAATAAAAATAACTGAATTATAATAAATTTTTGTAGATATTATGTCTATACTGTATTTATCAAATAAAATACAATGCATTATTATTGTATCAATATTTTGATTATTGTAATCAATAAATTATTCTCAATTATTTTCTCTTTATTTATTACAATGTAATTATTATTTTTAAGTGATTGTAATATAGAAATTAATTTTTAAAAGTTCAACAATTTTTACGTGAAAAAAATAAAATAATTACCCTAACGGGGAATCGAACCCCAACCAAAAATTTCAGACGCCACTGTTATAACCACTATGCCATCGGAGACATTTGTAAACCTTTTCATATTACATAATAAAAAAGTGAAACAATTTTTTATTTAACAATTTCTGTAATTTATTGCAATATTATTAAATTAATTGATATTAAATAATGTACAAGATGTAATGTACTATTATCATGTTCAATAGCATGGCTTGAATTTTTGCCGAACACTTTGTATTTACAAAATACAGCTTCCCATGTTAAACGCCTATGTTTACTCATAAAATAAACGCTTCAATACATTGCTGTCAAACATTTATATCATTGCCATAGTTGCGGTATGAATGTTTGACAGCAATGTATTGAAGCGTTTATTTTATGAGTAAACATAGGCGTTAAACATGGGAACCAGTTTTTGGTAAATACAAAGGTCTGGCAATAAATCAAGCCATGCTATTGAACATGATAATAGTACATTACATCTTGTACATTATTTAATATTAATTACTTTAATAATATTGCAAAAATTGCAATAAATTAAAAAAAATATCAAATAAATAATTGTTTCAGTTTTTTATTATGCAATAAGAAATGATTTCCAAATGTCTCCGTGGCGCAGTGGTCATAGCACTAGCGTCTTAGAGCAGGTTTTTCATCAGCTTTTCCTGCAAGCACATTCATAGCTTCACGCATTATCCATAACTATTACTGTACTACTTATGTAAATATCTAAAGGGATTTTCTTCAAATAATATAATATAATTGGTTGTAAAGTATAATGTACTAGGAAAACCATTAAAAAATGAAACATGAAACAAATGTAAACACAAATATTTGTGATGCCATATGCGACACTCACACCGGCAAGCCGCGCCCACAACCAATGGAATCCAGCATATCTTGTGATACGAGATTGCCATTGGTTGATGGACTGTAACGTCTGCTGGTGGGGCACAGCGCACATGTGCACAGCAAAATGTGCAATGTACAAAAACCATTCAACTTTCAATAAACTTCTCTCTCTCTAGCGTCTGAAATTTTTGGTTGGGGTTCGATTCCCCATTGGGATAATTATTTTTTTTTTTTCATAAAAACTGTTGAACATTTAAAAATCAGTTTATATTTCCATATTACAATAATTTGAAAATAATAATAATATTGTAATAAATAAAGAGAAAATAATTGAGAATAATTGATTACAATAATCAAAATATGGATGCAATAACAATGCATTGTATTTCCTTTGATATTAATAAAAATAACTGAAATATAATAAATTTGTGCAAATATTAAGTCTTTACTGTATTTATCAAATAATAATAATAATAATAATAGTAATAATAATAATAATAACAATAATAATAATAATAATAATAATAATAATAATAAATAATAATAATAATAATAAATAATAATAATAATAATAATAAATAATAATAATAATAAATAATAATAATAATAATAATAATAAATAATAATAATAATAATAAATAATAATAAATAATAATAATAATAATAAATAATAATAATAAATAATAATAATAATAATAATAATAAATAATAATAATAATAATAATAATAGTAATAATAATAATAATAATAATAATAATAATAATAGTAATAATAATAATAATAGTAATAGTATTAATAATAATAATAATAATAATAATAATAATAGTAATAATAATAATAATAATAATAATAATAATAATAGTAATAATAATAATAATAATAATAATAATAATAGTAATAATAATAATAATAATAATAATTTTTTTTTTCTTTCCGGTTGAGGCATCGACTGCTAAGGTCATTAGCCTGTACTTCAAATATTATTAACTTATTATTGGACACTTTAAAACTTTGTGATAGTATACATACACAAACACTTTAAAATATATCACAGACGATATCACAATACGTTTAATGCCCGTCGGCAATGTCATGTATTAAAAGGTATTTGCACATAGACAGAACATTATTAAAGGAAAATAAATAAATAAATAAATAAATTAACACATACTAACGGACACAGTTAAAAGAATAAATAACTCAATAAGGAACGTCTCAAAGTCCTTGCTCATATCTTACAGTACAGATCGCAGGCTTTAAGGAAGTTAATTACTTCCTTAATCTTCCCATAATCTGTCAACATATCTTCGATATTGTCACCCAAGTGGAAGAACTCTCTCACCGGTATTAAGGAGGGGCACGTAACAAGAACATGCGGTACAGTCACAGGGACATGACAATCTTCACAGGAAGGCTGAGCTTCACGAGTGAGTCTGTACCGATGTGTAAGGCCAGTGTGGCCTAGTCGCAACCGGTGGACTTTCACCTGGTCTTGTCTGGACAGATCAAGGGGTAGCAGAGTATGTCCTACCAAAGGTTTGACTCGGCGTAGGTGATTATCCACCCTATCCCAGTCTTGTTGCCATAAAACGTACAACTTTTTGTACGCTGCATTTCTAGCATCGGTGTACTTAATGGCCTGTACATCTACTGTGTCTCCTTCGGCGGCACTACGAGCCGCTTCATCCGCTAGGTCATTCCCTCTTATTCCAACGTGACTTGGAATCCACAGAAATCTGACATGTTTTCCTGTGTCAGACAGATGTTTTATCTGTGATAAGATCATCTGAATGACAGGATCCGTTGTGGAATGGTCGGTAATGGCGCTCAACACACTGAGGGAATCACTAGCGATTAGAAACTGTAGCCTATCGCGTTCAAGATCACAGTAGAGTAACGCTTGCCACAACGCGTAAGCCTCGGTAGTGTATACCGATGCATCACAATGCAGCGACCAGGAGTGCGCAATATTGTTAATAACAACTGCCGAGCCAGTGCCTTGGTTAGTTTTGGACCCATCTGTAAAGATTATCTTCGCTTCCGAGTAAACATTAACGATTTCGAGAAATTTCTGAGTGATGAACACGGGTGGTAGAGACTGTTTGTCATACTGGAGAAGATCCAATATGACTTCAGCTGGGGGGATAAGCCATGGAGGGTATTCAATAAACCCGATTGGCATTACCTGCGGCAGAGAGTACTCTATTTCACTCAGAAGTTCTCTTGATCGGACACACAATGGCTTCGATAAAGCCTGCGATCTGAACTCTTCGTTAAAAAGGATCTTATAGTTTCTATGGTTGTACTGCGCCCACATTTTACATATATATGCAGGTATGAGCTTTTTTCGTCTAATTCCTAGAGGTGCTAGTCCGGATTCACAACAGAGACTTCCTGTTGGCGTGGAAGGGAAGGCACCGATGCAGTATCGGATGCCGGCATGGTGGATGGGATCTAGCAACCTCAAGGTAGATCTAGCAGCAGATGCATAAACAATGCAACCATAGTCGATCTTGGAGAGTATTAAGGCCTGGTACACTCTAAGCAGTGTCTGAGGCTCTGCGCCCCACTTAGTACCGGCAAGGACTTTGAGACAGTTCAAGGATTGCGAGCATTTGATTTTCAGTTCTGTCAGGTAAGGTTTCCAGGTTAGCCTCGGGTCAAAAATGAGCCCAAGGAATCTATCCCTGTCCCTACACCTAATAGTTTCGTTTCTCAAATACAACATGGGCCCATAATGTGGACGATTAAGCCTGCAAAAGTGCATGCATTGTGTCTTCGAAGCGGAAAACTTAAATCCGGTACCAGTAGCATTTTGGTCAATCTGATTGATTGCTTCCTGCAATGTATGGTTGATGTCTCCCATTTTCTTTGCACGGCAGAAAACGGTAAGATCATCAACGTACATGCAAATACCTACAGCGTTGCTGAGACCGGATGTAAGATCGTTGACCGCAATAATGAAGAGAGTGACGCTCAGGGTAGAGCCCTGTGGTACCCCGTTCTCCAGTATCCTACTGGAGGATAGAACGGTACCAATTCTAACCCTGAATGTTCGATCCCGAAGGAACGCACTTATAAATTGGGGTAGATTACCCGTAAATCCCCATGCATGCAACTTTTGTAGGATTTGATATCGCCACGTCATGTCGTATGCTTTTTCGAGATCGAAAAAGACTGCAACCAAATGCTCGCGGTTCTTAAAAGCCCTGTGTATTTTGTGCTCTAGGTACACTAGTTGGTCGATTGTGGACCGGTATTTCCGGAAACCGGCTTGGTGCTCATTTAGTAGACCGCGGGTTTCGAGACACCAAACCAACCGGTTATTAACTATCCGTTCCAAAAGTTTCCCTAGACACGATGTAAGGCTGATAGGCCTATAACTTGAAGCCAGAAGCGGGTCTTTCCCTATCTTTGGAATCGGCACAATAAGTGCTTCCTTCCAAACGGTAGGGTAGTTTCCCTCGAGCCATAACTTATTAAATACCGAAAGCAAGGAGGTTCTAAACGAAGGAGTCAGGTGTTTCAGCATCTCGTTGGAAATGTTATCGTGCCCTGGGGATGAAGAGGTCGCATTAGCAATTGCAGAGGTTAGTTCTGCCGGCGTAAAAGGGTCATTATAGGCTTCGGGAAAATGTTTCTCGAAGTCTAAAGGTAATTCCCTTTCGGCCTTTGTCGACAGAAAGCCTTGTTCATAATTTTGCGAATTGCTAGTTGTCTCAAACTGATCTGCAACCAGCTCTGCAATAATATTCGCGTCAGTAGTAATACTCTCTTCATCCACTTTCAGATAAGATAACGGTAGTGAATAACCTCTACCCGAGATGCGTCTCACTCGTGTCCAACACTCTTGGGCAGTTGTCTTTAACGAAATGCCAGAGACATATGCGTTCCATGAATCTCGCTTGCTTTCTAGTATCTTTTTACGAGCTGCCGCTCTGGCTCTTTTAAAGGCTATTAAGTTAGCCTCTGTTGGATGCCTTTTAAACTTATTAAAAGCAGCTTTTTTTATTCGTACTGCGAGTTGTACCTCTGCATTCCACCAGGGTATTCTACGTTTGTAGATACCTGGTTTGGTGGAAGGAATGGACCCCTGTGCTGCTTTCAATAAGTTGTTGGATAGATCTATTATTTCTTTTTGAATATTATCATTGGGGTCAGGTGTTTCTAAAACGGCTTCAAACTCTGGCCAGTTCGCTCTGTGTAAGAGCCACTTACCCTGCTGAACCTGATTGGTGGTGGGGTTGTCTGTAGTGATCACTATCGGGAAGTGATCACTCCCGTACAGGTCGCCTAATGCTCTCCAGGAGAGTCTACTCGATAGTCGGAATGACGCGATAGTCAGGTCAATGTGGGAGAAACTCATTGACCTAGCGTTGAAATAGGTAGGTGAACCATCATTTAGCAGCACGAGTTCAGGGGCTTGAAGAAGATCCTCTATGATCCGACCTCTTGGGTCTCTGTGGTCAGAGCCCCAGAGCCCATTGTGAGCATTGAAATCTCCAAGTAGTATCAACGGCGTTGGTAGTTGTTCCACCACGTGACATATGTCGTCCAAATCCCAGTCTGCCTCTGGTAAGTAGATGTTACATACCGTGAGGACAACTGGGAATGACATTCGAATTGCCACTACTTGGAGATTCGTGTCAATTAGGACTTGCTCGTATTTGACATGCTCCCTTAAAATGATGGCTACTCCACCTCGAACCCTGATGTTTGGTTCCATATCTCTCCTGACTATCGAATAGTTGTTGAGTGAATATACTTGACCAGGTCTGAAGCGTGTCTCTTGTACACACATGTACATAACGGGTTGAATTCCGTCAGCAGCATCTTCAATTGACAGTAATGGAACACGCAACCCTTGATATTCCACTGGATTATTTTATCCATAAAGATATGGAATAATAATAATAGATCTATCCCTCTTCCTTCGGCTTCCCAGGCTTGCCAAGAGGCCAGCCTTTACCTCTCTTCTTTCTAGGGGGTTGAGAGGTTTGTGAGGTGGCGGAGTAAACCGAGGCGTCTCCCTCGGAAGATCCCCCTTCCTCTTCTTTGCTTCTCATTCGTTTCTCCGACACCTCGGATGGTGTCGGACTGTTTTCCCTTCGGGAAGGAACCCGTGGTACCCTCGCCACGGGTTGAATAAAACTGTCTTTGCTAACAAAGACAGTTTTTAGAGCTGTTACCAATTGTGGTAGGAGCTCTTTCACAATTGCCGTCGTATCTGTCTTAGCAATTTTTTCGGTCATCGCAGCAGCTGAATACGACACTCCTAGAGTAGGAGTTCGTACGACAACCTTATTTCTCGCCTCAAAGTAGGTTATATTTTCTCTGGTTTTCAATTCCTGAATTGCTGCTTCCTGTTTAAACACCGGGCAGTTGCGGGATCGAGCTGAATGTGGTCCTTTACAGTTGACGCACTGTAATGGTTCCACACAGCTGCTGCCTTCGTGCATTTCTTTTCCGCAGATGCAAATCTGAAGGTTTTTGCATCTACTGGAAGTATGACCAAAACGTTGGCATTTAAAACACCTCATTGGTGCAGGAATATATAACCTTACTTTGAGGGAGTAGAACGCTACTTTAATTTTGTCTTTCATATTTGGCGTATTGAAGGTGAGAATGTGATTAGGTGTGTCCACCAGTACACCATTTTCACGTTTCTTGATACGACGGACTTCGATGACGCCTTGATCGCGTAATTCTTCGCAAATCTCCTCAACTGTACAGTTCAGGAGATCGCGGCAAAAGACTACTCCTTTCGAGTAGTTCATAGTTCTATGACCAGTTACCTCAATATCATAACTGCCTAGCTTTCTAGCTTGTAATAGCCGTTCAGCTTGAGCAGCTGATACCGTTTCGATGAACAGGCCATCTTTCGTCTTTCGCGCTGTTTTGACGTTACCGATCAAGCCAAATAAAAGTTTTTGTAAAACAAAAGGATTCTCCTTATCAAATGATCCACTTAAATTTTTAACGACCAGGAACCGGGGTACTACCGCCTTTTCCTGGTTAGCGTTCACAGCTGTCTCTTCTTCCGTTTGTATCATCGTTTTATTGATGTTAACGTTTCTCGGGGTATTAGTACCAGTCTTTGAAGCGCTGGCACCGGAGCCAATTTTGTTCCCAGATTGGAAACCTTTGTTTGGTATCGGGGTTTTCTCCCCGGGAGTTTTTACCGTCCCTCCTGACGTGCTGTTTTACCGGCCAGCTTGCCGGTGTTAAATTCCCCCTCTTTAACCATACTTTATGTTGGTTGTCCAGCGCATCGTGTGAGAAGGAGCGGGTCGGAGAAAAATTGGGAACGGGTATACCCTCAGACAACATGTCTTACCCCAGTTCCCTGAGGCCCAACTTATGTCCGTTTAACCGGCCCCGGAATACACGGACGGGCCGGACTCGCTCGGCGCGGAAGGGGTTCCGACACCCCAACTCAACTCACACTTCCCGATCAGGGCCCGAAGTGGCTGGCTCCTGACTCCTGCAGCATCCACGTTTCAGCAGTGCTAGGCACACATCAACCCTTCCACTCTGAAGCCGCAGGGGGACTAACCCACTCCAACCCAACCTTTCGGCGACAGAGTTTCCGGGTACTCCCCACGCTTCCGCTACAGTGCCGATCGTCATGTCCAGTATCATAGCAATAGTCGAAAACCAAGAAGACCGGTAATAATAATAATAATAATAATAATAATAATAATAATAATAATAAATAATAATAATAAATAATAAATAATAATAATAATAATAAATAATAAATAATAATAATAATAAATAATAATAAATAATAATAATAATAATAATAATAATAATAAATAATAATAATAATAATAATAATAATAATAATAATAAATAATAATAATAATAATAATAATAATAATAATAAATAATAATAATAATAATAATAATAATAATAATAATAATAATAATAATAATAATAATATAATAATAATAATAATAATAATAATAATAATAATAAAAATAAAAATAATAATAATAATAATAATAATAATAATAATAATAATAATAATAATAATAATAATAATAATAATAATAATAATAATAATAATAATAATAATAATAATAATAATTTTTTTTTTTTTTTTTTTAGGGTTTATGGCATCGACTACTATGGTCATTAGCCTTTACCTCTAGTTAGAATTGAGGTGAATTTCATTATTATTATTTTCTCGACGTCACATACACTCTAAAATATATATATCACAGATAGTATCACAGTAGGTTTCATGCCCGTCGGCAATGTCAGAAATAAAGATGTATTTGGACGTAGATACAACATATAATTAAAAGATAATAAATAAATAAATAAATAAATAAATAACACAATCTAATAACGTTCTAAAACCATTATATCTCTCGATATAGGTCACATGCTTTGAGGAAGTTTAGAACTTCCTTGATTTTCCCGTGGTCTGTCAACATCTCAGCTATGTTTCTACCGAAACTATACAATCGTCTCACCGGGTCTAACGCTGGGCAATCGACTAGAAAGTGCTGCACAGACATAGGCACAAGACATTGCTCGCATAGGCGAGGATTTTGTCTTGTTAGTCTGTGCATATGTGTCAGCCTAGTGTGGCCTAGGCGTAGCCGGTGGACTTTGACCAGTTCTGAGCGTGACAGACCTTTCGGAAGGTCCACTGGTGCAACTGATGGTTTTACTCGCCGCATATGGTTTTCAACCCTTTCCCACTCAATTTGCCATTTAGAAGATAGCCTCCGGTATAACTGATTCCTGACGTCCGTATACTTGAGGACAAGCGTCTCCGGATAGTCCAGTTCCGCTGCCCTGCGTGCTGCTTCATCTGCTAATTCATTACCCTTTAGCCCAACGTGACTAGGGACCCATAGAAACGTGACCCTTTTTCCGATATCGTCCAGATGTTTTATGGATGATAAAATCATCTGAACGATTGGGTCATCGGAGTAAGGGTTCTGAATCGCAGTGAGAACGCTAAGTGAGTCGCTGATTATAAGGAACTCGACGGAGTTCCTCTTGTATACGGCGTACATTATGGCTTGCCATATGGCGTATGCCTCAGTGGTGTACACGGAGGTATCTTGAGGCATCGACCATGAGTGGGGTATCATGTCGGCCACTAAAGCCGACCCAGTACCATGTTCAGTTTTCGAACCATCGGTATACAGGACGTTACAATTTCTGTAACCGTCCAGTATAGCTAGGAACTTCTGTTTAATGAGGATAGCAGGGGTCTCGTTCTTATCCAGTCCGATAAGATCTTGGATTACTGGGACTTGTGGTACAGTCCACGGTGGTATTTCCAAGAATCCTATCTGGGTAACGTCCGGTATGACGTACTGCAAGTCCTCCAGAAGTTCGCTAGCTCGTGCACACAGTGGCCTACATAGAAGCTGTGACCTGTATCTATTATGAAATAAGATCTTAAAATTCTTATGGCTGCATTGTGCTCTGATCTTACATATGTAGGAGGCAACATACTTCGCTCTTCGAATACTAAGAGGCGCTAAACCCGACTCACAGCAAAGGTTTGCTGTAGGCGTACTAGGGTAGGCACCGATACAATATCGGATGCCTAGATGATGTACCGGGTCTAACGTTCTCAAAAGTGTCCTCGAGGCGGACGAGTAAACAATGCAACCATAATCGATTTTTGATAAAACAAGGGACTGGTATATGCGTATTAAGGTTCTTGGCTCTGCACCCCATCTAGTGCCGGCTAGCAACTTGATGAGGTTCAAGGTGCGAAGACATTTCACCTTGAGCTCCTTAATATGTTCTCTCCAAGAAAGTTTGGAGTCGAAAGTCATGCCAAGAAACCTTACGCTCTCCTTACACCTTATACCGTTCCCGTTCATGGTAAGATAGGGCCCGTAATGTGGTCTGTTTAGCTTACAGAAATGTACACAACTGGTTTTTTCGTAGGAAAACTTGAATCCAATACCTTCAGCATTGTCCACCACCTGGTCGACTGCTCTCTGCAGTTCCCTGTTGATGTCTCCCATTCTTTTAGCAGAGTAATAGATGGCGAGATCATCAACATAGAGGGACACCTCTACTGTATTGCTGAGGTTGGAAACAAGGTCATTCACCGCTATAGCGAATAAAATGACGCTTAGAGTCGAGCCTTGTGGTACGCCGTTCTCCAATGTCCTTGAAGAGGACAGGCTAGTACCAACTCGAACCCTAAACTTGCGGTCATCCATAAAAGATGAAATGAATAGCGGTAAGTTTCCGCGAAAACCCCAATTGTGCAATTTCTCCATAATGTGGTACCGCCATGTCATGTCATAGGCCTTTTCTAGGTCAAAGAACACTGAGACCAAGTGTTCTCGATTTTTAAATGCCGTGCGTATCGAATGTTCTAGGTGCACTAGTTGATCGGTCGTAGAACGGTATTTGCGAAAACCAGATTGGTGCTCGCTGAGCAGTTTGCTCGATTCGAGACACCACATTAACCTGTTCTTGACTAGTCGTTCAACTAGCTTCCCTAGACATGATGTAAGGCTTATAGGCCTATAGCTTGACGCGTCAAGAGGATCTTTTCCTGCTTTTAGGATAGGGACTATTATAGCCTCTTTCCACATTGCAGGATATACGCCAACAGACCACATTCGGTTGAATGCCGAGAGAAGGAGCAATTTGAACTCAGAAGGTAAGTGTTTTAGCATCTCATTGCAGATATCGTCCTGTCCTGGTGATGAAGAGCGCGATTCAGAGATTGCCTGATCTAGTTCCGGTATAGTGAAAGGAAAGTTGTAGGTATAAGCTTCGGAAGGACTGAAGTCTAACTCCCTTTCCCTTTCAGCCTTAGTAGCTCGGAAGTCCGGGTTATAGTTCTCCGAACTACTGGAACTCTCAAACTGATCGGCTAGCCGTTCAGCAATGTGCTCTGGATCAGTTGTTATGCTGTCTTCATCCCATTTCAGATACGTAATAGGAGGGGAGTAACCCCTTCCTGTGATGCGGTTTGCGCGACACCATACCTCCTGTGTAGTTGTATCAGACGAGATGCCTGATACATACGTGTTCCAGGATTCTCTCTTACTCTCTAGCATTACTTTACGAGCAAAAGCTCGGGCCCTTTTAAAATCAATGAGGTTATCCTGTGTAGGATTCCTCTTAAACTTATTAAAAGCTGACTTCTTCTTTCTTACAGCATCCTTGACTGCTGCATTCCACCACGGTATAATCCGTTTTACGGGTTTGGCCGTAGTGCGAAAAACAGCCGCTTCAGCAGCTTGCAGGATACTTTTCGTCAGCGTGGCTATATCATGGAGAACATCATCTGTTGGAACTGGGTATTCTAGTGCTGCTGTGAACGCAGGCCAGTCAGCCTTATTGAAGTGCCACTTAGGTCGCTGAACCTGTTCGTTGGCTTGCGTGTCAGTAGTGATCATAATAGGGAAGTGATCACTACCGTGCAAGTCATCCAATACGCGCCAAGTATAACTGTTCAGTAGCCGGGAGGATATAATGGACAAATCTATGGCTGAGAAATCCATAGACCGAGCATTGAAATAGGTAGGTGTACCTGTGTTCATCAGAACAATTTCTGGGGATTCCAGGATTTGCTCGATGATTCTGCCTCGTGGATCTCTGTACGCTGATCCCCAAATCTCGTTGTGGGCGTTGAAATCTCCCATTAGCAGTATCGGTGGCGGCAGTTGTTCGATGATATGAAGAATATCATCTTTGTTCCAGTTAGCATCAGGTAAGTACAGATTACATACCGTCAAATTTACTGGAACTGATATTCTAACTGCTACTGCTTGCAAGTTGGTGACCAGAGATATTGGTTCAAAGCGTACGTTTTGCCTTAATATAATGGCAACACCTCCTCTTACTCTGATGTTGGGTTCTATATCCTTCCGTACTACAGAATAGTTCCTAAGGGCATAAGGCTGACCTGGTTCAAAGTGCGTTTCTTGCAGACACATGGCTAGAGGGTTATGCTCTGCAAGAAGTGACTTAAGACCACAATAGTGGTAAACGCATCCTCTTATGTTCCATTGGATGATGTTCTCCATGAAAATAATGAAATATAATAAAAAATATGGGAAAAATGAAAAACTAAGTTTTCATTTTCCTCGCTTTCCCCTTTGGCCATCCTTTACCTCTCTTTCTGGCAGGCTGAGAGGTTTGCGAAGAGGCGGAATAAACCGAGGAATCTCCATCGGAAGATGATCCTCCCTCTTCCTCACCTCTCTTCCTCTTTTCCGACAACTCGGATGGTGTCGGGCTACTCGCCCGTTTGGGAGGTATCCGTGGTAAACTTACCACGGGTTTCGGAAAACTGTCTTTGGTGACAAAAACAGTTTTCAGAGCTGCTACCAGGTGCGGCAACAGCTCTTTTACGAAGGACGTAGTGTCCGTCTTGGTTGCGATCGTGCTGCTAGTGGCTGCTGAAAATGAAACTCCTGGAGTAGGAGTTCTTACTACGACCTTTTTTCTCGCTTCAAAGTATGGTATGTTCTCGCGGGTTTTTATTTCCTGTATCGCCATTTCTTGTTTGAAGATTGGGCAATTACGAGATCTTGCTGAGTGATTGCCTTTACAGTTAACACACTGTAAAGGTTCCTCGCAGCTTTTGCCCTCATGCATGTCCTTCCCGCATACGCATACTTGAGCGTTTGTGCACCGAGTGGAAGTGTGCCCAAAACGCTGGCATTTAAAGCATCTCATAGGTGCAGGTATGTATAGCCGAACTTTGAGTGCATAAAAGGCGATTTTTATTTTGTCAGGCAGAGTTGGTGTATTGAACGTGAGAATATGGTTAGGTGTGTCCACCAGCTCACCATTCTCACGTTTCTTGATTCGCCGGACGTCTATTATACCCTGCGCTCTGAGTTCAGTACACACTTCCTCAACGGTACAGTTTAAAAGGTCCTTGCAGTAAACTACTCCTTTGGAGTAGTTCATAGTCCTATGTGGTACCACATCTATATCGAACGTTCCAAGTTTTTTCATTTTCAGCAGCCTTTCAGCTTGAGAAGCTGAAACCGTTTCGATGAATAATCCCTCTTTGATTTTTCTAATTGATTTCAAAGTGCCTATTGCACCATACAACAGCTTGTTTAGCGCGAAAGGACTCTCCTTGTCAAAGTTACCGACTTGATTTTTTACGACCAGGAACCGGGGTACTACCACCTTTTCCTGGTTCGCGTTCACTGCTGTCTCCGTTGCCGTTTCTACAACTACTTTATTAATACTCAAGTTGCTAGTACCAGCCTTTGAAGTGCTAACAACGGAGCCAGTTTTGTTCCCAGAATGGGAACCTTTGTTTTGTATCGGGGTTTTCTCCCCGGGAGGTTTTACCGCCCCTCCTGACGTGCCTTTTTTTCCGGCCGGCTTGCCGCAGTTAAGTTCCCCCTCTTTAAACATGGTTGATGTTGGTTGTCCAGCGCATCGTGTGAGAAGGAGCGGGTCGGAAAAAGTTGGGAACGGGTATACCCTCGGACTATATGTCCTACCCCAGTTCCCTGAGGCCCAACTTATGTCCGTTTAACCGGCCCCGGAATACACGGACGGGCCGGACTCGCTCGGCGCAGAAGGGGTTCCGACACCCCAACCCATCTCACACTTCCCGATCAGGGCCCGAAGTGGCTGGCTCCTGACTCCTGTAGCATCCACGTTTCGGCAGTGCGAGGCACACATCAACCCTTCCACTCTGAGGCCGCAGGGGGACTAACCCACTCCAACCCAGCCATTCGGCGACAGAGCTTCCGGGTACTCCCCACGCTTCCGCTACAGTGCCGATCAGCATGTCCACGAACATAGCAAGGTCAAAAACCAAAGAGACAGGTTTTGGGGCCCGTTAGTTTCACCCTCTGCTGGCGACAGGGGGTTACTCAGCCCCCCCACCACGACAAGGTGGGCCCACGGGGGGGTTAATAATAAGTTAATAGGTGGACATGGGTGTATTTGGCTGCTTACTAGTGCTGTTACACTGTGTTGTTTTTTTCGATTACTACCTCTAGTTAATGTCCACCTATTAACTAGCTATGCTGTACTGGTGAGCTCTAATAAGAGCGAAACACGTGTCTACAGCTGCTTTTGAGCGATAACCCTGAGAAAAAAGAATTCCTTAAAATACAAAGTTCTTCGTATACACGGCAAAAACTTATTGTTGAAATAACAAAAAAAAATACAGCTAACTAAATTTTGTTTGGAATAACAATGTAATTTTTTACCGTGTAATTATTTGGATCATCTCTCTTACCTTTTTTATGTCACAGCGAAAGTGTAATTTTCTTTAACTCTTTCGGTAGATCTTCTTCATCCATAAATCTGTTTAAAAGCTTCTTCAAATATATTTTGCATACTTCAGGAAGCTATTTTAGTTGTTCGTTCATGATTCCATCATCTCCAGGACTTTTTTCTAATTTAATGTTATTTAAGGCGTGATTTATTTCAGATAAAAGAAT
The DNA here is from genome assembly GCA_943142095.1 of Ophonus ardosiacus. NCBI lineage: Eukaryota > Metazoa > Arthropoda > Insecta > Coleoptera > Carabidae > Ophonus > Ophonus ardosiacus. The sequence continues at coordinate 19,078,742 of OW964834.1, read as the reverse complement.
TTCGCCATCGAGATACATACATACATGTGCATTCAACAGAGATAGACGTGTTTACTGTGCGTTCTGGAAAATTTATTTTTCGCAAGATTTATTTTTTTGCTTAAAGTACTACTTATTTCTGCATCCAAAATGCTATCCCGCGACGATCGTGCGACCATAACTCAAATGATTTCAACTTCTCTACTCAATTTGGGTTCGAATAATGAATTCATTGAGTTAATTGTTAAGGAGGTATCAAGTGCAGTGCAAATGGTGTTCAGTGAAAAGATCAGGTCCTTGGAAAACGAAATAAGGACTAAGTTAATGTCCACCTATTAACTAGCTATGCTGTACTGATGAGCTCTAATAAGAGCGAAACACGTGTCTACAGCTGCTTTTGAGCGATAACCCTGAGAAAAAAGAATTCCTTACAAATTTTGCGCTCGAGAAATATTATATTTTTTTGTATTTTAAGTTTCCAAAACTAAACAATTTTTGTTGTATATAAAAAGTATTATTTGCTGCAAAATATTAGTCATGGGAGCAATTATTATTAGTAGTACTAAGCAGTCATTTTGTTACTTTGTTCCGATTACAAAATCATCTTGCAACAATTAAAAATATTTCATCTGTTACTGGGACAAATTTTATTTTTTTTTTCCTGTGACATATTATATTCTGTAAAGATTAAAAATTATTTCTTTTCCCGCCATATACTTTGTACAGGTAACTAAAACTTTTGTGTAGACAGGGTATTCCCTGGTATACAGCATAATTCACTACTATACTACGTCGTGTCGCATTTGTTTGCCCAGTCAAGGTTAGCCTGTCGAAAATTGTGTTTTAAAAGTGCTTGTTTCTTGTGCCCGTCAATAAAAATGGATGATTTTGTAAAAGATATTTTAAAACAATGGCAATTAGTGTCTTATTGAGAAATTTGAAGGTATGCATCGATTACTGATAAATCTATATAATTTAAGTTACTATTGTGTCATTCATATGTTATTTTTTAAATAATATTTGTTACATGTATATAGATTATAATTATAAATAAATAAAATTAATATAATACGAATGTATTTAATTTTAACCTTACTACCTCATTAAGCATTTGTATATCTAACAAAATATAATTAGTTTCTAAAAATAAATTTAGTTATTAATGGTAACGTATTTTATTTGTTCGCATAACAAATTTATATTTCTTAATGGTAACTTAATTTATTTGTTCGCATAACTTATTAATACTTCTTAATGATAACTTATTTTATTTGTTCGCATAACAAATATCTTTTGTTATATATAACGAAACTGTATTTGTTGCCACAACAATTTTTTACCAGCAAATTTACCTTGGTAACTGTAAGAAATATATTTGCTGGTCCTATATTGACAAAAAAAATTTGCTAGTGGAACTAATTTTTGGTAATCACAACAAAGTTTTTATTTACCTTGTACCGGAGGCATAGCTTTAGTAAATACAATAACTAAACTGCTAACGTTCATAATAAACAACAGATAACAAATCTAGGTTGAAAGCTATAATATACTGCCTGAAGCCCAGACAGGATTCAGGAAGAAACGATCTTGCATAGATAACTTATTTGTTATCAGCACTATAACACAAAGTTGCATGATGACAAACAAGGAGGGGACATACGCAATATTTGTTGATTTCAAAAAAAACCTTCGACTCGGTTAAATATAACAAGCTGTGAAACAAGGCTTATGACATCGGTGTTAGTGGTAAAATTATCAGATTACTACAGAATATATACAAAGATGCAAGTTTACAGATAAAGGTAAATGCTGAATTAACAGCTCCAATACCAGTAACAAAAGGCGTACTTCAAGGAGAGTGTACAAGCCCTCTCCTCTTTGCACTGTATATTTCTGATTTAGAAACCTATTTTAGAAACCAGAACCTAGAAGGAATATATATATATATATATATATATATATATATATATATATATATATATAACTCCAGATACTGATATTATGAGTTTGCAATACGCGGATGACATTGTTCTCTTCGCCAGCTCCGTGGTAGATATTCAAAGAAAACTTACTGCCTTAGAGAACTACTGCGATGCTTTAGAATTAGAAATTAGCCCAGAAAAAACACAAATTATTTATTTCCGTAAAAGGAGACCCCTAACTAAGTTCTTCTGGAATGTATAATAATCATGTTAAGGGGAAAGTGGATAAAGCGAATGGTTTAACCGATACAATTAGAGGAACCCTGGCAAGAAAAAAATACATTGTTGGAACACCTACATAAAATTATTTAACTCAGTATTAGTACCAACTGTTCTATACGCTGCTGAAATATTGGGACTAAATTATACAAATATTGTTGAGACCTGCCAAGTAAGTTATTTCAAATCTTTATTTTGCTGGCCAAAATGTACACCAAACTATCTTGTGAGAAGAGAAACAGGCCAAGTAAAGCTAGAAGTTCAAACACTTAAAAGATTATTAAATTGGTGGTACAAAATATTATCAACCCCCGACTCTCGATACATAAAAATATGTTAGGTATAACAAATTAATTTTATTAAATGGAAAAACAAATATAGATAATGAAAAACAAAATAAATATAACTAGGCAAGAAATCTGCAAACGGCACTCAAATTTGTAAACTTTGAATGGATATAATAATAATAATTATAATAATAATAATAATAATAATAATAATAATAATAATAATCTTTATTACCATTTAAGTAATAAGCGAGGTTCATCCCAGGGCCGTTCTTCCACCTAACCCGATACAGTACAAAAATATATGACAATATAAGAGAATCATCAAACGCTAGACACAATTTAACAAATATTAAAAATATTACAATTACATTCAAAAATAGTTCACAAAAGAAAAAAACAAATATGGAAAAGAAATAGACAGACGGTCTTAATATAATTTTTTCAATTTGAATTTGAAAGCAGTTAACGTTAAAGACTTCAGGGATTCAGAAATATTGTTATACAAAGTAGTCGCGAGATAGGAAAATGATGCTCTAGATTTTGACTTTCGAAAGGAAGGAACAATAAGTTCTTCATACGGAGAGTGTAATTGTATTCTCTTGGTATTAACTTGTCAAAGAGATAATTAGGAGTTCTAGTTAACCTTACATTGTGAATTAAACAAAGATAATTAATTTTTAGTCGTTCATCAACGGATTTCATATTAGCTGCAGTCCGGTATTGCGATATATGATCGTATTTGCGTACAGCATAAGCAAAACGTAAACAGGCATTCTGAATAAGAGTTATTCTATTTTTATCCGTTAAAGTTTGATTTGGTATGTAAGTAGAAGAGTAGTAATCAAACGTTGATAGAATTAAGGAGTTTATTAATTTTAGTTTTATCTCAGTATTAAGATCTTAGCGAAATTGTTATAAATGCCGAAGAATCAATCTAGCAGACATTGGCTTCTTGTTAAGATGTTCTCTAAACTTCAGGTCTTCATCAACATGCAGCCCTAGAATTGTTGTAACGTATTTACGTTAAAGTACAGTGTTATCCAGTATAATATCAGGCAATATACTGTCTATATGTCCAAAAACCTGAAGCGAAGATTTAGTAGTATTAATTTTCAAACCATTATTCTTAATCCAAGAAACTAATTTTTGTAATTCAATGTTAATAATAGCAAATTGTTCATTTATATCAGTAGGATTTACAGGTGCAAGAATTTGCGTATCAGCATATGAGTGCAGTGAACAGAAATTCATTGAAAATGGCATGTCTGCAATAAAAATAAGAAAGAACAGCGGACCTAAGATTGACCCTTGCGACACACCATGGCTTAGTGGAAAAGTGGAAGAAACTTTTGTTTCAGAATTCGATGTCATACTAACCGTGAAATGCCGATTGTAAAAATAATTCTTGCACCACTCAATTGCGGTAGGAGCAAAGTTATAATATTTTAATTTGGCAAGTAACATATTATGACTAACCGTGTTAAATGCCCTTGAAAAATCTATTTGAATTAATATTGTCAATTTAAATTTTTCAATGTTATTTAATATATCATCTATTATATTCAACAGGCTAGTGCTGATGCTATGTCCTTTTCTAAATCCAGACTGGTTTTGAGGTAAAATATTTGAAATCAATAAATAATCCATCATTTGATCATAACAAACTTTTTCAAGAATCTTTGAAAAAGCTGGTAATATACTAATAGGGCTTAGATCATCGAATTCAGAACAATCCTTTTTTTTAGCTATAGGTTTTATTACTGCCATTTTCCAGATATCAGGAGTAACTCTTTGTAGAATGCACGAATTGATTATGTGTGTAATGTAATCTAATATTACTGGCAACATAATATTTATCATTTTGAGAGAAATACCGTCCAAACCAACTGCATTAGATTTCTGCGATTTTATAATATTTCTGATCGTTACACTATCGACACAACTAAATGTAAAAGGTACACTAGATTCCTGTACAGATGCAAAGTTGTTATATGTTTCTCTGAGACTTTCGTTAATATCAATGTCGCCGACTTTGTCTAACAAATATTGACCATAAGTATTAGGTGTGCACAAATAGCCAGGAATGTTTTTTGAAGTATCATTTTTAACACCTATTTGTTTCATATTATTCCATAATTTACGGGTGTTATGCGCTTTATTATTTACCTCACTCTCTAGAAATGCCTGTTTCTCGAAGCACAAAGCGTTGTTTTACTAAGATCCGAAGTGAACAATATAATAACAGCCTATTCTGAGGCTTTGTACTATTGTGATACACAACGCATAATTAAATCCCAATACAACTCTTACTACAAATACTACATCACTACCCATCACTATCTGTCATGGAATATCCCACTTCAAATACTACGTATAATCAGCCAACTGCGAATTGCAAAAGAGAACAATGCACAACTATTCCAAAACGGAACTTCGTACAAATTCAAAACAGATATAATATGCACATTATGCAACAAGTATGCAGAGGATTCTTTAAATCATTTTCTTTTTCATTGCCCCATTTTTGAGCCAATAAGATGCCATTTTCTATCAAGACATATACTAAATAACCAGGAAGAAAATATTAATTTGTTAGCCAATCTTACGAAAGAAAAATTTTATAATATTTACAATTACATCACATCATCACTTAAAATTAAAAAATTCATAGAACTTACTTAAAAATCAGTGTAAAATTGAAAGTGGATAAATCAGAAGTTTCGCGGATGGCCTGTATTACCGTCTAAGTGAGCGATAATCCTAAATGTACTTAATTAATTATAAACTTAAAAACCAGTTTAATGACAGTTAAAGGGAGTTATGCTGTGATAGTGTCGCGGATGGCCTGTTTAATCGTTGTAAGTAGTGAGTGCTGAGTTAACAAAAAGAAGATTGTAATCCCACATCCAACAAACAACATAAGATATATTGGCTATTTTAACATTTGTTAATTAAACATTTAAAAATTACAATAGTACTTATATCTGTTTTTAATTAATTCAAAAATGTATACCAATACATTTTTCAAGTTTTAATATCTGTGTGCTTATATTTATTATTTTAAATCACTTGTACCCGTTATAAATCATATTAGTACTTATATCTGTTTTTAATTCAATTTAAAAGTGTATATATACCAATGCATTTAAATTTTTTAATATCTGTATGTTTATATTTATTATTTTAAATTACTTGTACCCGCTTTAAATTATGTTAATACTTATGTCTGTTTTTAACTCAATTTAAAAGTGTGTATGATCCAGTACATTTTTAATTGTTTCTTTTTAATATCTGTATGTTTATATTTATTATCTTATATCACTTGCACCCGTTTTAAATTATGTTAATACTTATGTCTATTTTTATCTCAATTTAAAAGTATATATGTACCAATACATTTTTATTTATTTATTTATTCATTTATTTCAATATCTGTATGTTTATATTTATTATTTTAAATCACTTGTACCCTTTTTAAATTATGTTAATACTTATGTCTGTTTTTAACTCAATTTAAAAGTGTATATGTACCGGTACATTTTTAATTTTTCTTTTTAATATCTCTATGTTTATATTTATTATCTTAAATCACTTGTACCCGTTTTTAATTTCAGTACTTATATCTGTTTTAATTCAATTCAAAAGTGTATACCAGATTTTTTTCAAGATTTTTAATATCTGTGTATTTATATTTATTATTCTAAATCACTCGTTCGTATCTGGTACATCTTAACATGACACCATGTATGTTGTGTATTTTAAACTTTATTATTAGTCAAGTTTCTGTTTTTTAATTCATAACCCTTGTGCCAATATTTATTATATATCATACGTTATTTAAGTTCTCTGTGATTATGTATGTTTTTGTTAACAAGATTCACACACAAGTATCAACCCTCTTTGTAATAAGCACTGCTTGTATTACAAATAAAATTATTATTATTATTAAACACAAAAAATTATCTTTTATTATATTCAGTATCTCAGATGGGAGTTCTTAATATTCGATAAACACTATCATTCTAATACTAACAATTTCTGGCAATACAAAAAAAAATTATATTTCAATCAAGGCCATCCTAACCACTGCTTGACGCGCTATAGTAAGCAAGAAATATCACACTGCAGCCACATCCATATTGCGCGCATTTGTCAGTGTTCCCAACTGTGTCATGACTACCGTAAATGAAATATAAAAATTATTAGATCAACAAACAGCTCGAATAAATTCAAAATTCGACACTTTGCAAACATCAATCAACAAATCAAGTAATATAGCTAAAAGAAACAAAATAATATGTGAAGAACTCGAGAAAGAATTAAAGCAAAATAATATATTTATTCGTCATGTATATTGTACAGAGCCAACTGATGACATGTCACAAATTTAAAAATTATTGGATTATCTAATATAAATATACATAAATATGTACAGTTACAGACATAAAATTTAAAATCAGTAAATGAGGAACACTGACTTGAGAAAAGTTTATACAGAAGTGTTTAAATATTCTTGGACTGAATAAAAACAGTGAGTTTCTAAAAAACTCTTAATTTTTCTTTTAAATAATGTGAACTCAAGTCTGGTTATTTCGTTAGGTAAATGATTATACAAATCAACATTAATGGAATTTCTCACTGAAATTTCACGTGTAAGACGTATTTTTCTAAGATGATCTTTAGCTCTGGTGTTGTACCTGCAAACATCGCTATTCCTTTTAAAAGATTCTTTATTTTTATGTATAAATAGTAGCGACTCCAAAATATAAATACAGGGCAAAGGTAAAATTTTTAGATTTTGGAAAATTTTGCGACAATGTTCTCTGGGACCAACATTAATTATCACTCTTACAACTTTCTTTTGAAATTTAAAAACTTTGGTACTATTTGTACAGTTACCCCACAGAATAACAGCATAACGCAACTGACTTTCAAATAAGGCCATGTAAGTAGTTCTAAGATAGCTTAAAGAAAGTACATTTTTTAAATTTCGAAAAATGAAAATAGTAGTCGCAAGTTTGCAACATAGTTTGTTAACATGAGTGGTCCAAGTCAAGTTAGGATCTATATAACTGTCCAATAATGAGAAATGAGAGTCCAGATATTGGAAAAGAAAACTAAAGAGAAAAACATTAATGTCTTTGGTGTCCTTGAACAAAAATATAAAAATATCGAAGATAAAATCCTTGATATATTTCATAATAAATTAAAAATCACTTCAGAGACTTCAGAAAATATAGATGACATAAGACGCTTAGGGAAATACACCAATGATGAACACAGAAGACCTACATCAATCTTAGTTAAGCTTAATAGCAAAAGTTTAAAAAGACAATTTTTCTGTAATGTTAAACTTTTAAAAAATTCACATATTGCATTCGAGGAAAACTATCCTCTAAATATTGTTGAAATAAGCTAAATAAGTATCTGAATAAAGCAAGAGAGAGACAATTTTGAGCCTTCATAAAGTATGATAAACTGGTACGCAATGGCACAGCATACGCAATAGAAGTTCTTACTGAGAATACAAATTTTAATACTACTCAGAGTAGCTCTCATGAACATACTGAAAAACCTATCCCACGAGAATCAATTTCCTTACAAAATACAAACTCAAACTTTTCGGAATCAGAGAGTGACGCTGTTTTCATAGAAAATGAAAAAACTGATTCAACACAATATTCTAATCTAGAAAAAGTGTTATCTAGCAACAAAACGCAAACAAGTTCCAGCACTCATACCAGTAATATCGAAACTGCTAATAAAAATAATCTCCCTAGACCGACCAGCAAAAAAGTTAAAATAAACAAGTCAAAAAAAAACCGCATGCTAGGGTCCAATTGATAAACACATCCAAAGAACTACTCGATCGGCTTCAGTTTCAAATAACGTGACAGATCACGACCAATTAAATACACCAAAGTAATTTTTATCAACTTAAACGGATTTAAAAATATTTACAAACAGGTTACGAAGAAAAGAAGCGCAAATCACGACTCATGCATTGTACAAAAAAATGACTTATTACTAGGAAATCAAGTTGAGTTTATATCTACAACTTGAAAAAAAATTCGTTATGATCGGTTGCACCGTTTAGGCTGTAGAGGTAAACACAATTTTGGCGATCGTCGTGATTAAGGAATATATATATATATATAGATAGATAGATAGATAGATAGATAGATAGATAGGTAGATAGATCCGCAACCTATAATAGACAGGCGAAAACTCCCTAGGGCTCCGCCGATAGTGTTTTATTAGTTATTTACGTAGAGGGTCGTATGCGGACGAAATTTGAAATTTGTCCAAGGGCGTAAACCTCTTTTGGCCTGAGTACATACAACGTTTTACGCACAACTGACACCAAATGAAACATAATTTTTAATTGCATGACTAAAACCTTTGTTGCTATGTAAAATATATTAGATGGCCAGATGGCTATGCCAAGAAACATTTAGGCGATGCGTTGTATTGGTAACCATTTGTTTTGTGTAAACAAATAATTAAAAATGTCAAGCATAGAGCTTCAACCTGAATATGATACTGAAATTTCGGAAAAAAAATTGCTAAAAGCTAATGAAACTTTAGCGGATTTATGTCCTGGTAAGTCAAAGGACCGATATCAAAACTAATACGATGTGTTGCAAACCTGGTTAACAGAAAAAAAATGTGACAATTTTGAATGAAACTGTGTTGCTCGCATATTTCAATGAAAATGTATGGTGATATATCAATATTACTCGTATATATTGTTATTCTATAGATTGTACTTACTAATCAGTCTAAAATATATAAGAGTTCTTCATTATGGTCCAAAATTTCCATGACCAAGAAGATGTTAATGATCAAGAAGAATTTGAATATTGGTCCTTATTATAAACTGGTATCATTTTTGAAAAATAGTGTGTTGGATTGAGGCAAAGAAAGCCAAGGTTCTGTCCAAAGAGAATGTGGTACATTTTATCAAGGGATTTCCTGATGAGATATATTTAATGATAAAGGTACGATAATGATTAGTAAGTTGTTATATAGTTATATGATTAATCACTATTATTTTTACCGTTATTTGTTTTTTTTTTGTCATATTTTTTACCGCCCGGCGGGCTTTTGCTTTACACTTTACCGCCCGCAGGGTGCAATCTTTCATTTTCCGCCATAGTAACTAAAATGTAAACAAACAATTACAATATAGTTGTGCGTAAAATAGTTTTACGTACGTCCAATTTGTCTAGTCGTAATTTAAAGTGCTAACGCTATCAGTCTTCTCAGATTCTCAAACGATTTATATTTTGTAAAAGAAACAAAATCCAACCAACCAGTCAAACATTTCTGCATGGCAGTCTTTGACGATACCTCTCATTTGATACCAAACAAGACATGATTCTGACAACTTTATGCATAAAACAAAAGCCGATTGAGCAGACAAACTTTTGCCATTTCTGCATAATAGTTCATGACGATACCTCTCATTTTTCAACAAACACAACATGGTTCTAACAACTTTATGCAAAGAAACAAATGCCGATTGAGCAATCTTTGGATATTTCTGCATGGCAGCATGGAAATTAATAGACTAACTTCACAGTAAATCATTAGGAATATTTATTATTTTAATAATTTTGTACCCAAAAACTATGCGGCATACAGAAATATGAATTTCTAATGAAAGTAATAATTGTTTATGGGTTGTCAAAAAATTCCTTCGCGATATTCAGAATTATCTGTTTGACATTTGGATAGAATGCTAGATTAAATTTATTAAAAAAAAAATACGTTGAAGAAACTCAGGTTATATTTTTTTTCTGTCTGAACCGTAACAGATATCACAAATTAAACAGAGAGAAAAAAGTTTACTGTTGAATGTGTCTTTCTGAATTATGTTATAAGCGTGGCCATTAACCCTCCGGTTGACGGGTGGTTTCAGAATCACACCATTTGACGAATTGGGTCTCTCAGACCCAAACTGTGATTTATTTTTTTTCCACTAATAACACATTAATATGCACAGTTTCTGGTATGCTTTTGTTAACCTCGTCTATTTTGCACTGCTAAGAGTAAAAATAGTTGTGAGAAAAACATTAACTTGGGAGTTCCCATTTATTAAAAAAAAGTTACATGTAATGCAAGTTTTCAAAAGAAATTATAAATTGAAAAAACTGAAAAGTCAATAAGAATAACATACAATTATTTGTAAAGTATATGGCTGAATAAGTGTAAAAAATATATAAAATGAGTGTACATAAATTTCACACACAAAATATTGAATGGAAAATTTCGTTAATCAAATTTTGCCGCACAGGCGGTGCAACATGGTTTTGTGTGTTCCAAACAAATACAGGAACCACAAAACTTGCACGAATATCTTGATTTTCGGTCCTTGCAGAATTTGCACCTTCTTCAAGCAGTTGAAGTCGTCGGTCGGGGCTCTGTATATTATGTATTGTTCTAGCTTCAAGCTATTAATAAGGGTTTATTTTATTTATAATATAAAGACATTTTAGGTTGTATTAGTATTTTATTTAGCAATTGCGTTCTATTTACAGAGTGCAATATTATGACTATTAATGTTGTCTCTTTTTTGCACAATAACTAAGTAAATTTTCACAAAACTAGGATATTTGTATTTTTTTTATTTTTTTTTTATTGTAAGTCTTGATTCAGAAGTTAGAGTATTTCCCAATAAAGTATATGAAATTGGCTTTCAGAATATATCGATCTCAAAATCTATATTTCTTAAATTGTCTTACTATTGTTCTAGTAGGCGATAAATGCGAAAAAATGACATTTAAAGAAATTTTTCAAAAAAAAAAAACAACTGTTTTGAGTTTCAAGTAAATTGCCGTTTCCGGTTATCCGCTTTACATCAAAATCTACTGGCTTCCTTCCATAATAATAATACCGAGCAGGCTTACGCCAAATACTAAGGCAAGGAAAGCAGAACTTGGTAATAGAATTTCGAGTATGTATTACGAATTAAGTAGTAGTAGTTGGAACATTTTTTTTTTTTGTAATTAATATCGTTGTGGAATAGATCGATATGGTCTTCGAAATGTTTATAGCATGATATAAGTTGATGCAATGGAGATTTCTGAAGGGTACTACTTTGTGCAATGTGGATTTAACACTTGCTAATGATCGAGGAATATAAAATCACAATTTATTTACAAGATATGGACAATCAATAGCAGAATTTACAATTTTCTGAAGAAATATTGTTGCACGGAGACTTCTCGTATCTAAAAAGTCAATATTGAAAAAAATTATTAATTGTTCTTGAGGTATTCCTCTGGCGGGATAAGATCCCTCAATAATGTGTGTAGCCCATTTGAAGAATTTACTTTGAACATTTTCGATGGAGTCAGACTGGTAAGCAAAATCCGCATTCCAGATAAATGAAGCGTATTCTAAATGAGGACGTACTAGACGTACTCCCCTATGAGACAAAGAAAATACATATTTTTGAATACGTGAGCATTTCTAATTAAGAATCCAAGAAAGAACTGTAGTCATATCCTCGATGTGTTGATTTAACTTTAGTTTTGGATCAAAAACAATACCCAGGTCTTTAATAAATATGGTCTTTTTAACGTAGAATTATTTAAACTGTAATTATTAAAGTGAATTGGTTCACCTTTTTTCGAGATAGTCATAAAGTTATATTTTGAAGATTCAAATGAAGATTACTCTCCAAACACCACTGGTACACTTTATCTAAATTACATTGAAGATACTCGGAGTCTTTTATTTTTGGAATTTTTGAACATAATTTTATATCATCAAACATCAAAATTCAACATCTATTATATTTGATATATCGTGTATAAAGATATTGAACAGTAGGGATCCCAAAACCCTGAGAAACACCAGATTTTTGCAGAGGAATTTCTAGAGTAACTGTAACGGTATCTATTTGTTAAATATAACTTTAAAAGCATAAGTAGACAATCAGATAATCCATATTTATGTTGTTTAAAAATGAGATCGGAATGTTCTGTTTTATCAAACGCCTTCGATAAATCCGTATAACGTCAACTTTTCTGATCGAGTGCTTCACATATTAACTGAGTTTTACAGAGGACTAGAGCCACAACAATATTTCACAATTTTATGAATGATAGTATTTGAGTTAAAGCGTTAAGAGGATCCACACACGCACACACACACACACACACACAGAGAAAGAGAGAGAGAGAGAGAGATCATTGTGAAATTTTAAAATCGGATCCTAGGGACCTTAAATTGTGGTCATTTACTAAAATCACGATATGCGATGTTTAGCACGATCCCTGTACCTCTCTTAGCAAGGGTAACGGGAGGTAAATGGTGGGTCTCATATTTTGAGAACCATTAGTCAAAAATATATTTCTATTACACTTCTTATTTAAAATAAAAATTGTTTGCTCATTTCACCTTCTTTTCTACTCTTGTAATTATCAAGGTATAACGCATATACAGTAAGATTACAACTGAAAAAAATCATATATTAAATGTCTATTTGTAGTCGTACTGTTACGGTATATTTAAAAGTAAATAGAGACTAATCTATCCTAATGAAACATGACCAATTTTCTTTCCAATTTTAATCCTCATTTCAGTTGTAAGAACATAAAATGTTTCTTAATACCACCCCTACATATTTACGACTCAATACCTTTTTTGATGGTAAACCGCATCCATTTCCATCTTTGACTATAGCAATGGTGGCCTATTTAAAATTAATATTCTGTATTCAATATATTCTGCATCAATTAAATAATAAAAGTGAAATTTTGCAACAATTTCCGTCATATACTCATAAACCAAAAAAGTTGTGGAACTTACTATACTATTGCTTATTACGTGACGCTTGTCTTTCTCTGGTGTAACAACTTGACAAATGACAAACTTTTGAGTGTAATTCTGGTAATATTAAAAGCATTTCTGTCGTCTCCTAGGTGCCATAGTTAATCAAAGATTGCTACACAGCTAAAAAAATCATATTAAATGAAAAACATTTTAGATCTTGATTCACAAATACTATGTACCTACGAATTATAATGAATGTGCTAATTTTTATTTTTATTCTAGGGTATGTACTACATGAAAGACTATGTTATGGATGCCTCAAAATATCCGGCTTTACCATGGAAAGAAATAATGACTAAAGTGAGAATTTATCATGATAACAATATATTGCTGGCCAAATGTAACACATATTATATCAATAATCAAGAAGATAGAAAATTCATACCTTCAGCGAACATATAGACAAACACTTACACTCACACATATACATCTGACGTGTGTTATCGTAAGCATGTTGTTAAAATTGTCTGAAAGCAATATGTGTAGCTGAAGTCTAGTCTATGTTGTAATCTTGAAACACACTCAAACACAAATTATCAACGTCAAAATCGCCTTATTCACCACATGAATGACAGAATGACAGGAATATCCAAATAATTCAAATTTTTCAAAATGACATTTGTTACCACGATTACACTACCATTTCTATTTTATTTTTAGCCGTTGGCTGAACGTAGAACGAAGATAGTATATACCCCTTTGTAACACGATTATGATATAACGAATAATAGTCTCATAATGTCATGTGTGTACGACAGAAATGTTACATAAATGTTTAGTAATTTTTCCAGCAGAAATAGATGACGTGAGTTTCGGCTTGGGGAAATTGACATCACCACAGACACAAAAACTGTCATTTTGTGATTATAAGAAAAAAAAAAAAAACTTTTTTCTGAGTACTAGTGGTGGCTATAGCTAGTGATATTTAATGGAGTGGATGTAGACAGAATTCAGAATTAGCCAGTATACTATGAAATTGTGCACTTTAAATTTAATTTTGCAAAATTATATATGTAGTGCAAGCGCCAAGAAGCATTCTATTTAAAAAATTCTTTGGATTCATTCTGATTGATGATTTAAGTTCAGAAATACCCACAGAATGAAATATGGAATGGAATATTTCTTGGCGCCCGGTCTAATATTTGTATCTTTAATTTTACATAATTTCATTTTAAAAATTCGTCTATGAACAAAGAACGTATGTCTGATCATTGTTCAATTCAATAGATAAGTTTCAAATTTGATCTTGAAATGTAATTTTCGTGAATTTAAGAAGTGTAACAAGCAGCAAATGAATGACATTCGCCGGTTTCTAATACATATCCATTTCTAAATTCAAGAAGAAAAGCATGCAATTAAAAACTTTAAAATGAAGATATATGTTTCTTTGTTCATAGCCTACGAGTACTCCAAATCAGATATTATTTCAACACACTGTAACTTATACTTACAAACATAAACATAACAATGTAATAAACAAAACAAAATTACTGTTCCACTGTAAACACTTAGATTTTGTTGCAACTTATATAGTAGCTTAGTGACACATTCTTCAATCTTTATCCTAACTAGCTCCATTTTGCATATATGTTATTATTTTCCCACTATACGAGAAATAAAATAAAATTTTGCAACCCAAAAGGTTTGTTTATTTTTCCTGTAAATCCCTATGTATCACCGCATAAAGGTTTTGTAGGGCAGATAATACTTAAATAAAGTTTTAGAATGTTAAATACATTTAAGTTTGTCTCCAACTTTGTAATTTAAATTGTAAGTAAATTGTAATATAACTTAGGAGATGGTGGCAACACTGAGGGTGTGTGTTGAGTCATTGTAAAAGTGTCATTGTTATTATAACAGTCTGATAATTAAATTGTATTAAGCATATACCCTACTTGTGTTATTAACAAGAATATATATCATGGTGACAGCGGTATAAATGGTACAAATATTTTTTTTAGAAGCTCGTGTTGAAAACTAACCTAGAATTGGGAAGTAAAATTGGCGCCAAGTAGATAAAAAATTTCAAGACAACGGATTTACACAATAAACCTGGTAAATTGAATATGAAAGGAGGTTCTGTAGATGGATTGTTTGGAGGAGAAGTTTTGAAATGTATTTATTGGCAGCTGGTTTAGATGATAAACCAGATATTAGAAAAATAGCCATTCTTATAAACCTCATTGGAGACAATGGCTTAGAAATATATAACAATTTTACTTATGATAAACCAGAAGATAAAAATAAATTTGATATAGTACTAAACAAGTTTGAAAATTATTCTAAACCAAAAATGAATATAACAGTTGAACGATTTAATTTTTTCAACAGTACTCAAGCTGAAAATGAACCATTTGAGTCATTTTTAACTACGATAAGAAGCAAACCAGCTACATGCGAATTTAGTGAACAAAAAGATAGCCTTATTCGAGACAAAATCATATGTGGAATTAGAGATAAAAATCTACAGAAAAGACTGCTTGTCGCTAGAAGACACCATTAAAATTTGTTTAACTTCAGAAATTAGTGAGAGGCAAGCTAAAGTGTTACAAGATAGTGGTCAGTATAATGTACATTCATTAAGAAGAAAAGACATGTCGCAACAGCATAATAACAACAAACAGAAGAATGAAAACAAGAACAGAGTTTCAGAAGCCAGTGGTAGTGGTGGTAGTTTAAAAAGTGGCAATCAGAACAAAAGGTGCTCTAAGTGCCATACAAGTCATATATATTAGAACTGTCCAGCATTTGGTAATCGGTGTTGTAAGTGTAATGGTTCAAATCATTTTGCCAAGGTCTGTGGAAATCAAAACAATAATAGTAAACGAGTACAAAGTATAGAGACTGAAGATGGTGAAACATTTTTAATATCCGAGATAAAGACGGATACGGTTTCAAAGGACATTTGGTACGTAGATTTAGGTGTAGTAAATAATAATTTACAGGTTAAGTTAGATTGTGGTGCAGATTGTAATGTACTACCTCTAAAAATATTTAAAAGGTTAATTATTAATGATAAATTCAAGAAATTAAAAAATTGTAATGTTACTCTAGTTGCATTTGGTGGATTTAAAGTCAAGGATATAGGTAAAATAGAATTAAATTGTAAAGTTAATAACAAATTAGAATGTATTTTATTTTATGTGGCAAAAGTGGATTCTAGTCCTGTATTAGGCCAGGCAGAAAGTGTAAAATTAAATTTAATTAAACGGGTTAATAACATTACAAAGATTAAAGATTCTGAAGAATTAATGAAAAGTTATTCAGATGTATTTGACGGTTTAGGAATGTTAAACCGGTTGTTCATCCTTGTAGAAATATTCCTATATCCATTCAGTCCAAATTAAAGGAAGCTTTAAATAAATTAGAAACACAAGAATTTATAGCTCGTGTAGATATCCGTGTGATTGGGTAAATAGCTTAGTTATAGCTGAAAAGAAAGATGGTAGTTTAAGGCTTTGTCTAGATCCTAAAGAATTAAATAAAGCTATTAAAAGAGAACACTGGAGAATTCCAACTTTAAATGACGTAAAGACTAAATTAAATGGGAAAAAGCATTTTTCTGTAGTTGATTTAAGCTCAGGATTTTGGCAGATATAGTTAGATAAAGATAGTTCTGACTTATGCTGTTTTAATACTCCGTTTGGAAGGTATAAGTTCTTAAGAATGCCTTTTGGTATACGCTCAGCACCAGAGGTATTCCAAAAGCGAATGACATATTTTTGGACATATTAAAAGTGTTTTTATAATATTTGATGATATTATTATTGTCGCCGACACGGAGCAAGAACATAACGAAATCTTAGAGAAAGTGTTCGAAACAGCAAGAAATAATAATATAAAATTTAATAAGGAGAAACTACAGATTAAAATAAAGCAGGTAAAATTTATGGGGCATATTTTAAGTATAGAAGGACTGACAGCGGATCCAGACAAAATAAAAGCTATTGATAGAATGGAGAAGCCAAAAAATAAGGTAGAGTTGAAGCGATTTTTAGGTATGGTGAATTACCTATCACTCTTTGTTCCAAATTTAGCAGAAATAAATGCACCTTTAAGAGCGTTATTAAAGAATAATATAGTATGGAAATGGGATAGTAGTCAAGAAAAAAGTTTTAGAGAACTAAAGACATTATTATGTACAACACCAGTATTGAGGTACTTTGATCCAAGTTTACCCTTATGCATACAGACAGATGCTTCGGGGCAAGGACTAGGAGCATGTTTGATGCAGAACAATCAACCTATAGAATATGCGTCAAGAGCATTAACCGAAAATGAGAAAAATTTTGCACAAATAGAGAAGGAGTTGCTTGCAATTTTATAAGCTCTGGAAAAATTCCATTGCTATGTTTATGGAAATCAGGTAACAGTATACAGTGATCATAAACCACTAGAAGCAATTTTAAAAAAGATATTACTAAAATTACGAGTAGACTACAAAGAATGGTATTAAAATTGTTAAAGTACCAATTTAAAGTAGTTTATTTACCTGGGAAGTATATGTATCTCGCTGATACGCTCTCAAGAGCACATCTAAAGGAACCAGTAAAAGACGATCCGGAATCAGAGACAGCCGTACATACTATCTTTAAACATTTAGCTGTTACCCCTTTGAAAAAACAGCGAATACAGAATTTAACGAAAGAAGGTTCTCAGTTACAAAAAATAATAAAATATCATAAATACGGATGGCCAAATAGTAAATATAAAGTAGATGATGAAGTCGTGGAATTTTGGAAGTTTAAAAATGACATAGACGTCGAGGAAGATCTAGTCTTTGTGGGAGAAAATCTACTAATACCAAGAGAATTAAGAAGAGATATTAAATCAAATACATGCGGGGCACATGGGAATAGAAAAATGTAAAATGAGATCAAGGTCTGTAGCTTTTTGGCCGGGTATCACTAAGCAAATAGAAGAGTTGGTTTCACAATGCAAAATTTGTGAAAAATACCAGAGAAGAAACCAAAAAGAAACATTACTGACACGTCCAGTACCAGACAGAGCATGGCAGAAAGTCGCATCAGTTATGCCCTGAAGAAGACTATTGTATAGTCGAAACGTCAGCGTGAATAAATTTTATTAATTGACTGCAAGTCCGAAGAATTTTTACTTTCCTGTATCTACCTCCATCCTAACACAGTCGAATATTGATTTTTCAAATATAATAATAAAGTTTAAAGAAATATTTTCAAGGAATGGAATTCCTGAGAGTTGTATTTCAGACAATATGTCGTATAATAGTTACAATTTTAAAAGATTTGCAAAAGAATGGGATTTTCGTATAGTAACTACTAGCCCGAGATATCCCCAATCGAATGGACTAGCAGAGAGGGCAGTCCAAATTTGCAAAAATATGCTGAAGAAATCATATGAAGAGAAATTAGACATATATACATTTTTAATGGAGTATCGTAATACCCCTATTAAAAAATTAAATAGATCGCCAGCTCAACTGATGATCAATAGAAGACTTAGAAGCAAGTTACCAATAATATCAAAATCATTAGAACCTAAAGTAGAACAAAATATTAAAGAAAAAAGAGAAGAAATGAAGACAGAAAATAAAGATTATTATGACAGAAATTCGAAAGATTTGAGTATATTAAAGGAAGGACAAAGTGTAAGAATAAGAAGAGATAATACATGGGAACTAGCCCAAGTAATAAGAGTAGCAGACACTCCAAGGTCCTATATTGTAAGAACTGAAAACAACGAATATAGGAGGAACAGAAGAGATTTAAAACTCTCATTGAATAAACCTCCGTCCTATAACCCCGATACGGAAGTCCTACCGAGCAAACCTTCCATTGAACCTTCCGTGTCTAGTTTACCATCCAATCCTATGCCTACTGAAGAACCGAATTTATTGGCTACACCGGTAGTTAGTTCAGGTCAAATTAATTTAGATACTGCCAGACGTAAAAGAGCTAGGAGACCACCTATCAAATTTAATGATTATGTATTATAAAAAAGGGAGATATAATATAAGTTACGCGATGTTGGCAACACTGAGGGTGTGTGTTGAGTCATTGCAAAAGTGTCATTGTTATAATAATTATAACAGTCTGATAAGAGTATTATAAATAAATTGTATTAAGCATATACCTTACTTGTGTTATTAACAAGAATATATATCATAAATAATAATAAATAAAATAGCTGTTTCTCTTCATTGTCGAAATTTCAAATGAAAAATTGAAATCTGAACAACAAATGTTAAAATCGTTTTTTCCTACCTTCTGTAGGGTAAAAATCTCTATTGACTGGACTAAAATCTATATTTCTAACTGACTGAAAAGACATGTTAAATTTACTGTATAACATCGTCGCAGAATTGTAAAACTTACACGCGCAATACTAGAACAACATTTAAAACAGACAACTTGAACAATTTTATCAAAATTTTGGGGTAATTTTATGTAGTTAAAAGAATTTTGTGAGTACAATGCCTTAATTTTTATTTATAAATTTAAAAAAAAATTGCTACCAACTTATATAAATAAATTTCTAAATACAAATTCCCATCAACTCAGTACTAGATTTAAAAATAATTTGGTAATTTCTAAAATTAATAAAGCCAAAACATACAATAGTATATTTATTGCTGGTGTTGCTATATAATAAACTGTCAGAAAAAATTTGATGTTTAAATAGCTTAAAGCAATTTAAGAAAAAGTTAAGGTAAATGTACACTATGACTGTAAGACTAGTTAAGAACATATATATTATATTATGTATTTGTTCTAGCTTCAAGCTATTTAATAAAGGTTTATTCTATTTTATTTATAACATAAAGACATTTTGGGTTGTATTAGTATTTTATTTAGCAATTGCGTTCTATTTACAGAGTCCAATATTAAGACTATTAATGTTGTCTCTTTTTTGCATAATAACTAAGTAAATTTTCACAAAACTAGGATATTTGTATTTTTTTTTTATTGTAAGTCTTGATTCAGAAGTTAGAGTATTTCCCAATAAAGTATATGAAATTGGCTTTCAGAATATATCGATCTCAAAAAAAAAACATTTAAAGAAATTTTTCGAAAAAAAAAATTATTTTGAGTTTCAAGTCAAGTACCACTTTCGGTTATCCGATTTACATCAAAATCTACTGGCTTCCTTCCATAATGATAATAATAATAATAATAAAAATAATTATTAATTA
Source organism: Ophonus ardosiacus (assembly GCA_943142095.1). NCBI lineage: Eukaryota > Metazoa > Arthropoda > Insecta > Coleoptera > Carabidae > Ophonus > Ophonus ardosiacus. The sequence continues at coordinate 19,058,256 of OW964834.1, read as the reverse complement.
AATACAATACCGAACAGACTTACGCCAAATACTAAGGTAAGGAAAACAGAAATTAAGTAGTAGTAGTTGGAATAATTTTTTTTTGTAATTAATATCGTGGTGAAATCGATATGGTCTTCGAAATGTTTATAGCATGATATAAGTTGATACAATGGAGATTTCTGAAGGGTACTACTTTATGCAATATAGTTGGAATATGGATTTAGCACTTGATAATGATCTAGGAATATGAAGGTACAATTTATTTACAAGATATGGGCAAACAATAATAGAATTTACAATTTTCTGAAGATATATTGTTGCACAGAGACTTCTCGTATCTAAAAAGTCAATATTGAAATAACTTATTAATTGTTCTTGAGGTATTCCTCTGGCGAGATAAGATTCCTCAATAATATATGTAGCCCATTTGAAGAATTTACGTTGAACATTTTCGATGGAGTCAGACTGGTAAGCAAAATTCGGATTCCAGATACCTCAAACATATTCTAAATGAGGACGTACTAGGGATACATATGTTATCAATTAGTGGTATAAAAAAACACAGTTTTATGTATAACGCTACTGCTTTATTACACTATACTGGAAACCAATGATCGACACAAAAAGACACGCAGCTCTATCCTTCCTGCTGCCCGCACTTACTCTACCTCACTCACCGCTTCCGCCTCTACGCCAGCGCGTCTCGGAAACCCGTCGAGGATACAGGGTGATGTCGACTGGGTTCAAGATTTTGGCGTGATTTTCAACACTCGGCCATCCTCGAAGCTGGTCGTCCCCGATCAGCTGGAGGACCTTCTGGGTGGTTCAAATTCCCTAGTAGGATCTGAGTCATCATGCCCCTTCTCGGCTGGCTGGAGCTGCTGCTGTAACTCAAAATAGTTAGGAGCGGGGAAGGTTTGTGGAGATTGTTCGTCGTCGGAGCTGCTATCACCGAAAGCGCTCAGACTGCACCACGCCTTTAGCTGTGATGCATGAGCTGTAGACGCGTAACGGCCACCTTCCTTGGAGTCGATATCCGCCAGCCGGTAAGTGTCACTGGGCAACTTCTCCAGGACCACCAGCGGCCCTCGGAACTTCAGCTGCGTTTTAGTTGGCCTTCCAGTGTGTTCGGATGCATGGCGCATCAACACCAGCTCGCCTGTTTCATACACCGGTGCTTGGTGATGCCGCCGATCGAAACTTGCTTTCGTCTTCTCTTGCTGGTTTCGGGTACGGTTGTGGGTTTCCAATTGGATTGTACTTGGCGGTCTCCAATCGTTTGCCGTCATTGATACTTTTCGTTCCAGTCTGTCGTGGAACCGTGGTCGGTATCCGTGCAGAACCTCGAACGCAGTTCTGCCTGTCGTCTTGTTCGTGGTGCAATTTATGTCTCTCGCGATTCGATCCAGGTGGTAGTCCCAGTCGCGGAGCTCTGGATCTTGGATTAAAGCTGTGAAGCTCCACGTGCCCGTTTGCCCTCAGACGTCGGCTCGAATTCAACGTTTGATGGATTCCTCGAGTCTCACAGAAGTGTTCGAATTCTTTCGACGTGAACCCGATGGTAATCCTCTGCGAAAGTCCGCGATGGAGGATTACGTTGCAAAACGCCTTCAAAATGTCCTTGGTGGTCGTCGTCGACATCGGGTATAGTTGCATGAATTTCGTCAAATTGTCTACGACCACCAGGAGCTGCGTATTACACCGTTTGCTAGGCACGTACGGTCCGACGTAGTCCATGTGAATAATTTCTAACGGATGTGAACCTGGCGGGAATGGATTGAGCTAGCCTGCACGTTTTCCTCCAGGAGTCTTGATGAGCAGACAATCGAAGCAGGCATGGATGTGCTGTCGGATATAACGTCGCATGCCGGCAAATATTGTTCGTGCACCTTCGCTATGGTCTTGTTAAGTGCAAAATGTCTCATCAGGGCCCTGATTCTGTAACTTGCGTTAGCACTTGCGTGACTAGATTTGCGTGAGCATATTTTTTGACGTCACTGTTTATTCCTAGTTCCTTTTATAGAGAATTTTGTGTGTTAGGTTTTTACAGTATTCCCCAGTTTTTACGTCCCTAAATTCAATGTTGGTATTAGGTTTGAAATCATCATAGCTAAAGCCATTAAGAGGAGAACTAGGTATAATCTGAAACAATTTTAACAATATAACCCAAATAATAACGTAAATTGATAACCTCAAATTATGATATACTTACATTTATGAATTAAATAATCACTAAAAAGAAACGATAAAAATTAAAACAAATTAAAAATAAGAAACTTGAAATAACAAAAAAAAAACATAATACAACAATAAAAATAAAACAACAACAATAAGCGCAAAATGACAGCAATACGAGACAACGACAGAATTAAAGTGAGATAGATAGTCACGCAAGTAAGAAACAAGACCTCTGTAGGTCACGCAAGTATATTTTCGTGTCTCGCAATGTATGACGTCATAACTTGTACTTCTTCAGATCTCTAATAGATGGCATACTGTATACATGTGACTAATTTATAGTAGTATTGGTGTCGTAAGTGTTCACGCAAGTTACAGAATCAGGGCCCAGGTCGTGGCATTTCACAACTATGGTCTTGCGCTTTGCGACAACAAACAGCAGCTTCTCACCAACTTGCTTGTAAACGCCCTGCTCGTGGAGTTCTAAACCCTGTATATGGTTCTTCTCTTCCGTTGTCCGATCTTTCTTTTCGCTCGCAATTCTGGATCGCCGTGTTGCATCAGTAAAAATTGGTCATTGACTGAGACACTGAGTCATACTTCCATCTTCTGCAATATTTAACCCACGATGTCGGTGGCGTCTTCGGTGCTAGCTTGACTTAGCGCGTCCTCGTGGGCCATGCGGATGATTGGACGGTGACGGACGTCGAGGTCGAACTCGAACTCTTGAATCAGCATAATCCAGCTAGCGATTTGCGTATTTATGGTTTTCTTCTCGTTTATGAAGACTAGCGCTTGACAGTCTGTTACCATTGTGAATCGTATACACAGCAGAAACTGCCTCAGACGTTCCATGCACCACACTATCGCCATCAGCTCCAGCTTACTGTGGTACATCTGCTCGGCATGCGAGAGTTTCTTGCTAATACAGACGCCAGATGCCATCTTCCTTCTGGATCTCGTTGCATCAGCATTCCAGCCAGCCCTTCTGCGCTAGCATCGGTATGCAACTCTGTATCGGCTGCTGGATTATACAGTCGGAGTATTGGTTCGTTGAGCAGCACCAGCTTTAGCCCTTGGAATGCCGTCTCTTGGTCCATGCGAATGTCGCGTTCTTTGCATTCAGTGGACTTAATGGTTTCACCTTAGCAGCACAGCGCGGAATGAAGCGACGGAAGAATCCCACTAAAACCAGGAAACGCCGAAATTCGTGAGTGCTCCTCGGGGTTGGAAAGTTGCGAATAGCTATCAGCTTGCGGTCGCTAGGCCGGATTCCCTCGGCTGAGACACGGAAGCCGGGGAACTCGACTTCTCGTCGTCCGAATTCGCATTTACTGGGCTTCACTGTGAGTCCAGCTCTGCGCAGCGCCTCCAAACTTGCTCCAAACGTTGCATTAGGTCGCTCCAGTCGCTGGCGGGAATGAGGTCGTCCATATAAAACAAGGCGGATTCCGAAGATCTCAGAGAGAGATACATCAGTCGCGTAAACTCGAACGGTGCATTCGATAATCCGAAAGTCATGCGCTTGAATTGGCCGGTTTTATCAGGGGTCACAAACGCGCTCTTTTCTTTCGATTTCTCACTCAGTGAAATCTGAAAATATCCGTGCGCCAAATCGAGGATTGTGAATATCCTTGCTTCTGAGAGCTGCTCTAGCAGCTCATCGGTTTCCGGGATTGGCCACGATTGCTTCTTCGTCTGCGCGTTCAGGCGCCTGTAGTCCACTAAGACACGAGGCTCTCCAGTTTTCTTCCACACCACTAACACGGGGCTGGCATACGAGAACTTAGTGCTGTTGGTGATGTTGCATTCACGCTACTCTTTTACGGTGCTGGCGATGATTTCTCGCTCGGGTCTTGTAGTGCGATATGGTTTGCACCGAACCGGTGCGCTGTTTTCATTTTCTTCAATGGTTATCTCGGTCAGCGTCGTGCAGCCCAGTTCCATCATATTGGTTGCAAAGCAGTCACGGAATCTTCTTAAAAGCTGTCGGAGTACTTCACGCCTTTCTTTCGTTACTGACTCATCGATTTTTATGTCACACAGTTCTTCTTTGTCTTCGGAAGATTCCGATGTTACACTGAGCAGCACTTCAGCTCTTGCAACTACTTGACCTTCTTGAATATTCACGGCGCTGTTGGAGTAGTTTGCGACCGGCACTTGGATCTCCGAAACTGGCTACGCGCTGCCTGTTCTGTTGTTCGTCGCGGTTTGGATTGATGCATCAACGGGAAACTTCACTTAGATTAAATTTATGCTCTTGGCTGGCAGACGTTGGTCTTCGGCGGCTCGCAGAGTGACTCGAGCAGCGACGGTCGGCTCGGTACAGTGAAATGGGAACTCACTCGCGTCGCTGATCTTCAGCACGTCTCGTAGGTGCGGCCGATGATGACTTCCACCGGCTGGGCTTGATCAGGCACGACAAGGATTTCGACCTCGCCGTTCACACCATCGACGCTGATGTTCGCTCGATCGGTTCCAAGCGTCTTCATCACAGCTGCCGTGGCGTCTCCGAATTCGTATATCGGGTAATGACCCGCAACTTGAACTACCGGTAACAATAAAGCCCTGGAAACTTTGTTTATTTATAAGTACCTGTTTTAGATACTTACCGGCGTCAGTGACTGAAGATGCGGCAAGATTGAGGCCGGATGATTGGTTTTGGCTGTTCCTGTTGGCACAATCTGCAACTCGTTGAACACATCTTCTGCGGACAGGTGCAGCATTTTCGTTCTTGGATCCGAGGTTGTCTCGCTGACGGTGTCGGCGTCGTTCTTCCTTCATTCGTCGCGTCTACTTTCTTCGGAGCCATTTACGTCTCTGGCTGCGGCTGCTGTTGCCAAAACTTTTTGTCCGACTTCTTTCGACTCGTTCACATCGCTGAATGGCTTCCAACAGTGCGTCTTCGTCCGTGAATATCATGCTCACGAGCTGAGCTGAGGGTTCTTGAACGCAGACCCGTCAGAATCTACTCTTGAGCTTCGATGTAGGTGAGCCCCAAGTCTCTACATCGGCGCATCTTTGAGTATACATATTCAGTACTAGACTCACCCGGTATTTGCACTCTCGAGATCATACGTTCCCATTTTTCAGGCAGGGTGTCCTCCCGGGCGAATGACTTCTTAAATTCGGCCTCGAATTCTCCCCATGAATTTATTCTGTCACTCCTCCGAAGAAATTGTAGTGACATGTGTCATTGGAAAAGTTGACAGTGACAATGACACGTCATTGCAGTTTGGACATTTGACTTATGTCAATATAACTAGTTAAATCAAGTGGCCAATACCCTTCTCTAACAACCATTATCAGTGTTATGTTAAACTTTACATAGTAACGTATTGTGTATAAATAATTATTAGAGTTTTGGTTTTGATAGAATAAACATCTAAATCATATTTTCTATATAAGTGTTGCATTTTTATTTTATGTTTTACAATTTCATTTCTATTAAGTATTTTTACATCTTGTAGCGGCTGATCCCGCTACAAAACCATTCCTTCGCTCCGTCGATTAGATGTAGTGTGGCCGTCCCTAGCTTCAATGCATCGGGCTAACGATGATTATTCGCCATGCGAAGCAACGAATCTATTCATGCTCTCGCTCGACCCGGTCCCTGATCGCCATTGAAGTTCTGGATTGAGGCAGACAGATCTGGCATTCTGGTTACAGCTGTCGCTTCCTCGGCTCCTGAACTGCTGTTTTGCGTTGATTGGTCGCGGATATTAATATTCTGTGTCATAGTTTGTTGCATGGCCGTCATAAACTGCATCATCGTCTCCATCATTTTCAACATGGCCGCTTGCTATATTATCCGCATGGCTGGTTGCGCCAATTCAAGCTCGCGTCACTTCCCAGCTGTCGGGTTATCCCGCCATCTTGGATTTGCAATCCCGCAAACGTTGTTGGCGTCACTCTCTACGCCATTTTGTAACTTGGACATATTTTGGCGAGCTAAACTACGCGTCACTACCATATACCTTTCACACACTTCATGAGCTGTACACACAGTTTTACGGAGTTGATGAACCTTTCATACAGTTTACAAGTTCTACCACACAGGTTATAAGTCGCGTTCACTGAGCACGGATTCCACTTCTGAGTTGTTATCATTTAGTGGTATGAATAGAACACACAGTTTTATGAATAACGCTACAGCTTTATCACACTATAATGGAAAACAATGATCGATACAAAAAGACACGCAGCTCTATCCTTCTTGCTGTCCGCAATTACTCTACCTCGTCCATCGCTTCCGCCTTTACGCCAGCGCATCTCGGCAACCCGTCGAGGCTACAGGGTGATGTCGACTGGGTTGGAGATTTTGGCGGGATTTTCAACACACAGAGACAAAGAAAAGACATATTTTTGAATACGTGAGCATTTGTAATTAAGAATCCAAGAAAGAACTGCAGTAATTTAACTTTAGTTTTCGATCAATAACAATACCCAGGTCTTTAATAAAATATGGTTTTTCTAACGTAGAATTATTTACACGATAATTATTAAAGTGAATTGGTTCACGTTTTTTTTGAGATAGTCATAACGTTATATTTCTGAATATTCAAATGAAGATTATTCTCCAAACACCACTGGTACACTTTATCTGAGTTACATTGAAGATACTCAGAGTCTTTTATTTTTGGAATTTTTGAACATAATTTTAAATTATCAAACATCAAAATTCAACATCTATTATATTTGATATATCGTTTATAAAGATACTGAACAGTAGGGATCCCAAAACCCTGAGGAACACCAGATTTTTGCAGATATTTTTCAGAGGAATATCTACAGTAACTGTAACGGTATTTATTTGTTAAATATAACTTTAAAAGCTTCATTAGACAGTCAGATAATCCATATTTATGTAGTTTAGAAATGAGAACGGAATGTTCTATTTCATCAAAGCCTTCGATAAATCCGTATAGTGCGTTAAGAGGATCCACACACACACCCACACGCACTCACATGCACACCACACACATTCACTTACACACACACACACATACACACACACACACACACACACACACACATATACACACAGAAATCATTGTGAAATTTTAAAATCGGATCCTAGGGACCTTAAATCGCATTCATTTACTAAAATCACGATATGATTTTTAGCACTACCCCTGTACCTCCCTTACCAAGGGTAGCGGAAGGTAAAAAGGTGGGTCTCATATTTTGAGAACCAGTGGTCAAAAATATATTTCTATTTATTACACTTCTTATTTAAAATAAAAATTCTTTGCTCATTTAACCTTCTTTTCTAACTCTAATAATTCTGAACGTATAACGCATATACAGTAAGATTACAACTGAAGAAAATTATATATTAAATGTGTATTTGTGGTCGTAGTGTTACGGTAAATTTAAAGGTAAATAGACACTAATCTATCCTAATGAGACATGTCCAATTTTCTTTCCAATTTTAATCCTCATTTCAGTTGTAAGAATATAAAATGTTTCTTAGTACCACCCCTACATATTTACGACTCAATACCTTTTTTGGTGGTAAACCGCATCCATTACTATCCTTGACTATAGCAATGGTGGCATATTTAAAATTAATATTCTGTATTCAATATATTATGTATCAATTAAATAATAAAAGTGAAATTTTACAACAATTTCTGTCATATATTCATAAACCGAGAAAGTTGTGGAACTTACTATACTATTGCTAATTACGTGACGCTTGTTTTTTCTCTAGTGTAACTTGATAGATGACAAACTTTTGAGTGTAATTCTGGTAATATTAAAAGCATTTCTGCCGTCTCCTAGGTGCCATAGTTAATCAAAGATTGCTGCACAGCTAAAACAATCATATTAAACGAAAAACACTTTGGATCTTGATTCACAAATACTATGTACATACGAATTATAATGAAAGTCCTAATTTTTATTTTTATTCTAGAATATATACTACGTGAAAGATTATATTATGGATGCCTCAAAATATCCGATCATACCATGGAAAGAAGTAATGACCAGAGTGTAACTTTATAATGATAATATATTGATAGCCAAATGTAACGTATATTTTATCAATAATCAAGAAGATAGAAAATTTATACCTTCAGCGAACATGTAGACAAACACACTCACATATATACATCTGACGTGTGTTTCTGCGAAATGATACACACGTCATAAATCGTAAGCATGTTTAAATTTTCAGAGTAAGAGAGGGATTGTTGGCGTAATGTCAAAACTAGCAGAATTGTATTACCTATATTGTGTCAATATTCACAAGTCAAAAAAGTACACACCGATTTTTTACACTTGGCTGTTACGTCATAATTTGATATACGTATCGAAGACAGAATGTAGGAAACCAAAAGTAAGACGGAGATAAACATACAATTACTTGTTATTTTGCTGTTCAGCAATTAATAACGCAACGGTCAAGTATGAAGAATAGTTGTGTATAAGTAGTTATTTAACAAAAATTGACCAATTGAATAATTACGATGTAAAATCGATGAAATATACATCTTCTTATTCAGTGTTGTATAAAATACTTGCAAACAATAATTTCAAATAGAAAATACAAAATACTAAACAAAAGTATTTCATATGTTTGGTAAAATACAATTATTTTTTTAGTATTTCAAATATACCAATATTTCAAATACTTTCAAATACTTTTATTTTAATTATTTAAAAATAAAGAAGATACGTTATGGTATTGTAAAAATGTTTTTTTATTCAACTTATTCGCATATTTTTATTAATATTAAAAAGAAACTCCTACATTAACATAGGCAAGTGTTTATTTAAAAAAAAAATTAGAGAATTATTCCATGCTACGAGACGAGAGACAACACATGACGAGGGGTTTCTATATCAAATACATAAATCTATTTCTAATACTTGTGTATTTTAAATGCAAAAATGTATTTCAAGTAAAAAAATATATTTCACATATTGAAAAATAGTATTTCATACAAATAATAGTATTTTAATGTATTAAAATATAAAATACTTGTGAAAAGTATTTAAACTAAAAATAGAAAATACTGTTATTTTCAAGTATTTCAAATAATTACTTCAAATATTTTATCTAATTCAAATACTTATTTCAATTAGTTATATTTCAAATACTATACAACACTGTTCTTATTGTCTAAAAGCAATATGTGTAGCAGAAGTCTAGTCTATGTTGTAATCTTGAAACACACACTCAAACACAAATTATCAGAAGTAATATCACAACACCTCCTGATTTATCGATAAATTTTTATTTTGCACGAATTTATTTTGCCTAGAAACAAACACGAAAGCAAACTGCATGGTAAATCCCGATTTCGAAGGAGGAGGGGTTTTACCTAATGGCAGTTTGCTTCAGTGATTTTGCTTTAAAGCAAAAAAAATGAGTGCTTAAAAATAAAAGTTTATCTGAGAAAATGTGAGAGGTCGTGTGGTATTTGGTGAGATAAATTCCAAAGACAACGCAAAATAAAAAACTTGACACATTAATTGTCACACTGACAGTTATAAACAATAACTGCTTATTTACTTGGTCGCGGAAAATTATCGGGGTAACGGGGTTTTATCGGGGTAACGAGGTTTTATCAGTATAATACTGTTCCCATTCAGCCGCGGACCAATCAGAAGCAGCTGGTGAGGAATGCCGCGCCAAGCAGCGGACGAGACGTGCCGAGCCAAGGCGAGCAGCCGGGAGTTACGCGGCAGGCTGCGATAGCGGACAGTTGATAATTGAGACTTGAAGAGTGAAGACGCAACGAAGTCAAGCCGTGCATATAATTTTGTTTGTGCCGTTATAGTTAAATTGTATCATTACCATATTCTTTTGTAATAATATTACTTTATTATACTTGTATTAACCCTACCATCTCCTTTTTAAATCATATCCCTACAAATTTTGGGGGCTCGACGCGGGATATAAAAGCTAAAGTTTGGTGAACTGTTTTAAGTATCGTCCAAATTTTAAAAATTAAACAAGTAAAACTTAAAGTAAAGTGTAGTGAAGATATTTGCGTGCTTAAATGCACAACATGTGTTTGTGTGCGAAGAAAATACGTGTGTGGCGGGATTTCATAAGCGTCGTGGAACAATTCGTCAATTCCTCTTGCTATGAACATTGTGTGCGTAATTGGGCTGTGAAAAAACGTGTACGAGTAAAGTTACAGAACAAAGTGCAACATTGAACTGTGGAAATTGAAACAATAAACTTTAAAAATGACTAGGCTAGGTAGTATGCCGATTGTTTAAACTTATTTTTGAAACCGAAGGTGATCGAAGTTGCAGAGCGTGCGAAAGTTTTCCTGGTTCAGTTTTGTTAAAGACACTGACGAATATAACGCAAAGTTGGAGTTTATTGACACTAACTTTTCTGTGCCGGATTTAGTGACTATTGCGAAAGTATTGCCCTGTGAATACGATAACGATAAAAATAAATTAGTGAGGAACATTTGTGAAACTTTGATGGACTTAGAGACATTTCAGCAGAAACTGGTGCAAAAAGAAGAGGAAGAAGAAGAAGAGGACACAGAAGAAAGAAGAATTGTTAATAATTTCGACAAGATTTCACAAGATGGTTCAGCGGCAGCGTCACATTGTACACCTACATTTTCGATGAGTTTTCGTGATATGGAAGATTCCATTTGACCATTTGATGGTAAAAGCGCCTACCCAATTGAGAAGTGGCTGACGGATATTGAAGATATGGCTACAATTTTAAATTGGAGTGAGTTGCACAAATTTATTTTCGGTAGAAAATCTCTAACAGGATTAGCAAAACTGTATGTTCAGAGTGAAGCAAATATAAAATCATTTGCTGATTTAATAAAAGCTCTACTGAAAGAGTATACAGCAAAGTTGACGGGAGCACAAATTCACCAGATGTTGTCGAAACGGAAAATTGGAAAAGAAGAATCGGTTGAAGAATATTATCTGAAAATGAAAGAATTAGCGAACCGTGGGAATATAGATGGTGAATCTTTAATTCAATATGTAATAGATGGTATCACTGATGATGTACAAACGAAGCTGATTTTAAGAAAAGGCTGAAAATATACACGGAGATTAAATCAAAAACCGAAATAAGGCATCAGGTAAACAACACAAGACCTGCTGCACAAACTGGAGCGAAACCACGAAGAAATGAAAATTTCCCTAAACAAACTAGATGCTATAATTGTGGACGAGCAGGACATGTTTCTAAAGATTGTCCTCAACGTGAGAAAGGAATGAAATGTTTTTCGCGCCAGAAATACGGACACAAAGCGGCAGACTGTACCGATCGAGCAACAAAGAAAGAAAAGGAAGATCGCGTACTCTTTTCAGAGATGACGAAATTAACTGGAACAAACGGTATACCTCAACACCCGACCCTTAGAAGCATTAATTGATACGGGAAGTACGGTGAGTTTGCTAAAAGCTAACGAATACATTAAAATTAACTACGTATCATTGGAAAAAGATATTATCAAATTAAATGGATTAGGCTCTTGCGAAGTAGAGACTCTAGGAAAGTTTAAAACCACAATAAAAATAAACGAGCTAGTCTGTGAAATTTGTTTACACGTGGTGCCGGACACAGTAATGCCTCCTCAGATGGTAATTGGAAAAGATTTCCTCAAAGACTATGAAGTGAATATTAGAGGTGGAGAATTAAAATCCATTGAGAAAATTGAAAAACGAACAGAATAGAATGACGATAATTTTCCTGTAGTTATGTACGTAACAGAATCTAATCGGAATGACATAAGCGTTGGAATTAGTAAATACGAAAATGAAATTAGACAATTAGTGGAAGAATACATTCCTGCATCAAATTCTAAAAGTACCAAAATATCTATGAAAATAATTCTCGCTGATGAAGAGCCAATTTATCAACGAGCACGTCGACTTGCTGCTGTAGAATTAGAAGAAGTAGACAAAGTTATTGAAGAATGGAGTTCGAAAGGTATTATCAGACCAAGCTCGTCTGATTATGCGAGCCCTATTGTACCAGTAAGGAAAACGAACGAAACGTAACGAGTATGTGTGGACTACCGATTATTAAATAAGAAAACAATAAAAGATCGATATCCACTCCCTGTTATAGATGATCAATTAGACAAGTTGAGGAACGCAAAAATATTAACAACAATGGATCTCAAAAACGGATTTCATCATGTTCCTATAGAAGAAGGAAGCGTCAAATATACTGCTTTCGTTACATCGCGAGGACAGTTTGAATTCTTACGCATGCCGTTTGGGCTCAGTAATGCGCCAGCGATGTTTCAGTGTTATATAAACAAGATATTTGATGACTTGATATATCAAAACATTGTGTTGACGTACATGGATGACCTGATCATACCAGCGACGAGCGAAAAAGAAGCATTAGAAAGACAAGATTGTACTCCAAAGAGCTCACGAATATGGTCTTGAATTCAATTGGGGTAAATGCCATTTTATGACTAATGAAATTGAATATCTTGTTTACCGCGTTACGAATAACACTATTAAACCATCTATTGCCAAACCGAAGGCCGTGAATAATTATCCGAAGCCAACATCAATAAAAGATATTCAGAGTTTTCTTGGCCTTACAGGAGCGTTTCGTAAGTTTATTCCACATTACGCGAAAATAGCGAGACCACTGAGCCAAAATGTCGAAGAAAGATCGAAGTTTCAAGTTTGAGAATGAAGAGGAGAATGCATTTAAAGCATTGAAAGCACTTTTAACTGCAGATCCTGTCTTGAAGATATATAGCCCCGAGTTATACACTGAACTACACACAGACGCAAGTCAGTTTGATTATGGTGCTATACTTATGCAGAAAGATCCTAAAGATCAACAAATGCATCCTGTGTATTACATGAGTAATAAAACCAGCGACGTCGAGAAACGATACCACAGTTACGAACTAGAAGTACTGGCTGTGATCAAAGCGTTACAGAAATTTAGGATGTACCTCATTGGTATTGAATTTAAAATATTTACAGACTGTGCAGCCTTTCAAATGACCATGTCTAAAAAAGAAGTGTCACGAAAGATTTGGCGTTGAGCATCTTACATGGAACAATTCCTATATAAAATTGAACATCAGTCTGGGTCGAAAATGAAGCATTGTATCCACTTAGCAGGTATCCAGTGATGATAGCCGTAGAAAGTCAATTTCTAGAAAGAATACGAGTTTGTCAAAATGATGATGAGCATTTAAGAACAGTAAAAGAACTTTTAAATCAAAACTCTTCTTACGATAATTATGTTTTACAAAATGGTATCATCTACAAAATAGTTGATGACGTCAAACTGCTAGCTATTCCAAACAACATGCAAGCCGAAATAATTAGAAACAGCCATGAGGAAAATGGAAATTTTGGGTGCAGAAAATTACAAGTTATAATTACCCGTGAATTCTGAATTCCTAAATTAAAACAGAAGATCACAAAATGTATTAGAAATTGTGTACATTGTATACTCGCCGAGAAAAAGATGGGTAAGCAGGAAGGTTTCCTAAACCCTATAGATAAAGAAGAATTGCCGCTGTAGACATACCATGTCGATCATTTAGGCCCGCTAACTGCGACAAAAAGGGTTACCGATATATTCTACTTGTCGTTGACGGATTTACAAAATTTGTTTGGGTTTATCCTACAAAAACTGTCACAACCGAAGAAGTGATTGCAAAACTTGAATTCCAGAAATCATTGTTTGGAAATCCGAAAAGAATAATCGCGGATAGAGGGACAGCGTTCACCTCAGAGACTTTCAAAAATCATTGTACAGATGAAAAATTGACATACACCATATTACAACTGGCGTTGCACGAGTTAATGGCCAGGTGGAGCGCGTCAATAGGACGATCATTCCAATATTAACGAAATTATCTCACGACAAAGAGAATGAATGGTACAAGTTTGTTCCGAAAGTTCAGTTCGCATTAAATAATACTTACCAAAGAGCCATAGATTGTACTCCCTCCAAACTATTTTTTGGGGTAAATCTTCGGTAAACAGAAGATATGAGATTGCTCGAAATAATCCAAGAAGAATATCTTAATTTTTACCATGAAAACAGAGAGAAGATGCGACAAGAAGCTAGAAGTCAAATACTTAAGATTCAGGAAGAAAATCGAAAAAATTACAATAAAACAAGAAAGAGACCAAAGAAATATAAACTAGAAGATTTAGTAGCTATTCGCAGAACACAGTTTACTAATCTCAGTAAAATACATCAAAAGTACTTAGGACCATACAAGATAATAAAGCTCAAGAGAAATGACCGTTATGATGTAGAGAAGGTTGGAGCAGTCGAAGGTCCAAAACGAACGTCAACTAGCGCTGATTTTATGAAGCCCTGGTACAGTACTGAAGACGATGACCTGTCCATTGAAGATGATCCCGAAGAAGATTAGAACTGCCGTCATTGGGTTCTCGAGAATTATAAGAGATACGATGTCGTTTAAATGGAACTTTTTGTGCGCCTTTGGGAGAACAACTCAGATGTGCTTTTTTTCCAAAAAAAAATCATAGGGCACTAGATAATAAAAACTGAATATTGTTGATTTTTTTTTTCTTTTTCAAATAACTTCTAAACTATTAGTAATTGAGAAAAATGTTTCAAATATAAAAGATAGATGTTTTTATTAACTAACCAGTGGCGTACGAAATAAATTTTTATATCCGTAAATTTTCGAGATATAACACAAACTTATATTTTTTTAAATGAAACCCATATCTCATTTTAGTCTCAAAAATCATTATTTTTTTTTCTTTTCAATGATGTAAGTGATATTATGTTTTATATTTGTTTTGTATTATTATTTATATTAATTATATTGTATTTTATCGATATAATTTTTTTATGCCTTTATTACTTATTATTATTCTTTTATATTTGAAACGTCTTTCTCAGTTACTAATAGTTTAGAAGTTATTTGAAAAAGAAAAAATCAACAATATTCAGTTTTTCGTAATTATCTAGTGTTCTATGAGAATTATTGGAAAAACAAAAGCAAATCTGAGATGGCTTCCCAAAGGCGCACAAAAAGTTCCATTTAACCGACATCGTATCTCTTATAGTTCTCGAGATCACAATGGTGGCAGTTCTACATGGCAAATACTGTATATATGTGTAGTGCAAGCGCCAAGAAGCATTCTATTTAAAAAATTCGTTGGTTTCATTTTGATTGATGATTTAAATTCAGAAATACCTAAAGAATGAAATTCTAAAAGTTTCCGGCAAAAATCAGTTTTTAATTTTATTTTTCACACTTCATTTGTGTGATGCACTTGGGCCATAATTATTGTAACAAAAAATGATTGTTACAGTCACATTAAACAAAAAACTTATGTAAGTAAATATTTTTTCCCTGTTTAAATGTAATAAAATTGTTTACATAGCTTGCTCTTTTATTTTGCATGGAATTTTATTAATAAAATAAATGGTCACCATTTTGAAATGCATGAAGTAAAATTATAATATATTGGTATCGTTGTGAAGATATTTTTTATGTACTTTCTGAAAAAATACCGATTTGCTAGGATAGATTTAAAGTTGTACCCATTTCCGCTAAAACCAGACGTGATACAAATTATTACAACGATGATCCATGAGCGCTTTTGCCTGGTTAAACTTTGATAATTAATATTTTTTTTGTATATTTTATAACGAACGACATATTCTTGCTGGCAAATTTTTGTCGATCACCCTGTACTGATAATTAAAAAAACATACAATTCTATACTTAAACAGACATTCTTAGACAATCGTTATGAATACATGTACAAAGAGAGACACAATTTAATTCATTTTTTTACAACTACGAAACGTTGTTCTTCAATCTGAATTGCATTTGCATGGCCTAACTAAAGAGGCTGATAAAGAAGATTTTATATAATTTATGGAAAAATTCATCACAACCATTTTTTTTTTAAATAATTATGAATATGTAAACAATTGTGACTTAAGTCACTTGCTTTTTTAGCATTTTAAACCAGTATTTTATAATATTATGATATGTTTAATTCCATACCATTCAGAAACTACTTTTTAATAGCAATAAACATTTTCTTGACCGCCAGAGAGATTTCAACAATCATTCTTATATTGAGAGTGACAGAATAATTGAACACTGATTTTGTCCGGGAAACTTCTGAATTTCATTCTTTAGGCCTTTTTTGAGCATAAATCATCAATCAGAATAAATCCAACTGGTTTATAAAACGAATTATTTCTTGGCGCCCGGTCTAATATTTGCATCTTTAATTTTATATAATTTAATTTTAAAAATTCGTCTACGAACAGAGAACGTATGCCTGATCATTGTTGAATTCAATAGTTAAGTTTTCAAATTTGATCTTGAAATGTAATTTTCGTGAATTTAATTGTAACAAGCAGCAAATGAATGACATTCACCGGTTTCTAATACATATCCATTTCTGAACTAAAATTCATGAAGAAAAGCATTTAATTAAAAACTTTAAAATGAAGATATATGTTTCTTTGTTTATAGCCTACGTTTACTCCAAATCCGGTTTTATTTCAACACACTGTAATTTATACTTACAAACATAAACATAATAATGTAATAAACAAAAAATCTTTACTGTTCCATTGTAAACACATTCTTCAATCTTTATTCTAACTAGCTCCATTTTACATATATGTTATTATTTTCCCACTATACGAGAAATAAAATAAAATTTTGGAACCCAAAAAGTGTGTTTATTTTTCTTCTAAATCCCTATGTATCACCGCATTCAGGTTTTGCGGGACAGTTTTCCTCCAAGTTTAATTTAAATTGTAAGTAAATAATAATAAATAAAATAGCTGTTTCTCCTCATTTTTTTAAACTCCTGTATGTCTAAAATTTCTGTTTTTAGTAACTTTACTGTGCTACTGCTATATTTGTTAAATATTCCTTCTTTGTAAAGGGACCTTGAATAGCCATTTATGAATCAAACTATATTCATAAATGAAAATAAAAACACAGCACCTCAAAATATCAAGAAAATTAATTGACATTCAATTAAGTATATGAAGTATGTAATTCGGTGGAATCAACAATTATTTATTGCAAAACGGTTTGGCGGTACAATGTCTGTTAAATGATAACTAATAATTATGAGTTCCTTTTAGTTAGCGTCTGATGAATTCGGATGCTACTAGGAGAAGTGTGTCGTTATTGCCGAAATCACTGTAGAACAGATATAGGATTTTTTTAAATTTTTGTTAATGAAGCTATACATTTTTTTTTCAATGTAGTACTTACATATATATCTCCCCGAATCTATATATATCTCTAATTTATTGCAAATTTTTCCAAAAGAAGGATCAAACGATTTTTTTTACATCACGGTATATGAGTTGCATGAGAGTATCTTTTTATTTTGTATAGATATATTTTTTCTATTTCTTGTATTTTTTTGTTTGTATTGGTTAGGTGGAAGATTAGCATTGGCTGAACCTCGCCATTGAGATTATCTTAATAAAGTCAATCATTATTATTATTATTATTATTATTAATAATAATAATAATATATTTTATGGCCGCAGTCACTTATGACATATGATCCAAAACTTTTAAAATAACAGCAACAAACTTAAGGGGAGAAATTATAAACATCAATATCATATATGTAGATAGGTAATTCAAGTTTCTCTTAATGTTAAAAAATAAAATATATGTTATATAAAATATAAACATACAAATATGTAATGCCGTGTTAACATTTTTTCCCACAAATAGTCATACAAATTATTGTATCGTGAAAATGAATTCTCATTAAAAAGAAAGATTTAAACTAATTGTTGAATTAAAATGTTTGTTGATAATATAATTAAAAATTTTTGAAACAAACATTTTAAATCAACAGTCAACACAAAACTTTATTTTTAATATAAATATAAATAAATACAGAGTATAACACCGACCACTGCCATTATTACCTTTATTATTATAGTTACAAAAAAATACTATAGAACAAAGTTGTAGGGGACCAAGGGAGACATTCTTTCAGAGAAGAAAATATTTTTTTAAACCAGTGGTTCTCAAGTTACAGCACAAAGTTATATTTTTTCAAATGGGATTCTACATATTTTTTATACCTATTCGATAGCATATTTTTATCTGAATTCAACCATGTATTAGTTTTATATCCTTACATAATAAAAATATTGAAAGAAATGCGATTGAAATTTTAATAAATTTTTATTTTTAATATTATTGTACAGTACGCTATGGATGAAAAACAATAACAAAAGAACAAAATATAGCTGCTGTCAAATAATAATTGGCGTACTAATTGTTGTAAATTGTTATTCTTTTTGTTTTGAGATTATTTTGTGACAATATGGCTGATGTTTATACAAATGAAGATTTGTATCGTTTATTATTAATTTATGGTGAGTGTAATGAAAATGCCATTCAAGCGTGCAATATTTATGCCACGAGATATCCAAACCAACCGCGTCCAAGGAGGTCATTAATCAGGCGATTAGCACGAAATTTGAAAAACTATGGATCATTTTCACAAAAACGTGAAAGGCAACATCCCGTGAGAAACAATGAAGAAATAGAAATCGGAGTTTTAGCTTCTATTGCGCGTAATCCCAATTCATCCACACGCGAAATTGCTCAAGAATATTTTATTTCTAATATGTCCGTATGGCGCATTTTGAAAAAGCATAATTTAAAATCATATTCATACAAACTATTACATGCTATACATAATAATGACAATGAACGCAGAATAGTGTTTTGCGTATGGTTTTTGGTGCAGTATCAGGACATATATATTCTTAGAAAATTTTTGTGGACAGATGAATCTAAATTTTCAAATAATGGATTATTTAATAGAAATAATGAGCACATTTGGGCTGAAGAACATCCTCGTGAATTTAGGGAAAAAAATAATCAACACAGATGGAGCTTTAATGTATGGCTTGGAATGTTTGGGAATAAAATTATTGGACCACATTTTTATGAAGACAATTTAAACGCTGCACATTATTTATGTTTCTTGGAAAATGAATTATTAAATTATTTAGAATATTTAAACTTGAATGAAAGACAAAATATGTGGTTCCAACAAGAAATGTTTGAAGGTCGGTGGATAGCAACAAATGGGCCATACAAATGGCCCGCTCGTTCCCCGGACTTGACATTCCTTAATTTTTTTTTATGGGGATATCTTAAAGATAGAGTATATTCCAAACCAGTCACAACGAAACAAAATTTGATGGACAGAGTTAGAGAAACTTGCGCTGCTTTGACACCAGAAACTAAAAAAAGCTACTTCTTCTGTTTTAAATAGAATAGAATTATGCTTAGAAAATAATGGAAATCAAATAGAACATTATTTATAAGGAGTAATTAACAATTATTAATTTTCAATTTAAATTTATCACTCTTGTTTCTCATCCATGGCCTACTGTACAATAATATTAAAAATAAAAATTTATTTAAATTTCAATCGCATTTTTTTCAATATTTTTATCATGTAAGGATATAAAACTAATACATGGTTGAATTCAGATAAAAATATGATATCGAATAGGCATAAAAAATATATAGAATCCCATTTGAAAAAATATAACTTTGTGTTGTAACTTGAGAACCACTGATTTAAAAAATAAATTTCTTCTCTGAAAGGATGTCCCCTTTGGTCCCCTACAACTTTGTTTTATAGTATTTTTTTGTAACTATAATAATAAAGGTAATAATGACGGTGGTCGGTGTACGTGTTACACCCTATATATTTATTTATATTAATTATTATTATTTTAATTCTTATTAAAAAGAAAGATTTAAACTGATTGTTGAATTAAAGTGTTTGTTGATAATATAATTAAAAAATTTAGAAACAAACATTTTAAATCAACAGTCAACACAAAACTTTCTTTTTAATATTAGTTTAATTAATATCAACAAAGTTTATTCAATTTATATGATTATTCATATTTTCTAAACAAACGAAAAAATTCAAGTATCATAGATATGAAGTAACATTTGTATGAATGAATTAAATTGACCCTTTATTTTCACGACACATTGTTGATAATTTTATAACAATCAATTTAAAAGGCACTGTCATATAAAGGAAAGATTTAAATTGATTGTTGTATTAAAATGTGTGTAGATAATATAATTACAAAATTTATTATTTATATAATTGTTCATATTTTTCAAGCAATTGTAAAAATTCAAGTATCGTAAAAATTAAGTAACATTTATAAGGATGAATTAAATTGAACCTTTATTTTCAGGACACATAAATTAAAACGATTGTTTATATCTGTGATTCTTGAATTAAATTGTTTGTTTAATTCTACGATATATGCACTAATATGATTGTTGATAAATTTAAATGTATCAATTTAATTAGCTCCGTGGTGTCTATTTTAAGAATTATTTGCAATTCGGCCATTCTTTCACAGATGGCTCTACCGATCACCTTTGTAATAAATAAATAAAACAACATAAAACTTTGGCTAGGTATGCAAAGTCCTAATATTCATTCATCAACATGTTCAATTCTCACTTCGTTCAGTTTCATAACGTTCAAATCTACAAAACGTATATTTGGCAACATGTGCATCGTTCTAATGGTCATTCATTGCCATGTTCAATTCTCGCATCGCTCAATTTCATAATGTTCAAATCTACAAAACGCTCATGTATGAAGTTGGCGCGAATCAAAACGTTTATTTCTCGCGCGAATTATGAATCTTCCTATATTAAGTGTATATGGAAATGAATCATATATAATACGTATATTAGGAATAGTCATAGATGATAAACAGCTGTATCAATATAAAGCAGCTGCACAATATAACTTGTATTATTCACTATTTTATCAAATATTGTTTAGAATATAAGAGTATAAATAGGATACTTTGTATTAATCATTATTCAGTTTTTTGTAAGCTTTATTGAAGTTAACTGCTATTGTATTATTTTTAATAAATATATTTTTTTCAAAATATTAAGCCGAAATAACATAATTGGCGCAGTCGGTAGGATGCCAAAAAGTCTTTAACGTTAGAACAAACAATCTATACACGTTTCACGACTTTGAATATTTTAATATTCATAATTGGTATCTACAACATTCACGGCTTAAACAGTAGCCCATCAGAGGTCTATTCGTACAACCCATCTATAACGGACATCACAGAGAATCTTGCTGTTCGAAACATCGTTCACGATCTCCAGTCCTATTACTACAAGAAGTACATCGCTGCTGAGAAACACTCATACCAGGTCCACTTCTAAGACAACTTCAAGTTATCTCAACATTTGCTGCCAGGTATACCGAAGTTATTCTTCATCTCACCTGTACCAGAGGAACCCAGATAATCTACAAGCTACAAGAACTATTCCGTCGGAATGTACGAAAACATTATCATATCTTTACTATTATTGTAAGTACTTTTTAAGTCATATAATAGCTATATTTAAACAATCTGTCCAGTCAAGTGAGGACTATATCACAAGACAATCTGTCCAGTCAAGTGAGGACTATATCACAAGACAAATAATAAAATAAATTTTATACTTGTCCAGTCAAGTGAGGACTATATCACAAGACAATTAATAAAACTATTATAATTTTATGTCCGACACTCTATCTGATATCTTGGAAGAAGTGTCTGATGACATATTAGAAGGTATCGAAGATACTGAATATTTAAATACTCAAAATACAAATATTAAATTACTCTCTGATTTATTAAATAATTTATCAGTTGAACCACAACCAAATTTTTCAATCACCATGACTAACATCAGTCTTAATGACATTAAAACCTTATGTGAACCAATCCCTGTATATACAGGAGATATAAAGAACTTACATGCTTATATTAAAGAATGTGAAGATGTAAAACTAATATTAGAAACAAGTTGCACTTTAACTAACATACAAAAGAATTTCGCATTCAGACTATTCAAATCAAAAATTCAAGGAAATGCACAGTCCATTATTTCAGAAAATAATTTTGAAGGTTGGGAAGAATTAAAAACTTATCTCACAAGCAATTTTGAGGATAGAATAAAACCTGAAACTTTATTATACAATATATTACATACAAAATTACAAGGAAATATATATAAAACTTTGAAAGATATTATGCAAAATTTTGGTAAAGGAAAAATAGAGACACAAAATTCTGACAAAACAAAAACAAAATTTTTATTAGACCATGTTCAAAAATTAGTAATACACCATTTCATTGAATTACTTCCAGTAAATAACAAAGGATCATTTATAAACGCAGATCCAAATACTCTTGAAGAATGTGAGTCTTTATTAAATAATGAATTTAATTATTTATTACATGTGTCACCCATGAAAACAGTAACAAATCAAAATTTCAAATTCATTCCACCTCCTGCAAAATTCCCAGGACAACAATTCCCAAGTGCTCCTATACAATTAAAAATGAAACCCACACAACCCATACAACCAACACAACAACTACCAAGGACACAGAACAGAAATAATTTTACAAGACAAAATATCTATAATGCAACACATACACATAAAAATTTTAAACCTCAACCAATGTCAATCCAAACAAGACAAACATTTTCCACACCTATGTCTACACAACAAATTAATAGACAAAATTATAATAACGAAGTAGAAAATGAAAGCGAAATTGAAACCGATACAGAATTAGAACCATTAGAAATCAACGAAATTGAAGATGAAAATGAAAATTTTCTCGAACCTCAGGAAATAGAATTAAACACGTAATGACATCTAATATAGCAAGTATCCCTACTATAATACATAACGACTTCAAAATTTTAATAGATTCGGGATCAGATATAAATTTTATTAGTAATGAACTTGTGAAATCAAAAAATTTCAAAATTATTAATAAACCAGTAACATTTAGAACTGCAAAAGGAAAAGTGACCCTAAAAACTTTAGTAAAATTAAAATTAGGAAAACATACATTTGATATTTATATACATGATTTCCATAAAGAATGTAACGTATTATTTGGTATCAAAATATTAAAACAATTAGACGTAAAAATAGATTTTGCAAATGAAACTTTGGTCATGTTAAATAAACAATATAAATTTTGTCATCATACAATTGAAAATACAAATAAGTTACAAATACGAGATTCACACCTAGACTTTTCTATTAAAACAAAATTGAACGATTTTATAAATGAATATTCAGATCTTTTTCCAAAATCAGGCGAAAAACTCTCAGCTACAAACCTAATTAAACATAAAATTAAATTATCAGATGATACACCCGTATATACAAAAAATTATAGATTACCACAAGTTTATGAACAAGATATTGAAGAACATATTAATAAATTATTAGAAGAAAAAGTAATTCGCAAATCTCATTCACCGTATAATTCACCTATTTGGATTGTACCCAAAAAAGCAGATGCTTCAGGAAAACGAAAAACGAGACTTGTAATAGATTTTAGAAAATTAAATTCAAAAACTAAAGAAGATAAATATTCCCTTCCTAATATAGATACTTTGCTAGATAAAATCGGAACTCCAAAATATTTTTCTACCCTTGATTTACATAGTGGATTTCACCAGATAAAAATGAATGAACAAGACATAGAAAAAACTGCTTTTAGTACACCATCCGGACATTATGAATTTGTCCGTATGCCTTTTGGTTTAGTAAATGCCCCTGCAACTTTTCAGCGTATGATAAACATTGCACTTGGAGATTTAGTTAATAAAATATGTTTAGTATATCTTGATGATATCATAATATTCGGAAATACAGTTGAAGAACATTTAGAAAATTTACGTGCAGTATTTGACAAATGACGTGCAGCAAATTTAAAAATTCAAATTGATAAGAGCGAATTTTTCAAAAATGAAGTAGAATATTTAGGCTTTATTATCTCAAACGAAGGTCTTAAACCAAATCCACAAAAAATAGAAGCAATACAAAACATTACCATCCCAAAAACATTAAAAGAAATTAGATCATTTCTAGGAAAATTATCATGGTATCGAAGATTCATACCAGATTTTTCAAAATTAACAAAACCTTTTACAGAAGTACAGAAAAAAGGAAAACAAATTGACATCACAAAACCAGAATATCAGACAGCATTTCACAAATGCAAAGAATTAATAACAAATCCACCAATTCTAACATTCCCAGATTTTAATAAGGAATTCATTCTAACTACTGATTCGTCAGACTATGCTATGGGTGCAGTATTGTCCCAAGTAATTGATAACATAGAAAAACCAATTGCCTATGCAAGTAAAACTTTCAACACATCGGAAATAAATTATAGTACAACGGAAAAAGAACTAAAAAGTATAGTTTGGGCAGTAAATAATTTCAGGACACACCTATATGGACGAAAATTTAAAATACGTACAGATCACAAACCACTCACATGGTTATTTACGATGAAAAATGCTAACCAAAAATTAATGCGTTGGAAAATAGAACTTTCAGAATATAATTTTGACATATAGTACATACCCGGTAAAACAAATAAAATAGCTGACTTTCTTTCTCGTATACGTGATAAACATAGAATTATAGAAAAACAAGGCAACATATTAAACACCAATATATTCGCACATTGTATTTCAAAAGATAAACACTTTGGAAAAGGCTTAGCTAAAGAAATTAATGAACTTTTTGATAGTAAAAATTTTTGCCTAAAACAAAATGAAGGTCTCAGAAATATAATCATACAAGACATACCAGATAAAAAAATATTTCATTTGATTTCTAAAGAAAATTATAAAGAAAATTGTAATATAAAAATGTTTAAAAAAGCACTAATTGATTTACGAGATTATTGCATAAAAAACGAAATTTACGAAATTAATATTCCAAAACTTTCATGCGGATTAGATAAGCTAGATTATTCCAAATTAAAAGAATATATAAATAACATATTTTCAGACACAGAAATTAAAATTAATATCATAATATTACCTGAACAATTGAATCAAGAAACACTAAGTAATAATGCGACAAATTCTACTGTACATAGTAGTAATGAAAATCCAGTAAATGGCATAAAATATAAAGAAGAGAGAATAAATATAGCAGATAATCAACTCTTATTCAAATACGGAGAACAATATGAAATTAATATAGAAAGAATTCCATTTCAAAGATCAAAACAACGTTTAAACATATCAATAACACGTGAAAACACGAATGATATATTAAATTTTTTAAAATCATATATTCAACCAAAAATAAAATATCTTGCAATATTCGATCAAGAACTTGACAAATTAACTTCAGAAATAATTAAAAGCAATTTTGAAACAAATACCATAAACATTATAGCTGTAAACAAAATGGTAAAGGATATAACAGACGAAAATGAGCAATTAGAAACGATTTCAAATTTTCATAACGGCTTTACAAATCACCGAGGTATTCTAGCAACTATTAGAGAACTTAAAGAAAATTTCTATTGGCCTAATATGATAAATGATATACAAAATTACATTAATAATTGTGAAATATGTAAAACAAACAAATATCTTCGACAAACAATTGAAACACTAGATAATCTTACTCCTACTCCAGAAAGACCTTTTGAAATTATAAATTTAGATACATTGTCTCTTAATACACAAAAATACTTATCTTTATTTGATCAATTTTCTAAATATGGAATACTCTATAAATTTTCAGTATTTAACTCATTAGAAGTAGTAAAAATATTAAAAGAACAATTTTTATGGTTCCCACTACCAAAACAAATTATTGTAGATAAAGGCACTGAATTCGATAACGTAAATCTAAAAGAATATTGTAAATTACATAACATAAAATTACACATAAATTGTACTGATAATCCTAAAAGTAATGCCGCCGAAAGATTTCATAGTAATATTATAGAACACCTAAGAATAATAAATAATAAGGACAACCGTAATAAAACTTTAGATAACATGATACAGCAAGCCATAATAGCATATAATAATACAAAACAATCTATTACACAATTATCTCCAATGGAAATAATATACGGAAAAGACAGAAATAATATATACCCAAAAGAAATTAGAACAAATTCAAAATTATTAGAAGATCATGCAAAAAACCTTAGAGAAATTCAAAATCTAGTAAAAATTAGAAAACAAAAGAAAAAAGCAAGTAACGAAACATTTGATAGAATACAAAAGATAAGATTGAACAAAATTAAAATATAATATATTGTTACAGATTACCATCCATAATCGCAGATACACATTTGGAAGAAATAAAGAATAACAATGGAATAAACCTAATAAATCTCGGTAAAGCAAAAATTTATGAAAAAGAAATTTATATACATTATGTCTATGACCTCGATAAAATCACAGATGCATTCCAAATTATTGAACAACAAAGACAAAACTTATTAATAAAAATTAATGACATTAACAATAAACGTTATAACAATGAACTCGCTATTAGTCTACAAAATTTAAATAACCAATATGACAATTTAAATTAAAGAATTAATATCCTCTTTCCTAAACGACAAAAACGCGGATTAATAAATGGTCTTGGATCAATTGTTAAACAAATTACGGGAAATTTAGATAACTCGGACAAGGAAAAATATGATAACATTATAAATTCTTTTCAGAATAATCAAGTAATACTTGAAGAAAATCTCAAAAATTCGGTATATTTTATGAAAAATGCAACTAAACATTATAATGAACAATTCGATATTATCTTCAAAAATCAAAAAATATTAAAGAATAGAATTCTTAATTTGCAATCACTATTGAAAGAACAAATTACGTGGCCAAATGTTTTAGTAGCTTTAAATACCATAGACTTAATAAAAACAAATCTTTCAGAACTCAGTGATATTCTAAATCTTATAGAAATCACACTTTCCTTTTGTAGTCTCAATGTCTTTCACATATCCCTTTTAGAAAATGAAAATATAATATCATTAAAGAAAATTATTCAAAATGAAAATAAAATTGACGAAGAAGAATATATAAACTATCTAAATCTCATACATAGTTACTGTTCGGTAAAAGATCATAGGTTGCAATATTTAATCATTATTCCAAAATATTCCGCAGAAACATTTCACACAGTACAAATAACACCAATTCCTTTTTTCCAAGAAAATGAGTTACTGTCACTTAATATTAACAAACAAATACTATTACAAATGAATCAAAATTATTACTCTTCTGAAAATAACAAAATTATTAACAATATGATTTATTGTAAGCCAAATTATAACAAAATAGATCCTTGTACCGAAACACTCCTTTCTGAACACAAAAATACACACTGTGATTATAGACGACTTGCACAAAATAATGACTTTGTAACAATTGAAAATTCAAATATTATATATCTTATCCAAGTTAATAATGCCAAACAAGAATTAATTTGTAAAGATAAATCTTTCATGATAGATAAAAGAGGTATATATAAGGTACATAATAATTTATGTTCTTTAAATAATAAACACTTTGAAAGTACACTCAGAGGTAAAGAAATAAATCTGGACAAATTGTCTTTAGATATTCAAACACCAACTATTGAAAATACGAATATAAAATTAAAACATTTAAATATTCATGAACTCACAATTCCAAAATTAAAGGAACTTGTTGAAATAAAGAAAAACTCTCGTCATCTCTTTATAATATATTTAATTATAATTTTTATTGTTATATGTATCTTATATGTTATTGTAAAGAAAAAGATTGCAATAATTATTAATAAAATATTTAAATATAACCAGTCAAATAATACTCCTGTGAATGAAATTTTAGAGTCAAATAATACCGAAATATAGAAAATATTGCAAACTTTCTCTAAAGCTAGTATATCATTATATGTCACATATACACTTTAATCTCCAGGGGAGGAATTATGAATCTTCCTATATTAAGTGTATATGGAAATGAATCATATATAATACGTATATTAGGAATAGTCATAGATGATAAACAGCTGTATCAATATAAAGCAGCTGCACAATATAACTTGTATTATTCACTATTTTATCAAATATTGTTTAGAATATAAGAGTATAAATAGGATACTTTGTATTAATCATTATTCAGTTTTTTGTAAGCTTTATTGAAGTTAACTGCTATTGTATTATTTTGAATAAATATATTTTTTTCAAAATATTAAGCCGAAATAACATAATTCGCGCTTCAAAATTTAAACAGTACAGTCTAAAGAACAAACTGCAAAGAAAAATGTTACTCAGTACAAATACGTTAATACTTCTTGAGAATATTAATAGATGTCGCAAAAATTGTGGAAATGTCAAAAAAAATAAATAAATTTATATACTGTTAATAATATTATAAATGTATGGATCTTTATATACAGAAAAGTTTAAAAATATATTGTATATCAATACAGGATACTGTGGCAATTGAAAAGTTTCTATAAAAAGCATTCTAACTATTTAATAAGTAACATTACTACTATTAAGAGATTCAAATCATGATTTTATTGCCAAGGAAAAATGATGTTTGTGTCGTTAATTTAAAGGGCTAGTCTACCTAGATTTCAGAATTGCCGTAACTGAAGTGTGGTGGGACGAGGGGAAATGTCTGGCTTGTCGCATGTACGTACACTGTTAATATGTTACAATAATTTCTCTCCCTACCACCGACCGTCTGACTGCACAGTAGGCTCACGCTCAAACAACCCCGAAACAAACCCGTACAGCTAGATAAACTGCGCTTCAAGGCTGGATGCGCAGATTCAGTCAAAATATAAAATTGCAAAGCCAATGCCAAGTTTGGGTATCAGAAAAAAGAATTCGCATTCAATCATCTAATTTTGGTTTAATTTGTAAATGAAAAACAGTGAAAACAAGTACAAACATACTAATTAACTATTTATATAAATCATTTAGCCGGCAATCATCCTTCCAACATCTACACATACACGTACATACACACACACACACACACACACACACACATCCACACACACGCATCACCGTAAAAATGTTATAATCGAATTATAGGGACCTTAAATCGTGCTTATTCACTAAAATCTGGATATGCGATTTTTAGCATGAATTTAGATTGAAAAGACATTATTTCAGCACTAAACATTGTTGTTCGTCAGTAAAATAGTTTAATATATAATGTCAATAATAACTATTCCGAAAATTTTAATATTATTATAGTTAAATTTGTTGGAGGAAAAAGAATAAACTCCTGTTTAAGAGGGGCTTATAATTTCATTTATGCACGGACGTATCATAATTTGACAATTATACACGAATTTCTTTGACATAAACGTCATTTTATAGCCCGCGGCCCTCATTATAGCCCGCCGAGCTATAATGAAACGTCAAACCAAATTATAACCGACAATATAAACAATTTAAACAGGCAACATGAAAATTTTTTATTACAAATCGAAAATTTTTATATTCTTTAATGAAAAATGAAAATTAATTTTGTGATATTTATATGGAAAGCACGGAGATATACAAAATAAAACTCAAATGACATAACTAATAAACAAACAATAAACTGTTGTTCTCAGCTTTCATAGCAACACTAAATACTGGATGTACTCGTACGAGGACAAATTCTTTTCGATACAATTTTTCTAACACTCATAATTTGAAAATTTTCGCCCGTGCATAAAGTTTTGTATGTATCACGAGCGTAACTTGCTTTTATGGCCTTGACGTGGTTTTATCCCTCGGCTTACGCCTCGGGCTCAAAATTTCGCCGCAGGCCATAAAAGCCACCTTAATATTTAACTAACTATTTTATGTTATATTCTATTGATCGATTTCTATATACAATAATTTGTATATACGTTTTCCAGTTTTATTAAAATGTTAATTCGATTTTTATATTATTATTATTATTATTATTATTATTATTACTATTATTATTATTATCATTATTATTATTATTATTATTATTATTATTATTATTAGATTGAGACGATTTTTAGTACAATAATTTTTTATTTTATTAAAATGTTTATAATTTGATTTTTATGTTATTTTCCATTAATCGATTTCTAATTAAAATAATTTGCATTCACGTTTTCCAGTTTTATTAAATGTATATAATTGATTTTTGTTGAAAAACTATTTATTTAATAATATATAAATATCATAGAACTCAGCAATATTTTGTAACAGTGTAACGAGCAGTCATTGTGTCTCTTACGTCGCGCCCCACCTGACCTAAGTGATGGTAACCTGTAAATATTACAAAAATCGTACTAATCTAATAACTCTTCTATACATAGAATGATTCTTCTGAAAAAAATCACAGTTATTTCTATAAATAATGTCAACATCGGACTGTTCATATTTTTTTCAAAAACGTTTCAGATTTTGAATAAAAAAATAATTTTGGATAAAATAAAATTTTCAAAGACACTTCAATGTTAACAATGTTATTTTAAAAACTTTTTTTAAATAACATTTTTCTCTAAAATGCATCAAAAATCAGATATTAGAAAAGTACGAACGACACTTTTGCCTATAGGTAGACTAGCCCCTTAATACGAAGAGAATGTACTGCTATATAAATTATTTAAAGGTAAAAATACAAATACATTTGTCGTAACTTTTATAATACAATTAACATTTTAATTAGTATTCTTTTATTGTTATAGTGACAACATTTTTACATTTCTTATTACAGATAATTTCAAAATATCTAAATTGACACGGTAATTGAATATTCTTATATAAAATAATATATATACTAGAAGGAAATCACAATTTAATAACAACTAATATAATTTTGGAATAAAACAAGACTTCAAGCAATGTAAAAACAGATATACTGGAAAAAGCGAAGAGAAATAAATTGATCAGGCCAAACGGCTTTGTTACTTTAAACCATATTCTCTGTGGTACTATTATTCCATGTTAAAACAGGATGGTAGTATGGCCGGTGATTAGCAGTGGTTTAGCGCTGTCAATCGTTTCTGATTTATTTTAGAGAAAAATACTTCAAATAAAATTTGCGTACAATTAATTTTTCTATAACTGTTATTTGAAGTATTTTTCTCTAGAATAATCCATAAACGAATGATAGCGCTAAAACACTGCCAATCATCCTTAATTACTTGCTCATGCTAGCACCTAAATTTTTTTAACAAAATCATTGACAGAAAATATACGAATTCAGTTGTAAGTATTATTAAAAAGAAATTTAGAACTACTTTTACAGTTTTTTTAATTTTATTGTTAAGCTACTCGACAAGACGGATATCCCAATAATGGAGTGGCACAAGTTCAGAATAAAGAATAAAACAACATTTTTGAAGCAAGCAGATAATGAGTTGGACGATGGAGATAAATAATACGCAGGATTTATTTTATAACATCGCTTATTATATATTTTCCGATAGAAGCCCTAAAGAAGCTCCAAATGGGGGGCGTAGACTTTAGTAAATATGTTACTGCACTGCAATCTTGCGTATTATTTATCTCCACTTATTGTTATGTTTAGATTTTAACTTTTATTTTTACAAAGCAATGTGATATAATGTATTTTGAAATACAGATAACTCTCTATTTATGAATTATTTATTTTGTTTATGACAATATAGTCATCACAAAAATCAAATGCAAGTATAAAATAATTTGTTGGGCGAGGTCGTAGATGAAATTTGTGCTTGTTGCGAATGCAATGGGGATCCTGTACTGAGGTCCGTACTACTCTGGAAGAGATTGACTTGGCCGAGGTGGTGGAAGGCGACGCTAAAAATGTATTACTGTCTTGTATACCCCATTCTGGATCGTCAGAAGATACTAGTGAAACTGTTGCGATGCTACCCCTGTGAGCATTGTGACGACATAGTGACCAGAAGACCCTCACGGATGTCTGGTCGCCAACTTGTCTTGTTCTAGGTCATTTAGCGTTACCCAGGCGACACTACGAAGAGACAACTACATATAACCCAATTTATGAATATATGACATTGATGAAGGTGATTCTAACAAGATAATGTATTATGTAAATTTATTTTAAGCATATTTATACCTTATCAAAGATGAAGGTAGTTGTTAACATTAAAATTTACTATGATATTGGCCAAAGCGTTCTCGTCGCGGCCCTGAATACTGGCTTTTTTAAAATACGAAGGAACATAAGTGGATGGAATATCATTAACTCCAAATATCAGAATGTTTTTAATAAAAAAAAGTTTTCTTATGTAAGTTTCTTTTATTTTTCCTATATTTTACTTTATAGCCCAGCGTGAAAAAAAAAATTAAAAAAAAACATGAATATGGTAATTTATATTTGAAATGAGTGGGATAATTATGTAGGATATATCATACTGTCGCAGATAAAAGTTTACGCCACGCCTCTCATTTGAAAAGTTTATTTTATTGTTTTGGTAACTATGTATATAAGATAGTTTGGGTATATTATTTGATAGTTGTGGATAATAGATATTTACACACCAAGTGAGCTAAGGTAATGTTTATTCATGAGAAGAAAGTTTAGCTCACGAGCCCGTAAGGGCGAGTGATACAATTTTTATTTTTTCTACATGACCATTTTTCTAATATAATATGGCACAATTTTGCTCATTTAACCAACCTCGTATCTCCAAATAAAAAAGTTACCAATAGTGAGCAAGCTTATTGAGACATCCTGTATAAGATAGTTTGGGTATATTATTTGATAGTTATGGATAATAGATATTTACACACCAAGTGAGTTAAGGTAATGTTTATTCATGAGAAGAAAGTTTCTTCGAGTGAATAAACATTCTTAGTTCACGTGGTTTGTACAATATTTTATTCAATTTTGACGAAAAACTAATAAAAACCATTATAATATTTAATTTTGACAAAACAAAAAACTAATCAGTTATTTAAAAAGCTTTATTGTCTGTCATTTGTGCCGTGAAAAATAATGAAAATGGCTGATAATATCTGGTAAATACTATGCTAAGTGTAAATTTCGTGCCTGATGTTATTTTAAATGCATTATTTGTTGTAGAGTGAATTAAAAAAATGTGAGAGTGATTTAAAAAAATTTAATTCACTTGTGAAAAAAGTGTTACTTATAATTGTTGGTATGGAGTTAATAATGACAGTATAAAACGTCAAAATTGAATAAATATATTTAAATTTTACGAAAAGTTACTTTAACTAATCTGGAACCCCGCGTTATAAACAACTCTACGTACACATTCATAATTATTCGTTACAAGCATATAAAATGCAGATAGAAGGAGAAAGTACACGGCTTGGGTTTACTAACTCATCATCCCCAAACCTGCTAAGTAAATTGAGATCTGGCTACTCGACACCGTGCAAGTAGTTGATCCCGCTGACGGTCTGTACGCTTTCAAACTAGCTACTTGTAACCTGCGATGAATTTATCACAAACATTTGCACCACAAACCTAATGGAACTAATTATTTGCCCCTGTAGTAATAGTAGTAGTGATAGTACCCATGATTTTTTTTTCTGTAGCATTGATACTTTTTTTAAAAAATAGACAGCGTCTTTGCAGGTGATTACGGTTCTTTAATAATAAATTTAGGATTGTAATTAAAAATATAAAAGTTTTTAGGATTATATTCCTTACTTTACTCCGGCCGAAGATGGAGTACGGTATCATATGATCTAAAATGCCATCTTTTTATTGATAGCTGCACATGTGAGAGCAAAATACCTATGGTTCCGGCAGTTGATCCTGAAATGAGTATTCAAATTAGTAATATTCTGCTCAGTTCTTTCGAATTTAGGCGTGTAAATTACAGATACAAAGAAATGTTATAAATTATTGATTGTCCATACCTTTTACTACTGTCATTTCGCGTGCCCAGACGATTTCTTGGAACAATGTATTAGTTAAGTTATCCTCAGCCAAAATACAAATAATCTCAACAATACTATACTGTACTACTCCTTGTATTCTTCCTTATTAATGTATTTGTTTTTCTTTCCTTACCCTGGTAACTGAATTATGTCTCTGCTGGGTAAATAAACAAGCTCTAAAAGCCACCTTCCAGTTGTTTCACACTTCAGAACGAATGGTGATTTCTATTTCTATATAGTGAAAATAACGTCAATGTGAAAATTATTATGCATATCAGAAATCACTACACGACGAGAACAAACAAGATAACAAGAATAAAGTAACTTTGTTAACCTTACAAAGCACATTTGGAACCTCGTGTCATATTGACAGCTAGGCAGGCATGCCAACATAAGCTATAAAAAATGTTATAATGTTACTACATTCAAAATTTCATTTCACAATTTTTTTCGTTAAACTTACCTCCATCACAGTATTTTAGCACTACAACGACAAAATATTATGAGAAAAATGCAAGAAAAGAAGAAAAACTATTGCAATATAAAGAAGACTCTAAATTTAGATCAGGGGTTCTCAACCTTTATAAGATTGTGAGCACCATCCATAGATTATAAAAATACCAGAAATATTAATTTTCCACTACCTAGCATGTGAGAGATGTGCGCTGGAGGATGATCCATATAGGGAAACTACTTCTGCAAAGTGCCACGGACTAATTATTCCATATTTAATTTACCTCCGCTTCCCTTGGTAATGGTGGTATAGGAATTATTGTGCTACAAATCGCATATCGCAATTTTGGTAAATGACTACGTTTCAAGGTCCAAAAAATCAAATTTTAACATTTTCACGATGGAGTCTATGTGTATGCATATGTATGTGGATAATGGATCCTCTATATCCTGTAACTCAAATACTTTCATTCTGAAAATTTTGAAATCGTGTATTCTTGCTCTGTTTTAATATGGAATGATCTGATTAGATTTTGGTGTAAATCAAATAACCGAAAGTGGCACTTACCTTGAAGCTCAAAACATTTTTTATTTGAAAAATACATGTAAATTATATTTTTCACAATTTATGTCATTAAAACAATGAAAGATTATTAAATTTTATACAGATATACATTAATACCTTTTCCATATATTTTATGAATAAATTTATAAGATGAGTTATTTTATAAATCCCGGAGCCTTTGCTTTCAAAATAAACAAAAACATATCTCTTTGGCCACGCAGTTTAAATCTCCAATTAATATTACCGAATGCGGTTTATGAAAAGTTTGGTATAATTCGTGAACTGCGACAACCGCGCTCAAAGCACGGTTCGTGCAGTATTCCATAGCACCTCTATAAACTGTGACCAGTAGCAGGATGGCATGGCGCCCGTGCTATGTTTCTATATAGAAAAGTGGCGACTCTTTGCTGGGGAAACGATATTTGTACAGAATAAACTACAAGCCCACATCGCTCTATGAAAAAACGGTAGTACTTAATGTGTTATGTTACTCACTCCTGAAGAGGTTCTCCAAGTATTCATATTTTTTTGCATCTTTACGTCAAAAGCTATAGAAACTAAAGAAAAAAAATAAGTTTTTCCATGGTGCGATGCCGACTTGTACTTTACTTTGTACAAATATCGTTTCCCCAGAAACGAGTAGTCACTGTTCTAGGTAGAAATTTGGCGCGATCCTACTATAAAAGTCTTTCGAAAATTAAATTCAAGAAGCGCAACCTTACAGGTACCGCGAACCGTAACCGCGGTAAAGATGGTTTCATTTCCGAACATATCTGTATAAATTTAGTATAAGTCTGTGAAGGTAACCTTATAAATATCAGTATCAGATTGTTAATACATTAATCATTTCAAATTAAGAATGGTAGTATTTTAAGAAGAAAATATTAAAATATGAATTTATAAAATATATAACCAATAAATCACACTATCACAAAATAAAATTGAATTAGTATCGGTAAGATTCTGGCGAAGAACATACCGATAATACATTACCAATTGGATCAATAGTTATATGCATATGCAAAGGAACTTAATGCAGTTGCCAGCATTAGTAAATACGTAGGTATGTTTTAAGTTCAAAAAATTAAATACTGGAAGATATAGTGCTGGCCATATCAGATTTTATTAATAATGTTTATGTATGCTTTTGATATGAAATATATACCAAGAAGTATAAGCAACTTAACTAGTTTTAGGTCGCTAAAATATTGAAATGAAATAATAGCAATACTGTTTGTTCCGGTTCGTACAACAAAATTTCAATGGGATAAAGGACATCAGGAACTACTATACTCACGAGTGGTTTTTTAATCGCATACAAGTGGAAATATGCTTGCGTATTTCGTAAAATGATATACATATAGCTGATAATTCCATTGTTTATTTTTTCAAAGAAAGATAGCACCATGGTTTTCTTCAATTTATCAAATTCTTTCCATTCAATTTTTTTCCTATTTGGTATTCATTTAAACATGCTTCTACGACATAAGGTAAATGAGAACATGATAAGTTTCATAATTATTAAAAGTGTATTCATGTATCATATTTTCAATGAAGACATAATTAATACTCAAATCCTCAGTTTCAGTTCTTTCGTACCAACGTTAAAGAGACTAGTTTTTTTTACATGCTTGAAGTCTTGTTTTATTTCAAAGTTATATGTATTAGTTGATATTAAATTGTGATTTCCTTCTGTTATTTACTAATTTTTATAAAGAATATTTAATTATCGTGTCAATTTACATATTTTGAAATTATCTGTAACAAGAAATGTAAAAATGTCGCCACTGTAACAATAAAAGAATACTAATTAAAATGTTAATTGTATTATAACAGTTACGACTAGTGTATTTGTATTTTTACCTTTAAATAATTTATATAGCAGTACATTCTCTTCATATTAAATTAACAACAGAAACATCATTTTTCCTTGGCAATGAAATCATGATTTGAATCACTTAATAGTAGTAATGTTACTTATTAAATAGTTAGAATGCTTTTTATAGAAACTTTTATATTGCCACAGTATCCTCTATTGATATACAATATATTTTTAAACTTTTCAGTATATAAAGATCCATATATTTGTAATATTATTAACAGTATATAATAAATTTATTTAAATTCTTTGACATTTTCACAACTTTTGCATGTATTTTTCAAATAAAAAATGTTTTGAGCTTCAAGGTAAGTGCCACTTTCGGTCTGATATGGCCAGCACTATATCTTCCACTATTTAATTTCTTGAACTTAAAACATACCTACGTATTTACTAATGCTGGCAACTGCATTAAGTTCCTTTGCATATGCATATAACTATTGTTCCAATTGGTAATGTATTATCGGTATGTTCTTCGCCAGAATCTTACCGATACTAATTCAATTTTATTTTGTGATAGTGTGATTTATTGGTTATATATTTTATAAATTCATATTTTAATATTTTCTTCTTAAAATACTACCATTCTTAATTTGAAATGATTAATGTATTAACAATCTGATACTGATATTTATAAGGTTACCTTCACAGACTTATACTAAATTTATACAGATATGTTCGGAAATGAAACCATCTTTACCGCGGTTACGGTTCGCGGTACCTGTAAGGTTGCGCTTCTTGAATTTAATTTTCGAAAGACTTTTATAGTAGGATCGCGCCATATTTCTATCTATGCGAAAAAAAATATATATGAATACTTGGAGAACCTCTTCAGGAGTGAATAATATAACACATTAAGTATTACCGTTTTTTCATAGCGCGATGTGGACTTGTAGTTTATTCTGTTCAAATATCGTTTCCCCAGCAAAGAGTCGCTACTTTTCTATATAGAAACACGGCACGAGCGCGATCCTACTACTGGTCACAGTTTATAGAGGTTGCTATGGAGTACCGCATGAATCGTGCTTTGAGCGCGGTTGTCGCAGTTCACGAATTATACCAAACTTTTCATAAACCGCATTCGGTAATATTAATTGGAGATTTAAACTGCGTGGCCAAAGAGATATGTTTTTGTTTATTTTGAAAGCAAAGGCTCCGGGATTTATAAAATAACTCATCTTATAAATTTATTCATAAAATATATGGAAAAGATATTAATGCATATATGTAGAAAATTTAATAATCTTTCATTGTTTTAATGACATAAATTGTGAAAAATGTAATTTACATCTATTTTTCAAATAAAAAATGTTTTGAGCTTCAAGGTAAGTGTCACTTTCGGTTATTTGATTTACACCAAAATCTAATCACATCATTCCATATTAAAACAGAGCAAGAATACAAGAATACACGGTTTCAAAATTTTCAGAATGAAAGTATTTGAGTTACAGGATATAGAGGATCCACATACATATGCATACACATACACTTAATCGTGAAAATGTTAAAATTTGATTTTTTGGATCTTAAAACGTGGTCATCTACCAAAATTGCGATATGCGATTTGTAACACGATTCCTATACCACTATTACCAAGGGAAGCGGGAGGTAAATTAAATATGGAGTAATTAGTCCGTGGCACTTTAGAAAAGTAGTTTCCCTATATGGATCATCCTCCAGCGCACATCTCTCACATGCTAGGTAGTGGAAAGTTAATATTTCTGGTATTATTATAATCTATGGACGGTGCTCACAATCTTATAAAGATTGAGAACCCCTGATCTAAATTTAGAGTCTTCTTTATTTTGCAATTTAGTTTTTCTCCTTTTCTTGAATTTTTGTCATAATATTTTGTCGTTGTAGTGCTAAAATACTGTGATGGAGGTAAGTTTTACGAAAAAAAATATTAATTAAAAGATTTAATTATTAGAGAACTGCATCTTATGTTCATATATTCAAAATTACTATATACATATTGAAATTTATTAAAGTTTAAAATACTAATGGCCAGTTTTATAATTTAATCTTCGCTTAAAACTTACATGCATGATTTTTCCAAAAATATAGGTATAATTTAGTAGCTTACAAAATAATTTTATTGACAGTTCATTGCTTTCAACAAATCTGTGGTTCACATCACAAAAGAACCTCAAGATTAAATTATACTCCCGGTGTAGCATTTTTTAATCTCCGAAATCCAGGGACTGATTGTCATTACTTGTCAAAATAATAAAAACTATGGGAATAATGTCCATATTTCGCATCTAGAGGCAAAATTGTCTTTTAATTTTGACCATAAAAATATGTACATAACGCATAACCTAAAAACATTACAACTTTCCATTAAAATTTTTATAATATACGATTTCATGATGTTAATCTGTCGCCAGAAGTGTGAAATATCTTGAAATATGGCTTGAGATACAGAGGAAAATAAATCATGAAATCGAAAAATATTTAAATCAACTTCGAAATACTTCTACAATTATAGATGGTCATACTGCAACTCCTGCAACTGCATATACCATTATTTTATTATTTCGTGTGGTTTATTACAAAGGTATCGCATTCTCATATTCGAATCGTAACGTAAAATGTAAATTTGAATGTAGTAACATTATAAAAAAAAAAACATTTTTTATAGCTTATGTTGGCATGCCTGCCTAGCTGTCAATATGACACGAGGCCCCAAATGTGCTTTGCAATGTTAACAAAGTTACTTTATTCTTGTTATCTTGTTTGTTCTCGTCGTGTAGTGATTTGAGATATGCATAATAATTTTCACATTGACGTTATTTTCACTATATAAAAATCACCATTCGTTCTGAAGTGTGAAACAACTGGAAGGTGGCTTTTAGAGCTTGTTTATTTACCTAGCAGAGACATAATTCAGTTACCAGGGTAACGAAAGAAAAACAAATACATTAATAAGGAAGAATATGGAAGAATACAAGGAGTAGTGCAGTATAGTATTGTTGAGATTATTTGTATTTTGGCTGAGGATAACTTAACTAATACATTGTTCCAAGAAATCGTCTGGGCACGCGAAATGACAGTAGTAAAAGGTATGGACAATCAATAATTGCATTATGTAAAATTTATAACATTTCTTTGTATCTGTAATTTACACGCCTAAATTCGAAAGAACTGAGCAGAATATTACTAATTTGAATGCTCATTTCAGGATCAACTACCGGAACCATAGGTATTTTGCACTCACATGTGCAGCTATCAATAAAAAAATGGCATTTGAGATCATATGATACCGTACTCCATCTTCGGCCGGACTACAGTAAGGAATATAATCCTAAAAACTTTTATATTTTGAATTACAATCCTAAATTTATCATTAAAGAACCGTAATCACCTGCAAAGACGCTGTCTATTTTTTAAAAAAGTATCAATGCTTCAGAAAAAAATTTGATTTGGCCAACACAAAACCTCCCGCTATTTAATTTTTATTAATTTAAATACATACCTATTTTATTAACGCTGCAAACTATTCCATTGCATAAATTATTGCTTTATTTACTATTTTCTTTTTAAAATGTTACTATTATTAATTTGAAGTGATTAGTTTTTTGACAATGACAGTTACTGTCAGTTACATTCATTTGAAATATGAACTGTGTAACAAAGGAATGGGGCACCTGCACCTACGTCACAACATGGCGGATGATCAGCTGATCTCGGGCAACCAAGCTTCAGTTTAACATTGCGTCTTATGCAGCGAATGTGTTTTCTGTACAAGAAATTCAGTTTTTCCTAAATTTATACATGCTATTTTAAAATGTAATTAGCCATAATTAAAGATAAGTGCATGAATTATTTACTAGTAAAACAAAGCAGTCGTATTAGTAAATATATTTTTAAAAATATTAAATTGAAATAAGTAGCATGTAGCATCAGGTTGTATTACATTCATTTGAGTTTGTATAAGTTTTTTTATGTGTATTGTTGAATGAAAACATAAATATTGAAATTAAAATAAATTGAATTATTAGATTTTTTTTAATTGATAAAGAAAATTAAATTTGAAATATATATATATATATATATATATATATATATATATATATATATATTTATCTTGCGAGTTCATTTTTCTTATTGTCATATTGATCTTTGGAAGCGAAAGTACGTTAAATCGATAAATTTTAGTGGATACATAATGTGGATCCTTATACATTGACATTTTTTTGACGAGGATTATAAATGCCTTTTAAAAATCAATATGAAATCAATAATTGATTACCTATCTAATTTTTAAACCTTTGTGAGAAACAGACACAAATATATATATATATATTTGCTGTTACTATATATAGTATATTTATATACTTCATTAAAAATTTGTAATTCTGTCATTTAAAAAATATTTTTTCATGTTTTTTATATATATATTATTAAAGAAAATTACATATATTTAAACATTCATACAATATGTTCCTATCCGATTATGTTTAAATTATTTTATATGCAATAAAAGTATACACAAAAAAATAGGATTGGGTTAGTTTTAATTTAATAATCTGGAACTCATTAAATAGTAAGAATGTCATGACTTATTTTTTACGGAAAACACTCCTCATATACTCACTTTTACACACTCTAATCAGTTTTTCCCAAATAAAGCAATAAGTGCCGTAAAAACACAATAAAAGCTTACGGCACGATATTTCTCCGTAAGACACAATGCAAACTGAAGGTTTGGTTGTCCAAGATCAGCTGGTGGCCGCCATGTTGAAACGTCAGGTGCAAGTGCCCTATTGTGTTTTTCTTAGGCTTCGGGACTTGTAAAAAAAAAATATTTTTATATTTATCTGTAAAGTATATAGAAAAAGTATTAATGTATTCCTGTAGAAAATTCAATAATCTTTAATTTTCATAACGACAAAATCCAAAAAAATGTCATTTAATGGTATTTTTTGAAGAAAAACCATTGTGAGCTTCAGGTAAATTGCCATTTCCGATTATCCCATTTATACCAAAATCTAATGGCTTCTTTCATATTAGAATAGGGTATAAATACAAGGTTTAAGAATTTTCTGAATGATAGTATTTGAGCTAGAGCGAAGACAAAATCCCTACACATGCACACACACACACATACATACACACACATACACACACACATACATATACACACATACACACACACACACATACATATACACACACATACAGACATCATCGTGAAAATGTTAAATTTGGATTCTAGGGACCTTAAAACGTGGTCATTTACTAAAATCTCAATAAGTGATTTTTAGCACGATCCCTATACCTACCTCCCTTACCAAGGGTAGCGGGAGGTAAAAAATCATGGATATTATCACTACTACTATTACTACAGGGGCATATAATTAGTTCTATTAGGTTTGTGGTGCAAATGTTTGTAATAAATTCATCGCAGGTTACAAGAAGCTAGTTTGAAAGCGTACAGATCGTCAGCGGAACCAACTACTTACACGGTGTCGAACAGCCAGATCTCAATTTACTTAGTAGGTTTGGGGATGATGAGTTAGTAAACCCAAGCCGTGTACTTTCTCCTTCTATCTGCATTTTATATGCTTGTAACGAATAATTAAGAATGTGTACGTGGAGTTGTTTATAACGCGGGGTTCCAAATTAGTTAAAATAACTTTTCGTAAAATTTAAATACATTTATTAAATTTTGACGTTTTAAACTGTCATTATTAGTCTCCATAGCAACAATTATAAGTAACTTTTTTTTCATAAGTGAATTAATTTTTTTTAAATCACTCTCACATTTTTTTAATTCACTCTGCAACAAATAATGCATTTAAAATAACATCAGGCACGAAATTTACACTTACCATAGTATTTATCAGACATTATCAGCCATTTTCATTATTTTTCACGGCACAAATGACAGGCAATAAAGCTTTTTAAATAACTGATTAGTTTTTTGTTTTGTCAAAATTAAATATTATAATGGTTTTTATAAGTTTTTCGACAAAATTGAATAAAATATTGTACAAACCACGTGAGCTAAGAATGTTTATTCACTCGAAGAAACTTACTTCTCATAAACATTACCTTAACTCAGTTGGTGTGTAAATATCTATTATCCATAACTATCAAATAATATACCCAAACTATCTTATACAGGATGTCTCAATAAGCTTGCTCACTATTGGTAACTTTTTTATTTGGAGATACGAGGTTGGTTAAATGAGCAAAATTGTGCCATATTATATTAGAAAAATGGTCATGTAGACAAAATAAAAATTGTATCAGCGGTTCCCAAAATTTGGGACAAAATATATATTTCTTAAATGGAACTATATATTTTTTATTATCTTATTGGAAAGAGTATTTTTTTCTCTTTCCAATAAGGTTATGTTGTTTATGTACAAGTTTTTCAAATAAACGAGTTATTTACGGTTAAAAATTAAAATTGTGTAAATTGTTTTATTAATTTATTTAGCCAAGTAAGCCATGGAAACAATTGTATTTTATATGTTTG
This sequence comes from Ophonus ardosiacus, assembly GCA_943142095.1. Lineage (NCBI taxonomy): Eukaryota > Metazoa > Arthropoda > Insecta > Coleoptera > Carabidae > Ophonus > Ophonus ardosiacus. Next base: position 19,014,926 of record OW964834.1, on the reverse strand, counting down.
TTTTATTTTATTAACTTATTTTACAGTAATAACAAAACAATTCTCTCCATTCCTTCCTAAGCACCACTCTATTCCATCATTCTTATTTCCTACCCTCCCGTTAAGGTCTCCCATTATTATTACTCTGTTTTCACTTCTGTCTACTATTTCTTGTAGTTCTTTAAAGAAGTTATCTTTTTCTTCTTTTCTTGCGTCCTCGTTCGGTCCATAGCCCACAATTAGCGTGTATTCTTCGTTTTCGTCTCCTTCCTTAACATTTATTGATAGTAATCTTTCATTCAATAGGTTTTCTTTCGAAACATATTTCATCTTATCCTCTTTAATTAAAATTGCCACCCCTGCCTTGGCGTTTTCTTTTTCCGATACTCCTACCCAGTACATCCAATATCCATTTTGTGTCTTTGTGATTCCTTTGCCTTTCCTCTTTGTTTCTGTTATACCCACGTAATCCATATTCATTTTTGCCAGTTCTTCTGTTAATTCATATTCTTTTCCTGTTAAACTTTTTACATTCCATGTTCCAAATTTTATTATTTTCCCTGGTTTATTTACTCTATTTTTTATTTTGCCCATCCCGTACTTAATTATATGTCTTGTTGTTCCTTATCGTATCCTTTTCCTTTGCTTGCGACGTCTTTCCTTTTTGTTGCAATTTTCCTCGTTTTTCCCTTAGTTTTTTGACGCAGTACCTCCTTCTTCTTTGACCTCTATCATCTTCTTTTGTGTTTTGTCCCATTTCCATTCCTTTCCATTTATTGTTATTTTCTGATAGCCTATCTTCAATATATCTCCTGCCTTTTTATTTTTCTCTGCTAACATTTTTATTTCCTTTTGTATTTAGCGCTCATTTCTTGTTAGTTCGTTGTTTATGAAGATTTTGTCCTTTAAGGTTCTTAGGTTCTTTTTATTCGCCATTACTTTTTGTTTATCTTGAAAATTTTCCATTTGTACCTTACATGTCTTCTCTCCTATCTTTATTGCTTCCTTCACTTGTACATTAACTCCAATTTTCTTGTGTATGAAGTCTTCCACGGTGTTTTTTAGGTCTTTTCTGCTGATTGAGTCTGTTCTTAGCCCTACAATCACGAAATTATTTTTGATTTTTTCTTTCTCTAATCTCTCGATTCTCTCTTTCATGTCGTTCAATTCTTTTTTTATCTCTATGTTTTCTTCCTTCAGCTGTTCATTTATCTGTTTCATTCGTAGTAGTTCCTCTTTATATTCTTTCTGATCCTGTTTTATCTCTTTTGTATCGTTCTTTATTTGTAATATAATTTTCATTAAATGACGAATACAAACGGGAAAAGAATAATAGAGTTTTGCCTAGAGAATGAGTTCAAAATCGGAGATACACACTTCAAGCACAAAGAAATACATAAAATAACAAGACAAGTTATAAGCAGAAATGAAAAATCGATTATAGATTATTTCCTAATTAACATAGACAGCTGGAATAGAGTAAAAGACATAAAAGTAAAAAGAGGACCAGAGATTGGAAGCGACCATTTCCTTGTAACAATGATACTAAAGCAAGAAGTAATCACAAAAAACGAAACCAAAAGAAAGATAGTAAATAAGAAAATAAAATGCCATGAACTTAGAAGACAAGAGATAGAAGAAAAATTTCAAAAGAACGTCAACGAAGAGTTTAAGAAAAAAGCAAAAGAAAAAGAAGGAAACATAGAAAAGAAATGGAAGAACTTCAAAAAGACAGTACTAGAGGCAGCAGAAAAAAGCTGCGGCACGACTAGAATAGTGAACAGAAACACAAACAAAACTAGATGGTGGTCGGAAAGGGTAAAAGTTACAGTGAAAGAAAAAAAGAACAAGTGGAATAAATATCTACAAACGAAAGAACCTATTGACTATGAAAAATATAAAGAACAAAGGAAAAAAGTAAAAAGAGTAATAAAGGAAGAAAAAGAAAAAGCATGGAGAGAATTTGGTGAAAAAATGAAAAACGCATACAATGAAAACCAGAAATTATTTTTTGGAACACTTAAAAATATAAGACAAAAGAAGACAGCAACAATTACGAACATTAAAGATAAGGAAGGAAAGACGATAGCAGAAGAAGACAGAATAATGGATAGATGGAGACAGTATTTCATAGAATTACTAGAGGGAAATGATACTAAAGATGAAAAACAACAAGAAAGCCATCGCACACGAACAAAGGAAACAGAAATAACACAAGAAGAAGAAATAAGCTTGAAAGAAATAATAGAAGCAATAAGAAAAACCAAAAGAGGAAAAGCTCCCGGACATGACAAAATAACAGCAGACATGCTGAAAGCACTACCCGAATCAGCACTACAGGAACTTAAAGACATAATGAATGAAGCGCTAAAAGGAATAACACCAGCAGAATGGCAAATAGGTATCATAACACCAATATTTAAAAAAGGAGATAGCAGAGAGTGCCGGAACTATAGAGGAATTACCCTAATAAGCACAGTGGCCAAAATATATGCAAGAATCCTGGAGAGTAGACTAAGAATAGAGCTGGAAGAATCTTTAGAGGAAACTCAATTTGGTTTTAGACCAAATAGAGGAGTAAATGATGCGATATTCATACTAAGACAAATAGGGGAAAAGGCAATAAAAGAAGGGAGAAACGTACAAGTGTGCTTCATTGATCTAGAGAAAGCGTTTGATAGAATCAATAGAGAAGACATATGGAAAACGCTAAGAAAAAGGGGAATATCAAATACGTTAATAACAGGAATTCAGAGCCTATATTCAAACACTAAGAGCTATGTAAGAGTGAAACAAGAGACCTCCAATACATTTGAAACTACAGCCGGAGTAAGGCAAGGATGCATTTTGAGCCCGCTTCTGTTTACGCTAATTCTTGACGAAGGAATAAAAGAGACTAAGAAAGAAGTAAAGAAATACTACATAGGAAATTGGAAATTGAGAAGAGTGGAAATAGCAGAATTATGCTATGCAGATGACATGGTCATCATAGCAGAAGACGAAAAAACCTTAATAAGGAATATGGAAATATATGATAAAGTGCTACAAAAATTAAACATGAAGATCAATAAAGAAAAAACGAAAACCATGATACTAGGAAGAAATGAACAACACCACACGATACAACTAAAAAATGAAAATCTACAGCAAGTCCAAAAATTTAAATACCTGGGGGCAATGATCTCAGAAGATGGAAGATTTGATGAAGAAATAAAAGAAAGAAGAACAACAGGAGGCAAAATATTCAATAGCATCAAACACAGCTTCTTAGGAAAGAAAGAAATACCGAAAGAGACCAGGGTACAAATATTTAAGAAAGTAGTGACACCTATACTCATACACGGAGCTGAAACATGGACATTAACGCAAAGACAAAAAGAAAAAATTACGGCTACCGAAATGAGATTCTTGAGAAAAATAGAGGGGAAAACAAGACTGGACAGAATTGAAAACACAACCTACAGACAAAACTTAAAAGTAAAAGCAATAGAAGATAAGATAGCAGAAGGACAGATGAGATGGTATGGGCATGTAGAAAGGATGGGAGAGGAGAGAATAGTTAAAAAAGTGTTTGAAGCAAAAATTGGAAGAAAGAAACCACGAGGACGACCAAGAAGATCATGGCTGGAAGAAGTAAAGGAGGCAGCGCAAAGAAGAGGTCTAACTTGGGAAGAAACGAAGACAGCAACACAAGATAGAGCAGAGTGGAAAGAAATATGGAGAAGACCAACAAATCAGAACTCAACCCCCTCCCCCGCAGGCCGGGGGAACGCCTTACACCCGTGAGGGTAGAAAGGTGCAGGATTAAGGAAGGAACAAAACAATTACAGAAAATATTAAAATTGAAAGCCATTTCGCACATTTCAGCTTTTTTGGAAAGAGAGCCGACCGTTCCACGTAACTGGTGTCTAGATATAACTTTCCGTATAGCAAGATCATATCTAATTTTTCTTCATTTGTAAAGTTATTAAACATTATTAAACACAGAGAACTTTACGGGAGAAATTATTAAACGTCAAACCAGTGTTGCCAGGTGGAAAAAATATATTTCCCTGAAAATTACCAAGAAATTTCCCTAAAAATTCCCTATTTAGCAAAAATATTTAAAAAATTTAATATAAGACCGGTTGTTAATAAAACACGTTTTCTTTAAGGAAAAGTCCTTATTTATAACATGTAACATCAATTATACAACAAAAATATACATTCAAGTAATAATAAAACAAAAATTTGTCCTAAAATTAACATTCAAGTAATAATAAAACAAAAATTTGTCCTAAAATAAATAAGGGAATCCGATGTAGGTCGCTAAATGAGAGAGTTTTTTTAACATTTGTCCCGTAAAACTTTAACATCTACTTCTATACATAGAATTTTGAGCATAAAATTCTTAATTTTTGTAGCCTAAATTTCTGAATTTACTCTTTTGGTTACCGAGTAAACTTAATTTAAAGTTATGGTAAAAGTAATTCCAAATAAGAATGGAGTGGTGGGAAGATATGAGTAGTTTGATCTTGTTTTTTGATTGGATATTAGATAAAACCCTCATCTTATCCATTAAACAACAAGATCAAACCCAATATGTAAAACTTATTTTCATGCTTGAATTATTGTGGTGGAATATAAATTACTTGTAAAAAATATTATAAACGATAAGGTTTTTAATCTTAATTGAATAAAAGCAGTAACTATTCAGTTTTTCCCTAAATATTAAAAATATTCCCTTTTTCCCTCTGTACATGAAATTTCCCTAAATTTAGGGAAATTTCCCTTTCCCTGGCAACAAACAAAGAATCAATTGTTTCCATGGCTTACTTGTGTAAATAAACTAATAAAACAGTTTCCAAATTTTAATTTTTAACGGTAAATAACTCGTTTATTTGAAAGAATTGTACACAAACAACATTAACTTATTGGAAAGATAAAAAAATACTCTTTCCAATAAGAGAATAAAAAATATATGGTTCCATTTAAAAAATATATATATTTTGTCCCAAATTTTGAGAACCGCTGACACAATTTTTATTTTGTCTACCTGACTAATTTTGTAATATAAAATGGCACAATTTTGCTTATTTAATCAACCTCGTATATCTTCAAATAAAAAAGTTACCAATGGTGAGCAAGCTTATTGAGACACACTGTATACATAGTTACCAAAATAATAAAATAAACTTTTCAAATCAGAGGCGTGGCGTAAACTTTCATCTGCGACAGTATGATATATCCTACATAATTATCCCACTCATTTCAAATATAAAATACCATATTCATGTTTTTTTTTTTAATTTTTTTTTTGCACACTGGGCTATAAAGTAAAATATAGGAAAAAGTGAAAGAAACTTACATAAGATAACTTTTTTTATTATAAACATTCTGATATTTGGAGTTAATGATATTCCATCCACTTATGTTCCTTCGTATTTTAAAAAAGCCAGTATTCAGGGCCGCGACGAGAACGCTTTGGCCCATTTCACAGTAAATTTTAATGTTAACAACTACCTTCATCTTTGATAAGGTATAAATATGCTATCTTTTCCTCTGCATTCAGTGGCGAAACCTAAAATTAGAAACCTTAAAATAAATTTACATAATACATTATCTTGTTAGAATCACGTTCATCAATGTCATGTATTCATAAATTGGGTTATATGTAGACTTGTCTCTTCGTAGTGTAGCCTGGGTAACGCTAAATGACCTAGAACACAAGTTGGCGACCAGACATCCGTGAGGGTCTCCTGGTCACTATGTCGTCATAATGCTCACAGGGGTAGCATCGCAACAGTTTCACTAGTATCTTCTGACGATCCAGAATGGGGTATACAAGACAGTAATACATCTTTAGCGTCGCCTTACACCACCTCGGCCAAGTCAGTCTCTTCCAGAGTAGCACGGACCTCAGTACAGGATCCCCATTGCATTCGCAACAAGCACCAATTTCATCTACGACTTCGCTCAACAAATTATTATATACTTGCATTTGATTTTTGTGATGACTATATTGCCATAAACAAAATAAATAATTCATAAATAGAGAGTTATCTGTATTTCAAAATACATTGTATCACATTGCTTTGTAAAAATAAAAGTTAAAATCTAAATATAACAATAAGTGGAGATAAATAATACGCAAGACTGCAGTGCAGTAACATATTTACTAAAGTCTACGCCCCCCATTTGGAGCTTCTTTAGGGCTTCTATCGGAAAATATATAATAAGCGATGTTATAAAATAAATCCTGCGTATTATTTATCTCCATCGTCCAACTCATTATCTGCTTGCTTCAAAAATGTTTTATTCTTTGTTCTTAACTTGTGCCAATCCATCATTGGGACATCCGTCTTGTCGAATAGCTTAACAATAAAATTAAAAAAACTACTCAGTAAAAGTACTTCTAAATTTCTTTTTAATAATACCTACAACTGAATTCGTATATTTTCTGTCAATGATTTTGTTAAAAAAATTTAGGTGCTAGCATGAGCAAGTAATTAAGGATGATTGGCAGTGTTTTAGCGCTATCATTCGTTTATGGATTATTTTAGAGAAAAATACTTCAAATAACAGTTATAGAAAAATTAATTGTACGCAAATTTTATTTGAAGTATTTTTCTCTAAAATAAATCAGAAACGATTGACAGCGCTAAACCACTGCTAATCACCGGCCATACTACCATCCTGTTTTAACATGGAATAATAGTACCACAGAGAATATGGTTTAAAGTAACAAAGCCGTTTGACTTGATCAATTTATTTCTCTTCGCTTATTCCAGTATATCTGTTTTTACATTGCTTGAAGTCTTGTTTTATTCCAAAATTATATTAGTTGATATTAAATTGTGATTTCCTTCTAGTATATACTATTTTATATAAGAATATTCAATTATCGTGTCAATTTACATATTTTGAAATTATTTCTAATAAGAAATGTTGTTACTGTAACAATAAAAAAATACTAATTAAAATGTTAATTGTATTATAAAAGTTACGACAAGTGTATTTGTATTTTTACCTTTAAATAATTTATATAGCAGTACATTCTGTTCATATTAAATTAACAAGACAAATATCATTTTTCCTTGGCAATAAAATCATGATAAGAATCATTTAATAGTAGTAATATTACTTATTAAATAGTTAGAATGCTTTTTATAGAAACTTTTCAATTGCCACAGTATCCTGTATTGACATACAATAGATTTTTAAACTTTTCTGTATATAAAGATCCATACATTTATAATATATTAACAGTATATAAATTTATTTAATTTTTTTGACATTCCCACAATTTTTGCGACATCTATTAATATTCTCAAGAAGTATTAACGTATTTGTACTGAGTAACATTTTTCTTTCCACTTTGTTCTTTAGACTGTACTGTTTAAATTTGGAAGCGCGCGAGAAATAAACGTTTTGATTCGCGCCAACTTCGTGGATGAGCGTTTTGTAGATTTGAACATTATGAAATTGAGCGATGCGAGAATTGAACATGGCAATGAATGACCATTAGAACGATGCACATGTTGCCAAATATACGTTTTGTAGATTTGAACGTTATGAAACTGAACGAAGTGAGAATTGAACATGTTGATGAATGAATATTAGGACTTTGCATACCTAGCCCATTTGATAACGCTGAAGTATAAAGGCTTATTCACAGTTACTAAAATAATAAATAGAAATAAAATTAGAAATATGACTTTATGGTTGCTGTTCACAGTTTCGTGTAAAATATTTTACATTTGCACATCCTTGTGTTAATTTTTATTTTTGGAGTTGTGAATGAGGTTGGATTATCAAGCGCATCGAAATTATCGTTAAAGATGCCAGGAAGAAGAAATATTTACAGATTAGATTAAACTTAATAATATGTTCTTGAATGAATGTTATGATGATTTTGGGCAAGGCGGAAGAAGAATGTTTTTAAAGAGTTAAGTGATTCTGTGGAGCTCTTGCTTTCATCCCTTTTCTTATTATTTTCGGGTTTTTGCTAACCCACTAAGTGGGAAATGCGTGATTTTATGTATGTATGTATGTATGTAGATTAAACTTATCTGCTGTTGTCGACTTAGTGCTGTATTCTTGTATCCTAGTTTAAAAATTGCCAACACAATAAATTTCTCATTTTACACACGCGCCACCGGCTATTTGTACCTTACGAAATGTTTTTGTAATTTTATGAATAAATGTTTACAAGTTTAAATAAGTATTTATTTTTTCCTGTAATAATAATAATAATAATAATAATAATAATAATAATAATAATAATAATAATAATAAAGAGATTTATTTCCAAAGACACAATACAGTGTATAGAAAGCGTCAGAAAAAACAAAATAAAAATGAAAAATTGCATATTATATGTTTATATGCTGAAATATTCTTCTAGAGTGTAAATAGTATGAAGGATTAAATATTTTTTAAGTTCTTTACTAAATTTTTTTAAGTTATTATTTTCTTTTAAACTCTCCGGCAATTTATTAAACAATTTTAATCCAAATATTTCAGGAGAATTTTTAACAATATTTAATTTGGCCACCGGTGCATAGAAATTATTATTCTGCCTAGTGTTATAATTATGAATATCAGATGTCTTTACAAAAGAATTTTGATATTTGAAAATAAAAATGCAAATTTCATAAATATACAAACTTATAACAGTTAAGATGTTGTATTTTTTAAAAAGTTTACGAAAAGATGATAAGTAACTAACTCCAGCTAAACAACGAATAATTCGCTTTTGGGCAATAAAGACTTTTTTAATAGCACTTGAATTTCCCCATAAACAAATCCCATATCTCATACGAGATTCAATACTTGCATAATAAAACATAACAAGTTCCTTTAAATGACGAAATTGAAAACAAACTACATTTAATTTACTGACAAGTTCATCACAGGGTGGATTCCAGTTTAAGTTTTCCGTTACAGTGACACCTAATATACGAGTTGACGTACAACTTTCTACATGGTTATTATCAAATTGAATATTTACTTGAATGTCGTTATTTTTAGGGCTTATTGTATGAAAGCGAATGATATTAGTTTTATTTTCATTTAAAAACAATTTATTTGTGGAGCACCAAGTGCTTAAAGAGTATATATTTAAATTACACTTATCAATTAGAGAATATTTACTTTTATCAGAAATTAAAAGAGTTGTGTCGTCGGCGTACATGATAGGGTCACAATCATTAGTTAAAACGGCACTTAAATCATTAATAAAGATAATGAAAAGAATTGGAGCAAGTACTGTGCCTTGAGGCAAACCAACGTTAATTTTTGTTAAATCGGAATTAAAAGTATTATTTGAGTTATTATTACAATGGTTAATCGAAACAAACTGTAGTCTATTGGTTAGAAAAGATGATATCCAGTTTAACGCAACGCCACGTATAACCATAAGTTCTAATTTGTTAAGCAGCAACGAGTGATCGACACAGTCGAAGGTTTTACTAAAATCGCAAAAAATACCGACTGAATATTCTCCATTATGAATATAATGAATAATTTTTCTATATAAATAATGCAAAGCATCAATGGTCGTTTTTTTTCTTTAAAACCAAACTGAGTATTTCTTATAATATTAGTTTGTTTTAGGAAACCATCAAATCTTCTTAGGAAACAGTATTCAAAAATTTTAGAAAACCCAGAAATCAGAGCAATATTTTATTAATTTTTAATTTTTCTGGAAAATTTCCGTTTTGGAATGATAAATTGATTATAATAAATGATTTGAAGTGAGTTCCACATGACGAAATTAAACTGGAAAACGTATGTTGTAACTTAATTTAATCGCCTGTCAAGTGTCAAAAGTATACTACATTGATGAATAATTATAACTATTTATAAATATAATGTCCGACAGTTGTAATTACATATATTCAAGTAAGTATTTGCAATATTTTCAATAATAAGTTATTTGCAGAATCAAAGAAAAGAGGTCCATGGGCAACAACAAAGCAGAGTAAATTGTTAAGAAAACAAAATTCTGCTTGCTGGAACATGAAGTCCAAAAGTTATACAAGTATTTAATAACTAGTAATTAATTAATGTAATATTAATTATGAATTTATTAAAAGATTATTACCCGAACCCATAGTGATAGTGTGTAAGAGCAGTAATTACATCTAAAACACAGTGCTTTGATAATGTAGAACTTCTGATAAATTCATAATCGGACAAATGGGATAGATTACTTGTATTGCGAAGATTTCGTAAGAGCCAAAAGTGATAAAATGTATTTTAGATACAATTTAAAATTATTAGTGTGTACCTATGTGTCATAAACTTACAAGTAAAACCATTCATTAATCATTATTTATTTATATACATATAAGGAAGAATATGAAGGAGGCCTTCGTTCAACATTGGATGTAGGAACCCATCCCTTCATTAAATTAGCTAATTGTAAATATTGTGTACATACATATACATATTTAACTTTTTAAACATTTAGATTTATTTAACATTGTAATTCTGGGGAGTTTAAATAAAGGCTATTATTATTATAAGTAATAATTAGTTCAAATAAATTTATTAATATTCTTATTTTTCTCTCAATCTCTCAATTTCTTCCAATAGCAGAATACTTATAACTACATTTGCAAGCAATTTTTAATATTAACGTTGCTTTAAAATTTTAACACTATGTATCAAGATGACGTTAAATTTCGTGATTTTAGCGTTGTTGGATTAACGATTTCTTTAAAATATTAACGTATATCTGCTTACTGAATAGAAAATTCAAAATTAAAGAATCCGTTAAAATTTTAACGGTGACCTTCGAGCTTAACGTGCACGCTAATTTTACAGAATAAACCTGTATGTATGTTAAAGGAGCTGATATCATATGTGCTGCACTCCTTATAACAAAATTAGGTACATTATCAAAACCAGAAGATTTTTTGTTTTTAAGTTTATTTATAATAATTTCGAATAATTCTGTTTCAGTAAAAGGACTCAAAAATAAGTTACAATACCCATTGTTATCATTTATGCGATAATTAGCATCTGTGTTAGTTACGGGAATACGTTTTATAATATTTAAAGGTGCTTCTTTGAAATGATTATTAGATATATTGGCTATTATTTCCGGATTCTCAATTAATTTGTGGTCAATTGTTAGTTTTATATTAGGATTAATCTTATTTTTAGAATTATTAATGATATTCCACGCACTTTTAACTTTGTTGTCCGAGTGAATTATTTTATTCTGAAAAAAATTGGTTTTAACTGTAGTTATTAAAAGTGAATGTTTTCTTTTCGCTTCTTTATAAACAGGAATGAGCTCAGGATAGCTACTTTTCAAGTAAAATAAAGATTTTAAATTGTTACTTGAAGTTATTATATCTGAATTTACCCAACATTTCTTTTCACATCTGTGAGTATTAATTTTTTGGACAGGAAAATTTTTATTAAAAAAGTGCATGAAAGTATCAATGAAACTGTTATAAGCCGCATTTGTTTCAGATTCTAAATACACATTACACCAAGATTCGTTAGAAAGGCCATTAATAAAGTTACTTACGCTTTTCTCGTTAAAAATTCTATATTTTTTAACATAATCAGCAGAGTCTTTATTTGTATTTGTGCTAATTAGAACTGCGCTATGGTCAGATATAATATTTTTGTCTACTTCTACATTGCAGTTTGTAGAATTTGTATAACAATGATCTAAAATATATCGTCCTCTTGTTGGGACTTTAACTTTATTTAATAAATTATAAGAGGAGAGTATGTGAAGTACATGAGAATATTCATTATAATTTCTTACTGGATCCAGATTGAAATCTCCGCATATAAAGATATCATAATCGGGTTTAAAGATGTTATCTAGAACAATATTTAAATTAAAACAAAATATTTTACAATCAGCAGTAGGTGATCTATATATATTTAATATTAGGATAGGGCTGTTGGAGACTGGTCTCTACAAAATACCACAAACTTCAAAGTGTTTTTCAACACAAAATTGTGAAAGGTTTATTGCTTGAACTTCGTTAAAATGACTTGTGTGACACCAGATTCCAACGCCGCCTCTTGCGTATTGCGATCTACAAATATTAGAAACACATTTAAATTCATTGAATATAAATAAATTAACTTGGTCTTTATTACACCAAGTTTCAGTCAAACATAGAAACTTTAAAGTTTTAAATTTGTATAAATATTCAGTAATAATAAAATTTACTTTTGGAATAGTCAGAGCATTACAATTTAAGATTAAGAAAGAGGTGTTATTTACTTGGTATTATTTGTTTTTTGAAGGCTTTTTAGCTGAAAAAAATTATTAATATAAGTGCCCGTAGGCCACAGTGAGGGATCCATTGCTTTATCCCTATTGAAATCGCTTACAATTACTTTAAAAGAAGAGTAATAGTCGGGATACTTAGATATTAATTTTTCACATTGCACTTCTGGGAACAACGGCAATAGATAGTCCTTAAGATTTTCCACAGTCGTACTCGGATGTAGCTTGTACACGTGCAGGAGTGCAGGTTATGAAACAGCAGCTTTTATAGCAACTAAAGTATTAGGAGCTAAATTGCCTACAATTGGAGGTTTTGAAGAGAAATTCCGACTTCTACGCCCACTTTGATTATTTTGTCCCGTAACGGTAGCATCAACATTGTTTAAACTTCTTTTGGGAGATTTCGATTTTGCAGATTCATCACGTTTCATTTGTTTATTTGCTTTGACAAGTTATTCACCTGATGTCTCGGCCGGTAAATTATTCTTTACTTGCGAATGTTTTCAGAATTTTTAGCAAAATTTTTGGCAGATGGCAGTGATGGTGTCATTTTGTTTAAATTTTTGTTTAATAAAGTAATTTGATCTTTTAATGACTCAATAAGATCATTTTGGTTTTTTATAATTAGATCTTTACTAAGTAATAATTCCTTTTCATATTTAATTTCTGTTTGAAGCACGGCATAATTGACAACAGATGCACTATTGAAATTGAAAGTCACCTCGTGTTCTTCATTATCATCCACATCACAACAGATTATTGAGGATTCGTCAATAAATTTAACATTTTTTATTAATTTCGCACAACTACTGTGAGAAATTGAGCCACACGTAACACAAATAGGACCACTTAATGCTGTTTGCTTGCACTTTTTGCACTTATTAGACCCTTGACTATTTAATTGCACATCACTACCCGCCATCTTGCATATATGTGTGTATACAATTATGCAAATTATTTTCATTCCAAAAATGCTAGTATATTTTAAGTACATATCAATTCTTATTGCCTTTTTACATAAAAATATAATAATTCCTTAAAAGCTAATACATTTAAATTACTATCCTTATTTAAAACAATATCTATACATTTTTCTGTACAATCACATTTATTAATTTTACAGTAAGTTTGTACACGAATCAAAACTTTTTTGTAAAATTCATGAAATTCTAATGTTCCTAGTACTTCAAAATTATACAATATTATATTATTCAAACCAAAAATAGTTTTGACTGACTGCATGTCCAAAACAATAGTGAACTCATTAGTGTTCCACGTTATGGTCAATAATTTTTTGCCTTTAACATTATTTAGTACAAATCCATGATTTTCATCTATATTCTGATATGACGTATCTACTCCATTTTCAAAGTAATTTAGAATTATACTTCTATAATTAAATAATTCAGTCCATTACCCTTCAGTAAACTGAATGCCGGGAAAATCAGGTTTGCTTGTGCTGATTTTAATAACAGGTATAAAGTTTCTTGTAACGCTCAAACCTATTGCCAACCATTTTGTTTTCGATTTATTAAGTGAATAATTTGAAGACAGTAATATGCGATCTTCTTTGTATAAATACTTGAAGATTTCATAGTTCTTGATTAGTTCATCAAAGTTACTACAAAATACACCAGAAGGAGTTGAACTATTGGAAGGACTTTGCTCTCGGAATAGTGCCATCTGACACATACAATTTATAATATTAATTTCAGTCTCAAACTTACAATCATTTATACTTACAGTGAGAACTTTTTGTCAAATATAGTCAAGCGATTTTGTTGTATGTTTGAATTTTGTGATTGCTTATATGTATTTTCCCCCTTGGTTGAAGTGTGAAACCTCTATGAAGAATTCAATTCTAAAACGGTTGACAAGCTAATTGCACATTGCTTTCTATAGCACACAAATTAGGTATTATAAATAAAGAACATTTTAATGACTATTTGTCAAATTGACAGGGGCAAAACAATATGTGACGTACAGTTGCGCCACAAGGGCATGCGAGATGTCACTTACGCACTGTAGTTGACACAAGTACGGCCGCCAGCCTTTATTCAGTGGAGAAGGATAGTGCGTGGTCCCTAAGGGACAAAACGGATGATTAAGGGCGCCACGTAATTTTTAACTACGGGAAATTACGAAACGCTCAAGAATATTTATCATTAAAAAGGGGGGAAAAATTGGTAAATATCAAATAATAATTTAATTATCATAACATATGAAAATGCGTGCTCTACCTACCGTAATAGTACCTGAAAATGACCCTAGGTTGTTCGAAATAATATTCTCAAATGTAAGAACAAACAGTCTAGTATAATTGTTAATAAAATTTAGTGAAAGATAATTAATAAAAAATAATTGTGTACAAAAGTGTGATAACCAGATTGTCTACGCACGGTACGACAACTACGTATCCCGCAATTGGCCAATGGCGACGAAACGGGCTAAACATGCCAGGTGTTACTCACGCGCTTACGCACAGGTCATCAATGTGCAAAAGTGCACTGGTACAAAATTTAATTGTTTATTACAAAAATGTATTTAAAATAATAAATAATAAATATATGTGCAAATATTTTACATACACTAAAGTATTCATAAATGTTATATAATATCATAAAGATATTGAAAAATAATAAATATATACGCAAGTATTACACATGCACTAAATTCTCGATGAATGTTCAATACAATAAAGATACTCAGAATAATAAATATATCTATGCAAATATGTGCATGCTATAAATCTTTATGAATGTTCGTAAACGGTTTAAACTTGACTGCAGACAGATTTACAATAAAAAATATTCTCAACAAAATTTATAATAATTATTTCAACAAAAACTGTTGAACTTAATAAAACAATAGTTGGAGAGAATTTTGAACTAAATAGAGGGTAGGTACTTAGCTCGAGAGTCTAACAAGTAGGCACTGGATGTCGAATAGGTCAGCCGGGTGACGATGGTTGGACGAAGGCAGCAAGGCAAACGGCCGCAAAAGATGGAAATGCCCTTCAGCGAAGATAACTACAGCAGCAATTAATCCTCCTAAGAGACGGATGTCCGGACCCCAAAACGTGATGCGCTCACCACATGTGATCACCACCAAAATGGACCATTGGACTCCAAAAATGTTCCGATAATCGTATATTCGCCAAAAAACGCGCGATCCTTCAAGATCGAACCGATTCCCGAAACCACTACTGAGTTTCTTGTATTTTACGCCACTTATACCATGCCACGAACTCAATTACGGTACGGCACGTCTAAGTACTCTTAACTCTCAAGACCAACTTTTTTCAGGAAATCATGTTTCCAAAAAGAACGGAAATCGAAATAGCGCATGCTGAAGGCGGAGCGCAACAAAGTCCGACTCACTCCGAAAAGAGCTTTATAAATCCGAAATATTTCAAGAAAACGGCATGGAATATAAATACAAATTTATAACTATAATACTGTTATATAATAATAATAACAATAACTACGTCGTAACTAGAACGACACCATGAAATAAAGCCATAGAAAAATACATGAAAACAAATACAACTGCTACGGGATATAGCGCTGTATAAGTGCGGCTTTAGAATCCACACGAATTTACTAGTCAAAATCATAAACAAAACTGAATTCAAAAGGTTATAAGAAATGAGAGCGAATCTACCATGATTCTTGAATAAAATAAACCTAAAATGACTCGAGCATTTAGATGGTACGTACAATTATCGAAATATAACAAGTGGTTCAATAATTTCTCTTAGGTGAACGAGATACAAAATGTGCCTATCGGTTGTCAAGAACAAATGTAAAAGTATTTGTTGTACGACGATAAGTACTGCGAGACGAAGACTATTTGACGTAATGAAATGGATAAGGTCTAATTAGAAATGTAAGGGAAGATATACACAGGAATACGGAATGCAACAATACAACAACAATCGAGATATACAGACACTTTACACGAACAGGAGCTAAATATTGAAAAATAGGATTTACAAACATGAAAAAGGTAAGTTTAAGATAAGGAAATAGGAAAATATATGGGAAATGCACTAAGTCGAATTTGGAACGTAACAAATAATAATAATATTAATAATAATAATAATAATAATAATAATAATATATATATATATATATATATATATATATATATATATATATATACAGGGTGTCTCAATAAGCTTGCTCACTATAGGTAACTTTTTTAGTTGAAGAGATACGAGGTTGGTTAAATGGGCAAAATTGTGCCATTTTATATTAGAAAATTGGTCAGGTAGGCAAAATAAAAATTGTGTCAGCGGTTCTCAAAATTTGTGACAAAATACATATTTTTTAAATAGAACCATATATTTTTTATTCTCTTATTGGAAAGAGTATTTTTTTTCTCTTTCCAATAAGGTAATGTTGTTTATGTACAATTTTTTCAAATAAACGAGTTATTACATGTGATGTATCTAAATTTGAAAAAAATAATAATATATCCATAAATGTTTATGGAATAGAATTTAATGCAGAAATTAAAAAACATGTGGTTGTTGGACCACTACATTATACAAAAAGAAAAATGGAACGACATGTTAATTTACTTTTTTTAACGAAAGAAAATTGGTCACACTATTGTTGGATCAAATCACTATCTCGACTATTGTCAACACAAATTTCAAAAAATAAACATAAAAAATATATATGTGATCGACGTTTACAATATTTTAGTTCCAATAATTTATTACAAACACATGAAAAAGATTGCGCATTAATGGATGCAGTTAAAATAGAAATACCATCAGAAAATGAGATATTTATTTCTTTTAAAAATTATTCAAGGAAAGAACGTCATCCATTTGTGGTGTATGCAGATTTTGAATGTTTGACAGTGCCAATTGCAACATGTGATCCAAGCCCAAATACATCATACACAAACGCATATCAACAGCATATACCATGTGCTGTTACATATTATTTAAAATGTTCATATAATGATTCGCTGTCTTTTTACGAATCCTATCGAGGACCTGAAGCATCAACATGGTTTATTGCTCGAATGAAGCAGCTAATAGTTATGATAAAAACATTTTATGAAAATATTGTTCCTATTATTATGACAAAAGATGATTGGGATAATTTTAATAATGCAAAAATTTGTCATATTTGTGAAAAAGAAATTAAAAATTTGGATGACAAAGTAAAAGATCATTGCCATTTTTCAGGTATGTATATGTTTTATTATATATTTAACATTAAATTATTTATATTTACATATTTAATAGGCAAATATAGAGGAGCAGCCCATAACAGTTGTAATTTAGCATACAAAAATCCAAAATTCATCCCCATTTTTTTCCATAATTTAAATGGATATGATAGCCACTTACTAATTAAAGAATTTGGATTTAACGAGGAAAACATAACTATTATTCCCACTAATAATGAAAAATATATATCATTTTCTATAAGAATGGGTGGAATGGAGCTTCGTTTTTTGGATTCATTATTGTAAGTTTTTAAATTAAAATATAATTAAATATTAGTATTGAATTTTTTTTTTTAGATTTATGAATAGTTCACTTGAAAAATTAGTGAGTTATATGGATAAAAATGAGTTTAAAATTATGAATAAATTTTATGCAAACAAAACCAAAAAAGATTTGTTATTAAGGAAGGGAATATTTCCATATGATTATTTAAAATCCTTTGAAACTATGGAGGAAATTAAATTACCTCCAAAAGATGCATTTTTCTCCAAGTTAAAAAACGAACATATCACTAATGAGGACTACAATCATGCACAAAATGTTTGGAACATTTTTAAATTAGAAACTTTTGGAGATTATGTTGAATTATATCTTGAAACAGATGTTTTGCTTTTGGCGGACATATTTGAAAATTTTAGAAATGTATCTTTTAATGCCTATAACCTTGATCCAGTGCATTATTTTACAACTCCAGGTAAAACAATTTTTTAACTATGTAATTAAAAAAATAAAAAAATGTTTTTTAGGATATGCTTGGGATGCAATGTTAAAATTTACCAAAGTAAATTTAGAATTATTGACGGATATAGATATGATTCTTTTTTTCGAACGAGGGGTGCGTGGTGGTATTTGTCAATGCAGCAATCGATACGCCTCTGCGAACAACCATTATATGTCATCACACAATCCTGAAGAGCCGGATAGCTATCTCATGTATTATGATGCATGTAATTTATATGGTTGGGCAATGACCCAGTGTTTACCATATGGTGGGTTTGAATGGTTAACGGATGAAGATATTTTAAAACTAGACATAATGAGTATAAGTGATTATAGTTTTACTGGATATCTTTTAGAAGTTGATTTAGAATATCCCACACATTTACATGATTCTCATAAAGATTTTCCTTTATGTTCAGAACACCGAACACCACCAAATTCAAAATTTAAAAAATTAATGACGACTTTATACAATAAAGAAAGATACGTATTACATTATCGTAATTTACAACAAGTTTTATTATTAGGTTTAAAATTAATTAAAATACATAGAGTTTTAAAATTTAAGCAATCTTTGTGGCTAAAACAATATATTGATATGAATACAGAATTTCGAAAAAATGCAAAAAGTGATTTCGAAAAATATAGATTTAAATTAAATAATAATGCAATTTTTGGTAAAAGCATGGAGAATATACGTAATCGAAAAGATACAAAACTTATAACAAAATGGGATGGAAGAGGTGGTGCTAGAAAATTAATATGTAAACCAAATTTTAAAAAAATTACACTTTTTAATGAAAATTTAGCTTCCATTGAATTAAATAAAAATAATATTACTTTTAATAAGCCCATATATGTAGGAATGGCAATTCTTGATATTAGCAAAGTACTTATGTATAATTTTCACTACAATTATGTTAAACAAAACTTTGAAAATTGTAAATTATTATATCAGGATACTGATTCACTTATATATCAATTTTTTCAAGATCCATATATTAAAATTAAAGAAGATATTCAACGTTTTGATACTTCGGATTATTTAATTAATAATCGATATGGAATACCACAAGCAAATAAAAAAGTTGTGGGTTTGTTTAAAGATGAAAATGCTGGAAAGTTAATGATTGAATTTGCAGGTCTTAAAGCAAAAATGTATTCATTTGCTTTAGAAGATGAAAAATCTTATTCTAAAGCAAAAGGAGTATCAAAACAAATTACTAAATACCTAAATATAGACCATTATAAAAAAACACTTTTTCAAAAAGAAAAATTATGTAAAACATATAATAATATTATATCAAAGAAACATAATATTTTTTCAGTAAAAATAAATAAAGTAGTGCTAGATTATAATGATGATAAACGACACATATGGAAAAAAACAACAGATACTTTACCATGGGGTCATTATTCAATTAGTAATAAAAATGTTATAAATAATGATATTATAATTATAGATTAATTTCAAATAAAAAAAAATGTTTTAATTGTAATGAAGTATTTTTACATTTAATATATAAATATTGCGTAAAAATTAATTATTTTTTACATTTTTTTTTTATATAAATACTATTATTTATTGCTTGCTTAATAGTCAGTATGAAATTTGTAAAGCAAAAACAACGTTTTTTGTGTAAACAATTTTGATATACAATAAAAAAAAATAGTCAGAAAACATAGTGAATTATTACCAAATAGTGTAAGATGTATAATTGTAGGACCAAGTAATTGTGGAAAAACAAATATTTTAATTAGTTTGCTTACACATGCAAATGGATTAAAGTTTAAAAACATTTACTTATACTCTAAATCATCACAACAACCGAAATATAAATTTTTAGAAAAATGTATTTCAAAAGTAGATGGTATGGGTTTTTTTTCTTATAATGAAAACAGCTATGTTATAAAACCATCTGAAGCAAAATTATTTTCTGTTATAATTTTTGATGATGTAATATGTGATAAACAAAATTGTATGAGAGATTTTTTTTAATGGGAAGACATAATTGTGTGGATTCATTTTATCTGGCTCAAACCTATGCGAAAGTACCTAAACATTTAATTAGAGATAATGCTAATTTTATTATATTGTTTAAATAAGATAAAACAAATTTACAACATATATATGACGATCATGTAAACACAGATATGTCATTTAACAAATTTCAAAATTTTTGTATAAATTGCTGGAAAGATAAATATGGGTTTGCAGTTATAGATAAAGATAGTGAGAAAGAAGGTCGCTATAGAAAGGGAATGGATAAATTTCTTAAACTTGATTCTGTTTAAAACAAATTATTATAAAAATGAGTAATAAAAATACTATTCAAGAAATAATTAAAGTAAGTAAAGTATTAAAAGAAAAATTTAATGCATTAAAACATAATAAAATGGATACTGAAGCAGTATTACAAGAAACTTTTAAACCTATAACAAATCCGCTTAAAGAATTGGTAAAAAATTCAAACAAAAATGAAATTAAAAAAGTGCAACAAGAAAATGATGTGGGAAAGGAAAACAAATCTCCAATAATAAACAAAAAAAAATGTAAGAAAAGTTTTAAATTATGATTTAGACACCCCAGGAAGTTCAAATATTAAAATAGAAAATTATGAAAATAAAGAACATATTTATGAGGCAAATTCAGATATTTCTCCAATTTCGCAAGCAAAAGAAGCTTTTAATACTCCTCAAGGACAAGAGGAAATGGAAAATTTAAAATTAAAATTAGGAGATTTGGGACATGAATATTTTTTAAAATTTATAAATAAAGACAAAGATATTGATAAAGAATATGGTATAATAGTAGCTAAAGATGGCACATTTAAATTAGGAAAAAAGAAGGTGGAAATAGACAAAAATGATATACTAATAGATGGGAAAGAATATGAAGGTACAAAAGGTCTTTATGAATTAATTTAAAAAAAAAATCCTGCAGATTACACGGATTTAGATAAAAATGAATATTTTAAAATTTTGGAACAAACAAGTGCTCATATAAATTCAACCAATAATTTATTAAAAATATCAAGTTCACCTAAATATTTTAATATATTAAAACCACATTTTGTTGATGATAGAAGGCGATTATCATTAAGAAAAAGAAAAAAACCAGTAAAGTATTCTCCTACAGGTTCGGGTTTATTACCAACAAATTTAAACTTTTCAAATTATAAACGTGAATATATATATTGGGATGATCCAAATGAACTAGTCAGTAGATTGCGATTATTGTTAGCATCTAAACAAAGTGGACATACAGGTCATGATAATGAAATAATTTCAATTATTGAAGAATTAAAAGAAGCAAATATAATAAATTAATATTTATATATAATATGAGTGTAGACAAATTTGAGCGTCATTCTTATAAAAGGAAAAAAAGTGAAAAAGATAAAATTATACAATTGGATGAAAATGGTAGAATTGATTTAGATGGAAAACAAATTGTAAATATTGGCAAGCCTTCAAGTTCTACTGATATTGTTACTAAAGAATATGTTGACAAGAGATTAATAGACATAGAAAAATATATAAGGTTCAACGTTATTCTTTTAAAAAAATATAAAAAGGGTTACATTTTTGATGCAAAAATGAAATGTATTGGAAATGTTCAAACACCAGAGACTGATACTAATGCAGCTAACAAATTTTATGTTGATAATATAGCAATTAATTTAGAAGCAAAAATAAATAAATTATTAGAAGAAAAAATTAAACCACTTGAAAAAAACTTAAAAACTGAAGAAGAATTGTTAACAGCTATAAAAACTTTGGAAAAAGAGGTATTTAAAAGAAAATAAATAATAATGTCTAAGCGGCAAGTTGTGGAAGAACTTCA
Organism: Ophonus ardosiacus; assembly: GCA_943142095.1. Taxonomy (NCBI): domain Eukaryota; kingdom Metazoa; phylum Arthropoda; class Insecta; order Coleoptera; family Carabidae; genus Ophonus; species Ophonus ardosiacus. The sequence goes on along the minus strand of OW964834.1, from coordinate 18,992,879 downwards.
TAAACCAGCACGAAAAAATTATCCAAGACGTAGAGTGATAACAAAAGGAATTGATGATTTGTGGCAAATTGATTTAGTTGAAATGATTCCATATGGGCATGAAAATAAAAATTATAAATATATGCTAACTGTAATAGATACATTTTCTAAATATGCGTGGGCAAAACCAGTAAAAAATAAATCTGGCGATGTAATTACAGAAGCATTAGAAAATATTCTTAAAGAAAAAAGAATTCCAAAAAATCTGCAAACTGACAATGGATAAGAATTTTACAATAGTAATTTTAAAAATTTAATGTTAAAATATGGAATAAATCACTATTCAACTTTTAGCAATTGAAAAGCAAGTGTGGTAGAAAGATTTAATAGAACGTTAAAAAATAAAATGTGGCGTGAATTTAGTTTACGTGGTTCATATAAGTGGATTGATATTTTACCAAAGTTAATTAAAACATATAATAATACAAAACATAGAACTATTAAAATGCGACCTATAGAGGTAAATAATAAAAATGAAAAATTGTTATTAAAAACCATTTATAGCAATTTAAAAATATGTGGTCGTGCAAAATTTAAAGTTGGTGATTTTGTTAGAATTTCAAAAATGAAAAGTGTTTTTGAAAAAGGTTATACTCCTAATTGGTCAGCTGAAATATTTAAAATCTCCAAAGTACAAATAACAAATCCTGTAACTTATAAACTAAAAGATTATTTAGAGCAACCTGTTGCAGGAGGATTTTATGAACATGAATTACAAAAGACAAAGTATTCGGATATATATTTAGTTGAAAAAGTTTTAAAAAGAAAAGGATCACAAGTATTTGTTAAATGGTTGGGATTTGATAATTCACATAATTCATGGATAAATAAAAATAATGTTATGTAATCTTTTTATTATTTATTATATGATTATTATATATATATAAAAAAAATGTAAAAATAAATTAAATATGCAATAATTTGTTTTATTTAATATAAAAGCTGTTTTATATATATATATATATATATATATATATATATATATATATATATATATATATATATATTCAGTCTTAAAAAGAATTTCAATGATTACACATCAAAAAAATAAATCACAAAATTTAAAATATAATTACGGTGGTGGCTTATTAAATAAAGCAATTAATTCTTTACCTATAGAATTACATATACCTGGATATCAATACTGTGGTCCTGGTACAAAATTAGAAAAAAGATTAAAAAGTGGGAATATTGGTATTGATAAATAAGATGCCGCATGCCGTGAACATGATATTTCATATTCAAAATCTAATAATTTAGAAGAAAGACACAGAGCGGATAAAATATTACAAGAAAGAGCGTGGGAGAGAGTAAAATCGGGGGATTCTTCATTTGGTGAAAAAGTTGCAGCTTGGACCGTAACAAACGCTATGAAAGCAAAAAGAAAACTTGGAATGGGTTTAAACAAAAAAAAGAAAATTGTAAAAAAACAGCGCATAATAAAAACACCAAAACATGGTGGGTTTTTACCCGCGGTACTCATTCCTTTAATTGCAAAAGCTTTAGCAGCTGGCGCTGTAAGTTCTGTTGCTTCTTATGGTGTCAAAAAAGCGTTAGGTAAAGGTTTATATTTAAAACCATATAAACGCGGCGGTAGTATTAAAAAAGCCTTAAGTGATAAAGATTTAAAATTATATGCCCATAATAATAATATTAAGTTTTTTCGTGGTGTTTACATGCGAGATAAATTACCTAAAAAACCGTTAAAAAATGAAAGCGTTATTGTAAATTTAGATTCTCAACAAGGGCCTGGAACACATTGGGTAGCATACATAAAGAAAAATAAAAATGTTGAATATTTTGATAGTTTTGGAAATTTGCCACCGCCAAAGGAAATTATAAATTACTTAGGACCAACTTGTAAAATTAAGTATAATTATAAACGTTATCAAAATTTTAATTCTTATAATTGTGGTCATTTGTGTTTAAATTTTTTAATAAATAGTCAAAAAAATGATAATTAATTTAGTTTAATTATGGAATCAATCACGGTAACACTTGATGGTAATACTTCTAGAATAAGTGCAGACTTTTTTCCTCCAATTTATTTAAATAATAGTGAATATGTATTGGGGTTAATTAGTTTTGAAACATATCACTCAATACCTAATATAGATGATACGAACAACAAATTTTATTATAAAAATGAAAACAGTAAAAATAAAAATTTCCAAATATTTACAATACCAGTAGGATCATATGAAATTGATAATTTGGAGAATATTTAAAAAAAAGATTCTACATATATTTCAGATAACAAATTTTATACTAATGAAATAATAAGAGAAAAAAGAAAAGAAAATAAATTTATAAGTTTAAAAGCGAATAACAATACTTTAAAATGTGAACTTGTAAGTACTGTTACTATTGATTTTAAACAAAATGTTTCTTTTGATCATTATTAGGTTTTAAAAAACGAATATTGGAAAGTAATACATTACACGAGAGTGATTTACCTGTAAATATTATTAAAGTAAATACAATCTTAATAGAATGTAATATTATAAAAGGATCTTATAAAAATGGTTCTCCAGTTCATATTTTACATGAATTTTATCCAACAGTTGAACCTGGTTATAAAATTAATGAAGTACCATCAAATGTGATTTATTTACCTGTGAACAGTCAAGTAATAAACAATATTAGTGTAAATATTATTGATCAAGACGGAAAACTTATAAATTTTCGTGGCGAAAAAATATCTATTAGATTACATCTTAAAAAAGTTTCATAAAAATGGGTATTGATTATAAAAGTACGCAAACAATAGCGCATGAAGTTAGTTTTTCACCAACCAATAAAGTGTTAACAAGAGACAATTTATTATATTTAAAGTCTCTTGGTTTACGCATACATTTACGCGTAAAAAAAAAGGAAAAATGAATAACATATTAAATGTTACATCTAGTATTGTATTTAATCATGCTATAACTAGAATTGAAGTTCATAGTCATACACCAAATGTAGCATCAGCATTTAATAATAGTGATGAAATTAGAATACAAATTCATCAGCAAGATTTATATACATTACCAAGTGAGAGTTTTTTATACATCGAAGGAAAATTATTAAAAGAAGATAATTCACCACCTCCTAATGATGCAAAAATAACAAATAATGGAATTGCTTATTTGTTTGATGAAATTAAATATTTAATTAATAGTGTAGAAATTGATAAGACTAAAAATGTTGGAATTAGTTCTACATTAAAAGCTTATGCTTCTTTAAATAAATTTGAAAGTGATACACTTGAAAATGCTGGATGGGGATTAAATATTAATATTTTAGATAAAGATGGTAATTGTAATGTATGCATTCCGTTAAAAATGTTACTTGGATTTTTCGAGGATAATAATAAAATACTATTAAATGTCAGACAAGAATTAGTGTTAATAAGAGCAAGAAATGATAATGGGGCATATATATATCAGCAGAAAATTTAAAATTTCATTTAAACAAAATACATTGGAAAGTGCCACACATTAATGTTAATGATGAATATAGACTAAAATTATTAAAAATAACGGATTCAAATCAATTTTTATCATGTGCTTTTCGATCTTGGGATTTGTATGAATATCCAGTTCTTCCAGTAGCCAAGAAACAATTATGGTCAATAAAATCAGCTACTCAATTAGAAAAACCTAGATTTGTAATTGTTGGTTTTCAAACAAATCGAAAAAATGCACTTAATAAAAATAGTAGTTATTTTGACTTTTGTAATTTAACCAATATAAAATTATACTTAAATTCAGTTTGCTATCCATATGATAATTTAAATATTGATTTTAAAAATAATCAATATGCACTTTTATATGATATGTATGCAAAATTTCCAAAATTGTATTATAATTACCATGATACATATATTGGACCAATTTTAACAAAAACAGATTTTAAAAATATTGCTCCATTAGTTGTTATTGATTGTTCTCAACAAAATGATTCAGTTAAAAACAGCACCGTAGATATTCGATTAGAATTTGAATCTAGTGATAATTTTCCTGCAGAAACTTCTGTTTATTGTCTTATTATTCACGATTGTATTATAAAATATAATCCTTTAACTAGCACAGTTAAAACATCTATTTAATTCATTAAAATACATTAGTATTATTTCAAAATTAAATTTTAAAAAAATATAAATTAATGTTATAAAACAATAGTATTTTAGTCTAATATTAAACTGTGAGCAGAATGGAACTTATTATTGATATACAAGGATTTCAAGTAGTTAATTATGTTATGGTTCCAAAGGAAATTGCTATTCTTACAAGAGATGGTTCTAAATTACAACATTTTATAATTAAACCACCATTTACGTGGGAAAATTTATCACCAGAAGATAAAAAAAACTGCGATATGGGTGGAAAAGAAACATCATGGTTTGCGATGGAGTGATGGATACATATATGAAAAAATATATTTAAAAAAAAATAAGTCAAACATGTAATAAAATATATGTAAAAGGTTTGATAAAAAAAAACTTTTTACACTTATATAATTTATGTAATTGTGAAATAATAAATTTAGAAGAATTTAGTGAATTTAAGGCATTTAATTTTTTTTTAACTATTTGCAGATGTTTTGAACATTGTGAACCATACGTATGTGCTGTAAGTAATGTGTATAAACTTAAAAATATGTTAGATTGTAGTAGTATATTTTAATTTTTTGTAAATGTTTGTGGTTTATAAAATAAATAAAAAAAATATTTATGTAAAATTATGTATTTTATTTTAATATGTACCATTTTAATACAATTTTTAAATTATTATTATTGTTATATATTTAAAAGTGACAAAAAAATTATCGTCATAATGAGTGAAATTTTTAAAGTAGGCATAATATGTAGTGTGGTGCGGTCTATTAAAAAGGTTTCTGCACTTGTTGTGCTTATATGTGTGTACTACTTATATGTTTAATTTTGTATTATTGTTATATATATATATATATATATATATATATATATATATATATATATTTAAAGGTAACATAAAAAAATTATCGTCATAATGAGTGAAATTTTTAAAGTAGACATAATACGTGGTGTGGTGCGGTGTATTAAAAAAGGTTTCTGCACTTGTTGTACTTATATGTGTGTACTACTTATATGTTTAATTTTTAATATATTTAGTTTTATAATACAATTTAGAAACAGTTTCAAATATAACAGTGCTAGTAGCGGTGCTAATTTAAACTTAAATATTAATAGTTTATAAAGTTTACATATAGCAATTACATTTTTTAAAAATAATAAAAATGATTTTCATATTTTTATTATTAATTTTAAGTGTAAATGCAAATTTAAATAGAAGCAATTTTAGTTTGCTTTCTTCTTATTTATATAAATATGGGTATTTAAATGTTAGCGATACTGAATTTATAATGTTGTCAGAAAATAATACAAATTATATAAATGCCCTAAACTTATTTAAACAAAAGTATACAATAAAAAACAGTTCTAATATTATACAATTTATAAAAACTCCAAGATGGTGTAAAAGATATAAATTTTCGACTTTCTTTAGTAAAATGGAATAAAAACCAAATTTATTGGTATTATCATGGAGTAGACTATAATATTATTATACAAAAAGCTTTTGATTTATGGTCAAAATATACAAATTTAATTTTTTTAGAAACACTGATAATGGATAATGCCGATATTATCATATCATTTGGAGATATTCAACATTATCAATATGGTGCAAAAAAAATGTGTCATGATTTATTTGATGGCGTGGGTAATGTACTAGCTCATGCTAATTACCCAAATATTCATCCGGTGGAAATTCATTTGGATCAGTTTGAAAAATGGAATTTTGATTTAAGTAAACCTGAGTTTGATAGAATAAGTTTTTTTGATGTATTAGTTCATGAAATTGGACATTCATTAGGTATTGAACATTCTAATAATTTTTATTCCATAATGTTTCCATTATATGGAATTGAAACAGAAGAAAGTTTTACGACAGAAAAAAGTTTAACAACTAAGTCTAATGTACCTAATAAAACTGAAAATAATGAAACCTTAATATCTTATCCAAATTTATGTGAACTAAAAAACGTAACCACATTTTTAGTTTTAAAAAATAAATTATATATATTTTATAATAAATGGGTGTGGATTAAAAAATTAAATGAAAAAAATTTTAATCCTCAACCATTTCTTATAACAGATTGGCTACCATTTTTGCCTAAAAATTTTTATAAAATAGATGCTGTTTATTTGAGACCAAATGGCAATATTGTAATTATAATTAATGATAAAACATATAATATAAAATTTCCATCTTTACAATTAGAAAATACAGTAAATCCATACACTAAAAATATTAAAAATATTAAAGGAGCTGTTTTTACAAACATGGGAAAAACATTTATATATTACAACAATGATTCTTTTATAACAATCAATGAATGTAACTTTAACACTGAAAATTATGGAAATATTGAATCACAATTTCCTGGTATTCCTAGTAATATAAATTCAGTTTTTAAGTATACGAATTATATTTTTTTATAAATGATTATTATTATGAATTTGATGAATTTTCAAATACGCTAGTAAAAGCAGAAAAATTTGATTTTTCATTATTTAATATTGCTTGTCCTAATATTAGTATATATGAGCAATTAAAAATACTATTATTAAAATTAATAAATGTTTAAAATATTTTATCTCATCCCCCCCTCCACCGCTTCCCCCACTTATTTTTACATATAAATAAGAAGTTTTTTATAACATGGATCAGTAGTTTATATTTTACACTTGAATACTATTCTCTAAACATTTTTTAATTATTAAAAAAAATGGCATTACAAATAGTAGCAACTGATTTGCTAAATACTTGTTATAGTATAAATGCTTTATCAGAAAATAAATATAATGATTATAAACAAATAATAAAAAAACCTTCTTCTATTTATATTTTACTTTCAATAATTGGAAAATTAGCACCTATAGCATATATTTGTAAAAAAATTGATGAAGAAAAGTTTAAATATATATTAAACTTATATAGTGGAAACAATTTACTAAATATATGGAAAAAACTTCCTTCAAAGTATAAAACAGATTTTAATGTTATTAAAAAATTAACATGTGTGGAACATTGGAATCTACCAACCGATAATTGTCATATTGATGGACCACCTCCAAATATTGAAGACTGTAATATAACATCGCATAACAGGTAAAACAAATGTATATTATATTAATTATGAACTTATTACATATATTTTTTAGATATGCATTATATAACAGCGAATACGATCGACTATCAACTTTTAAAAAAAATAATTGGCCAAAAAGCTTTATTAACGTTGAAGACTTAGCACGAGTTGGATTTTATTATTCAAAAATAAATGATGAAGTAATATGTCCATTTTGTAATGTTATGGTACATAATTTTGAAGAAGGGGATATTCCAGTTTTTGAACATTTTCGTTGGTCTCCATTATGTCCATTTATTCTTGGTAAAACAACTACTAATATTCCAATTAAGGAAGTAAATACAAATATTATGATTAATATTGTTCAACTTTTAAATAATATAGAAAATAGTGAAATGTGTAGTAACAATAAAAAAAATGATGTAAATATTTTAAAAGATATATACATGAAATGTATTAATTTTTTTTAAATAAATAATTTTATAAAATATATGTTTTTTTATTATCTCTTTATAAACCCATATCTATAAAAAATAATTAAGGTTAAAAAAAGTAAATATTGTTTACATTAATTTATTACATTTTTTTTATACATTAAAATAATTAACAATATTTTCCATTAATACATCAGAATAATACATAATTATTTCTCTTATTGCTAAGTTATACAAATTATTATTATCACATAAATTATAAATATTATTAATAATATCCCCATCATGTTTAGCAGATTCTTTTATAATATTGTAATAATATTTAGAAAAATTTAAAGATTCAAGATAATTTATTGTACGATTTATTAAATCAGATAATTGAAACAAATAATTCATAGATATGCTTCCCAAATTTAAAGCACCATACTTTGATTTTAATTGTATTACTTTAAACGAATCTACTGTGTCAAATATTATTTCAATATCATGAAATTTGTATGATTGAATATTAGTATCAAAATTAAAATGTGAAAGTATTGCATTTTGACATAAAAGAAATTGAAACCACTCTTTGGGTTCAAAAGCAACACACTTTCCCAATTGATTACTATTCAAATTAATAACAATTTTATAGTTATTCAATGGATCTATACCAACAGATATCCATTTAAAATTATCCAAAAAAAATTTATGTTCCATAACCAGTTTTCTATCATATTGTATTTGATCACTTTTCATTGTTATTATTTCTTCTTCTAAATTTTTATTTTCTACTTGTGGAATATTTTCCTCATTTTCTATTTGTGGAATATTTTTTTTATTTTCTATTTGTGGAATATTTTCCTTATTTTCTGTTATATATATTCGTATAAATAATTCGACTGTGGGTAATTCTTAGAATGACACTTTATTCTTTACTATTTGTTATTTATCAATACAACATCGGTTGCTAGCGACTGTCATACCATAATGCCTGGCTAACTATATATTTCAATTATATAACATTTATCCCTTTTAATATAAATAAGAAAACAATTAAAATTTAGAATAATTTAATCGCTCAGGCATCTTATGGATACGACTACTACGCCTTACAGAGATCTCCTTATTCGTATCATCTGTATTACACAAATTACTTTCCTTAATTGAACAATCTGATGGTGTTATAATTTCAGTATTTGATGTATTTGCAACTGGATTTTCAGTATTAACTTGTACTGGATTTTCACTATCAACTTGTACTTTATCAACAATTTCTTTCTCATTTAATTTATCTACTATAGGGACAGTATAAATTTTTCTACTGAATGGAGTAACATTAACACTGTCTGATAATATTTTTCTTATACTATTTACATGCTTATACATAATTTTATCATCCACTTTAACTAAATAGGTAACAGCACTTATTCTTTTTAAAATTACACCTTCTTTCCATTTTAAATTAGTATATGGTCCTAAATTTCCAACAAATACCTTTTCCCCTATAGAAAACATTTTAATAGGTATCATATCAAATTGTTTTTTAAATATTATACCAGTACCTTTGTTTGGTTTTAATAAATCAATACGAGTTCTAGGCTTAATTTTAAAAATATAATCATTAGGACTAAGTCCTGTACTAGCACAAGGAGTATTTCTGTATGAAAATAAGAAATTAACTAATTGTTGTTCAATAGTTAAAGTGGATTTTTGTGCTAAATACTTGTCTAAAGCAGCTTTAACAGTTTGTATGTGTCGTTCCGCTACTCCATTAGATTGTGGGTGGTAAGGGGGCGCTTTAAGAACATCAATACCATTTACATGACAAAATTTATAGAAATCGTTTGAGTTAAATGGAGGACCATTATCACTCACAATAATTTGTGGTAACCCTATGATAGAAAATGTAAGTTTCATTTTCTCAATAGTTTGAGTAACATTTAATCCTTTTGACATACAATGTATATCCATCCATTTGGATTTACTATCAACTAACAATAAATAAGCTACATGGTTCTTGTAAAAGAAATCTACGTGTATCCTTTGAAAACAATTTTCTGTTTTTGGCCACGATATCAAATATTTTTCTTTATTATTTTCTGTCATTTGACATACGTAACACGTACTAATCATTGTCTCAATGTCCTGTTGTAAGCCTGGCCACCAAAATGTTGATCGAGCTAACATTTTTGATCTTACAATGCCAATATGATTTTCATGAATAAGTAATAATATTTTTCTCTGCAGTATTTGAGGTACTACAACCCTATTACCTAGCAAAACACAATTTTCCTCAATAGATAATTCATTTCTTTTACTAAAATATGGTTTTAACTCGTCTGTTGATATTTTATTAGGCCAACCTGTTTTTACAAACTCTCTTACTTTACATAAAATATTGTCTTTATCAGTTGCTTTAGCAATATCTATATACGTTATAGGAATTTCTTCCGAAAAATTAAATGAATTTAAAGAAGTATCAATTTCTGTAGGATCGGGTAATGGTAATCTAGATAACATATCAGCTTCTGGAATTTGTGAACCCTTTCTATACTCTATGCTGTAATCATAAGCAGATAAAATTAAATTCCATCTAATAATACGAGAGGCTGACATACATGATATATTTCGTTTAGGATTAAAGATTACATTTAAAGGTTGATGGTCTGATACTAAAACGAAAGATCTACCATATATATACTTATGAAACCGTTTTAAACTGAATATAATTGCAAGAGCTTCACGTTCAAGTTGTGAATAATTTTGCTCTGTTTTTGAAAGAGTACCAGAAACAAACAATACAGGTTTTTCAATACCATTTATCCGGTGACATAAAACACCCCCTACACCATAAGAACTTGAATCACATTTTATGACAATTGTTTTTGTAGGATCATAGTGTGTTAATATTTGATTTTCATTTATCAATTTTTTACTCAATTTGAAAGTTTCTTGACATTCGCTGTCAAATTTAAAATCAACACCTTTTTCTAATAATTTATATAAAGATTTTAGTTGTGAAGACATCATAGGTACAAATTTACTATAATAGTTAATCAGCCCTAGGTAAGACCTCAATTGTGAAATATTTTTAGGTTGTGGTGCCTCATTTATAGCTCTTAATTTCTCGGTAGTAGGATGTATACCTTCACTATCAATTTTGTGTCCCAAATATTCAACTTCATTTTGAAAGAATACACACTTTTCTACATTTACTTTTACATTATATTCATTCAGTCTATTAAATACTGTTTCGACAGATCTGTACGCTTCCGATAACGATTTATTTACAATTAAAATGTCATCCAAATAACATGCTACATTTGGTAAACCAGCAAGAATCTGATCCATGACTGACTGAAATATAGCTGGAGCTGATGATATTCCAAATGTAAGTCGTGTATACTGAAACATTCCTAAATGTGTGTTAATAGTTAGATACTTTTGAAAACTTAGATGAACTTTTAATTGTTGGTATGCTCCTGACAAATCTAAAACTGTAAAAATAGATCCTCCTGCTAAAGTAGCAAAAATATCATCTGGTACAGGTAACGGATATTGATCAATATTCAATGCTTTATTGACAGTTACACGGAAATCAACACATACTCTTACATCCCCATTCTTTTTTGGAACTACTACAATGGGCGAAGCCCATTCACTATGCTTAACTGGTTTTAAAATACCTACAGAAACCATTTGTTTAATTTTATTTTCAACTTTTGGTTTTAATGCGTAAGGCATAGAATAAGCTTTTTTAAATACTGGTGTTATATTACTTTTAATATTAAATTTTACTTCAAATTCTTTTATGGGAGAACACAAATTCAAATCGAAAACACTTTTATACACTTGCTTATACTTATTTATTATAGCAGTAAAGTTATTACATTGATTAACTTTATGACAATTTATAGAAAATTTACTTTGCCAGCCAGGAAACAGAACATTGAGCCAATTTCTACCAAGTAATGGAGTAAACTCTTTATTCGATTCAATCACTGTAAGCATTAATTTATAATTTTTAGTACGATATTGAACATTAACTAAACATTCGCCGACAGTTTTAATATCTTGGCCAGAAACTACATTTAACTTATACTTGACAGTCTCTAAAGTTAGATTTAACAATTTTTTAAAATTATTATATGAAATCACAGACTTACAAGCACCAGTGTCAACTTCAAATGCTAATGATTTATTTTCAACACTCAACCATACCTTATGCGCACGTGTGTTAGTGTAAAGAGAATTTAGCTGGAACAAATCTTCGTTGACATCCTTGTTGATACAGTCAGACGATAAAGGGCTGGAAATCTGCTTGGGAACAGCACCAACTGATGATAACGATGCCTGCTCGGAAATCTGCTTGATACCTGCACCAACTGATGATAACGATGACTGCTCTGCTACCGCATCTACCGATGCGAAGTTCTTAGATAAACACATCTTCTTCACGTGGCCGTACTTCCCGCAACCATAACATTTCCACTTTACTGCTGGACATTGGTCCTTTGCATGTCTTCTTCCACATCTGTTACACTGGATAATATCATGCGATTGCCTTGATAATTTTGGTTTTGTATACTTTTGTACAGTATTAACACTACTAATCATGACATGGTTATCAGCTAATGTTTTAACTTGCTTTTCAGCTATCTCAGATGCTAAAGCTAATTGACAAGCACTGCTAAACTTCAACTTCGTTTCAGACAATAATCGTTTCTGAATATGTTCCGACTGTATTCCACAAACAAATCTATCTCGTAAAGCTTCATCAAGAAATTCCTTAAAATCACAGGTACTGGCTAATTTCCGTAGTTCTACTATATATTCAGCAATATTTTGCTTAGGCTTTTGATTACATCTATGGAAAATAAACCGTTCATAAATTTCCGAAACAGGGGGAGCATAATGAGTTTTTAAAGTCGCAGTAATTTCTTCGTATTTTAAGTCACTTGGTTTCTTAGGTGCTATCAAATTTTTCAAAATTTTGTACACATTTGGTCCTACCAACGTAATGAACATTGATATTTTCATATCATCTTCTACACTATTAACTTTGAATAGATGTTCTATTCGTTCTAAATACATTTCAAATTCTTCTGCCACACCATTGAAAGGTTCGATGCTACCTACTAGTGGCATTTTATATTTATTATTTCACAGGAAGACTTCACTACTATTTATTATACGTATGTAGTTCAATTCTGATGACCTCGTCGCCAAAATGTTATATATATTCGTATAAATAATTCGACTGTGGGTAATTCTTAGAATGACACTTTATTCTTTACTATTTGTTATTTATCAATACAACATCGGTTGCTAGCGACTGTCATACCATAATGCCTGGCTAACTATATATTTCAATTATATAACATTTTCATCATTCAAAATGGCATCTATGGATTGTTCAACAATTTTTTTCTAGAACGAGTTGTATTTTTTGGATATGGTTTTCGATTACCCTTTTTTGTTTGCTAAAATTTATTTTATAAATATAAATAAAAACAATAACATAAAAAATAAATTTTCATCATCTTACCTTTATAAATGGTGAAATATTTTCCATATTTTCTATTTGTGAAATATTTTCCTTATTTTCATCATTTGAAATGGTGTCTATGGATTGTTCAACAATTTTTTTCCTAGAACAATTTATATTTTTTGGATATGGCTTTCGATCACCCTTATTTGCTTGCTACAATTTGTTTATAAATATAAATAAAACAATAACATAAAAAATCAAATTTTCAGTATCATACCTTCATAATTAGTGTTTATGGCTTCACTAATAAAATAAATATAATAAAAAATAATAAAAAACTTCGCTATTTATAGCTATAAGTTGCTTGAATACTATTGGTTATATAAATAATAATATTTAATTTCTATTGGTTAAAATAAATTGTTTTATGTTTATCTATCCTTGTTGCACTTATTATAATTTTTGTGTTCTTTAAAAAATGTAAAATAATTATATATTATCTGTAACAAAAAGCATTATTTTAAATAAAAAAATAATTTAAATCTGCATTCTGCTTTATCTATTAAATTTTTTCTACGAATTTTTAAAGGATGTTGGTGTGATATCATTATCTAATCCTAATAAACGGATGTTAATATCTGCTTAGGAAGTTGCTGTGATATTGTTATCTGCACGTGTGTCCAACAATATTGTTTTATCACCAAGGATGTTTACAAAAGAATTTAAGTATCTAATCCCAATAAAACGGATGTTTATATCTGTTTATTGTTTTAAACATTTGTTCTATTATCACTATTTATGATAATTTTTTTATATAAATACGCTAACATGTTTTTTATATGCCATTAATAAGTTTGCAGTTATTAGAAGTAGAGGTGATAAACTATCGATAATTGCTACCATCGATAGTACGATAGTAATTTACAAAAACTATCGATATATCGATAGTACTATCGATAGTACAAATTTACAATAACTATCGTAAACTATCGAGAGTATTACGTACATTTAAGGAAAATAAAAACAAAATTCAATTTAAAAAAAAATCAATAGGTATTTATTTCAAAAACAAATACATTTTTCAAAGTAAACTTATAATATAGTCGATGTGTCATACATAGCACAGCTCAAAGACAGTTTTATCACATTTTTATAAATCAGATAGGAATTAGGTACTGAGTAGATCAAGGTACCTAAAATACAATAAAGTCTTATCTCTCAAAACTAAATAATATAGGAACAGATTATAAACAACACAAAATAAAAAATAATAACTTTTAAATTACATACTTTATATAAACTAATGAATTTAATTAAGTAATTATTACTTAAGATCAAATACCCAGTGGTTTTGATTTAAACTGACTAAGTAGTTTACGTTTTGTGGTTTTAATTTAGATCTTCGGTCTGATATTATAAGTCCGGTTTTCGAAAAGATCCTTTCAGAGGAAACGGATGTTGCCGGTATTGAAGAATATTTCAAAAATATTTGCGGCAAATACGTTTGTGTTGATTTAGAATTAATCGAGAACCAATATTTAATAGGATTACAAATCATAGGTTCAACAGGTTTTTCCAAATATTGTCTTAAGGCTATTATACCTTCCGACATAGGAGTTTGGGTGCATTCATTAGTTGAAATCCTTTTTTCCAAAAACTTAAATAGATATGGCCCAGATGACGCCGCTGACGGAGATGAAGATTGTTCCATTTCCAAAGAGTCATTGTTACCCTGCGTCTGATTATTGTCATCTCGATTGTTATTAATAATTTGACTGATTTCTAGTTGAACCGCGCTTTGCGCCTGTTTTGCATTATCAGCTAATCTAAATGCATGTTTTTTAAATCTGGGGTCTAATAAAGTACAAATTCTTAATGTACTTCTATTTTCATAAGGAAATAATCTCTTGATAACTGAATCTTTCAGATCAATATATAACTTTTTTGCAATATCAGTATTTAGTTCCTGTTCTATGTCATTTAACTCGACATATAATCCACATATCAGTGGAATTACTACAGACAAAGTAATGTATTTGTCACCAGAAATTTGTTTCGTGGCTACATCAAACGGTTTTAACAGTTTAACAATTTCTCCAAGCACACCATATTCTTCAAAAGTCAAACTCGGTGGTGACTTAGGTAAGTGTGCCACTGCGAGGATTAAGGGATCTCTAATAGCTATGAGTCTTTCTACCATCGTTAATATGCTATTCCACCTTGTAGAAACGTCTTGCAACAGTTTTAGCACTGGCTGATTATTACGTTGTTGTTCGTCCCGTAACGTGTCCATTGCTATGGTACTTTTTTTGAAATATTTAACTAAATTTCTGCATTTTGTGAGTAACGTCGATAACTCGTCATTTTTTTTAATTCCATCATTAACCACCAAATTCAAAGTATGGGCAAAACACGGCAGGTGTCTTATCTGCATTAAGGAGCACGCAGTAACAATGTTTTGGCCATTATCGGTTACAATAGCGGTAACTTTTCCTTCTAATTCCCACTTTGTTATAATTCCCTGTAATAAAATTTACAAAAATTAAAGTTTAAAAATATCTTGCGTTCATATAAAACATTACCTGCACTCGATCTTTAATGTGTTGAGCTGTGTGGGTTCCTGGCATGTCGCTCGTTTCTAGAACTGCAGATACTAATTTTTCATTGTATATAAAATGGCATGTAACAGTAATGTACGCTTCATTAGATCGAGAAGAAGTCCACAAATCGGTGGTTAACGATACCCAATTAACTTTATCAAAAATATTTTTCAACAATTCCGTCATTTCCTTGTATAACTCAGGTATTATCTTGTTTTTTATTGTATCTTTGCAAGGAATGTTATATTTAGGATCAATAGCGGATATTAAGTTACGAAATCCTTCGTCGGTAACTATTGAGTATGGTTGTAAATCTCTGGCTATCATTAAACCTATTTTACGGTCAAACAGTATTTTTTTATTATCATAACTTGTATACATGTCCTCTTTTCGAAGGAAACTGGATAAACCTAACTGTCTAGTTCGTTTCTTTTTATATTCGTCATTTGTACTTTCCGAATCGGAATCTGTTGTCATTGGTCGCTGTTCTTCGCCAAATTCAACTACTTCATGTTTGTGACTTCGGTTTAAGTGATCACGCAGATTACTGGTATTTTTACTAGTTTTGTACTCTCTTTTGCACAACAAACAAATAGCGTATTCATTAGTTATAGTATCTTTTTCGAAGTAATTCCATACGAATGGTAGTTTCCGTTTAGTGGATATTGACATGATTAAACTAAAAATAAAATATACTTTTAACTCTACCTAAAAAACTGTATGTGTAACAATAAAATAATACAAAATTACTCACCCAAAATTAAAACTAGTTAACAGAATGACAAATACCGCAGCAAAGCGAAGACCAATAATAGTTCATCAGTACGTTAGTATATGTTTTCTATGACTGCGTGGATTGAGTTGACTTTGACAATAACAAGACAACACTAGAAACTACAACGCATGTGCGGTAGGCGAGGCAGTAGCTACGTTCGCTTTTTGAATTAGTGTGCGTTCTTTAGAATATTTCTCAAATTCTGATAAAATTAAAAATTAAATATATTAATAATTGTGCATTTTCGATAGTATATCGATAGTATTTAAAAACTATCGATAGTACGATAGTGTCTACACCATCGATATATCGATAGTTACTATCGATAGTTTATCACCTCTAATTAGAAGCAGTATACTTTTATATCCAAAAGCAGTAAGTATTTTTATTTATGCTTTATGTGTTTTTTTAATATTAAGCTTTATAGAGCATACACATCTTATGCATATGCTCTATTAAAATAAAACTAAAATTTTTATTTCTTTTTTATTTATTTAGAAATACAATGGATTCCAATGTCTTATTATATTTCAACCAAATGGGGTCAGCAGATTACCAATTGCCAACCATCAATATTGCAGAATTAGAAGAAAAGAAAAAATTTAAAATTAAATCTGCAAAACTTATTAATACAAAATATGGAACACGTTTAATTGTTCATACGAGTGACTTTAAAACATTTTTTCCTGCAAACTTTAATCAATTAGATGAGGAAAAAGTAAATGAATTGGAAAAGCTATATTTTTATACTGAAAAAAACAACAATTTATTAAATATTATATTATTATGTATATTAATATAAACAAAAACTATATAATATGTTTATGTAATTAATATTTTGTATAATATATTAAAGTAATAAAAACTTTATTCGTGTTATAATATTGTTTAATATTTACTTAATGCCTATCTCTTATTTACAAGAAAGAACAAAAATATGTTAACTATTTAATCTACATTATACACATACGTTATGTTGATCGCATAGCTAATATAATTTATTGTGGTTTTTATATATGTATGTAATAATATACACATACGTAATGTTGGTTGCATAACTAATATTATGTTTGTATTTATACACAATAATATATTTATTTTAAATAAAACAAAATTAATCTTACCTTGTAAAATTTTAGTTTTAATAGCACAAAAGTAAATATAACATTGTAAATACCAAATTACATAAAAAAATAATCTTATAGCAGCAAAAAATCATTATTACCTTGTAAATATTAAAAAACAAAAAAAATTTTTAAGGAAAATTATAAATAAACACAACAACAACACAATAATTTTTATTAATGTACATTTTTTTTATATATATACATATATGCATACATTTATAAATTATATTTTTAGTTATATATAATCTGTAACAAATATATAAATAAATTACTTATTTAATATTATAATAAAAAATTACCTTATCTGCATTTTTTCAAATGCCTCAACATATATGCTCTTTCTTTAAATGTTTTTAAGCATATTGGGCATGGATAACGTGTTTTTGTTATTTTAAGTACTAAAAGCACAAATAAATTATTTTTTAAATATTAACACATGCTTTTCATATACACACTTTTTAATGGATCATATATTTTAGACGTATCTTTCTTTATAATGGTTTTATATAGTACAACACACGTACTACACTAAATATGAATAAAATTCTAACAAAATATGCTTTCATAAATAGATAAAAAAAATAATATCAAAATAAAAGCGGAAGTATCTTCTTGATAATTTGTTTATTAAATTATTACTATGTAACAAAAAACATTTATCTGTAACAGAAAAATACTATCTTTTTATAAATTAATAATAAATTAATTTTATAAAATTTTAGATTTATTGTAAAAATCTTAAGATGTCTCAAGATTTCCTTATCAAATCTTAAGATTTTCCTTATCAAACTTTCAAGATGTTGTGGTACTCCTTAAGACATTCATTATCAAATCTTAAGATACCTCGCAAGAAACAAACACTTGCCTGTTGTCACTGTCATCTAGCAACAAAACAACAAACTAACAACCGCCATCTTTAATTCGCTTATCTTTTAAATTTAAAATCAATTACAGTAGACGCTCAATTATGTGAACTAATAGAAACCGAAGGTGTTCATACAATCGAAATGTTCATTAAATCGAAAGTTATATTAAAGTGTTTATTAATACACATTATTCTATTACACGTAGATTTGGCATCCATCACTTGCAAAAAATTCATCTTTTTCCTTGAAAATTTCATGTAAAATCTTTGCTTTAGTTTTCATGAGTTCACTCGTAACTGCAAGGTTTACAAAACCATTCATATAACTTTTTTCCATTTTAGGCATTTCTCCAGTCTTCAACGTTTTTCTTTTACTTATTCCTGGACATTTTGATGTAACGTTTAAGATATTTTTATTTTTCTTAAAGGAACATACTGTGAATTTGGCAATGCCATAATTTCGTGCAATGTATGAAACTCTTACTCCTTCTTCTAAGCTTTTATAATTTTACTTTTATCTGAGAGAGTTAACACTTTTCGTTTCATATTAATTTTTTTTTTTTTGACTTACCATACAAAAAAATAGAAAAATGAATGCTATGGGCAACAGACGAATAAAACTGCATACGCGATTATACTACGAAGTAAATAGTATAGGGGAATACCCTGTTTTGCTACTAACATACGTGAACAGGACACTGTTTACACTGTTCACATAAACGAGATTAACCTTGTTCACACTATAGAACCTACAACGTTATATTTTTTCTGTTCACTCAAGTGGAATGTTCATATAATGAAGTATTCATATAATCGAGCATCTACTGTATTTATTTTTTACTACAGTTGGCAACACTTCTGTCAGAGTCACCTTACGGCAAACAAATTACCTAAACTTACTATCTCTTTATAAATTAATAATAAATTAATTTTATAAAATTATAGATTTATTGTAAAAATAGACCCATCATCGTATTCTACGCGTCCGAATTAGTGGGAATAGACACCCCACTCAATATCCTTTAAAAAAATTTAACAATAACATGTTAACAAACATCTTAAGAACCAAATCTTAAGATGTCTCAAGATTTCCTTATCAAATCTTAAGATTTTCCTTATCAAACTTTCAAGATGTTGTGGTGCTCCTTAAGATATTCATTATTAAATCTTAAGATGTCTCGCAAGAAACAAACACTTGCTAGTGCTCTTTAAAAATAATAAAAAAAACATAGCTTTCAAAATAAATATTTCTTATCTCTAACAAGAAACGTTATATCTTTATGTAATAAAAATCAATTAATTTTATAAAATTATAAATTTATTGTAAAAATAGGCCCACCATCGTATTCTACGTGCCCGAATTAGTGGGAATAGACACCCCACTCAATATCCTTTAAAAAAATTTAACAATAACATGTTAACAAACATCTTAAGAACCAAATCTTAAGATGTCTCAAGATTTCCTTATCAAATCTTAAGATTTTCCTTATCAAACTTTCAAGATGTTGTGGCACTCCTTAAGACATTCATTATCAAATCTTAAGATGTCTCGCAAGAAACAAACACTTGCCTAGGTTATGGGTTACGTCAGGTTAAGTTATGACGTCATCACTCTAATCTGTGACGTCATCACTCTTATCTGTGACGTCTCTTATCTGTGACGTCATCAATCCTTATCTTTACAATCTCTTATCTCTGACGTCAATCTTAGATCGTTATCTGGTCCAGAACCTGTCTAACTCCCCTACTGTCTTGTCTTATAGTTTTTGAGGAATTGTCCTTCCAACATCCAGGGATACACACACACACACACACACACACACACACACACAGACATCATTTTAAAAATGTTATAATCAGATTCTAGGGACCTTAAATCGTGCTTATTCACTGAAATCTGGATATTCGAATTTTAGCATGAATCCAATACCTCTCTTAGCGAGAGGTAAACATGTAATTAGACGCATTTTCTAACAAATTATATTTAATATTGTAAGTTTACTTCTCTATACTAGTACCAAAATATTTGTTGATTTTCTGTTGCTGTTTTGATATTTTTACAAGAATTTATTTTAATTAAAATCTGACACCAGGGCTCTATATTCATTCTACTTGTACATAATATTTTCATGATTCACATTTGGCATTTGTAACAAGACAATGAGTTTGTTTTAAAAATATAGTAAATCGAGAGAATTTGATTTATATAGATGCCTGACATTCCAATAATCAAACAAATATTCCAAATCGAAATTATTTAAACTATAAATACATCAATTTAACAAAGTTACTATGTAAAATACAAATCTCCTATTTGTGAAACAGATTAACAGAATGAAATTAATAAATTAAAAGTAGGCTAGTATTGTTAAAAAAAAAAAAATATTTGACTTTACTTCACATTCTTACACAAATTATTGTGATGTCTGTTACAGTCTTTTTATCAAATAGTGGCTAACTCGTTAAAAATAAATGTTCACCACCACAGCCTTCTATAGTTTTCAAGACATGAAGTAATAAAGACAACATCGCATTTTCTGTAGTAGGTAGTCCTTTTTTGCCCATTGCATATATTATTAAGTGATAATTTTTATTGGGATTTAAGTTCCTTGAGGCTGCAGCGTGCATACGTATGCATGTTCAGCCTGTTCTACAATATAAAAACACGGACGTTTCGGACATTGATTTGTGGCCATCTTCAGCATAATTAGGTTACATTCGGTTTACATGAGGCAATAATTAATATAAATTTTGCGGAGATACATATTGCCAAAAGTATTAGCTAACAATGAAGCTAAAAAACATAAACGAACCAAAATGTTTATCGTCGAACATCGTTAAGTTAAAATAATATTACCAAAATTGAAAGTGTTTTTTGTGAATTGATTTTTTCGTACGTTGCTACTATGGCTAAATGTTTTTTAGCTTCCTTGTTAGCTAATACTTTTGGCAATATGTATCGCCGCAAAATTTATATTAATTATTGACTCATATAAACCGAATGTAACCTAATTATTCTGAAGATGGTCACATATCAATGGCCGAAACGTCCGTGTTTTTATATTGTAGAACAGGCTGAACATGCATACGTATGCACGCTGCAGCCTCAAGGAACTTAAAGCCCAATAAAAATTATCACAAAATTTAATCTAGTTCCCAAATTATTCCTATATATATTATTAAGTAAACTAAGCGTTTATTGTCAATAACATATTACAAATTAATATTATTATTATAATAACTATATCTTATAATATATAAAGTTTAGTTACAAATTCATTTATGTTTTCATCAGCAAGAATGGTGATTGGTGAAAGCAGGTTGAACTTTACTGTGAACATTAATGTAGTTATCAATTAGTTTAAATAATTAATAGCCAGTTCTACCAACGTAACTTAAATTTTAAGCGTTCCTTAAATTGACAATATTGCATCGAAATGAAATGTCAAATGAATTATTATACATTGCTGTCAAAATTTAGATTTGCAATTTTTTATTTAAGGGTCGCTTAAAATTTAAGCTTTGTTGGTGCAACTGGGCACAAATAACAGAAACGTATATTTACTATTTGATCCCATCTGGTTAAAAGCTTGGCATCAGGTAAATTTCTATCTAAATCATCTGAGTACAATAATTCATATCTTTGTAAATACAATGGGCCGAATTCAGCACTCTTCTTTAACTAATGAAGCTTATCTAAAAATAACAAAATAAAGAGAGACTTATGTCCTAATACATTAATAAGAAAAGGATGTAAGCTATTTCCATGGTTACTAGAGACGATCACTAAGCTAAAGAAGAGTGCTGAATTCGGCCCATATCATTAAAACTTTGACTTACACTTATATTAGAAAACACTGTCACTTCACCACACCGTTGGCAATAATTGTTTCACAATTTAACAATATACACAATATATGTTCTTGAATTTCCAATTAGTTATAGACAACATGTAAGCGTTCACAAAGTCACAAGGAGTTACAAACTGATGGTTTAGAAATATACTTTGATTGATTGGGGAATGATGGAGAAAACCTTCCTTCGGAGATATGTCACTTGTTTGACGAATATTACCTTGACTATATCTGAATAAATCAACAATAATAATATCACTTTCCACAAAATGTTTTCAGTTTTATACAAATGATCGAATATTTGCTCAAAGTATAATCTTCCAGGTAAATTTGCATTGTGACAAATTTTTTAGCCTTTTCTTGGGAAAAAGTACTTTGAGAAGCTTCTGTATTTAATGTATTAGCATAATTCGATGTACATTCAAGTAAGTACAAAGCAATGTCTAAGTATCTAGAATAATAAAAAATATTATAAATAGGATTTGTACAAAAAATTTACTCACATAACCTAACTTCCTACAAGTTTCATACCTTGCTAAATAATATTTTTGCTTAAACAAATGTGTGGCCATTAGAAGATACAATGATTATATCAAAATGGCATTTGCAAGGAAAAATTCACAGACAGACATGTATTATACGAGATTGTAATCCAGTTACAAGTTTCTGACAACCGGACTGCCAAGTGTGTTACTATTTAATATTTCATCGCTTGTAAAGTATAGGAGGCTGTCACCACACAATTATGTTATCAATTTGAAGTTTTATGAAACGACACACTTCTTTTAAATGAAATTCGTTTATTATTACTCTATTTAAAAAATCTGATGTGGCCAACACAAAACCTCCCGCTATTGAATTTTTATTAATTTAAATACATACTTACGTATTTACTACCGCTGCAAACTGTTCCATTGCAGAAAACTATTGCTTTATTTACTATTTTCTTTTTAAAATGTCACTATTATTAATTTGAAGTGATTAGTTTTTTGACAGTGACATTAACTGTCAGTTACATTCATTTGAAATATGAACTGTGTAACAAACGAATGATTGTGTTTATCTTAGGCTTCGCGACTAATAAAAAAAATTATTTTTAAATTTATGTGTAAAATATATAGAAAAAGTATTAATGTATTCCAGTAGAAAATTCAATAATCTTTGATTTTCATAAGACATAAAATGCGAAAAAATGGCATTTAATGGTATTTTTTGAAGAAAAACCATTATGAGCTTCAGGTAAAGTGCCATTTCCGGTTATCCGATTTACACCAAAATCTAATGGCTTCTTTTCATATTAGAATGGGATGGAAATACAAGGTTTCAGAATTTTCTGAATGATAGTATTTGAGTTAGAGTGAAGACAAAATCCCTACACATACACACACACATACACACATCATCGTGAAAATGTTAAAAATGGGTTCTAGGGAACTTAAAACGTGGTCATTTACTAAAAACTCGATATGAGATTTTTAGCACGATCCCTATACCTCCCTTACCAAGGGTAGCGGGAGGTAAAAATGACAGTTTTTGTGACAGAACATATATTTTTTAACAACAACAATAGATAATTCAATTACTTATGTTACTATGGTAACAATAACAAGAATGAAATATTTGCATGTCCAACACTCCCCCTCAAATAGCATTCTGATTATTGGGAAAATGTTGTAATCCAAACTTGTTGATGCATTTCTCGTGCTTTGGTGTGAACAACCCTTTCGTTAAAATATCAGCAGGCATTTCCTCTGTAGGGAGATATTCTACAGTTATGTCACTTCGTTCTACTGCTTCACGAAAGAAGTGATGTCGAATGTCCACATGTTTTGTACGGCCATGGAAAATGGGATTCTTAGACATTCGTCCAGCTCCTTGGTTGTCACAAAATATGATCGTTGGTTCCTGACTTTCCAAAATTTCTGATAGAAAGCGACGCAGATAAATTGCTTCCTTTGCTGCCTCTGACAGTGCCATATACTCAGCTTCAGTACTTGACATTGCGACTGTTCTTTGTTTTTGTGATTTCCAGCTGACAGTGGTATTCGCAAAATTAAAAACATACCCCGTATATGACTTCCGGTCATTTACGTTTCCTGCCCAGTCAGCATCTGCAAAATCAACCAGATTGTTTACTAGATTGTTTTTTGATTTTGTATAGATTAATTTAAAGTCTTCTGTGTTCTTTAAATAACGAAAACTTTTTTCGCTGCTATCCAATGTTCTTTACCATAATTGTTATTGTATTGACTACGCTATATCCGGACGCGTTGATACTGCCAAATACATCAGTGACCCAACTAAACTTTGATAAGGTATTTTCTTCATTTCTTCAATTTCTTCTGCGGTTTTCGGACTCATTTCGTTAGACAGTTTGATATTTGGGTTCATTGGAGTTGAAACTGGTTTGCAGTCTTTCATATTAAAACGTTTCAATAAATCTTTAATATAATTCTTTTCAGTCATCGTAATTACACTATTCTTCTCATTTTGTGTAAATTCAATTCCTAGACAAAAATGTAATGAGCCTGGATCCTTCATTTTGAACGACTTCGATAGATTTTCTTTTAATTGAGACATTTTTCTTCCATTGTTAGAAGCTACTATTAAATCATCGACATATATAAGGATAATTAGGATGTCTTTGCCATGTTTGAAATAATAAACACAAGGATCTGCATTCATTGGTTTTAATCCAAATTTCTTAAGTTTTTCGTCCAATTTCTTGTACCATTGACGTCCTGATTGTTTTAGTCCATACAGCGCTTTGTTTATTTGTAGTACCTTATTTTTTCAATTTACTAGAAGTTCCTCTTCATTTTAGTCAAGAATTTCTTGTAATTCTTCAGGTATTTCCATAAATATTTTTTCTTCTATTTCACCATTTAGATACGCGCTAATAAAATCTAATTGGTGTACTTGGAGCTTCAATTCTGCTGCAAGTGCCATTATCAATCGGATAGATCCAGCTCTAGCGACGGGTGCAAAGGTCTCTGTAAAATCGACTCCAGGAGTTTGCGCAAAACCTTTTGCAACCAGTATAGCTTTATGAAGTTCAAACATACCATCAGCGTTGAATTTTATTCTCAAGATCCATCTTGAACCAATTACTTTCTGTTCCCTTGGACGATCAACAATGCTCCAGGTTCCGTTCTCTTTAAGTGCAGTGTATTCAATTTGCATTGCCTTCTTCCATTTTTCTGCATCAACTCTTGCAAAAGCTTCTCTCGTCGTTTCGGGATCATTTGATGTAATCATACTGGCGGTTTCATTCACATCGAGAAATTTTTCGCCAGCTTAATTTATTTATTTATTTATTTACTAATACACTGCCCAACAGGTAAAAAAAAAAACCAATAAGAAGGCAGGAAAAAAACATAAAACAAAATACAAGGAATAAATCAGTACAATACAAAGAAACATATCATAAATGTATTAAAGATTTTGTTTTAGTAGATCAACAAACCTTTTTGGAGAATAAAGGAAAACATCGACATTTAAAAATTTATTAACATAAGTGTGACACATTCGGTGTAAGGGAGACAAGAATAGTGCATTGGTACGAGGGGTGGGAAGATAGAAAGTTTGAGAATAACGAGTATGTATGTGGGGGGTATGGAAAGGAAGAAGACTTAAGCAAATGGGATCATCTATTTCACCGTGAATTAATTTAGAGAGATGATGTGCATGTTGGAATTCCCGACGCTCAATAAGACTGTGAATATGAAAATAATCTAAAAGCTCAGAATAGGTACATGAATTATGGGGATAATATTAATGATTTGTATCATTCACATTTGGAAATTCATCGCCTGCTTCATTTGTATTTGGAATTTGATTTATACCGTTTCCTGATACTACGAAATATTGTTTCTTTGGTCTTCCTCGTTTGCCACTTAATATTTTCTTCGGACGCCCGCTTCCTCTTTTTATTGATGAAGTATTATCTGTGATTTGTTCCAATTCATTTTCTACTTCATGTGTTTCTTCTTCTTCTTCGTTTTCTTTCTTTTCTTGCTCTTCAAGTTCTTTAAGTTCTTCAGTTGGCATATTTTCAGACCTCGTGAATTCTACACTTTGCTTTTGAAAAATGTTTTCTTCGAAAAAAATTTCTGAAGCTTCTTCAGGTTGAAATTCTTCTATAAACTTTACATCTCTGCTCCGATGAATTCTTTTAAATATGGGTCCCAAAGTCTGTACGCTTTCGATATTGTAGAGTAACCGATAAAAGTACATAATTTTGATTTAGAATCAAATTTTCCTTTTCCTGGGGTTTTATCGAGCATGTATACTTTGGAGCCAAAAGTTTTGAAATATCCGACATTTGGAATTTTTCGGACAAATGCATATTCTGGTGATGAACAATTCTGTCCATGAATTGTCGTGCGATGCGTAGTTCTGTGTTTGAATAATCGGGGTTTGAATGATTCTGTACATCTATTTACTATGTCTATGCACCCGTAGTAGAGTATGAGTTAACGTGAGCAACCGGCGCCGAGAAATAGTATCAACCAGAAATTCCCAAATTTTTCTGGATAGCGCAAAAATTAACAAACCCGAAAAATATGAACAAAAAATTTGAGCACACGAACTCGTGCGGTAACTAAGAGGTCACTGAACCTACCGCGCTCTAGGACGAAAAAAAAAAATTAAATCTAGTTAATCATTCATCCAATCTCTCACCACTCATTTCAGAAAATGGATGAAGAATTCAGGACTGGGATTTAGAGTATAATAGCACGCCGTAACAGAGATTAGTTATTAATCTCAAAAATAATAATAATAATAAAAATATTTGTACTGCACTACTAAACTTTGTGGATAAATTAGCAAAATTGATGGCGTGCGATGACGCGAGGGACTAGAAGATTTTACTGATAATAATCTCATAATAAAAATGGCATAATTTTTAAACTGAATTACTATTTTTATGTAGCATTGTCGACACGGAATTTTGAGTTATAACTCGAGACAAAATTTAGACTTAAAATGCTAGATAAAAGTACACCAATAATGAACACGTGCGTAAAGAGAGATTTCATGAAATCTATAGAGTTGAAAATTGTGAAATATTCCAAATTTCTACATAACAAATGAATATTATGTGCAGGACTGCTAATGAAAAGCCTGCAAATAAATTTAGAAAAGATTGACACACCAAATTCCATGATGACGCAGCAATTACGCTAAACTCTAACATATTTAACAAAGACAAAACTATCGCCATAGAATTGTAAAGAACTTACCTGTACAAGTAAAAATATCTCGTCTCAGAGTACATACAACTGTTTAAGATCTCAACTCAATTTTTAACTCTACAGATAACATACAAAATTCGTCTTCAGCGCGCAAGTCCCTGGCCACAAGAGAAAGACAAAACTCTCCGCGAGAACCTGGCAGCATGAACCCGAACGTAGTGCAGCCTCGATAAATATCCCTAATTAATACGCGCGAAAATATAAATAAAATAAGATAAATTGTAACAACTGTTACACTACCCCTTCTCTCCAAAAAAAAATAAATTTATTCTACAAAAAAATTTTTTTTAAGACTCATCATCGGTAAGATCAACCTGAGGAGCGGCTTTCAGGTCAGAAATATGCCAAACGCTTTGATCTACACCTGACATATTTCTCAGTCGGTACGAGGTTTTACACATTTTTTTAGTTATTGTACATTCGACGTATCGCGGCGCTAACTTAGAGGAAAAACAACGAGAACCTACTGAAAGAACATAGTTTCTCTTCCAAACACGAACGCCTTCGCAGAATTCTAGCGGATGTCTCCTAAGATTGTAATACTTGGTATTACGCTCATAAGCTGCATGTAGGCGAGATTGAACTACTTTAAAAAGTTCGGAAAGTGGTTCGCATAGTTGATCGGACTATCTGAGCAAACTTCGTCTGGAACTGGATGGTATAAATTTCCAGATACAGGAACATGTCGACCAAAATTCAAGAATGCTGGGCTGAATCCCGTTACTTCGGGTGTAGCAGTGCGAATAGCTTGAGCGATGGCTTGGAGATTAGAATCCCAACTGCGATGATTTTCCTTAAGAAATGATCGTATGGCCTGATTAACAGTGCGGTTAGTTCTCTCTACGAAGTTTACCTGTGGGTGGAATTTAGCATTGTACCATACTTTAGGAATACTTTTTTATGAGCTGAGCAAACTTGTCACTGGTGAACTGAGTACTGTTTACAACCATGATGATCTGTGAAACTCCAAATAAAAGAAAACCATTTTCCTTCTACAACTGGCAAATTTTAGGCACATTGGCCTGACGAAGAGAATACAGAAGAGGAAATTTGGTGAACCAATCGGACACAGCCAGGATATACTGGTGCCCACTTAATGACGGCGGTAGAGGTCCCATGAGATCTATTGAAATGGCCTGCCATGGAAATTTTATAACTTTTTCCTGTCCAATAAGTCCATGTGGAGGACGCTGCGGAACTTTTTGCGCTAAACAAATTTTACAATGCTGCAGATAGTATGCAATCGAATATCTTATTTTAGGCCAATAATATCTTTCCCGAATTCGGTTATAGGTCTTAAAATTCCGAAATGTCCGGCAATAGGATTGTCATGACATTCCTGTAAAATAATACGTAGGAAATCTCGGGGGAAGACGAGTTTCCACGGTGAGAGATTTGCGGAGTCATAAGGTGACGTGACTAACTTATAAATAAGGCCGTTTTCGATCCTCCAGTCTGGATATAGGTTTGGATTGGCTTCAATGTTGGCACGGAGGTGAATATACCAACGATCTTTGCAATCAGACCACGTAGTATCGACTGTGGAAATCTCGAGTGGCGCTCGTGATAAAGCGTCTGGAACAGCAATAAATTTTACAGGACGATTCTCTATTGTAAAGTCGAATTGCTGGAGTTTAACTGCCCAGTGCGCCAGTTTGCCTGTTGGATCGGACATGCGCATAAGCAAAAGAGAATAATGATCGGTAATGATGGTGAAAGAAATGCCTTCTACATAAGATCAAAATTTGTCCACGGCAAATACTACAGCCAAACATTCTCTTTCCGTGACGGAATAGTTTCGTTCAACTTTGCTTACGCGCGGCAAACGTATGCAACTGGATGTTCTTGGTCGTCATCACCCACCCGAATTAAAACTGCGCCCGCTCCATAATTGGATGCGTCGGTATAAATCCTGAAGGGTTTAATAGGACGACAATAATTAGGACTCGCAAGAACTGATGCGGAGACTAACCAATCGTGCAATAAAATAATAATATTTTATTCATTCAAAGATAAAATACATGATATAAAATAAGTCAGAAAAAAAATTATATACAAAATAAAATGAGATTAAGATATTTTACATATTTAAATACTCCTGTACTCTATAATAACATTTTTCTAACAAATGACGTTTCAATTTTAATTTAAATTCCTTAACACTAGTCTACTAATCTACTATCTAACTTATTGTACAATTTAATACCGATGTAGTTGGGACTATTTTCGAATAGTGTTAGCCTATTATTTGGAATTGCTAACATATTAAAATTTCTCGTTTTATATTCATGGTACATGTTAAGTATATTAAATTGGTGTAAATTATTTTTTACATATATTAACACCTCGTATATAAACAGACTCGGTAATGGCAGTATTTGTAATTTTTTGAAATATTCTCTGCAAGAAGTTCTTATATTGAGGCCTAATATTATTCTTATAATATATTTTTGCATTATGAATACTCTCTCTGCATAAAATGAATTTCCCCAAACAATTAATCCATATCTAATTCGTGATTGAAAATTTGCATAATAATAAGTTAACACGGTATTGTAGCAAGGTGAGAATAGTGAAATAACAAGTAATGAACTTTAATATAAACTCTTCTAAATTATAGTTTCAATATCAACATTTTAACTCCGTCATCTTTGTAAGTCAAAATTCTGTTTAGAAATAATAATCATTATGCTCTCATATCTCTGTTTAGTCTAGATGCCAACCGCGTAGACATTTATTGTTTTGACAATTATCTACATAAGTTATTGCCTAGACTACGTGAAATCTTGTTATTTTGTTATGGATGCTACACCCTCGCACCCTTCTTTAGATATACGTCTGAAGAGATAACCATTTGTTTTAAGGCAGTCGCGTTTTAAGATTGAAACGAGTCAGGTCAGACATGTAGTCTGTGTTTAGTTTTTGGGCGTTTACGCCATGACTCGTAATTAGGGTTTATAACAGTTTAGTTTAGTGTAATTAGTATTAATGTAATTATGTAAATAAAAGTATTAGTTAAAGTTTAGTAGCTTCAAATATTGTGTGTGTGTCATCCATTTAAGATGTGTTCATCATCTATCATCAAGTGTTTAGTGATAGTGGGAGCGTAAGAGCGTGTTCCTCCTCAGTAAAGTGGTGGACAAACCAGCAAACGTCCACCAGTGAGATAAAGTTAGAAGAAAATGTGTCATCGTTGGGGTAAGAGAACAAAGAATCATCAGTAACAGTAGAAAAATATACCATTACGGTCTTTTTAACATTTATAACTAATTTATTATTTTGGAACCATTCATTTACATTTTGTAAACTTGTATTAGCAGTTTCTACTAAAGAATATTTATCACTTGATGTATATAATAATGTAGTATCATCAGCGAACATAGTTAATAATCCAGATTCAGCAATACTGGGAAGATCATTTATATATACAGTGAATAATAGAAGCCCTAAAACTGATCCCTGTGGTACGCCCATTATAATACTTTCGTCTGATGACAAGATATTATTAATACTTACAATTTGTCTCCTGTCTGTCAAATATGACTTAGACCAATTTATGCAAATACCACGTATTCCGTACAATTCCATTTTTTGTAACAATATTTCATGGTCGATGCAGTCAAAAGCTTTAGTGATGTCCATTAAAATTCCAAGTGCTTGCTTTCCTTTATCTAATGATATGTGCAAATTTTGTAAAAAAAAAAAAAAAAATGGAAATTGCAGTTATGGTTGAGTGATTTGTACGGAAGCCATGTTGATTTGCGTACAAAATACAATTACTTTCAAAAAAGCATTGTGTTTGCATACAAACATATTTTTCTAAAAATTTTGAGAATACAGATTACAGAGCTATTGGTCGATAATTTGCAGCAATTTGTGTATCACCGGATTTATATAGTGGTACAATTTTACTTAGTTTAAGTACATCTGGAAACACTCCGTTGATAACTGATTCATTTATCAAAAGAGTCAGTGGGTAAACTAAATTGTAAGCAACTTATTTAACTATATTTATATTTATTTCATCTCAATTTTCAACAAACATCCCTTTCCCCCTCCTAAAATTATATAGTCAGCTCAGAACTTCAAATTTGAATAACTTTTACTATCATCAGGATGGTTTCTGCCACAAATTTAATAAAGAGGAGAACTGCAGTATATGTAATCTTCAAGAAGAGAACACCTTAATCCATTTCCTGGTGTACTGTCCTAAATATAATACCATCCGATCGATCAAGTACATTGAAAAGAACCCCTTCAACGTTTTACTCTCAAACCCAACCACGTCAATTATGATGGACCTAGCCAATTACTTCAAGAGTGCTATAAAACTAAGAGTCTTCGCAATGAATTTATAAAAACTATGTATATATTATTATTTACCATTGTATTTCTCATTATATGCAAATGTTACCTTTCCTATTTGTATGGAGATCTCTCTTGGCAAATATATTATTATTATTATTTATTTCATCTAAACCTGGAGATGTGTTTGATTTAAATGACATTATTATATTAAATGCATCAATTTCAGTTGCTGGCCTTATGAATAAAAAAATAGGATTATTAAAAATATTTGTGTATGTAACATTTCCAGATACCATACTTTCAGTTAGCTTAGTAGGAATTTGAATAATATATGTATTAAATATTGTAACGTACAGTGCAACCGAGCAACGCAAAATGCGATGACGCAATAGTTACTTAGTGCACCCTAGGTGTTAGGTGTGCAGCCGCTAACTTTTAGACAGTGGAGACGAGCAGGGTTAAAATGAAAGGAACAACCTCCAAAAGGGTTGCTAGGGCGCCACGCAATTTTTAACCCCAAAATTACGAAAAGGACCAAGTACCTACGAGACAAAAAATAGTACTATACCTACCGTTGAGAAATTAAAAAAAAATATCTTAATAAAGCAGAATTTAATAATATGACATTTAATATGAAAATGAAATATGCAGAAGGCATGAATTCTTTAAATTATAAATATAAATAGTAATTATAGCAAATCAATAATGTAATAAAAATAGCAACTACAAAATATTGTTGTACTCTGAATCTTATAACCCAGTTTTTGAGCGCAAGTGAGCACATCTACGCAATGCGAAGTTGATCAAATTCGTAAGGCGGGCTATATGCCAGTTGATGCACGCGTTCGTCGTTGAATTAAAAGTCCCAACAGTGGGTACAAAGCAACAGAGTGAAATATCGGCAAAACTAATTATACAAGAAGTACTGATACGTACTAAAAGTGACCTGAAGGCTCCAATGTACATAAATGTACGTGAATTCAAATATTGTGCTACTATCGAATATATACTAAACTTCTAATAAATACAAAATACCGTAAAACACATTATCTTAATAAACATAACAATTATGAAGCGCTAAATAATTAGTTCTGCAATGAATGTATGTCAATTATAGTCCATTTCAGCAACACAATATCTACAGTTCATCAGTAGGTTCTTCCCCGCAATAATAACCATGTAATGTACTTATCTGCAGCGGCGTGTTCGGGGAGTTTTGAGCGATGATGTACGGCAATGATGTCGATGGGAAGGAATTGGCGGCGGCTGGCCCATCCAAGTCGTAAAACGGCAGAGTTGCAGATCCGCCGAAGAGATATGACTTCCAGTAGACCCAAGGAAATGATGCACGTGACACCACACGTAACCCCAACCACAAAGCTAGACAATCAACAGGCACTCCCGATGTTGCAAAAATCCGCACAACGGCGCGACCAAAATTGGTTCCGAAACAACAACGGATACTCTGCTAATTACGTCGAAAACTGTACCACTAAATCAACATCGACAACAACCACGTGCCAAAACGGTGATCAAAAATTACATCTGACCCGAAACACAATGCTTATACGAATGACCACGAGGCTTGAAAATCTTTTCCGGACATCAGAAAAGCAACCAGAAACAGAGGGCGCATATTTCCCAACAAAAATAGCGAGAAGAAGAAATACCTTCAAAAACAATTCGCGCGCCACTGGAGACTATTTCCGCTACAAACTTGTCAGCAGACATAAATAAACTCTCTTCAATGGAAGAAGGTTAAAATAAAATACTAAATGTTAGAAATAGGGCTGAAATAAGTCTATAGTAGCCTGAAGGAAGAACATAGGTAAGTTAAAGAATAAGAGAAACATATATTATATGAAATATAACTTATAGAAACATTGAACACGGATATAACCAAGGAGTAGCTAAATTTAACCACAAACATAATTTATAAGCCAAAACACAAACAGAAAGGAGCATACCATTGAAAAACACAACAATGCACGAAGTACAGACAGTATAGAAAGTAATAAGTCGAATAAAACAGCCAGATTTAGACTAAGAAAGTAAGTAACGTAGAATAGTAAGATATTTAGAGCCAAATATCATGATGCGTTTTTGAACCGTAACAACCCCACCCCAACTAACGCAGGAAATTTTCCTGGAAAATTTCCGATACAAGATTTAAGAAAGGAGGAAAAGAAAGAGAAAGAAAGAAAATATGAATACCCAAAAGAAGTTCAGAGTTTAATTCTCCGTGACGTCTAGCTTTAAATGTTGAACGTTCCAATTACCTGGCACCTTTGTTCCGTCGAGGGTCTCCAGCTCGTAAGTAGTGCTGGAAATACGTTTGCGTATTCGGAAGGGTCCAACGAATTTGTTTGCTAACTTCGCCGAATAAAATTCAGTAGCGTCGGAAAGCACGAAGTTTTTCCTCCACACGTGTTGTCCTGGATAGAACGTGACCTCTCTATGCCGAAGGTCATAGCTAGTCTTTGATTTTTCATAAGCGGTTTGTAACCGTTTGCGAACGTCGGCATATAGGTTTTCGAAGTGGGTTGCTCTTTCTGCTACCTTCGTCTTATCAAAATCTAGATAGTCCTTCGAGATGAGTTCGTTGTCCGCATCGCCGAGTAAAACGGCATAGCGCCCGAAGTTTATAAAATATGGTGTCAGTCCGGTGACCTCATGCTTCGCCGTCCTGATGGCGCATGCCACCTTTGGTAGAACTTTATCCCACTCTCGTTGGTGGTCTGACACAAAGGAGATCAACATAGTCTTCAAAACTCGATTTACCCGTTCCGTCGGGATTGCTTGCGGATGATAAACCGCCGTAAACTGTGGTTTGACATGATAAGAGCTTAACAGAGTTGTATGCTCTTTAGCCTTAAACTGCACTCCATTTTCCGAAATGATTACGCGCGGCACCCCAAATACAAGGAAGACGTCGTTCTCTAGATGCTTCACCACACTAGAAGCTGTAGCTTTCCGCAAGGCATAACACAATGTGAACTTGCTAAAACAATCGGTGACAACGAGAATGTACGCAAAACCTGCGGTATATCTACATTTGCAAGATTATATTGTCAACGTCTTTCATAGGTTCATCGCCGTTTATAGGACTATTGGTATCTACGATATCCTCTTCTCAACATACCGATTTAGCTATATTATTCAGGTGTTGTAATTTCTTATTCATATCGTGAAATGAATAAGATAAGAGGTATATTTCATCAGCGTATGTCAAATTATCTATCTGGTTGGAAAACGTCCATCTAATTCCTCTATTTTCAGTGCACAGCTCTTGCATAATGTTACCCATAAATATATTGAAAAGTTTTGGTGCTGATAACCCACATTCTTGCTTAACGCAACTGTAAATATGTTCAGAACCGCTTAGCTCCCCTATATGTAGTTCTTGGCATGAAGCGTTTTGATAAAGTAACTACATATTTAATTTTTTTGGTCAAATCAGCTTGGCGTTTATCTAGGTAGCGGTTTTCATAGATGTTATTGGTTTTGTTCATAATTTGTTTTGCACACTCTTTTCAGGATTTTATTCCATTGCTATATTCCAGTTGTGGTTAATGTCATCCATTAATGTTGAGTTTCGTTATGAAATTTTAAAGGTAATTATCTGATTTAAGTTTAAGCAAAATCGCCGATAACGGTTAGGGCCTTTGTTGGCAGAGATTTTTAAATGAATGTTGCTTATGAATAAATTGTGGGCACTTCCGTCACCCGCACCGCGAAAAATTTTCGCACATCAAGCAATGAACGTTTCCATTCCTTACATGTAAGGGCATGATCATGTTGCTATTCAGTTTGTTAATCGGCAGAAACCCATGTTACTTTATATATTCTCTTATGAAGAAAAAGACTTTCTCCTGTGAAAACGGTGGCAGAATTGATCATAAGTTCTCCATTTTCGAAAAAAAAAAAAAAAATATTCATAACCTTTATTTAAAGGTAACGTATTTTTTGTCGAATTGATGATCCCAGTATTATTTTGTGATTCCAAGTCGTCAAACTTATCAAAATTTTGCTCAATAGCAGATAACATATCTTCTTCGTCGTCACTGACGATATGAAGTTCTGCTACATTTTCACAAGATTGTAGATTGCAAAATTTACAGATAACTGAATATTTTAATCCAGCTTTCCTGCAATCACATGCCCCTGTAACAGTGTACACTGTTGTTAATACTTGACTTTTGATTTGAATAATATTTATGTCTGAACTTACCAGCGCACATGGAGATCTGAAAAACCCACAAGACCTTTAGAGTGAAAATTGGGAAAATTAATAAGATAATTTTTTTCAATGAAAGGTATTATAATTAATAATAATAAAAACGAAACACATGGCAATATTAGCTACTATAAACTAAATATGTAAAAATAACGAGAACCATACAATAATATCAAATTACTCACATAACAGAACTTTCATGTCTTCGGGAACAGCTGACGCAACGCACACCTCGAATTTTACACCACACTCAATTACAAGTTACATCCAAAGTGGTTGAACACTAACTCTCGATCGTTAATCCCTCGATCGTTCGATTCCTCCCTGGTTATCCCATTGTTTAGACATTATATCATCAATCTGGAATCTTATTGGTCATTTCTGACGTCAGCGCACCAATTAAGTAGCGCGTTCATCAGATGCGTCACGAGAAAAGAACGACCCTTGCCCATGTAGAAGAATGACTCATATTCTTATGACCCATGAGAACCAGACCGATGATATTTGCTAAACAATGAGATAACAATAACTCGGCAAATACAATGGCTATTATAGAAAAATTCCGAATCAGTATTTTAAATATTAAATTTTGATAATGGGGGATTACACCATTTTTTTTATAATTTCATCTGAAAATATTAGGAAAACTAAGACTGTTGAAGAAAATCCGGTAAAAAAATTCCTATTAATAAGCGAGTTATAGTCTCCCGAATTTTGAAAAGATTGAAGTGACGTCACATTTATGTGTTTTTATATCAAACTGTTTTCATCATGGACCTAAATGTTCTTGAAATATATGCTATTTTAAGTTATATTTACATAAAAATAAATGAATATTATAATACTGTATAAGTCTACATACTTTATAATTACAGGTGTATTTAAATTATTAAGTTTAATGCAAGAAATTTATGTTAAAATAAAAACTGTTTGGAAACTGTAGTACAGGAATGTTAGCCCCTCCTTTCGAATTTGAATTTCTTAACTTCCATTGGTAGTAATCCCCACCTCCTAACACGCTATTTGTAATGCATGTATAGGCGGTTTTTCGGTTGCCAATCAAAATATTTTCATATTAGTGTCGAAACCCTTTATTTCTGAAATATCTCAATTATACCATTTCATTTTTTTATTAATATTCGTTATTCAGCATATACATTCGTATTTTTGTACTATTGTCCTTTAATTCGATTGAGCCGTAATCCCCCATTGACAAAACAACAAAATGTAGACTAATGACTTTTGCCGAATTATTTATTTACTATGATTAGTTACAAATTACAATTAATAATATTCGTACAAGCGAATAATACTGAAGGGACATTGCTACACCCTTATACATATTTTTTTTGCAATTGCAAGATATGACATTGAACACGGACTGAAGAGCTGGATCCTCTATTGTTGTTATAGGAGCAAAAACATTATTATTACGTCTCCAGCGCCATTCCTGTTGATTTTTCTCAACTCCGTACCATGCTTGCACTACGTCCTGTATGCATGAAATCGTAAAGCTTGTCTTGTAGGTGGCAGGGTAGCAAGATTAAATGAGTTGTTTGTTATGGATTTTTCAAATCGTTGGTAGCACACTACATCCAAGTTTTCATAATTTATGTTACCACCGAATAAAGAGACAAGGAAACGTTCGCCTGCTTCGGTGATGGTCTCTACATTGGCGTCCTGTTCTTTAAAAACTTTGACAAGTTCGTTTAATTGCGGATATTTCTCGAGAATGATGCAAAATTTGGTTTTCCCTTGCATGAAAAGATCAGATGTTGTATCACTACCACTAAATGCATGGAGAAATAGAATATTCTCAGATCCCGAATGTAAATATTTTTTCGATGTGATGCTAATCTTGTTAGCAGAAACAACAGATCGATGTCTTCTCCGACGATGATGACAGTATCAAACTCTGCGGTTATAGATATGGCAGTATTAACGATTAACACGTCAGCATCTTCTGTAGCCTGTTTAACAGTAATATTAGCTTTTGAAAATTAATTTTTAACTAGTGAAATTAAACGTGATGTATTATTTTCGTTTGCCAAAAATCTTTCTTGCGAAACTGAAGTATATTTCTTCGATCGACGAAGTCTTTCGATACTTTTGGTGTTTTTTGTGTAACATCCTCAGGATAACCGTCAAAAACAACAATTGCGTTTGAACCGTGTAGTTTTTGTACATATTTTAAGTAATTCGCACAAATAGATGCGAAAGAATCATTGCGATGCCATACGACTTTGTGCAAAAGATAATCCTACAACCACAATCTCGATTTTATTATTTCCTTCCATTGTAATAGACGGAACTGGTGTGAAAGCAGTATAAAATGACGATTTTGTACCCTTTCGCATTCCTTCTTTAGAAAATATAGATAAAGGAACTGGAGCAAGTCCAAATTTAAAATATTCTTTTAACTCGTCGTCGAATTGCTTCGTGATGCACATCCTCTGGAACAACATGAGGGGATTAATTATAACTTTAGTGTCACCAATTTTGATACTATAATTAACTGCAGCAACTAAAAATACCTTATCGTTACGTTTGAGTTTCACTGTTTCAAAACTGTCGCCAATTATTTTCGAAATCCCAATTATGCCAGCTTCTTGAGATAAATCACAGTGGATATGTTTATTTCCAACAGCTCCAGTGCTTATAGATATTAACACTTTGGTTTTTGGAAAGGTATCATGTTGAGAAAATCAATCTAGAACTTTCTTTACGCCTATGTCGTCTCGAATAATTGGTGAAGGTCTCATATCGACGTGTTATTCAGATGTTGCCGACATAATACCACAATATTTTTCAACTTCATCGCAAACATTGTGTAAATTAGTCATTCCGAGAGCCCATAGTGCGAGCACATTATTTGTAATTCCACGATCGTGAGTGAGGCCTCCAGAGCTTTTCATCGTCCTCATTAAAGTCTGTTCAATGGTCATATCAGACCAAATTCCTGACCAAAATTTCTCTGAGCGTCTGTTGGTGAAACATCCTTCCGTTGTAAATTTATGGTATTTATCAGGATCAATTTTTTCTTTCAACGCTAGCAAATCTCGTAAATAGAGATGTCCGCATTTTGGATAAAAAGTATGACTACTGGCATGAAAATAAGGCAGCATTTTTTGTACTGTATTCAGATGGAGTTGCCAATTGCCCATTCGCTCTGCTTCAATGAACTGTTTTACTAATGTAACCATACAAAAATACTGGACCCATAATTTTGCCGTGGGACCATTATTTTCTAATTTTGTCAATTTATTATTGAATTTTACTGCGACTGATTGAAAATGAATACTTGCTTCTGATGAGAGAATTACAAATCTATTAAAGTCATTAATAATATTTGCCATTGTAGCACAATCGTCTTCCGTAAATTTTATTGTTTCTAGAATGATATTTTCCACAGCAAGATGAGTCATAATGTGAGCTCGGATCGCCGAAGAATACGCGTGTCCAGTCATCATTTTTTTTCGATACTATTTTCAGCGTAAATCCTCCAAACCGCTTCCAGCGATTATATATCCAATAGACCCCATGAAGTACATGAGGAGATGAAATCCTCCAAGCCTCACAACGACATTATATAAGTTAGATTGTTGACCATCACTCGCAATTATATCTCGAGCTTTCATATCAAGAGGCTGATCGAAGGTGACAAAACAGGTGCGTTGATTAAAATTCTTACATTTCTGGGTAGTTACAAGAAGAGATGTGAAAATCGTGTCATAATGGCTAAGTGGAGATTTTATGAATGGAAGACATAATATTTTTAACCGTACGTAGTGTTTACTAGCTGTTTCGTGCTCCATAAAACCATTTCATCCAGGTAGAGATGGTATTTTTGACCACTTCCCCTAAAGCCAAAGAAGATCAGAAGCTGATGGTATTATTTTATTGCATAGAGGGTTAATATTCTGGATATCTGCAACGGTGATAGCTTTCAAACCAGAATCTTTCTTTTTATTGAATAACTTTAGCGGCACGGAACCAAATTTTCCTACGACTTGTTGAAAAGGTTTTATATTAATAAAATGTTGGAAAAAATCCTGGGCCCATAACCTAAAGAAATGTGTCTCCTGGAATAATGTTCCTCCTGGTTTAACAAATTTATAACAGAGTCGCAATATAAATAGATTTATTAATGATACAAATCTGAAAACTATATTTATTTTCACTACATGTCAATCACAATATCAACAACTATATTTTATTATTACATGGCAACATATTTTGATATGTGATTACATACTTGATTCTAACATCCTCACTTAATCAAATATAAAAATATTTTTATTCCATTTCTTCAAGTGCCAATTTTTCCACGCAGAATAGATGCTTCGGTATGGGTAGTGACTTCTGTCAGTATATCGGCTGTAATTTCACTGGTTGGCATGTATTTCATAGAAATTTCTTTCTTCTCCGCTAGTTATCTTACATAATGATATTTTATGGATATATGTTTCGTTCGATTATGAAACATTGGATTAAATACTATTTATAGGCTCCTTGATTACATAATTGGATTACCACGGTTTCACAATCTTGATAAATTTCTTGAAATAATCCTTTTATGAAAACTGCTTCTTTCGCTGCTTCACATAACGTCATATACTTAGCTTCCGTTGTACTTAACGCAACACATTACTGTTTCTTGGACTGCCAACTAAAAGCTGCTCCTGTAAATGTCAAAATATATCCAGTATATGAATGACGATCTTCTACTTTGCAACTCCAATCTGCATCAGCGGAACCTTCTATGAGTTTCTTCGATTTCCTAAAAGTTAAACAGTATTTTGTTGTTCCTTTCAGATATCTTAACACATTTTTCGCTGCCATCCAATGTACCCTATTATGGTAATTATTAAACTGGCTTAAATAACTAGTGGAAAATGAAATATCTGGTCTTGTACAAACAAGATAAATATATTAGGGCTCCAATGAATTCTTGATATGGATATTTTTCACTTTGTGAACTTCCTTTTTCTAATTTTAAATTTAATGTTAAAGGAGTACACATCGGTTTTGAATCACTCATTCCAAATTTCATCAAAATTTTGTCTATATAATGACTATGATCTAGTGAGATTTTTCCACCTTTTCTGTCTCTTGTTATTCTTATACCTAAGCATTCTTTTATTTCTCCAAGATCCTACATTTTAGAATTCTTTCCTATTTCTTCCTTTAGCTTTTCAGTAGCTTCACTATTATTAGAAAATATGTAGAAATCATCTACGTGTAGTGCAATAATCAGTAATTGGTCTTTTTGTTTTTTGTATAAACACATGAGTCATATTTGCTTCTTTTAAAACCAATTTTAAGAGGAAATTATGTATTTTGGCATTCCACGAACGGAGTGTTTTAAACCATATAACGTTTTCTTTAATTTACATACCTTGTTTTCATTTCCTTTTGTAATTGTAAATTAATAAAAATTGTTATTTATACTAAAATTAAATTGAAAAAAGTAAATCGAAGACTGCTATGGAAACAACAAACAACAAAAAAGTGCAACAATTGAATATCTGAATTTTACTTGACAATAGTAGATTATTACGAGTAATAAAAATGAATTTTTCTCGTTGGGAAAAATATGATATGTTGAGTTGTTACATTCGTTGTCAAAGTTCAAAGATATAGAAGAATTTTATTAATCCTAAATGTTTAAATTTTATAAATTATAAACCTCGGCTATCGACTCGGTTTACAAACCTCAGTCGCATCCGTTATTTGCCTCATGTCGGCGTAATGACGTTAATAACTATTTTTTAAATTTTGTACGTGGACAGTGCCAAAAACATAATTGCGGTCACTAAGTGCTCTTCTATCGATATCGAAAGAATTGAACATGAGTGAACATTTTACTGTATAACAGTTCAAAATTAAAATTCTATTTAATTTGATTTATGTCAAATTATGACGTTCGAGTTGGAGTTTATTATTAAGAATATAGTACAGACATGCGTTTCACAACCTATAGCCAAACAGGACGTAAAGACTTATTGAACACTCATTACTTGACTACTTTTCTTTTTTTAGTCGATATGAATTTAAAAGAAGATTTTAAATTATTTCATCCTATTGTCAATCCGCTGGAATAAACAATAAGATATTTCAAGTCATACTATATTTGAAGCTGCTTGAATTGTCGAGAAACACATAGTCTATTAATACAAAAACATTTTCTTTTAATTGAAACGTGTGATCACATAATTTTAGTCTTATAAAAATCCATTCGATTTGGGTTAAAACTGACTATAAACTGCTTCGTAACCCTTGTCAACAAGGGTACCTAATTAAAGTAATTGACACAAGAGGGTCAATTTAAGGGCGTTTAATATGCTATAGATTCGTGTATTCCTACATCTACATTAATGCACTCCAGCGCTAACTTATAACCCTGTGGTTTTTTCCTACTTCTGTAATGAATATAACCTGTCATTGTGCTGGAAATTGCAGAATTTGTCGCTAGATGAGGGGTTTAAATCCCGAGAGAGACAATTTTAGCTACAGAAATGTAGAATACAGGAGTTACTGAAGTAATATCTTAAAATAGAAAGGGTAATTTTAAATTGAATGTGATATTTAGAGTTGTAAAATTGTAGAAAATATGAAATGTTACTTTAAGATTGATATTGCTGGCTTTTAAATTCCATTTTAAAGAAACCCGAAACAAATTTACTACTATATCATTTTCGCCAAAAATGGAAGATAGGTATTGCTGGTACAGGAAATTACAATTGGGGAGCTTGTGGCTATAACAACCATAGTCCAAATATTGTAAATATGAGTTACAAATGTGACATGGCTAGTGCATAGGAATGACAAGCAAATAGCTTTATTATAAACTTTTCTAAATTATGGTTTAGTAGGAATATTCAATTCATTATTCAGTTTATGTTTCAGAGCTAATATTTCTTGCATATTATTTCTTTCTGCAACAGTAAGATGATTTTCAACATTTATATTTGTTCCCTTTATTTTAGTTCTTCTTTTCAGAATTATGTTCATCAATTTTATTGAGCAGAATTAAATTAGAACCAGCTTAGAGCGAACCTGATTTTGTTTTACAGTTCCCAGTTTACGGACTTTTTCGATTTGTGTCTGATTAATATTTAGATCGAGAGCTGAGTTTAAATTTGTAATTATTAAGTTTTCCAGTTCTTGTCTGTTCGATTCTGACTCATTTATTTCATAAAAATAGAAACAATTTCTTTCTTTTTAACAATCTCTCTAAATTATTATTTATTTGCTTTTGTTGAATTCCATTTTCTTCACTTTGTCATGTGTGGTAGTAAACAACTGATACAATTTATATATTTCAGTGAATTGTGTCCATCTTCGCAAGTTTTTCATTGATAATTTTCAGTTGTTCGTTTGACGCCATGCAGCTGCTTCAAGATTGTAGGTTATGATTTGAATGTGTTGTGTACTGTGTTATTATTGTACTGTACAAATCCCACATTAATTGGTTGAACAATATTTAACAATATTTTTCACTGATTTTAATATTTGTTCTATGTAAATGGGAGATTTTTATAATTTCATCTGAAACTAAGACTATTGATGAAAATCCGGTTAAAAAATCCTATTAATAAGCGAGTTATTATTAAGTTTAATGCAAGAAATTTATGTTAAAATAAAAACTGTTTGAAAACTGCAGTACAGGAATGTTAGCCCCTCCTTTCGAATTTGAATTTCTTAACTTCCATTGGTAGTAACCCCCATCTCCGAACACGCTATTTGTTATGCATGTATAGGCGGGCTTTCGGTCGCCAATCAAAATATTACATATATAATTTATATTCGTGTCGAAACGCTATAACAAAAAACCCCTTATTTCCGAAATATCTCAATTATACCATTTCATTTTTTTTTATTAATATTCGTTATTCAACATGTACATTCGTATTTTTTCTATTTTCCTTTAATTATATATATTTATTTAAAACTACACTGCCCTAGGCGAACCCAAAAATGAACAGGAATAAATTACAACTATATGGAAATACAAGTACAATACGAGTAGTAAAGTATAGATATGTTCTGTCATTTGACATCAGACGCATGCCCATTACAGAAATGGCATTCCAACCAACATTCGAACGGTCTCTCGGACTGCCTGAAAACGCTCCAACAGACATGCGAACGCATACATG
The DNA here is from genome assembly GCA_943142095.1 of Ophonus ardosiacus. Taxonomy (NCBI): domain Eukaryota; kingdom Metazoa; phylum Arthropoda; class Insecta; order Coleoptera; family Carabidae; genus Ophonus; species Ophonus ardosiacus. Next base: position 18,948,568 of record OW964834.1, on the reverse strand, counting down.
AACGCATCAGCGGATTGTCATTTCCATCCACTGGTCGATCCTCCGGATCATTCGTCAGCAACTGCGCACAACGTTTTGGTTCAAGACAAAATTAGACATATTAAAAAGTTTAGATGAAAACCGGATAAAAATAAATAATGAGTGATTTAGAAAATAAGTGAGAACGAATCAATATTTTCCTACTTATTTCGGATTGCAGTAGAAACTGTACAAAATTACGATGGTAAAACTTTTATGAACATATGTATACGTGTAAGTTGCACAGCAGTAGAACACATCGTTCAGAAATATGAGGCCAGTGGGCCAGTCAGTTTTACAAAACTAATTCTGGACAATATGGAAGAGTTTCTACTAATGATTATACTCGCCGTCAAATGATTGTGGACTGATGTTCAACTTTTATCCCTTTCCGTACCCTGTCCCTTGCCCAGCGGTGTTGCCGCTTGTAACTTGACATGACCAGGAATGAACGCAAATGTCATATAATACATTTAAAACTAATTAAAATATTTAATACATCGTAAATGAAGAAAATATTATAACAAATAAGTAAGGTACGACAGTAATACGTAATATAAAATATAAATATCTGATGTGGACACCACATGACTTCCTTGTACGCCTGCTACACTATACATATTTTGTTAATAATTAATATATGTATTATAACAGACCCAATCATAATATTGCACGTATATAACATAATTTGACATTGACATTAAATTCTTAATTTTTTTTTTACTTTTTGTCCTAATTCATAGCAGACTTAATTACAGAAACTAAAAACTACATAATTTTTAAATTCACATATCACGCTTATACAAATAGCTAATTTAATCATACTTGATGTTTTCGACGCAGAATTCTATTCTCTAAAACTTTTATTTGAAGCATTTATTTCTAAAATCAAAATAGCACCATTTTTCTCAAGAAAATCTGATAACAGCTTCAAGTAAAGTATCACTTCCGGTCAGACTATTTTAACCAAAATTGTTAATCCCATTGATATAAAAATATTACATACCAATTTTGAAAAGTTTTGGATTTTATTTTAATATAGTTTTTCATTAAAATCTATTATAGGCTTCAAGTAAAGTACCACTTCCGGGTAGACCATTTTAACTAAAATCTATTATGTTATTTCCATTGATATAAAAGTCTTATATACCAAATTTGAAAAAGGAGGTGCACAAGTAGACGTTATAGCAGTCCTGAATACAAAATTTTAACTTTCTACGGCTTCCCGTTTTTCAGTTATGGAGATACGTACATACGAACGTACGTACAGACGTCACGACGAAATTAGTCAAAATGGATTCAGGGATGGTCAAAATGGATATTTCCGTTGAAACCTGGAAACCGAAATTTTTCGCGATTACAGTACTTCCTTTACTTCGTACAAGGAAGTAAAAAATGGTGTCTGTGTAAATTTAATGTTTATATTTTGACCAAAGTTTTCACACATCAAGCTAAGGTCGCGTTTGCGTTAAAATACGATAACCGGTGGCCGGTGAAATCTAAATAAAAGGTAAGAATAATTGTTTATTAGATGAACAGTAGATATGCCAACACAACATGCTTGTACAGTCAAATCCAAAGTTTTCTTGTTACTTAATAAATTAAAAAATTTTTCAAGATGTAACGCCAATTTTTTTTTTTAAATTGTGTACATTGGCGATCATTGTTTTTGCCTGCCCATTTTAAATCTTGTTTTCCTAAACGTTTTTTATAAGAATCAGGACTATTTAGTCCATGAGTTTCACTCATTTTCTTTTCAAAAATTTAAATATAATGCAATTTATAAGATTGGGAATAGAAAGCGCACGCAAGTACTAACGAAAATGTCAGAATTAAAATGACATTGACAGATAACAGATATTTGCACAGGCAGACACTTAAAAGATTTGGCATCAGGGTAGATATCTCCAGTCCATAATTATTTGACGGCAAGTATAGTTTGTTTTGTGTGCTACGAATTTATTGTTAAAATTCACTTGCATTTCTGTACTTTATTACATCTGGATTACTTATTGCTCGTTACTCATTCCAACAAACACAAATTTTCTGTACTAGTTCATGAACGTGCATGCGCACAAAGTAGTGCATGGATTTGTACGCAAACGCATGAGAAATGACATGTTGAAACAAACCTTATAAAAAGATTAGTGATTCGGTCGGGACGAGACGAGACGAGAAATTCATTGACTCGTCCCGTCTTGTTTCAGATACAGATTCAGATTTTTCTCGTCTCGCTCGAGATTTCTTGACGAAAATTTAATATATATACATAGAGGTATTCTCGACAAAAATTTAATATGTATATATATATATATATATATATATATATATATATATATAATTATTAAATTTATACAATTTTGTATTAATAGTAATTTACACAAAAAGATAAGTGTTATTTCATCTGTCAAAATTTGATATAACCTAAAACTTGTGCAATTTTTATTATGTTATAATATTATTAATTTAATATTTATCTAGCATTTTCTAATCTGTTATAAAACATTGAAAAGAAAATAACGCTAAAAATCTTAGCTAAAGCCTGGAATACGTGATGAAGTTTTATTTTCAAGTGACTTTACAAGTATTTTAACACGATCAAGTTTTGCGTGAATTAAAATATCTAAGTGTCAATATTTAAGTTATACTTACATTAAGATTTCAATTACTTCTCTATCCCATTTTTCAGTCAAAATCAACCACTTATAACACTACTTGTATAGATCAAAAATATAAACACAAATGACATTTGACATTTACTTGACAGTTAAAATTTGTAGGGACTTTTAAGAAAAAGTAGCGTATGTTTTAGTTTTTCTTTAAAAGTTTTACGATAAAAATCAATTTATCTCTCTTGCAATCAAGTAATTGTGCGAGAGAGAAAACTTGTCAAGTCACACGAAAAGAAAAACTTCATTCTGACAGATAAAATGTCAAATGCTTTATTATCTTTTTCAAAATGCCATAGCCAAATAGAGACAGATATCACCAGAAATATGTTCAATTTCACACGTTTTGCAAATATAACTCATGAGAAAAATATAATAATAATAATATAATAATAATATATCACGGCATATTACCCACTTCTGGGTGTGCCAGTCTGTTTTCACAGGTATCGGTAATGATGATGAAATATTTGTATCGCGCGGGCGCTTACCAGACGTCACCTCACGGGCACTCATTGCTGGCGTGGAGAATGCACTACAGGGGTCACTTTTGTGCCATTTAAAATTCAAAATAATTGGCGTCGGTCGGGATCGAACCCGGCTCCCCAGGTTCGCGACCAGACACTCTTACACGCGACCCCATGTGAAAAATATCAACCGAGAAATCTCGAAACAGTTATCGAGAATCGAGATCTCGGCAAATATATCTCGTCTCGTAAAATATTCTTTACATTTCTGTCTCGTCTCGTCGAAACGAGAAATTTCGAACACGAGACGAGAATCGAGAAATATCTCGTCTCGACAGAATCACTAAAAAAGATTATAAACTAGAAATAGAAGTAAATTTTTGGTACGCCAGAGGACGTTGGAAAAGCATTTGAATTGGTGCCCAGATAATTCACAAATAGGAGACGGTTAGGAAATAGGAATATATTAATTTAATTAGTAACTAAAGCCAAAACTACTTAATTTTTCAATTACAATTTGCTGGTTAATGCGATCAAAAGCTTTGGAGAAGTCTGTATAGATAACATCTACGTGGATGAGATCCTTTGACTGAAGTAATACAAATTTGTAGGTATGGATCAGCGCTGTGAGAAAGAAATTAATTTATGTATATTGCTATAAATGATTCCATATAGAATATTGTCAAATATCTTCCTAAAATTTGAAAAGATTGCAATGGGCGATAGTTTGTTATGGCAGTAACGTTTCTTGATTTACGAATTGGAACAATTCTAGCTAACTTTCAGTGTGTAGGAAAAGTGTCTATTTTTAAAGATAAATTGATTATATGAAATAACGCTATTACTAGAGAAAGGCAAAAGAGAAGATAGAAGGACTGTGTAGCAGAAAATCTGAGAGAGGAAGAATTGTGTGAAGATGCGTTGGACAGGAGTGAGTAAAAGAGAAGAGTAAGAAACAGCGACCCCTAATAAAATAGGGAAAGGAACTTTAGGTATGGAATTTGTAAAAAATAGTGTGTTCGTATTACAATTTTACAGGATATACAGAATCTTTTTCAAGGAACTTTTGGTATGGAATATGTACAAAATACATCGAATTGACGGAAGGTTTCGTGCTGGCCACAACAGATTTTTTCATAAAACCATCAGAATTTTACTCAACCTTGCCTTACATTATATTCCTGTTGTGAGTGTTGTGTTACAGGTGGTGTCATTTTTGTTTTAATAGTTTTATTTAGATTGGAGCTAAAAGTCATTTCGAATGGAAATTCGAGTTCTGAGTCAGAGGATTCTTTGGTAGCATTTGAGGTATCGCGATCAGAATCTGAGTATGAGTGGTATTGATAGTCATTTGATATGTGTTACTCATAATGGAAGAATTACTCTATCCATGGGTAGTGTCGAATCCTGGAGTCAGCTCTGTATTCGTCAGGTCTGGTTCTGCATGTCACGATGTTCTCGTACTGGGACCTTTTCTTTCTTCTTATTTCTTTTCTCCTTCTGGTTTTCGGTTCATCGTTGATGCGAACGCGGATTTCACTATGCGCGGAAAATCGCCCGAAAATAATTCATTCTGACTGTGCCAGTTATGTTTTGTACATTCGATGAAAGGATTTTTTGTGACATAACGACTTTTCGACCGTGACAGTCAACGTGTTAAAGATGTCATCATTTTACATATTATCTGTAACCATAAAAACACAGTCACGGTAATTACAAACCATTAGTAAAGCAATCATGTTCACAACAAATTAAGAAACAATATCCATTGATCCATTCTCTTGGTAGGCCTTGAGACAAAAACACAGGCTTCCTTTACGAACAAAAACTTCCTAGAATTCCTTGGCTTAGTAACGAGCTTGGAATCAAAGCAAGCAGTGCTCATAACGTACTCTCAAATTACACCCCTTTCCCCTTGTAAGATAGGACTCTATGGGAACGCCAGCTAATCCCTATAATTCGTGCAAATATGGATTGTTTCGCCTTTGAAACTGAAAAAATATGTCAAGCGTTCAACCGCCTCTTTTCATTTGTGGAATAGACGAGTATGACGTCACAAAAGCACTAAAGTGCTAAATTTAAATACATTATATAAGTTATAAAAATCCACGTTAACAAATACCGTCGAAAACAAGGGTTAATTTATGGACCTGTTATATATTACTAATATACAGGTGTTAAGGATAACTTGTCTAACATGGGAATATCGGAAACTATAAGAGATACAAAGTCGGTTAAATTCGGAGACCATTTTAATGGTGTTTTGATATTTGCGAAAATATTAGGTCACTAGATATAAGCAAAAATGCAAATTTTGCATTTTTTTTTTGTTTTGAAAATGTCTTTTTCGTGTGAAATAATATTTGATATCAAATTTCGCATTTTATGTTTTTTCGAGCAGTGATGCTGAATTTATGTTATCACTGTTGGTTTTCGTGTTATGATGTCAAAGTTCTAATCTTTATGTAAATGCTATATTGAAAAGCTACAACAATCAAAAGAGATTTAACTTTTCTTCTTATTAAAGTATTGAAGTTTTAGTCACCCTAACAATGGATGTAGTCAACCAATCTACAATGAATGACCGATGGTCATTTTGTCGACGAACAACTGGACGATAGTCAACTTGTAAAAGGGCAACTAGATAATAGTCTATTAGGCGACAGCCAAGTGGGTGTCGAACATCTGGGTGATAAAGCAAACGGTGAAGTCCATAATTTTTTCACACATATGATTATATTTTTATGTTACTCAGAGTTGTTTTATTGGAGATTTCAATCCATAATCACTCCTACTTGTTTTACAGTGAAATGGTATTTTATTTCTTGAAGTGACGCTAGCAATATAATAGTTATTAGCTCAAGAATACATGTGTCATAAATATAATTATTAATTATTTTTTTTTAAGAAGAGAGATGATTGTAAGTTTTCTCTGCTACTTAATGACACCAAGTTCACTTCAAGCAATAAAATAGAATAAACATGGGCATAACTAGTCTATTGTTCATGAATCATAAATTAACAATATTTAATTATCTAAGCTAATTGTAGAACGTTCTTTCAGTAGTCTCAATATGTACATTACATGTTAATTTTATACTAAATATAATCCCAAGTATTGAGTTACTTTCTCAAGCGAATGAGCCTGAAGTTTTATTTTAAATGAACCTAAGACCTAAGTTATGACATCCCCTTGAAGCCAATAAATTTTTCACCAGTCTTAATGCTATTCTACGACGAATGTACCCTACTTCCGTAGCAATGAGTACTTATGTGCGTTGCCCGGCAACCATCTTACTCGTCCCAAAAGCATGACTTTTTTATTAATTACACAAATAACTATTATTAACCTGGAGAGGAATTATTTATTTTCGCCTTCGCAAGGTTTAATAAAAAATACTGTTTTTCTTAAAAAAATTTGGTTTGATTGTGTCTCCGATTTCGAGGTAGTAAACATGTAAAGTCCAAAAACAAATTTAAAATTATCCATCTATTAAGTGTGAATCCCTCAAAAAACAAGTATGGAGGTTGAAAATTTTATTCACGATGCCCTCAACTGTATATCCATAAGTTTCGTTTACTGGTTGTCCTCGAGTCAGAGACGTGATCAAGCTTTAATCCCTCATATGATTAGGTACTATCAATTTAAAAATCAAAAACATATTTCACATTTAAACTTTCCACCCCCCTTTTCGGTTTTCAGTTTGGAGGTGAAGTCGGCTCTAGCGGTTTTGGAATCATATATGCAAACATATCATAAAAATATGGCTTTAGGGTCAATGTTTAGACAATACTTAAGCAAACATTTGTAAGTAAAAAAAAACAATTTTAAATATGCTGATGATGAGGGCCTTGGGTCCCTCGAAACGTCCAAATTTTTAAGAAAAACAGTGTTTTTTATTGAACCTTGAGAAGGCGAAAACAAATAATTCCTCTCCACATATTCATCACCCAAGGTACCAAACAAAAGGAAAATATTATTAACCTGATCAGATGACCTATAAGAATATTACTGCCAAATTATACTTATTATCAAAAAATTGTAACGGGTGTTTAATTAGTCTACATCCTGGTTGGCTGTGGGCTGTGAATTGCATGTCTACTTTTATTCATACAATTGAACCTTAAATAAAACGGTAAACGTAAATAGTGAAACCTATTAGACTAAGTATCAAGTACGTAATATTGTTTGTTTTTTGAATAATTTAAATATTTTCATAACTGTTTTAAGCAAATGGCTATAAACCTGAATATGCCGTTATTTGTCCAAATTGGCGGGAGGTTCCCGCGCTCCGATTTCCGGAAAATATTGATATGTTATTCAGCCCATTTTTCTGGACAGGATTCTATTAAAAAGCTTTTGTTGTAATTACTTTAAAGTAAAATCATAAATTTGCCGGACTATAAAAAGTATTTACAATGAAAAAACAATAAACAATAATTGATATCTATGTATATTAGTTAATAATAATTAATTAATGTCAATAAGTAATTTGTAAAAAAAACGTGAAAAAAATATAATAAAATATGATGTAAATGAAGCATAAATGTAATTTTCAAAAATTTGCTATGTTTGAACCTTTGTAGCCCGCTATCTATTAATTATAGAAAAAAATATTTTAGATGAAAGTTGTATAGAATTTTATACTCAACAAATTTGAAAATAACTATTTTTGCCGTAATACAAATAAGTGAAGAGATATTTTGCGAAAACCGCTTTTTTGCGTCTTTTTTCCCAAGTTGGCGGTGCTTCCCGAAGGCCCCTTAGGGGGAGAACTTGCATTTTTTATTAGGACCCCTAAATATATAATATATCCAAAAATCAAAAATACCCGACCTTTTGTGGAATAAACCCTTATTTTTCTACCTAATGACTGGACTATACTCTAAGTTGAATTTGATTGATGTTAAACAATGACGTTTGAGTTCATTACTAAGAATGAAATACAGGAATGAGTTCCTCAACCCATTGCCGAACAGGACGTAAAAACTTATTGAATACACGTTATTTGAAGTAATGGAATTTCCCTCGAGAGAAAAATAATTCTTTCCATCTTGCGGTATTTTAAAGCGGTTATTTTCTATAAAAGAGCATTCAGCTCAAGTATTCTCTGTTGAATTTTGCATTATTTTGAATATATAAAGTGCAGGTTAGTTTCGTTTTATTTTACTTGTGCATTGGAAATTGCAGATAAAATTATTTCTCTTTATACTGGCAGCAGTACCAGCATTTTAAACTAGTAGGACTTTTATTTTTTTGGAAAGCAATATTTTAATATTTATATTAAATCATGAGTAGAGAATTATTTGTATGGTCTTGACATCTCATCCGTATCCAATTACTCTAGGTTCTAGAACAAATGCAAATTACGTACCGATTTATGTTTATAAAATATGGAAAGACAGTATCATATATTTAAATAAATAGCTCACACTAAAATACCCGATTTACAGCAGAGATTGCCTCCGCAATGAATGCTGTCGAAACCGTAAATCTGTTTAGTGCCGTGAACACGTTATTTTACTGCCGATTTTAGAGATTAGTATTAATTTAGAGATCAATTTAATAAATATTTTCGAAGTTATCGCCACAAATTATGTCGCTATGCGTTTGTTGAACGGTTACTATGTAATTGGCAGTAAAGTATTAATTATTTAGAAATACTGGTGAACCATTTACCTTCCGATATATAATGAGAGCGAAATATACCCTTAATTAAATTCGTAAAGCATATATATATATATATATATATATATATATATATATATATATATATATATATATGTATATATAGTCTTATAGTCTTACATAATAGACAAATTGCCGATGTGCCAGAACGTAACTCTCAGTCTGTATTCTATTATGATATTATCAAGTAATTTATAGCATATTATAATTTGTTTTCGCAAAAATAAAACTTTTTAAAAACCTATTTGATCGAACGAGAAATTTAAGTGGCGCAGTCTTGGTAGGATTGCCAAAACAATTTAGCGAGTATAAATTGTTTCACTTTCGTGATTAATTTGGCAAATTCAAACATCTCCATACATCGATCACCGTATCCTGTATCTTAGAGGACATCAGAAGCAAGAAACATCTCGACGAGCCGAGCGAGCCAAATTGAGCGGACATCAGTGCAAGTCCTGCCTCAACTTCGAGACGAGACCGTGTTCGACTTCAGGGCACATGAAGCCGAGACTACTTTTTTTGTGAGTACCATATGTCATTCAGAGAACCAGAATCTTTGTCAGGTTCAAATAATTCAGAAGCAGACTCCGATCACGAAACAGAAGACTGTATAATTAATTTAAATACAAATCCTATTAATAATATCACATTAAGAACGCCATTATTAAACATGGTTACTCCTGTATTAAAAAAGGAATATCTGGACATGGTGCCAGAGTTCCATGGGGAACGTGAATTACTCCCTAGATTTACTAGCGTTTGTGAAAAATTAGTAACAAATTTTATAATACCACAAACACAAACAATTTTCAAAATGAATATTTAGTGAGCAATATATTAGCCAACATAAAAGGTGAATCTGCTATCAATATTGCAAGTTCCACAATTTCAAAGTGGGAAGATTTGAAAACAGCATTAAAATATCTGATGTGGACAGCACATGACTTCCTTGTACGCCTGTTACACTGTACATATTTTGTTACGAGTAATAATTAAAATATGTATTATAACAGACCCAATCATAAAATTGCACGTATTTGACATAATTTGACATCAACATTTTATGTTTGTTGTTATTTTTTGTCCTAATCCACAGCAATCTTAATTAGAGAATACAAAGAGCTAATTTAATCATAATTGATGTTTTCGACGCAGAATTCAATTCTCTAAAACTTTTATTTGAAGCATTTATTACTAAAATCAAAATTACACAATTTTTTTCAAGAAAAACTGATAACATCTTCAGATAAAGTATCACTTCCGGGTAAACCATTTTATCCAAAATCTATTATGTTATTCCCATTGCTATAAAAGTATTATATACCAAATTTGAAAAGTTTTGGATTATATTTTAATATAGTTTTTCATTAAAATCTATTATAGGCTTCAAGTAAAGTACCACTTCCGGGTAGACCATCTTAACTAAAATCTATTATGTTATTCCCATTGATATAAGAGTACTATATACCAAATTTGAAAAGTTTTGGTTTATATTTTAATATAGTTTTTCATTAAAATCTATTACAGGCTTCAAGTAAAGTACCGCTTCCGGGTAAACTATTTTAACCAAAATCTATTATGTTATTCCCATTGATATAAAAGTATTATATACCAAATTTGAAAAGTTTTGGATATTTTAATATAGTTTTTCATTAAAATCTATTATAAACTTCAAGTAAAGTACCACTTCCGGGTAGATCATTTTAACTAAAATCTATTATGTTATTCCCATTGACATAAAAGTCTTATATATAAAATTTGAAAAGTTTTGGTTTATATTTTAATATAGTTTTCATTAAAATCTATTACAGGCTTCAAGTAAAGTACCACTTCCGCAAGTTATGTAATTACCAAAAAGGGAGGTGCACAACTAGATGTTATAACAGTTCTAAATACAAAATTTTAACTTTCTACAGCTTTCCGTTTTTCAGTTATGCCAGATACGTACATACGTACGTACGTACAGACGTCACAACGAAATTAGTCAAAATGGATTCAGGGATGCTCAAAATGGATATTTCCGTTGAAATCTGGAAACCGAAATTTTTCGCGATTACAATACTTCCTTTACTTCGTACAAGGAAGTAAAAATGCTTATTCAGACAAACGTGACTAGTTCACATTAAACATAGAAATGACCAGAGTTAAAACAAAATCCTAATGAAAACGTTTTTGATTTTTACGGTCGTTGACAACACCTGTTAAATTTACAAATTTCTTACATTTCAATAAACGCTGCTGTCGAAGCATCCGTTGTAATAATTGACTAGTACCAACATTATTATAAAAACATATGTAACGCTTAAGATTAGCCAGTCTGTATTCTATTATCATATTATCAAGTAGTTTATAGCGTATTATAATTTGTACTCGCAAAAATTAAACTTTTTAAAAACCTATTTGATCGAACGAGAAATTTAAGTTATATATCGTCACCTGAATGCAGAATTATCTTAAGTCCAATTTTATAGTTTTGAGATAAACAGGTATAAAGTTTAATTTTGCTACTGTATGTTTATTTATTGCAATTATGTAATGAAATTTTAGGTATATAATACATAATATAATGCAGTTGAACAGTAAATATGCATAATTTTTATTATTTTGTTGCTAAAATAAAGGACTTAGGATAATTCTGAATATTTTTTTTTTTCAATGCAGAAAAATCTTATAGCCAAATTTCGGACATGGGTTTGTTTTGCATTAAAATTATGTAACTATTATATTAATTTAAGTGACATAGTATAATCAAACATCTGTTTTGTAATTGAAAATATATATTTGTTCAATTAAAAGTATAACAAGAAATAGTATATATTGCTGCAATATATAAAAATAAAAAACAACTCTGAGATCATAGAAAAAAATATGTAGTTTCACATAGGAAAAATTATTACTTATATCTAATTAGTCACTGTCTGGCTCTTTTTCGTTATTCGAGTATTTAAGGTCCTTGTAAAATGCATGGTATTCTGTAGGAATTACTTTGGCATCACATAAATAGATCAAGTCTTTATATTTTAAAGCCGCAATGGCTAATTGATGCAGTCGCAATCTCTTTAAGGTATATTCACTTAAATGTATTAGTTGCTGTCTGCACCTCTTCTTCGTATTAACTTTGATAGATGGGCCCTCGTAATTATATTTTATATTTATCACATAGGGATCTTCTGGTTCTATATGCAGAACTTTAATTTTTTTGCCATTTCACAGTATTATTATACTCTTCTTTCTCCCAGTTTTTTGTAGTCGCCTGAAGTAGATCTTTTAGGTCAAATATTGTTTCATTGCTCATTTCCTTAACTTCCAGTGGCTTTTTTCTACATGCAGTCCTTGCTACTGTATACCACTGACTAGGTGTGTATATTGGTATATTTTTAGACGCTCGCTCAATTAAACTGTGAACGCAATCCCCTTCATTCTGCGTGTGTCCTTTCTCTATGAAGTTGTGGCTTATTTTTATATTAAATTTATTAACACAGTACATGTACATACAGTACATAAACCTATTTCTATTTTGACCTGTGCAGTTGTCTGAATAGAAAGAAAATTCTGTTACATTTGAATTAACTTTACCTTCAATAAATGATAAAACACAACTTCCTATTTCACATACACCTCTGGAACCAATTGCTTCATGCCACATGTAGCAGTAACCTTGATTCTGACTAATGTCATATACTGTTAAATTATAAGCACTTAGTTTTCTTCTATAATATAGGTGTGAAACTTCAGCTTTTGGACACTGCAGTATTTGTTGAAGATCAAACACTGCTGTACAAAACTGTACGTTTTCCTTTCCTTTCTTTATGTCTTCATCTTTCTGTTTTCTCGACAACTCCTTGCTCTTCAAATGAAGATCCATATCGGCCTGCATTTCAGCTTTCTCATTTTCCGAACAGTTTTGATATTTAGTGCACAGATCGCACTGATCTTTCTTGGGTTTGAAGAATGACATATTAAATTCAGACATAAAAATATTTCTATATGTTGAATGCGTAGCTTTGTTTTTAATATTGTTGTCGTCACAATATTTTATGTATAAATAATACATTTTTGAAACATTTAAATTTGCTGCTAAATATAATTTTCATGAGTTCTTTCGACAGTAGTGACTTTCAATAGTTTCAAAACTCTTTATGTGATTCCTTACAGAATCTTTAACACTTTTGGGAAGTTTGGAGTTGCATTGAACTTTTTCTCGATTATCAGATTGAACAGTTGTACGCCCAATTGATTTCTTCGCAACTGTTTTTACTACTTGAGCAGTAATACATAACGTATTCAAAAAAAAATGTTTGACACACCCGAACTCTATCTTCGTTTTGAGGTAATGAATAGATATACGAATAATTTCTCCGACTTTTATTTTCCTCTTTATCCAACGTATCAGATATAGCTTCATCTTTCTTTCTTTTTTCCAAATTTTTATTATTGACTTCTGCAGTTCGTTTTCTACACCGTTTTTTAATTTTAAATTCTACAAATCGTTTAATAAAGTCTCTTTGTCTATTTATGTCTCCTAACTTCCAATAATCACAAAATATTCTCTTCCTTTCTTCATCTGTGAATTTTGAGTTGCACTTAATTCTACATTTGAAGGCACATGGTTCTTTTAATTTTCTTTCTTCCACTGGTTTTTGGCTCCAGCTTGTGTAAGATTTTCCGTGATTTCTCAAAGTTTTAATTTTATTTCTTCGCCAATTATCTTCATTCCGCTTGCGTTTACGGCTGCTTATATTATTACTTTCTATTTCTGGATCATTAGATGATACGTTTTCCTCTTCAGAAGAACTAGTATTATTTTTTTCTGGGTGATAATCTGTGTCACTTTCAGTTGAATATGGATCTGATTCTTCCATCATTTCTTGATCTACAGTAAAAATAAAGTAATTGACTATTACATCATAATTTTATAATCTAATAACATTATATATTTTAATAAAAGATACCTTGTAGATTATCAGAGGATGCAGTAACTGCATCGTTTGAAATGTTTTCCAAATGATGAATGATAAAAGGTTCAGATTCCGTTACTTCTTTTTCGGATATATTGCCGTAATTCTCTACAATTAAATAATTATTATCTATTACGTATGTTACCCATCAATATATTAATACAAATTATTTACTAAATACCTTCAACGGTATCAGCTATTCCATGGAAATCAGATTGTTCCAAACTATTAACGGCACGTTCAAGTGGAATTGCATAAGGATCAGATTCTAGCAGTTTCACTGTGCCGTCAGTATAATTGATATGTTCATTTTCTTCTACAGAATACATAATTTATTATCAGTTTACCGATTATAGTCACTTTTACATAATTACCTGTGTTAGTAGCGGCGATTAAATTTGAACTATTATCGAAATTATCAGTTTGAAACTCCATCATTTCTTTATTGTATTCATTATTAATGTTATTGTTTGAATTATCTACAAATAAAAAGTTATTGTACCCCATCAAATTGTAATAGTAATTAAAACTTAAGATAACCTCACTTGACAATTATTTGAAAAATCTAATTTTTTCCTACCTTGCAACTCTACCAATGCTTCATTATTCTTTGTTGAGTGCTTAATTACTAATTCTAATATTTTCTTTCCTCTGCTACTCATCTTTTTCTTAGAATAATTTTGTAACACTTATAGTAACTCATACAGTAATAGTCTATGGTCTATATCATAGTCTGTCAAATTTAACTCTGCAGAAATCAAATCAGTAGTATCCTATCTCCGCATTGGAACACTTAGGATAGTTCTTCATGAAACAAGCATATCATGTCTACATAGGATATTTAGACACTAAACATCATAAGTCAGAATTAAATAGTGATACAGACTAAGGCTTGTTCTGCACTGAAAATATTTGTCTTTATGACACGTTTTCTACCAATAACTCAAAATCGCAAAATATTGACAGGATAGTTCTGCACTCAGGTGACGATATATATATATATACTAGCTGTACCCGTTGCAAATATTTGCAACAAACATTATGGGGTAATGTTATTAAATTAAAAATTTTCTGTACTTATATTCAATGTTTAATTCTTCTACACTTTTTTTAACCACCGCTGCTTTGTTGGGCACATAGGAATAGGAAGATTTGGCGCATGGGCAAGTAAAGAGGTATAAGTTGAAAATGTGAATTATTGAGAAACTGGATTTATAAGTATTATCGTGTTCCACAAATGTAGATATTATTGAATAAAAAACTAAATATGACTTTATTATAGTTAAAATACATATAAAAACAAATTGTTAATAATCATGTACTAAACTTTTTATTTGGAAGAAAATCAAAAATACATATATCTTTTGGCACAAAAAAAAAATTGTTGACTTATACCACTTTTCACAAAAAAAAAAACAAATTTTAGTCTTCTTCTTCGTCGGAATCAGTGTCTGTAAGTACGTTAACGGTATCACTTTTTGATGGAAGTCCCCTGTAGAATTCATGAAAATTTGGATCTATGTACGGTAGCAATTCAATGAGATTTTTCTTTTTTTAGTCACAAATGGATACTTGTCCATCATAACAGATCGGTATGTTAATATTTTTTGCAGTAAGTTTACGTCCTTTTCGTCTATATTAAATCATGTTTTAAAAGAGTGAAAACATATTTTAAAAGGTAGCATTAAGGGGTAGGGTTTAAAAGCGGGAAAATAGGGACAAGTGGTTAATTATAATACTGTTTTTGTATTTAATGATTTCGATATTTAAAAACATGTAAATGTACATCTGTCTCTTGTCCATTTCTAAATAATAATGTCGTATTTTAGATAAAGGATATATAATTCAATAAATTTTTAAACTTTAGGTTAAAAGTTTTTTTAAATTATAATACAAAATATCTCTATTAATTTTGCTCAATATTATTAAATTACTTACCATATTTGAATTAATAAAATAACTATTAGCTATATTTAATAATTTTTGAGAGCAAAAATACTTTCTTATATTTTCATTGTAAGTTGACATGTTGACATATTTATCTGTCATTTAAGGTTAACTTTTGACTGTTGTATAATAAAAGCTTTGCATGTTTAAAGATATTTACTTTTTAAATTATAAAACCTTGCATTGATAAACCAGCCCTAAAATAACACAAAATATTATTTTTGTAGCAGTTTTCACAAATTGTATATAATTATTTTACATCATTCTCTTCATCTTCATGTTGTTCAGTGCTGCCATCTATCGCTTGATAGCGGTACTTAATAAAAAATCTTTAAGGCCTTGTAAAAAATAGACGGAACTGTAACATTTTAGATTTTTCTGCATATCTACATGCTAACAGCTTTCATCAATTAAAAAAGAATCATCAAAATTGGTCCGGTAGAGGTTCATAACTAAGGTTCCAAAGAAAAACTTTGTATATATATACATATATATATATATATATATATATATATATATATATATATATATATATATATATATTTGAATGTAGTTAGTCTGGTCTTATAAATCATCGTAGTTTGTTAAAATTCCTAGACATGTACATACATTTATTAATAATATTATTGCTTCCTTTTCAATGTTTGCTCCGCTTATAACACAGTTCCTTTGAGAAACGCAACCAACATCAAAGTAAATTGAAATTCCTGCAACGAACTTTTTTTTCCAAAACCTCTATTAATACAATATCTAGTTCAATTTAAAAATATTTTTACTACGTATCACAGAAAAAATGAAAAATGTAAGCTAGCAACGCTGAAACCAGCCTGCTGCCGTTATTGCGACGGTCCAATTGCGATAAGAATTCGATTGAACGACACTGATTTTTATTTCTCTTTTCCAAACTAGATGTATTTACAAGATAAATGAAAAATGTCGATAGAAAACTCTAACAAAAATTGACCAAGGGGAGGAATTGTTATTAAAGTTGTGAAGCTGACCTTTTTGAAAAGAAACAATTTAACAGAGAGATGTCAAAATGGTCATTTAGTTTCAAGTCCAATTCAATTTCGTTCCTTTTCTTATTTTAATCAAGCATCTAGAATAGGCGCCATGAGAAACAGTACTGCACTAGACTCACGAAGTACATACACACATTAGATGTAGCTATATGCCACTCGTGTTTAAATTTGATTTTTAGATAAAATATTGAAAATTAAAAGATTTTAGCAATCTTCTAAATATATTTTAAAAGAAATACGAGTACGATAAAATGTAAATTAAAATTTGAATTTTAATACTTATAATATACCTGGTGACACTTAAAAACGGGCCACTCGAAATAACTTCCTAATTTATAATTATTTTTTAATTTTACTTGAATATTTGCATACTAGGCATAGGGGCTCACAAATCGTGGTAATTGGCATTATGGTAAAGCTTCCAGTTTAACCGGAAGTGACATTAACTCTCATATTTCAAATGAGATACCCTACATATTTTTACATATTTGGATTCTACGTAAAATTACGAATGTAATGATACCCTTGAAGTGAATATATACTGAAGAAATTAATTAGAAAAACGTAAGAGAAAATTATGATCAATTAACCTGGTGAGCTATATTCTCAGGTAAAGGTAAACAAATTGATAATTTTTTTGTAACAAAATAAACAATTACCTCAATTGTTTTCACGGCCTACAGAAAATCATGGCTGGCTAGGTTAATTGATCATAATTTTCTCTTATGTTTTTCTAATATATTTCTTCAGTAAACATTCACTTCAAGGATATCGTTGAATTCGTAATTTTACATAGATTCCAAATATGTAAAAATATGTAGGGTATCCCGTTTGAAATATGAAAGTTAATGTCATTTCCGGTTAAACCGGTAGCTTTAACATCATACTAAGTACCACGATTTGTGAGCCCCTAAACCTAATATACAAATATTCAACAATAATTAAAAAATAATTAAAAATAAGGAAGTTATTTCAAGTGGCCCTTTTTTCAGTGTCACCCAGTATATACCTATTTATAACATTCTCTTATCTTCTAACAGCCGTACTCATAGTGCTTCTGTTCGAGTCTAAACCTAGTCTATCTCCAGTCTAACTTAGACCGGCGAAAAAAGCTATTCATAGAGGCAGTTTAGGGCTAGTACAGGTCTAACTCTAGACTAAAATTTAGACCTGCGCGTACCCTAGTTTAATGCGGTATTAAGTCAGTTGACAGAACTATGAAAATATAATTTTGTATGTTTAATGCAAATTAAATACATTATTACTTAATATAATATTTTTGGTAAGTAGTATGTTATAAATATTATCATATTAATGTTTATAATATTACTTTGCTATGTATTCGTAACTTGATTATTTCATTTTTAGAAAGTTCATGATGGATAATGATCTTCAAGAAATTTTTGAGCATTTTAACTAAGTGGAAGATATTAAAACAAAACATAGTTGAATATATGAGGAGGAATCAAAAGGTTTATTTTAAATTATATGAATCTACGAAATTTATTATAGGTTAAGTAGTATTTCAGGAAATGTTCAGTTGTGTAAGTTGTTGGTTTTTTAAAGTGTTTTAAATTTGCAGATCTAAGAAAGAAAACTACAGAATTTAATCGACAGAATAATACCAATATTAGAAAATGCAAACAGCAATAAAAAGCGAGCAGTTTCAGTTGATATACAAGTTTTGAGCATTATATCGTTGAATAGAGAATTATTAAAGTGAATCTGGTTAAATTGTAACAACCTATTTAAGTTAAACAATCTGTTTTAGCAAACTTACACAATTTTCCCAAAGTACAATGATTCGCATTGGTTTTGGAGTTGTCAAGAGTTATCGCTTCTCTTTTTAAAACAATTATGATCACACCATAATTTATGCTACTATATCTAAGCTCATATTCGGACAATAATAATACTGCATAATATACCAATGGACGAAAGAGTGAACTATATTGAAGGAATTTTAATGTATAAAATATTGTAAGATTATGTATTATATTATGTAAGCGACAGTGTAATTGTTATGTATTACTGATACTGTATTTGCATTCTCTGCATGTTTGGCAATTATTTACCATTTTAGGCCAGTAATATTTTTCTTTTAGTTTTTTTTATATATTTCCATGATTCCACGATGATTTATGTTCCCCGTGTGGTATAGACACGATTTAAAATATATTGGTTATGACATTTGTCATGTTCTTCATTGTTTCTGATGGTCCGCTTGATACGACCCTACCACAGCAAACTATTTTTACATAAAATATAAAAAATGAAATGCATAATGAATTTATTTTTAATATAAATTTATATATTTAATGGAAACCTGAATCAATACATTCGTAGAATTTAAAATTGGAAAAACTAAATAAATTGATAGAACCCGTACACTTCCAGATTTCCATTCGGTAATAATATCTTCTTCTCGAAAATGTTTTCGACAAACATCATTCAATCTTAATTCACGATCATCTCTTCTAATTGCGCATTGCCATTTTTTAAAAAGTGATATATCGAGTGGAGCAGCAAACAGAGATTCTTTTCCAATGGATTTCTTGTAACCGGTTTCACATCCAGGAATGAAACATTTTCTATTTAATTTTCTTTTCATTTTGCATTAATTGCAATATCTTTCAACAAAATATTTATATTACATTACATATAATACGAATATGTACTTCAAAACCTGTTTTATTTACCTTTCTATAAGATATAACATGTAATATTTTCAAAATGACATGCAAATGACAGGTGTCAGTCGGGTCGTTCTCACGTTGCGCCTCTAGCGAAAAAAAAACAAGGAAACACGTATCGCTGTGGACCCTCGTTTTGTGCAGAGTGGCACAACCAGTATATTTTAAATCGTGGGTATACATAAACAATTTCGTTTTGTTCGTCTGATTGTTCTACGTCCTTTATTTCTTTATTAACTCTAATGATATTAATACTGTTTATTTAGAAATCTTTTTGAATTATTTGGTTTAAAATTTTGGGGTAACGAATAAATATTAATTTGTATACAGGTATTCTCGAATATAGAAGTCAAAATTTTAATTAATTCTTTTTTTGTAATTTGTCGAGACCACATGATAAATACGGGATGTTAATTTCGTGTATATCATTTTTTATTAAATAGTCACGTTGTTGGGTTAGTGACTGTTTTAGTAATTTTGGGTTACATGTGTCGTTAAATGAATTTTTTGAAAATAAATGGAAAATTTGTTTGTCATGTTCGTTTTGAATTATAATTTTGTTTGGTATTATGTCCTTGCAAAAATTTTTACTATTAAATTGATCGTCGATTTGTTTTGCTAGCCCTTTACCAAATTTATAGTCTTTAGAAATGCAGTGTGCAAAGATAGAGGTCGTTGTTACATCGCCTAGTCTGTAATTAATTTTGAATTCATTTTTGATTATACTTAAAAAGTCAGCGATTTTATTTATTTTATCTGGGATATATTCTACCTCGAAGTTATATTCGCTCAATTCGATCTTCCATCGCTTCAACGTTTGGTGTGCAATTTTCACGTTGAAAAGCCACACTAATGGTCTATGGTCTGTTCGTATTAAGAATTTTCTTCCGTAGAGATACGTTTTAAAATTTTGAATGGCACATATTATTGCTTGCAATTCCTTTTCAACTGTGGAGTAATTTCGTTCTTGTGAGTTGAAGGATTTTGATGCATAGGCAAGTGGTTACTCTTGTGAATCTTGATTTTGAGAGAGTACCGCGCCCATTGCGTAGTCAGGTGCGTCAGTAGTTAATATAAATGTTTGGTTAACATCTCGGTATGCGAGTATCGGTGGGTTTGTAATTAATTCTTTCATTTTTGTGAAACATTCTTGGTATTCTTTACTGTGAATATCTATTATTGATCCTTTTCGTAAACAGTTTGTAAATGGTTTCGTCAATTTGGAAAAGTTTGGGATGAATCTACAATATCAGGAAAGTTTGCCTAGGAATGATTTTATTTCCTTTACTGTCTTCGGGATTGAGAGATTTTGTATTACTTCTACCTTTTTTGTGTTTGGCTTAAGGCCTTCATTTGAAATTATTAAAACCAGATATTCAACTTCTGATTTGAAAAATTCGGATTTGTTAATTGAATTTTTAGATTTGCCTTTTTACCTTCCGTCACCTTTAGGTAAGGAAGGTATTGTCTTTGGTCAAAAAATTCGGTGGTAAGTTTTTTATGAATAAGCACGTTTTAGGGTCCCTACAATACGAATATACCATTTTTAAGATGATGTCTGTATGTGAGTGTGTGTATGTGTGTGTGTGTGTGTGTCCGTGTGTCCCTGTGTGACAAATTTTTCTCCATTTTTTTGGTACGACCCATAATGGTGAATTATATCCAATGGACGAAAGAGTGAACTATATTGAAGGAATTTTAATGTATAAAATATTGTAAGATTATGTATTATATTATTTAAGCGACAGTGTAATTGTTATGTATTACTGTTAAATGTATTCAATTTTTGAACAATTTTTAAGAAGTTTCATCTGAAGAAGTTGCATGTGTTGTATGATTAAAATAAATGAATATTTGATTGCAATCCAGTAATATTTTATCATAAAAAGTTCATATTCTTCATTCAATGTAATTTATTTTTCATTTCATATTCCAATTTAAATATTAAATTGGATCTATTGGTTCTGATACCAATATTTGATTTTTGGAAATAGTTTAAGCGTTATTTTTGGGGAACTGCAAATTATGTTCGTCTAAATTTACATCATATCCAGAAGCATATCATTTTTATTTCCATATTCCCTTGCAAATCCTGATGTACTAAAACCATCAATGTGTGTTACAGCAATCAAGGTAAAAATTAATTGTATTAATGTCGTTGTTAACAGTAAATAAAAAGTTTTAGTTGTAAGAAATCAGCCCAGTCAACAACAGCCGTGATCACAAATGTCAAAATTGTATTCACTGCGCATGAGCAATGCAATGTATTGGCATAGCCGACTAGATAGAATGGTTTAACTTCGATTTACTTAGACCAGGTTTAAATCAGGTCTAAGTTTGACTATGAATAACCATTTTTAGATCTGGTTTAAACCTAGTCTAAGTAAATCGAAGTTAAACCGGGTCTATCTCAGTTACTATGAATACGGCTGTAAGAGTCTGGTGGAATGACGTTTGTGGTATCAAATTCTGAAACTGCAGTTTTCAAGGATTATAATTCCTCCCCATCAAGAAACAACGTTATTCCAACGGGTTTAATTTTAAATCTATATTATTCTTTTTTGAAATGCTTTTCTGTTTACATTTCATAACTAAGGTATATATTCTATTCTTACATGACATTAAAATGATAATTATTATAACAGAAAGGGTTACATAAAACGTATTATTTATTTGTTCAACAGATTCGATTTGTGTTAAATGTGTAACATTTAATTTTGCTTCATTTATTTAATGATTTGAGGTACTTTAATTCTGTGAATTTTATGTTATCGATAATATAATCTTGGTAGAGGGGTTTATATTTCTGAGATTGCCAATTCTTAATGGTTTATATATCTTGCTCATTAATGAAAATATCTTGTAATTGTTTATAGGTACTTATAATTATTTCTGCAATTAAATTCTAAATTTTGTAAGTTTGGTGAGAAAATGATTATTTTGTTTGTGAACGGTATTTGAGAAATATAGTTTCTCATTGTGATTTGCTCGCTTAAACAATCATCATATACATGTTTATTTAATATATTGTTAATAAAACTATTTACAGGATTATAATTAGATATGCAATATTTATTATTTATAAACTTATGAATAGATACATATTTATTGTTATGTGTAATGTACATGGTATTATATTCTAGTATTTGTAACAGGAATCGTAGTACGGTGTGGGTGTGAATTGTTGTACTTTGTATAGATTTTTTTGTGTAATTTGTGTAT
This sequence comes from Ophonus ardosiacus, assembly GCA_943142095.1. Lineage (NCBI taxonomy): Eukaryota > Metazoa > Arthropoda > Insecta > Coleoptera > Carabidae > Ophonus > Ophonus ardosiacus. The sequence continues at coordinate 18,925,883 of OW964834.1, read as the reverse complement.
GAGGAGGATGTGTATTTTATTGTTTTGTAGCGTGCATGTGACATATATTGTTTCGATCGTCTGAAAGATATTCAGATTTCGTGTAATATTTAAAAGGCTATTGGGATCTATAATTGTAATGTCTAATTGGTTCAATGAACAAAATTCTAATGATTTTATGACATTATCAACTGTGTTTTTCAATTGTTGGATGTAAATTAATACTTTGTTAATCTGTATTTCTGCGTGTGTAAGTGTTCTCTAGGTCAATTCTGTTTTAATTATGTCCGAAATTTCACTGAGTGAGGTTCGTAATTTTTTTTCGTTAAGATTTATAGTTTGTAAATCTTTTTTAAATTTGTCTGTGAGTGCTTGCTGTTGGTGTACGATTTCGTTTGCTTGTGATTGTAATATTTTTCGATTATTACTGAGTTGTTCAAATATTGAATCATAACGTTCCTCATCAGCGGAATCTAAGTTTCCGGTTATGGATCTTACTATGGATCCAAATCCGTTAATGAGTCCTTTTTTATTCCTTTTATTTAATAGTTTGGCTATATTCTGTTCTAATTCCTTGAACATATAGTTTACAATTTTAGTGTTTTTAAAAAGAACTGTTGAATTCGCTAACTATTTTATTTTCGTGTTGATAATTTGTTTTAATTTTAAATATTCGTCATATAAGGGGCTTATGTCATTGTAAAAATAGCGTAGTTGTTCGTTTTCTTTTAAATGGCACTCACCAATGTTGTGTAATAGAAACCCGGGGTTATTTGTGATATTCTTGATATCTGAGAATCCGTGATGGCTTCTGAAACAGTTAAATTTTGATTCTGTCAATTTTTACTTTTCACTCAATTTGTCTTTAGCTTTTATTGTTTTAAATTTCTCGTTGTAATTTCTAATCTTGGTTTTTATATATAAAGGTTTTTTGAATTTAGTTATCAAGCGGGGGTTTTTTTTTATATGGGCTTCCGTAGAATTTTTTAATTTATTAATCTTTTTGTTCTCGTTGGAGTTTTTGTAACGTTTTTGTTTTTCTTTACTAATATTAGTTTTTTATATTTCTTCGTGTCGTCTTATCATGTATTTTTGTAATTTGTCCTGTTCGTTTTCTTTGGGCCTCAAATGTGTACAATCTTTACCGTAAAGTATTTCATTTGGGGTCATGTTTGCAATAGAATGGATTGAATCATTATATGCGACGATACAGTCGTTTACTGTTTCTTTTAGAGGTTTTAAATTACAGGTTCGTGTCTTTATTCTCAGATACGCGATAAGGCTCGAGTGAAATCTTATATGTTATTTGAATTTGGGTTCTGGGCTGATGTTATGTGTAATTTGATATCATTGTTATGACAGAATGTTCGTAAAGATATTTTATTAAATTCACAACTTTGGACACATATTAGTTTTTTTTTTTTCTTTACTGGGATTTTTATTCTGATGAATGTTTCTAAATTGAGTATGTTTCAACTATCATTCGTTTTAACAGGGTGCGTATTTTGAGAACTGGTCGTATATTGTTAAATAATATTGTACGTTGAGTGTTAATACTCGTAAGATATTTATAATTTCAAAAGGTCGTTCGGGTGTTTAGGTAAGATTATCATTGAGTTGTATGGGTTGTCTGTCGTATTTGCATTCTCTGCATGTTTGGCAATTATTTACCATTTTAGGCCAGTAATATTTTTCTTTTAGTTTTTTATATGTTTCCATGATTCCACGATAATTTATGTTCCCTGTGTGGTATAGATAAACAATTTGGTTTTGTTCGTCTGGTTGTTCTACGTCCTTTACTTCTTTATTAACTCTAATGATATTAATGGTTGATTACGATGATCGACTGATTTCAGAATGTAAAATAATCAGACATGCAGTCGTTTGTAAATTATTTATTTCCTGGCCGACGTTTCGACTTTAACAAAAGTCTTCTTCAGGGCTCTGGTGGATGATGTTGTCCATGATGTTTTTTGTGTAGGGGTGGGGAACTTAATATCCGATGTCCTAGGTGATGTTAATGGTTGATTACGATGATCGACTGATTTCAGAATGTAAAAATGGAAAATAATCAGACATACAGTCGTTTGTAAATTATTTATTTCCTGGCCGACGTTTCGACTTTAACAAAAGTCTTCTTCAGGGCTCTGGTGGATGATGTTGTCCTTGATGTTTTTTGTGTAGGGGTGGGGTGAGGTGGTGTTAATGGTTGATTACGATGATCGACTGATTTCAGAATGTAAAAATGGAAAATAATTTATTAACATCACCTAGGACATCGGATATTAAGTTCCCCACCCCTACACAAAAAACATCATGGACAACATCAACCACCAGAGCCCTGAAGAAGGCTTTTGTTTAAGTCGAAACGTCGGCCAGGAAATAAATAATTTACAAACGACTGCATGTCTGATTATTTTCCATTTTTAAAATCTAATGATATTAATACTGTTTATTTCGAAATCTGTTTGAATTATTTGGTTTAAAATTTTGAATATTTTATCATTGCATATGCAGTAATATCTAATTTTGGGTATAATGCAATTTTTTATAAAATTCTCGCAATTGATCTTCGGCTTTATTTTCTTCCATAGTGATCACGAGATATTGTTTTTTATTTCCAAAGAGTTTTATGATTTTTACGTCCTGTTTTTCATCAAAAGAGAATATAATTTGTTTATCTGCTGTGTTTCTTCTATTTTCTAAATTTTTTTAAGCCGTTGACTGGGTGTTCTTAGTCACTATGTATGGTTTCAACATCGTCTTCTGTGTTAATTAAGTTCTTTATTGAGTCATCATCTTGATTTATAACTTTTTCTAGTTCGATTCTTGTTTCTAGTTCATCACTTAGTGCAAAATTTTGGGGTAACGAATAAATATTAATTTGTATACAGGTATTCTCGAATATAGAAGTCAAAATTTTAATTAATTCTTTTTTTGTAATTTATCGAGACCACATGATACATACGGGATGTTAATTTCGTGTATATCATTTTTTATTAAATAGTCACGTAGTTGGGTTAGTGACTGTTTTAGTAATTTTGGGTTACATGTGTCGTTAAATGAATTTTTTGAAAATAAATGAAAAATTTGTTTTTTCATGTTCGTTTTGAATTATAATTTTGTTTGGTATTATGTCATTGCAAAAATTTTTACTATTAAATTGATTGTCGATTTGTTTTGCTAGCCCTTTACCAAATTTATAGTCTTTCGAAATGCAGTGTGCAACGATAGAGGTCGTTGTTACATCGCCTAGTCTGTAATTAATTTTGAATTCGTTTTTGATTATACTTAAAAAGTCAGCGATTTTATTTGTTTTACCTGGGATATATTCTACCTCGAAGTTATATTCGCTCAATTCGATCTTCTATCGCTTCAACTTTTGGTGTGCAATTTTCACGTTGAAAAGCCACACTATTGGTCTATGGTCTGTTCGTATTAAGAATTTTCTTCCGTAGAGATACGTTTTAGAATTTTGAATGACCCATATTATTGCTTTCAATTCCTTTTCAACTGTGGAGTAATTTCGTTCTTGTTAGTTGAAGGATTTTGATGCATAGGCAAGTGGTTTCTCTTGTGAATCTTGATTTTGAGAGAGTACCGCGCCCATTGCGTAGTCAGGTGCGTCAGTAGTTAATATAAATGTTTGGTTAACATCTCGGTATGCGAGTATCGGTGGGTTTGTAATTAATTCTTTCACTTTTGTGAATCATTCTTGGTATTCTTTACTGTGAATATCTATTATTGATCCTTTTCGTAAACAGTTTGTAAATGGTTTCGTCAATTTGGAAAAGTTTGGGATGAATCTACAATATCAGGAAAGTTTGCCTAGGAATGATTTTATTTCCTTTACTGTCTTCGGGATTGAGAGATTTTGTATTACTTCTACCTTTTTTTGTGTTTGGCTTAAGGCCTTCATTTGAAATTATTAAACCCAGAATTCAACTTCTGATTCGAAAAATTCGGATTTGTTAATTGAATTTTTAGGTTTGCCTTTTTTAAATGTTCAAAGAATGTTTTAATATTTTCCAAGAATTATGATGTCATCTAAGTATACATATTTTACCAATTATGTCTTGTAGTATTTCGTTCATGCATCTTTGGAATGTAGCAGGGGCGTTAATTAGGCCAAAGGGCATACCCAAAAATTCATAGTGTCCTGAAGTGGTGCTGAAGGCTGTTTTTCTCTGTCATTTTTGTCAATAAGTATTTGGTGGAAACCCGAATGTAGGTCGATGTCAAATATGTTGGTAGAATTGTAACATTTATATGTTGGTATTATTAAGGCGTGAACAAGTGATAGCGCACGCAGTTCCTTTGTGTCCGTCCATGATATAAGACACAGTAACGCAAGTCATACAAATGTAATTATCAATAAATAGTTGTTATATATTTGAAGTGTATGTGTTATTTCATTGCTAATTTGTACTTGATCACAAACATTACATGGCGCAGTCGAGTTAACTAATAGAAGAAGAAAAAAAAAGAGTTCAAGAAACATAGGTTAGAGTCACGTTGTGCAAAAAGAAAAAATGGATATGTGAAGAGCTCCAGCACCTTTGATATTGGAAGGAAACCTCTATGAACAGTTCAAAAGGTGGAAGCAGAAATATATGCTTTATTATAAAGCAAGTGGGGCAGAGAAGAAACTGGATGATGAAGGAAAAGTTGCCTTGTTACTCCATTGCATAGGTGATAGTGCCCTAGAAGTAGTGATGTGTCGTTCGTTCAATTTTAGTGAGTCAGTTCATTTTGCTCCGCTCATTAAAGTGAGTCGTTCAATGTGAGTCGTTCATTTGAACGACTCAAATGCGCAGGCGCTCTTTATGCGTGCTGTGAACTGTAACTGTGTTGTACTGCTGCGAGTACTTTGTTCCGTGACTGCTGAGCTCAAGCTCATTTGCTCACTGCTCACTAGCACACTGCACGAGAACGAGTGCTGGTTAAACTGATGAGCCAGAGTCATGTGCCGTACTGTGAGACCTAAAGAGCATTTAGTCCAGCTGAGCTACTGTACTAGAGCGGTGTGCTTGTGCTACAGTGTAGCACGAGAACGCTGAGCTGTACTGTGAGAACTAAAGAGTCGTTCGTTCATGGCTCACTGAAGTGAGTCGTTCAAAATGAACGACTCGTTCATGAACTACCCATCACTACCTAGAAGTATACCAAACGTTTGAGCTACAGCGTGAAGAGCAGAATAATTTCGAAGAAATATTAAAGAAATTTGATGAATATTGCACTCCTGTGAAGAACGAAACAGTAATTCGCCACATATTCTTCAGTAGAGAAAAGAAAGAGGGTGAAAGTTTCGACGAATTTATAACTGCATTAAGACAGTTAAGCATGGACTGTGGATTTGAGAACCTAAAGGACAGTTTAATAGGTGATCAAGTAGTACGAGGAGTACGCGATGTTGCACTGAAAGAACGCCTGCTGAAAGAAACAAACTTAACGTTAACGAAATGCATACAGATTTGCAAGTCGTCGGAACTAGCAGCAGCGCAAATTAAGAAGCTTACAGAAGAACCACTTCCAGTACAAGAGGTACACGCAATCAACAAGAAGACAAAAGAAAAAGATAAGTCTAAGTTTAAGCATGGAGAGCATGATAAGAATAAATATGATAATGTTCAGAAATGTGGGAAATGTGGGTTCGAACATGGATTTAAATGTCCAGCATATAGAAAACAATGTAATATTTGTAAAGGTTATAACCATTTTGCTAAATGTTGTAAGAAACGTAAACAAGTAAACATGATAAATGATGAGAATGAAACACAAAGTAATAATGTTGAAGTTGATAACATTGATTCATTCTTTTGTGGTAGAATACGAGCAGTAAATAAAATTAATCCTAATAACTTAGGTTACGAGGAAAACATCATTTGCAATGGTCATAATCTTACTTGAAAATTAGATACTGGTAGCGATTGTAATGTGCTTCCAGTAGAATATTTAAATGATTTAAAAATAGAATATAAAGATATATTAAAAAGTGCCCCGTACGGACGATATCGGTTCTTAAGATTGCCATATGGAATCAGTTCAGCTCCGGAAGTGTTTCATAGGCACTTCAGTAATATTTGAACATATTGAAGGGTGTTCAGTATATATCGATGATATTTTAATCTGGGGTCGAGGTGAATGCGAACATAACGAAAGGTTAGAGGCGATTTTAAAGCAAGCTTTGAATCATAATATAAAATTCAATATTAAAAAGTGTAAAATAAATGTAAATGAGGTAAAATATCTAGGACATACATTTTCGAGTAAAGGCTTACTGCCAGATGAAAATAAAATACATGCAATAAATAAAATGGAAAAACCAAGGAACGTAAAGAATTAGAAACATTCTTTGGAATGATTACTTACGTATCGCGAATTTTGCCTAGTATATCACAAATAAATTGTCCGCTTAGAGAGTTAATAAAGAAAAAAAACTACGTGGAATTGGACGAAAGAACACGACGGAGCATTCCTAAAAATTAAACAAATTTTAACTTCTAATCCAGTATTGCAATATTTTGATCCAAATTTACCTATTACACTATCAGTTGATGCTAGTAAGGATGGTTTAGGAGCCGTTATTTTACAAAACAATCTTCCGGTAGTATACGCGTCGCAAGCCCTAACTGATACACAAAAAGCTTATGCGCAGATTGAAAAGAAAATGCTGGCGATTGTTTTTGGGTGTAAGAGATTTCATTAATACTTAATAGTTAAAAACGGATCATCGAGCACTAGAAGCAATTTTCAAAAAATCATTAAATGAAATACCTCTTAGATTACAAAGAATGCGTTTACAACTACAGTATTATAATTTAAATGTTAAATTTAAGCCCGGAAAAGAATCATTAATATCTGACGCTCTTTCGCGAAATTTTATAGATAATAAAGAGTACGTACAAGATAAAGAAATAGAGGTTCATGTAGGATTAGTAATAAGTAATTTGAACTTACTGAGAGAAAAAGTAGAGAAATTTCAAACAGAAACTGAAAAAGACGATGCTTTACGAATATTGAAAAATTACATTCGAGAAGGTTAGCCAGAAAAAGAGTTAGTACATGAATTAGCTAAACCTTATTTCAATTATAAAAATGAATTATATATTACAAATAATATAATATTCAAAAATAACAGAGTAGTAGTACCTTTAGAAATGTGCAAAGAAATACACTACAACCACCTGGGAATTGAAAAGTGTAAAAATAGAGCGCGCCAGTGCGTATTTTAGCCAGGCTTAGCGAATGAAATCAAAAATTTAGTATCAAACTGTGAAACTTGTCTGCGATACGCTAAAGCTAATGTTAGACAACCTATGTTAATCCGCGAATCACCAAATAGACCGTGGTCAATTTTAGATTGAGATATTTTTTATTTTAAAAGTAAACCATTTGTAATAGTTGTAGATTACTTCTCAAAATTTGTAGAAATAGCTTCACTTCGCGACATGACAGCCACAACTTTAATTAGAGAATTAAAATCAATATTCGCCAGACACGGCATACCTGATCTATTATACACTGATAACGGAACAAACTATTGTAGCGAAAAGTTTAAAAACTTCAGTAAAGATTGGGAATTCAAACATAAAACATGTAGTCCGTGGCATCAACAATCAAATGGTCTAGCTGAGCGCACTATACAAACAATAAAGAAATTACTAAGTAAAGCCGAACATGATAATAAAGAGTTTCGTAAATCGCCATTTGATTCTAATATGCCATCACCAGCTGAATTACTATTCGTACGTAAAATTAATCGGTTGATATCAAACTTCGACATAAATACAGATGAAATAACTAGACAACAATTAATAAATAAATCAAATACGCAAAAATTTTATTATGATAAGAAGGGGGTAAGGGAACACTCAGATATTAAACGAGGTACAAATGTTTTTATTTATAACAGGAAAATTCCGCTCAATCTAGCTATAATTTTTGACAAAGTTTATGATAAACCAAGATCTTACAAAGTCTTAGTAGAAAACGGTAGTGAATTACAAAGAAACCAAAAGGACATACAGAAAAATGTAACAGATAATTTTAGCTACAGGCCAATAATTGAAACTAAGACTGAAACAGGACATGACAAGGTGGACCTAAATAAAGACAAACATGACACAGAACTTACAAATGAATTGGACAAAAGCATTCATGAAAACAAAATAAGTAATTCTTTTAATACTAATAGTTCTTCCGTATTTGGATCCACTACAAGAAGTCGACTGATTAAAAAACCTAGTTATTTAAGAGATTATGTAACATAATGAAATATTTTTGTAAAATATTATATACCTAAGTAACTTTAATTTTGTAAAAAAGGGAGATGTCATATATGTTGTCAGAATTGTAACATTTATATGTTGGTATTATTAAGGCACGAACAAGTGATAGCGCACGCAGTTCCTTTGTGCCGTTCATGATATAAGACATAGCAACGCAAGTCATACACATATAATTATCAATAAATAGTTGTTATATAGTTGAAGTGTATGTGTTATTTCATTGCTAATTGCTACCTAATCATTACAGTCGATAGTAGTGAAATATTTTGGTTTATTTATTTGATCGAAAAGTGTGTCAATGTTTGGAATATGAAATTTATCTTTCGTTTTTTTGTTTAGTTTTCGGAAATCAATTACAAGTTGGGTTTTTTGTTTGCCTGAGGCGTCCATTTTTTTTTTTTTTTTGTACGACCCATATTGGTGAATTATATGGACTTTTTGATTTCTGTATGATTCCTGCTTTTAACAGAGTCTGAACCTGTTCGTCAATATCCTTTTCGAATACATGCGGGAGTCGATAGTTTTTTGTGTATGCGGGGGTATCATCCGAAGTCTAAATTTTGTGTTGTATCTTATCATGTCAGTGGATAGGTTCAATAAGAGCAGCAAAAGTCAGCGCTGTTCAGCAAACCGGAAGTTGAAACTACTGAACGTTTTGCTGTTTCTGCTGGCAAGCAAAGTTAGCAAGGAATTTTTAGCTGCGTTTTGCTGCTAGCGAAATTTTTATGCGGTAATAACTGTTATTTGAAATGGAGAATGACGATTTATTTATAATAAATTTATGTGAAAACAGTAATTTGGAGATAATTACAGGCACCGTAGTACAAACCATGAATAATTCGTTAGAAGTTCAAAATTTTGTTCTTCATAATGAAATAAAAGAAGAAGACGTGTATCTCGACAATTATTTCGAGAAAATTGTACCAGAATATGCAAACGAAACTTTTATAAAGCCCTTCAGGCTCTGTAGAAATTCAATGCAGGTAAGTTATCAATTATACGTAACCTACAATTCCTTACCGATATCTGTGAAAGCAGAGTGGCACACCCAGAAATGGATAATATGTCGTGATGATACATATATTTTTTTGTTTTACAATTCATATTATTGACATATTTTAAATTAATATTTGTACGAATTCTTATAGAAGACATAACACAGCTATTGGGAGCCGCAGTGAATAACATGATTGTTAATATTAGTAAAAAAAAAAGTTCATTTTACTGTATTTATGCTATCGAATCATGCTATATCGTTTCGAAATGGCTGTGATTTGTTCGGATTCAGTAAAGGAACTGGTCATTTGGTTTTTATTTAAATATGTCAGACAATTTCAAACTTACGAGAAAAACACATATCGTGGCCTACAAATGATGAAAATGTAGTGAATGCTCATACGGAATTACTGGCGTAATAGGATGTATAGATGGAATTCATATTCAAATTAAAGCCCCAAAGGAAATCCAATAAACTATTACAATTGAAAAGGATTTCATTCTGTAATCATGCAGGGAGTGTGCAATTCACAACTAATGTTCATTGATGTCTACATTGGCATGCCTGGTAGAGTTCATGTAGCGAGAGTGTATAGGAATAGTCCTTTATTTGCACGAATGAATAGTGGAGTAATACTAGAAAATAAGCATATATCAGGTGACTCGGCGTATCCATTAAAAATTAATTTGCTGACACTAAACAGAGATCATGAAAATTTGTTAAGAATCCAAAGGAAATTTAACACAAAACACGCTGCTGCAAGAGCTTCAATTGAAAGAGCTTTTGGTTTACTCACTGGCAGATTTAGAAGATTAAAATATCTTAATATGGATCTGTTGCATCTTATACCAGAAGTCATATGTGCAGCTTGTGTTTTGTATAATATTATTTTAAAATACGATAGATATCAAACTGACAATGATGGTAATGTTATAAAGGAGCAGGGCCTTAATAATAGACAAAATAATTACAATAGGAATATAGATAATGAAGCTGCTATAAGAAAACGAAATGCAATAGCTGAAATATTATAAATATGTTTATTCTTATGTAATGACATAGAACATAAAATAACAAAATAATGTACACTTATATTAAATAAACAAATTCTTCTAAAAATACATAATTAATTATAAATTTCTATTTATTAGAAATTATGTGCACACGGGGAAATTTTTTGAGAGTTTTCAGATATTTATTTTCTACAAAAAATAAAATTAGAAATTTCATTAATTTATTCACAAGATATAATAATCAGAACTTCACATGTATCAGTTGATATATCTTATCGGCGGAATATAAACTGAACTTAACATGTAAACGGTCCCAACAAATTTGGAAAAACTTTTATTTATGTCATTTCACAGGAACAGATTTCATGAAACTACAGGTGGTACCATGTACAAGTGATTAAGGGTAATTAGCGAATAGATGACTAGTAGTGTTTTAGCGCTGTCTGTTGTTTATGGATTATTTAGAGAAAAATATTTCAAATAAAAGTTACAGAAAAATTAATTGTACACAACTTTCATTTGAAATATTTTTCTCTAAATAATCCATAAATAATAGACAGCGCTAAAACACTAATTTCAATCCCGCCGCTAATCACCCATAATCACTACTTCATGGCACTACCCAATGTTACCCCGTTAGCTTATTACTGCTTCAAGTATAATAACTTATACAGTGTGTTTAGAAGTGCCACCATTGGGATCTCGAGAGCTGTAAGATCAGCAAGGAAAAAGTGGCCGAGATCGTAAAAAGAGTTGACCATACTGACATATTTGATAGAATTACAGCAAACGATGTATGTGTCAATGCAACAAATTTATTGAATATTGTCTCGAGTATAAAGGCAGATGATGATAAAGAAACTTGTAATGAAACATCTGATGAAGGAAACTCGCCTTCTTTATTATCCCACATTAATTATAAAAAGAAAATATCGAGCTCATCAGGGAAAATTCAAGAGTGCAAGGAACGCAAAGAAGACCATATTGATGAAGAAGATGAATCGAAAAACTGCCACATTAAGAAAAAACGAAGATTTTCAAAATCTGACAGTTTGGAAAAACTTTTAGAGCTCCAAGAAAAACAAATTGTACAGATTACAAAAAGATAATAAAGAATCCAACACAATTTAGGAGAAACGTAACCAATTATAGGAAAAATTAATAGAAAAAAGATTTTCTTAAAATACCCTGAAATAAATGCAATTTGAAAACATGCTTTGATATTATGCTTTTTTTGTACTTGCTATACAGTATTTCCCATTTAGAAGTGCCACCATTAGGATCTTGAGAACTATAAGAGATACGATGACGGTTAAATGAAACTTATTGTGCGCGTTTGGGAAGCCATCTCAGATTTGCTTTTGTTTTTCCAAAAATTCTCATAGGGCACTAGATAGATTGTAAACGAGTAGTTTTATGCTCAAATATAAATTGCGAGTCATTTTCTACATGATGTTCTTTGGAGGTTATGCGATTTTTTCTGCAGTGCCAGCTAAAAAATAAAACAAGAACATATTGTACTCTTATGCATTTTAACCTAACTAAAAACAAAAACATTTAACTTACTGTCCTGTTCAACTGCAACAAACAATCCATTGTCATTCCCATTGAAGGACCCATCGTCATTTGTTAGGAAATAAACGTTTTTATCGCTCATTATTGTAAATTATTTGTATAAAATTAACAATACAAGATTCGGAAGATGTAAACATATAGATTATGCTGCCCTCCCGTGTTAGCGGTAAGCACAATAACTAAAAATGAACCGTTCAGTGGATTCATCACTTTGCTATGTTTGCTGCGGATTGCTATTAGCGATACTTTTGCTGTTTGCATTGAACCTACCCAGTGTCTCGTTTTATTTTGGGAAAAGTGAGTCATATTGTTCTAGTAAATTGTATAGTTCATTTTTTATGTTTGGTTGTAAGTGTTCGTCTCGGATTTGTACGTGACTTTCTTTACTTTGTTTACTCAAGTTCTGAATATCAAATTTCATTTGTTTCATTGGAATAGAATTTTCTGCGAAATTTATAATGGTATCTGTATCGCCTAGTATTTCTTTTCAAATAATAAATTACAGTCTGAATGAAACTTTAGAATGAAAAATTTATAACTTTTGTTGAATATTCTGATTTCGACGTATTCATTACATTTTACTTCATTTATTGCGGTTTTGAATGTTAGATATTCTTTTAAAGTTTTCATATCGTTTTGTTTTACGGTTTTTTCTGTTATTAGTTTAACATCTGATCCTGAGTCGATGGGAATTTTGAAATGTAATGATTGGGATTGTTTTTGTGTTAGAAACCATTACGTATTTTCTTCTGGGTCGTATTCTAAAAAAGATTGGGTTAAAAAGGTGTCGTTTTGTTCATTTAATTCTTGTTCATATGTGTTTTCTTAATTATTAATTTCTACATCGTCCTCTGTTTCTAAGGCGTAATTCTGCTTTATAGTTTGTGTGGACATTGGTAGTGTTGTTTTTGTTGTGCCGGACATAGGGGTTGGTTTAAATGTGCGTTTTGTTTCTATAAAGTTTTTTATGTTTTGTCTAGCGAATGTTTGTGGTCCAGTAGGGCATGAGTCTCGGCGATTGAATGGGCGTGAAGAAAATTGTTGTGCTGGAAATTTCTGTTGTGGAATATTAGGAAGTCTATGTGATCTTTGTGTGTTTGGATGTATTCCTCTGTGCATAGGTGATCTGTGTGTTAGTTGCATAGAATTATATTCATTAGTTAAAAGTTGCTCGCAGGCGTCGAGTGTCTGCGGGTTTTTGGTTATGAATGGGCCTCTAAAATTCATAAGTAATAATGAACTGATGTGGGAAACTACTGTTTTCAGGAAAGATAGAAATTTTACTGCGTTGAATATCTCTAGAGGTGGCGGTGTATTACTTGTAAAAATACTTTTAAAATTGAACAATTTGATTTGGCTGATTTACAATCTGAACTAATTTCATTTGATATATTAGGCTGTAAATGCTTTTTGCAACGAAATATTCTTTAAATTTTTATTTGCTACATACCCGAGACACCCAAAATAGCTGATTTAGAAAAACTTACATCTTACATAGAACAATACTGTATTAAGGATCAGAATGTTATTATAATGGGCGATTTTTATGTACCAAATTATAACTTTCCTCATCATAATGACATCCTGCGTGATCATTTGCTTAATTTGGAACATTTAATGACCTGGAGCAGTGCAATAACATCTTAAATTGTAATAAATTGTTAGACCTACTTTTTACTAACTTAAAAGCCACTTTATCTCGTGATGACTTACCTGTGGTTAAAGTTGAATGTCCATCATCCACCCTTAGCGATTGATTTAATAATAACACACGATGTACGTAACAAATTTCGCACAAATAATTTGTCAAAACTTACAACTTTAAAAAAGCTAATTTTACTGCACTCCATATTGATTTATTGCACTGTGATTGGTCTTCAGTACTTCAATGTTCCAATGTTAATGATGTTTGTATCAAATTTTATGAATTGTTCTACTTTATTTTTGATATGTGTGTACCAACTTATAAACATCAGAAAAATAGCTATCCGCTATGGTTCATTCATTTCTTTGCATTGTACTTATGTAACCGTCGACAGTTTATATGTTACAATAACTACCGTTCCAACTATTATATTGCTAAGTCGGGTGTACCACAAGGGTCAAACTTAGTACCGCTTTTATTTCTCCTTGTTGTGAATGACATTGTAAGATAATGTCAACTTATCTCGTTCCTCGCAAATTAAAGACTTAGGAGTCTATTTCGATCCAGAACTTACGTTTACAGTTCATATTGTAAATTTAATTGCATCAGTCAATAGAATGGTAGGTTTCATCATTAGAAGTTGTGTGGATTTTTTAAATATTAAGGCACTACAAGTTTTATATTATGCTTTCATACAGTTCAAGATGGAATATGCTATAATCATTTGGTATCCCGTTTATGAAACTTATATAGCGAGACTAGAGAAGTTACAAAGTAAAATGTTAAAGTCAATATTGACTCAATTAGATCAAGATTTAATGATATCAAAATAGATTATTTATTCAAAATAATGCACTACAAGATTGATTGTTCAGATTTATTAGAAAAACTTTATTTTCGTGTACCGCGTTTATCTTCACGCTGTACTGAAAGCTTTTATCTTTCTTCATATAATTCAAATGTGCTGTGCAAATCACCAATTTATGTTATGTGTAGTTATTATAATTCTGTTTCTGATGAATTTGATATTTTCTTTTTGTAAACTTTATTACTGCAATTTATTCATTTACTTATCATGGGTTGTAAACCTTTTAAAGTAATAAATTTATTATTATTATTATTATTATTATTATTATTATTATAAACGCAAAACTGTAATTGTAATGTCTGTTAGACTAGTTCGCTAAAAATCCGCTATACGGTGTACTGCTGAGTAGCAAATCCCTATTATTATTATTATTATTATTATTATTATTATTATTATTATTATTATAAATTATTATTATTATAATATAGTTATAGAGATTTAAATTCTGCTTCTAAATCATGTGAAACGATTATTCTAGCACTTCATATAAACGTAAAAATAAATTATAAAGTTGCAGTTTTTATGAGCTTTTAGTCTAGGCAGCTATGGATTTATGACAAAAAATAAACAAATGCGTTATTTTCAACTGTTATTCATAACTAAATTTGGATTAGTGCAGTAAATTAACACAACACATAAACAGGTAAAATGTTTTAGTTCTAATTGACAGTTAAACAAACGCATTTGTTTATTTTTGTCGTCAACCCATGGCTGTCTAGACTAAAATTTAATAAAAATTGTAACTTTATAATTAATTTTTACGTTTATGTAAAAGCTAAAATAATCTTTTCACATGACTTAAATGCAGAATTTAAATCTCTATAACTTTTCTTTGAAATATTTTTGCATGAAATACTTAGGCAACGTTTGCGCAAAGAAAAACTGATTTCCCATGTTAAACGTCTATGTCTTAATTTTCGGTTTACACCCTGTACAAATTTACTTTATACAAATTTGTACATAATTTATAGAATTCGAAAATAATCCATGTGTCTTTTAGAAAAAAATCTAATTAGCTCCGTTTTTGCGTGCTAAAAACAAAACTATTACTACACTAATTTCCGTCCTTTGGGAAAAAAACAGTAGGTGTTCATTTCCATGGTTAACTCAATTTCTCCATCCTATCGCTTCCCCAATTGCTGCTCTCTTGTTTCGGTCGCCAACTAGATTCATTTGAAAGTTCCCGGAAATTAGAGTCGTAGCCTTGGTAATCGTTCCGGGCTCGTGACAATTTATAACACGCTCGTTAACACTAGAACGGAGAACATAGAATTTTGGGACAAAGTGCGCAGTAGGCAGTGAGATTTTTATACGAAATGGAGAAGACTTGTATTAAGATTTAAATTGAAATAAGAAGTACACGTAAAATAATAATTTTAAATTTATGTTAGGCTCCAAGATTGAAGCGATTATTACGAAAAGTATTACCCTTGATCACATAACTTATTCCCTTTGATTAACAAAACAAATATACAAGGTACCACAACTCAGACTGCTGAAGTTGGAGTTCTTTTCATGTATGTAAATGAAATACTTTAGTTCGTAAGAGTAATCAGAGATATAATTTTTTTTAAAAACATAAGAAATATATGTAAATGAAATAAATAAGTATTCTTTTTGCCTCTCGCTAAGAGAGGTATTGGATTCATGCTAAAAATCCCATATCCAGATTTCAATGAATAAGCACGTTGTGGTAGACTTTTTACGTAGTACATGTGTGCTGGGGTATCATATACCCCAGAATATATTTAATACAGAAAAAAAAAATCTTATTGTTTTTGATATTGTAATTAGCGTTTTTAAGTTCTTCGGAATGTAGGCATTAATAAAAAAATACTTAGTTTGCTTCTTGTTATTTTATTTTAATAATAAATACATTACAAATAAATGTGGAATTTACTCATTTCAAGAAAATATATATTTTTAATTCTAATTTTATTAATATATGTTTACATATAATAAAGAAAGAACTATTAGTTACAAATAAAGAAAAGTAGGAAAATAAAAATTATTCAGACAGATTTACAAAACATGTGTCACAATAAACCACAGAATGTGCCAAACATACTGCATTTTGACATTTGGTACATCGATAAAAAGATTTTCTATCGACGTTTCGTGTACATATTACACATCTTTTGGCTGTTCTAGCCCGTTTTCCTGGTAATTCGATGTTTTCACTGGCGTCCACCCTGGTATTTGAGATATGTAACTGTCTTGGAATTCTTTTATTTGCATCTCTTATGGCCTAATATTAACTGACAAGTTCAAGTGCTAACTGCTTCAAAAAATGTTTTCTTTTCGATGTGAAATCACCAGTATTATTCTGATATAATACTCTAGCGTTTATACCAGCACAATTGAGTAAGGCATAAAATATTGCTAGAGGCCATCTTTTACTCTTACGTGATACATCGTATGTTGCAGACATTTCATCAACGACGTCTACCCCACTTTTAGTCGAATTGTAAAAACTTATAACTTCTGGCTTCTTCTTTTCACCTGTACTTTCATCAATATCAGGAGAGTGATGTAGCGTTGACATTACCAGTACAATTTTTTTTTTTTTTTTGACATAATATAGTAAAGTTATATTATTTTGAAACCCAAACAAAGTTGTACTGTTTGGCCTATTCCTTGTTTTCAAAATATTGGGCGGTATTTGTCTTTTATTCTTTCTTACTGTGCCAACATATGTTAATTTGTATTCATTTAATAATGTCAACATTAATTCGTAACTCGTATACCAATTATCGAATGTAACATTTCTGTTACTTCCCGAAATTTGAGTAATAAGTTTTAGTACAACAGCATTTGGTTTATTACTGACACGAAATGGTCCTTCTGGTTGTACCCCAGTATATACTTCCAAATTTAAAACATAATAATTTTTCGCATCTACAAGTGCAAAGATTTTTATTCCGTATCGCGCTTTTCGTCGATGGTGAGGTATTAACTAGGAGTATATACTGCCTGACTGTTCTGTACAAATCTTTCAAACACTGCTCTAATTGCTGCCAATTTATCGATTTGTTTTTTTTTTTTCGTCTCGATTATTTATATTATCAAATCGCAAGCATGATAATAATTGTATGAAACGCTGCAATGACATGGTTTTCCTAAATAATTCAATTCCCGTACCATCTGATGACCACAAGTTTAATCGGGCAGAACGAAAAAATCCGGCCAAATAAAGTTAACCGAATGTAGCTTGAAGTTCTGTTGCAGTTGTATCTTTGACAACATATTTATGAGAATCGCCATATAATTCAGATTTTTTTTGCAACTTTATATTAGTCCATTTTACAAGGTCATTTATTAGTTCAGCATCAAAAAGTACATTGAAACACTCAATAGGTGTTTTAGCCCCTTTGCCAATTGTTTTAACACCCGGTAGATAAGTAATAATGTTCTCTGAACGGTTTCTAACATTTTTTGGGTAATGGTTTTTAGCCCATTTTGTGCCGTCCTTTCCGATATAAATTTTTTTTTCAGTTCGTGGAAGTGCCTCTTCTTGATTTCTTGAATCTTTTTCACTTTTTGAACCTTCACCTTCAGGCCTTATTTGTTCTTCATCCTCTAAACTTTCTGCTCCTTGCTTGCTAAGTGTATCACTTTCGTTTTCACTTTCAGATCCTATAGCAGTATCTTCTTGGGTTTCTACGTCCTGCCAAAGACGTTGCAAATGTGCTTGTTCCTTTTCGTAATGATACATAACTAAAAATAAGAAATAAAATAACAATGGCACGAAACCATACACTTACCTGTGTGGTGGGGTATGTTATACCCTAACAACTTTTAGACGCGTGTAACTCGCTTCACATCTGCATACATACTAGTGAAATGCCTGATACATGCTCTATTATCCATAACTTGAAGGTACTGAGCTAACAACAACGCCATCTATCATATACCCTAAATGACACGTATTTTAAATGAGTTGGGGTATGTGATACCCCACCACACAGTCACCGGGTTGAAAAAATCTTCTAAATATTATTTTTTGGAAATTGGTTATTACATATACAGGATGTTATGTAAGTAAGTATTCATCGTTTAACCAATAGTAGAACTGACCCCAAAGATTGTATCTGGCAATAATTTTTGTTTAACATACTTTCTAGAAGAACTAGAGGCCTTTAAAACTGACCAATCTCGTCATAGTTCAAAACTTTATAATAAAGTAAAAATCAATGTGTTCTCTGGAAAAAATATTGATTGTCAATCTGACGTTAAATGTTTTTTTGCATAGACGTACAAATTATATTCTGTTTTTTTGATATTCCAAAATGCCATTTACCTTCACCAATCAAGAGTATGCAGACATGCATATGGTTTATGGCGAGACATTACAAAATAGCCGTGCTGCTGTAAGACGGTACAGAGAGTTATTTCCAAATAGACGTATACCGCATTACTCTGTTTTTATCCGAACTCATCAATATCTACGCGAATTTGGAACCATCCAGCAAAATACTTGGGATCTTGGCAGGTATCCTGATGCCAACGCTGTTGATCGAGATAAAGATATTTTGGAATTGATTAATGAAAATCCAAATTTAAGTATTAGACAAGTAAGCCATATGATAGGAACATATACATTTACAACCTGGAATTTATTTACAAAAGAAAATTTACATCCTTACCACTACTATCGCGTGCAAGCTTTGCAACCAGAAGATCATGTTCGCAGAATGAATTTTTGTCAGTGGCTCCTACATAGACATAATCTGAAATTTGTTGCGACGCCAATGATCTTATATGTCATTTGTGACAGGTATCACATTTTTTCCAGAGAACACATTGATTTTTACTTTTTTTTTTATAAAGTTTTGAACTATGACGTGATTGGTCAGTTTTAAAGGCCTCTAATTCTTGTGGTTAAAAAAAATTATTGCCAGATTTACTATCTTTGAGGTAGAGCTGTGCATGTACTTAAGTACATGTACTTTAAACTGTACTTAAATACATTTTTATTGTACTTGTACTTGTATTTAAGTACAATTTTTCAATGTGTAATTGTACTTGTACTTAAGTCCAATATTTTTGGAATTGTACTTGTGTGTTCACAAGTACATGGACATGTACTTTTGCTTTGCACGTTTCAACCTGCAAAATTACGCAGCAAAAAAATATATATCCAGTTTATCTCGTATTCTCGAACAAAGCAATGTCCTCTATTTTAAAAGTTATAAGTTCAATTCATTTGCAGTTCAAACTGCGGGTGTATTCAATGTTATTATTATATTGTTGTTCTTAGCCGTTTATTTTCTTCGTAAATTAAATAAAACGTTTTACTAAATGTGGTGTGTAATGTACTTGTACTATCTATAAATATCTATAAAAATTAATTAACAATTTGTGTGTAAAGTTAGTATTTTGTTTGAAACCCGCAGTTCCGTAGAAAAAATACTCATTTCGGTGAATGTATAGGCTCTTAATATTTTGCAATGAGTTATTAGATATACAGTTATAAAGTCTCTGTACGACAATAATTTTAATCTATTTTAGGAGAAAAATTGGATACTAAAATCCAATATATTAAATTTTCTTTTAATCCAAAATGAAAAGCATTATATTACTTTATTATAAATAACAAATATACAAATAATGTAGTTATTTTATTTATTTTATGGGGTAAACATTGAAAGTATTCATAATTTCATGACAAAAAAAGTCTCCGCACAATAACGAAAACATTTAAATAATAAACCATTTATTTATATTTCATAAAGTTCGAGAAAAATAAACTAAATGTTTTTTACCTCCCGCTACCCTTGGTAAGGGAGGTATAGGGATCGTGATAAAAATCTCATATCGAGATTTTAGTAAATGACAACGTTTTAAGGTCCCTAGAATCCATTTGTAACATTTTGACGATGATGTCTGTATGTGTGTATGTGTGTGTGTATGTATGTGTGTGTGTGTGTATGTATGATTGTGTGTATGTATGTGTGTGTATGTGTAGGGATTTTGTCTTCGCTCTAACTCAAATACTATCATTCAAAAAATTCTGAAACCTTGTATTTCTATCCTATTCTAATATGAAAAGAAGCCATTAGATTTTGGTGTAAATCGGATAACCGGAAATGGCACTTTACCTGAAGTTCATAGTGGTTTTTCTTCAAAAAATACCATTAAATGCCATTTTTTCGAATTTGTCGTATGAAAATTAAAGGTTATTGAATTTTCTACAGGAATACATTAATACTTTTTCTGTA
This sequence comes from Ophonus ardosiacus, assembly GCA_943142095.1. Lineage (NCBI taxonomy): Eukaryota > Metazoa > Arthropoda > Insecta > Coleoptera > Carabidae > Ophonus > Ophonus ardosiacus. Next base: position 18,905,294 of record OW964834.1, on the reverse strand, counting down.
TATTTTACAGATAAATTTAAAAATAATTTTTACCTCCCGCTACCCTTGGTAAGGGAGGTATAGGGATCGTGCTAAAAATCACATATCGAGATTTTAGTAAATGACCACCTTTTAAGGTCCCTAGAATCCAATTTAACATTTTTAAGATGATGTCTGTATGTGTGTGTGTGTGTGTGTGTGTGTGTGTGTATGAGTATATGTGTATATGTGTACAAATTTTGTTTGCACTCTAACTCAAATACTGTCATTCAGAAAATTCTGAAACCTTGTATTTCTACCCTATTCTAATAGGAATAGAAGCCATTAGATTTTGGTGTAAATCGGATAAACGGAAATGGTACTTTACTTGAAGCTCATAATGGTTTTTCTTCAAAAAATACCATTAAATGCCATTTTTTCGCATTTAACGTCATTGGAAAATTATAGATTATTGAATTTTGTACAGGTATACATTAATACATTTTCTATATATTTTACAGATACATGTAAAAATCATTTTTCTTTTTTTAATCCCAAAGCCTAAGATAAACAAAATTCCTTTGTTACACAGTTTATTTTTCAAATGAATGTAACTGACAGGTAAACGTCATTGTCAAAAAACTAATTACTTCAAATTAATAATAGTGACATATTAAATAATAAAGAAAATCGTAAATAAAGCAAGAGTTATATGCAATGGAATATAATATATTTTAAAGCATTACTAAATACGTAAGTATGTATTTAAATTAATAGAAATTAAATAGCGGGAGGTTTTGTGTTGGCCACATCAGATTTTTTTTTATTAGTCGCGAAGCCTAAGATAAAAACTATTCCTTTGTTACACAGTTCATTTTTCAAATGAATGTAACTGACAGTAAATGTCACTATCAGAAAACTTATCACTTCAAATTAATAATAGTGACATTTTAAATAGAAAATAATAAATAAAGCAATAGTTTTCTGCAATGGAACAGTTTGCAGCGTTAGTAAATACGTAGCTAGGAATGTATTTAAATTAATAAAAATTAAATAGCGGGAGGTTTTGTGTTGGCCACATCAGATTTTTTTTATTAGTCGCGAAGCCTAAGATAAAAACTATTCCTTTGTTACACAGTTTATTTTTCAAATGAATGTAACTGACAGTATATGTCACTATCAGAAAACTTATCACTTCAAATTAATAATAGTGACCAGATAGTGACATTTTAAAAAGAAAATAGTAAATAAAGCAATAGTTTTCTGCAATGGAACAGTTTGCAGCGTTAGTAAATACGTAGGTAGGTATGTATTTAAATTAATAAAAATTAAATAGCGGGAGGTTTTGTGTTGGCCACATCAGATTTTTTTTTCATTTTCATATTTTTTATATGTACTTGTACTTATACCTGAAATTGCAAGTACAAGTATATACTTTTAAAATGAAAGTAATTGTACTTAAGTACATTTTTCAGCAAAGTACTTGTACTTGTACTTAAATCCTTTTTTCTTGTACTTGTGTACAGCTCTGCTTTGGGGTCAGATCTACCATGGGTTAAGCGTTGAACACTTACTTACATAACACCCTGTATTAAAGAATATAAAATTCTCTATCAATACATTGATCATTTTTATTATATCTTCTATAGATTTAGAGATAGACCGAATTATAAATATATAAAATAATAAATTATGCAGGGTGTATCAGGACTAGGGTAAAAAAATTAATAGCAAATTCCTGAGCTAATTTTGAGCAAAAAATATCATACGAAGGTATGTTCAGAAACTTTTAGTTACAGAGTTACAGGCCTTTAACAGTGCACCTCATCTGACATATTTTTAATAATAACTCTCATACCAGCTGCACTAAAATTTTGAAACTTCATACGAGGATACTACTTATTGAGATGCATATTCAAACTTTCTTTTGTTTCGGTATCTCAACCAGAGGCGTCTCATGTGGGGTAGTCATGAAGGTTTTTATCCTTTTTTTTACCTATAAACATTTTTTCATTTTTAAATATAAAGTATTACAAACAATTTAAAAATACACAAAAATGTACTTTTGATAAAAATTGATAAACGCAATGGTTTTTGAGATATTTTAACTTTTAGAAAATGTCACGTATCGAAAATAGTTAACAGATAAAAATCAATAAATTTACCATAGAAAATAGAACAAAATAGAAAAGCGACACAAAATCTATTTATAACTTTCAATATTAGTAATATTTTTGCAAATTAAAAAAATCTGATGTGGCCAACACAAAACCTCACGCTATTTAATTTTTACACACATACATACGTACATAAAATCACGAGATTCCCACTTAGGGGGTTAGCAAATACCCGGAAACAATAGTAACAATAAGAAAAGGGAGAAGAGTAAGAGCTCAGCTGACTCACTTCACTCTTTAACAACATTCTTCTTTCGCCTTGTCTACAATCATCATAGCATTCATACATAAAATCATATTAAAGTGACCGATTTTCGGTAGCGAATAACCCCATCCAGACCACAATAATGGTTACGCAACAATCTTCCTTCGCCATACTTTCCTATCCATCTTTATTAATTTAAATACATACTTACATATTTACTAACGCTGCAAACTGTTCCATTGTATAAAACTATTGATTTATTTACTATTTTCTTTTTAAAATGTCACTATTATTAATTTGAAGTGATTAATTTTTTGGCAGTGACATTTACTGTAAGTTACATTCATTTTAAATATGAACTGTGTAACAAAGGAATTGTGTTTTGGCTTCGGGACTAATAAAAAAAATTATTTTTAAATTTATCTGCAAAATATTTAGAAAAAGTATTAATGTATTCCTGTAGAAAAAACATAAAATGCGAAAAAATGCCATTTAATGATATTTTTTGAAGAAAAACCATTACGAGCTTCAGGTAAAGTGCCATTTCCGGTTATGCGATTTACACCAAAATCTAATGGCTTCTTTTCATATTAGAATAGGATAGAAATACAAGGTTTCAGAATTTTCTGAATGATAGTATTTGAATTAGAGCGAAGACAAAATCCCTACACACATACACACACACACACATACACACACATACATACACACACATACATACACACACATACATACACACATACAGACACACACACACATACAGACACACACACACACACACACACACACACACACACACACACACACACACACACACATACATATATACAGACATCATCGTGAAAATGTTAAAAATGGATTCTAGGAACCTTAAAACGTGGTCATTTACTAAAATCTCGATACGTGATTTTTATCACGATCCCTATACCTCCCTTACCAAGGGTAGCGGGAGGTAAAAAAAGTGTAAAATGTTTGTGTTGGTGCATATGTAGATATGGTGTTTATTTATAGATATTGTGGAAGTAATGGTTGTCGTAGTCCAGAGAATATCGACGTGGACATCAAAGAATGAATTTGTATGAATTTCAATGTTTCTTAATTGTTACCTAATTTTCTTGCATAATTGATTTTTTTCTAAAAATTAAAATATCTCAAAAATTACTGCGTTTATCAAATTTTATCGTCAGTACTTTTTTGTGTATTTTTGTATTGTATGTAATATTTTATAGATAAAGTTGAAAAAATGTTAATAGATCAAAAAATAACGATAAAAAACCTTCATAACTTCCCCATATGAGACGCCTCTGGTTGAGATACAGAAACAAAAGAAAGTTTAAATATGCATCTCAATAAGTAGTATCCTCGTATCAAGTTTTAAAATTTTGGTGCAACTAGTATCAGAGTTATTAATAAAAATTTGCTTGATGAGGTGCACTTTTAAAGGCCTGTAACTCTGAAACGAGAAGTTTCCGGACATATCTTCATATGACATTTTTTACTCAAAATGATGTTAGGAATATAATATTAATTTTTTCACACTAGTCCTGATACATCCTGTATAATGAATCAATCAGCCTATGGAAACCAGTTAAAAAATTGAAATGTTTGTAATTGACATAAATGTCACTGTCAAAAATTTAGACATTACTGAAGGCTTATTCTGGGAAGTACATTTAATATTTCTTATTTTATCTTTAATTAAATATTTTAAATTATACAAAGATTAGAATTCGTACATGGACATATCGAAATGGAATAGTAATATAAGAAGCTGTTGTTTTAACGGAGAAAAGACTCCGTGAACATCTAAAGTTGGTATAAAAAGAAAGGGGTATTATTTATAAGCCAAAGTATGTACACTATCAGTGTCCACTAAACACGCGCTTACTATACATATAATTCATCATATACCCTTCAGAAATACCGCCAATCTCGTAATGAATTGGAAGAATCTCGATCATTTAGAAGAATAGGAGGAAATTTGTTCATAGAATGAGTTGAAAATAAAGTTGTAATTAGAATTTTTGTGTGTACCAGAAATGTTAAATACAATGATTATATAGCCTAATATGAAAATGGCGAGATGTATTGTGCTGGCCACAACAGATTTTTTCAGAAGGCTTCCCCAAATTTACAATACAACTTACATGTAGGGACAAAGATTCCGTTAATAAATAAAAGAACCTTTAGTTACTTTATATGCGAGTAGTTTTAAAAATCAATGTTTTCAATTATTTAACACATTTGCAAATATAGTGTGTGCAAAAATATTCGGCTAAATAATTGTGCAAAACATGGTATTAATTATTGTATTTGGAATCCTTTTAATGCTATTTGCTTTTAGTGCCATATTAGTTATATTTTTAGTTGAATAGCAGTGTATAAAAATTACAAATGTGTAAAAACATATTTGAAAAGATTATGATTCATTTGAAGGAATGAATTATATCCATATTTATTTTCACTCGATAAAGCAGCAGTAAATGAGATACTTGGAAAAATTTATGGCGATTTGTTTCTTTGAATTGAAATGAAAAAGAAAAAATCCATTTATTTCCAAATAAATATCATAATATATAAAATAAAATAAATAAATATACCATCACGGCATATTACCCATTTCTGAGTGTGCCACAATCTGCTTTATCGCAGTTCTCGGTAATGATGATGACATAATAATATCCAACTAAAAAACACTTTTCATCAACATTAACGAAAATAGCACACATAATGATCACATCGACCATAAAGACAATTTAAAATATGCGCGACAAAAATATTAAAGTGACGCCACTAATCTTAAAACTATAGTCTCTTTTATGTTTAAAATTTCAGTCTTCTCTTGTCACGGGCTGACAAACATGTTTTCGTAGACAATGTGTCAAATTGAAACGTATTAATTTCAAAATTAAAATGTAAAATAAAATTTTATTGTAAATAAATAAATATATCATCACGGCATATTACCCATTTCTGGGTGTGCCAGTATCTACAACACATGTAGACATCGGTAATGATGACGTTATATTTTACCGTGTGGGCGCTTACCAGGCGTCACCTCACGGGCACTCATAGCTGGTGTGTAAATTTATGTAAAACTATCTGATGATATGTATGACCACATTTATGTTATGTCCTCTTGTTAAATGATGACAAATTATAGCTGATGATGGTATTATTTATTTAAACATTATCTGACCTGTTTTCCTCAAAACAGTTCATATTCATATATATATATATATATATATATATATATATATATATATATATATATATATATCACCCTAACTTTTTATTATATTTTGTTGAAATAAAAAATCTGATGTGGCCAACACAAAACCTCCCGCTATTGAATTTTTATTAATTTAAATACATACTTACGTATTTACTACCGCTGCAAACTGTTCCATTGCAGAAAACTATTGCGTTATTTACTATTTTCTTTTTAAAATGTCACTATTATTAATTTGAAGTGATTAGTTTTTTGACAGTGACATTAACTGTCAGTTACATTCATTTGAAATATGAACTTTGTAACAAACGAATTATTGTGTCTTAGGCTTCACGACTAATAAAAAAAATTATTTTTAAATTTATGTGTAAATTATATAGAAAAAGTATTAATGTATTCCAGTAGAAAATTCAGTAATCTTTAATTTTCATAAGACATAAAATGCGAAAAAATGGCATTTAATGGTATTTTTTGAAGAAAAACCATTATGAGCTTTAGGTAAAGTGTCATTTCCGGTTATCCGATTTACACCAAAATCTAATGGCTTCTATTCATATTAGAATGGGATGGAAATACAAGGTTTCAGAATTTTCTGAATGATAGTATTTGAGTTAGAGTGAAGACAAAATCCCTACACATACACACATACATACACACATACACACACACACACATACACACATACACACATACAGACATCATCGTGAAAATGTTAAAAATGGATTCTAGGGAACTTAAAACGTGGTCATTTACTAAAATCTCGATATGAGATTTTTAGCACGATCCCTATACCTCCCTTACCAAGGGTAGCGGGAGGTAAAAAGGGGTGTTAGAGGTGCCCAGTACCCGGGCGGCAAACCGTTTAAATTTTGTTACCAACTAATTTATGACGCCGCACCATAATAATGTTTCTTATGTGATAAGAAGTGACGTATATACTTATATTTAAAGGCAGACAAACATCTATAATTAAATATCTAGTATGTCACACAAAAAAGGTTCAAATTAAAATTTTATTAGCATAATATGACAAAATTGTTACAAATTTACATATTTAGCTTAACACCCAATATATTTAATTTTCTTTTAATCCAAAATGAAACGCAGTATATTACGTTATTATAAATATAAAATAAACAAATAATATACTCAATTTATTTATATAATGGGGTAAACATTGAAAGTATTCATAATTTTATGTTAAAAAAGTCTCAGTGCGATAACCAAAACATTTAAATAGTAAACCATTTATTTATGTTTCATAAAGAAATATAATATTATATTTATTATTGTTTGGGGCCATATTTATTCAGCGGGAGTACGAAAATTAGTAATTATTGCAACAATGGATAGCAAAGATTACATAGATATTTGAAAAGCAAATTTAAAACAAAGAGCCGCAAAATAGGGCTTTAACAGCCAATTTTCATTCCAAGCATCAGAAAAATTCGACAAATAATTCACGTCTTACAAGAGAATGCCTACTGTATAGTATTAAAAATATGCTTAATCATCCCCCCACGGTCCCCGGACTTTATCCAAATTGAGAAAGTGCGGAAAAGTCTTAAAACAAATAAGAATATGAACCAAAAAAGAACTTAAAACAAATTACAAGAAAAATGGCAAAATATAATGCTATCGGTGACCAAAAGTTTGGTAGATTCAATGACTCGTTGCTTAGTTACTGGTGGAAAAACCAAAGTAAAATCATCCAAATATTATATTTCTTTATGAAGCATAAATAAATGGTTTATTATTTAAATGTTTTGGTTATCGTACGGAGACTTTTTTGTCATGAAATTAATGTTTACCCCATAATATAAATAAATTAAGTATATTTTTTGTTTATTTTATATTTATAATAACGTAATATCCTGCGTTTCATTTTGGATTAAAAGAAAATGAAATATATTGGTTTTTATTCTAAAATATAAAACTATAGTCATACGGAGAATTTTTTGTATGATTGTCCCTATAATTTTAAATATTGATAGAGATAATTATTTTATAGTATTAAGTAATCGTAAATTGTATTTATTTAGTGACTCATTGTTTATTGTTTACATAACTATGTTTGTGTAACAATAATTTGAGCAGTGCCGAATAAAACTGTTGAGATGAAAGTTTGTATTTTATAATATTCTGTTTGTGCCTACCTATTTTCTAATATTTCAGAAGTGGGATTTGAATCTGCGCAGCTCACTTCCTTTAGTGTAATTAAACGATAAAACAAGTGAGTGATACAAGTGATAGCAGTGAAAGTGAGTGTGGAAAATATGTTACAATACCAAAAAGAAATTTCAAATTGATGAACAAAAATTTAAGGCAGATACCGACGAATTGGTAGCTCAAAAGGTCAACGATGTCCTGCGACAGAGGCATATAAATGATTTATTACAGTTTTCTCTACAAAAGAATTCTGGTGAATTAGAACTGATTCCATTCTTTGAACCGGAGAATTCCGACATTACATCATTGAACTGGTTCTCTAAAATAGACAAAATCGGACTGATACACAGTTTAGACGACGAAACTAAATCATTCCACATGCAGTCCCGCCTCACTGGGCTAGCTAAAGTCTGATACAATGGTTTGAGTGAATATAATTTAACTTGGAATGAATGCTATTACTATGTAGATCTACATAAACAGATGTGAGCACGTAAAAAAAAAACAAAAGTGATTCTATGATGCATTACTTCTATTTAAAAAATCCGATGTGGCAAGCCCATACTCTTCCGCTGGGTATTTAACCACGCAGTTTAGTATAAATAAAGCAATCATTATGTTCAAATATTTTTATATTCACTCATAACAATTTTTATTTTACATTTAACAAATATCTCATACACAAAATAAATTTCACAAATATTGACAAACCTAATAGAAAAACTTAACAAATACCAAAATAGTACTCGGATCTTTACAAAGCCTTTCAGAGCCGTACTCTTAAAGTTAATGAAGCAAATCAACAGTACTTCTAATATTTATGTATGATGGAAAATATATTATTTTTGCAAACCGTTTCATTAGAATCAAATATATTATTACTATATTCTCCTTAACACGGTTTCTTTATTAATTTTAATTTCTTCCTGACTGTGACATTTGTTTAAATATGTGAAAATTGTTATTAAAATATTATGTTTTTATTTAACGCATAGGCAAGATTATATATAAACATAAATTATTTTATAAATTTATATTTAAGGTTATTTAAAGTTATAGGGGGACATGGCTTAACCACAGATTCCTGAGGCTAAAATAAGACGATTTAACCAAACTTGCTTCTACCGGAAAGTGTACCATTTAGCCAGAATTCTGCTTCAAAGTTCTTCGAAAAAAAAAAAAAATTTTGCTTATAATAGTCGGACGCTTTATTCGATTTGGATGAAATTTGGTATGACAGTTTATATGGTTATAAGTCATCTTTTAAGATGATACTTGTTATTATTAGTGAACCACTAGTGTATGAAACTTTGGTCTCCCAACATTAATTAGACCGTAACTTTTTAATGGCAATGCCGAAAATGGGAACTTATTTTTCTTCAGAAAGATACATTCAATAGTAAACTTTTCTCTATCTGTGTAATTTTTGATATCTGTTACGGTTCACACAGAAAAAAATAAAATCTGATTGTCTGCACTGCTCAATTTTTAAAATAAATTTAATCTAGCAGTCTATCCAAATATCAAACAAGTAATTTTTAATGACAGTAACAAATTGTCAATCTTCACAACTTGTTTAGGAGTAAGCTGAGATATGTAACCGTCTTATTTATAATAATGGTAGTAAAATACTATTAGACCGAACAAACGGATATTACTAATTTTACAATATTGCGAAAAAAAATTTTGACAACTCGTAAAACAATTGTTACTGTCATTAAAAATTACTTGTTTGACATTTGGATAGACTGCTAGATTAAATTTATTTTAAAAATTTAGCAGTGCAGACACTCAGATTTTATTTTTTTCTGTATGAACCGTAACAAATATCATAAATTACATAGAGAGACAAAAGTTTACTATTGAATGTATCTTTCTGAAGAAAAATAATTTTACGTTTTCGGCATTGCCATTAAAAAGTTACGGTCTAATTAATGTTGGGTGACCTAAGTTTCATACACTAGTGGATCACTAATAATAACAAGTATCACCTTAAAAGATGACCTGTAACCATATAAACTGTCATACCAAATTTCATCCAAATCGTATAAAGCGTTCTGTTGTTATAAAGAAAACTAATTTTTTTTCGAAGAACTTTGAAGCAGAATTCTGGCTAAATGGTACACTTTCCGGTAGAAGCAAGTTTGGTTAAATCGACTTATTTTAGCCTCAGGAATCTGTGGTTAAGCCATGTCCCCCTATTTAAGAGACACCCTGTATACTAAATTATATTATCGTAGAATTGTAGATTGTACCATTATATTAAATTTTTAGTAGTAAAAGTTGCTGAAAAATTATATTCAATGAATTTTTTACAAGAAACATTGTTAAAATCTTGTATAAGTGATACAACCGGTTATTATATATACACTAAAAACTAATGAGTTCTTCTCACATTAGTATAGAATGGGTATTGAAAAGTAATCATGTCGACATACTCTACACAGACACATATACACAGACACATATCCACACACACATATCTACACACAGACACACACACACACACATACATACATACATACATACATTCATACATTCATACATACATACATACATACATACATACATACATACATACCCACAGACATCATTGTAAAAATGTTAAAATCGGATTCTGGGGACAATAAAACGTGCTTATTCACTAAAATCTCTATATGCGATTTTTAGCACGATACCTATACCTCCATTACCTAGGATAGCGGGAGATAAAAAATATGCTGATCAAGTGTGGCATTACTGGTGTCAATGCAGTATCGTGCATTATAGATGAATTACCGCTAGAAGTTCATGGCAATGCCAAATCTGGCAATTATAAGAACCCAGATGATTTGTTCTATGGATTTTTAAGTAAAGAAAAATAGAAATATTGTCATCGACATTGTATCTCAGCTGGGAACGTCTCATGCGGTCAAATGCTTCAATTGTAGGAAATTCGGTTACACATCGAGACATTGTAAATTTACAAAGAGAAGATCTGTTCTGCCTCGTAGAGACAGTCCGCACCATTCTAGCACAGTGTATTCCTATGGAAAGAGTGGCCATACCGAAGAAATGTGTTAAAGAAATGCGAAAGTCAAATCTGGAAAAACAGGCTCGTACCCTGATCACTAGAGCTGCATGAAAGCACTGAATCACTGTCCCACTTGCGGTAAGATGGTACACTCGACGGAGAGATGTTGGGCGAAACGCAATAACAACCAGAAGGACGTCAATACTCTTAATCGGCAAGTATCAGACTCTATGTATGATATTGCTGTAGCTATTAGTAATCAAAATTTTAATACATATATCGATACCGGTAGTCAAATCAATGTTACTTATATATCAGTAGCTAAGAAATTAAATCTTAACTTAGAGCACTACGATATCATAATCAGAGGCTTTGGTGATAATATATATTCCTTCAGGCACTTGTCAGGTCGATTTAAAAATTGTAAATGTTTGCATCACCACCTCCTTAATATTTGATCTACAAAAATAAATTATTATGAAATAATAATTGATTAGCCTATAATAAACAACAAAAAAATGTCATTAGTAATTACCGGGAGAAAGGTTCAATTGAAACCAATACACGATAATAGAATATAGCCATTGTTTGCGGCAAATACACAAGAGTTAGGAACTTTAATTCGGTAGAGTTAAATATAAACCTTACATGTGAAAAACCAATTGTATATAGGCCATATAGATTATATTGGTATTGTTAGAGAGTCGTTTAAATTTTTCTAACCCTGTAGTATTAATGAAGAAAAACAAGATGATTACAGACTTTGTGTTGATTACAGAGAGTTAAATTCAGATACAGTTGAAGACAAATATCCCTTGCCGCACATAGATCTAATTGTACGCCTGCATACCAAAAAATACTTTTGTACTATGGCTCAAAGTTACTATCAAATTCCGGTAGCAGCAAGCTCCATCCACAAAACTACATTTTTCACGCCGGATAGTCAATTTGAAATTTGTAAAATGCCTTTTGGACTTGCAAATGCACCCGCTACTTTCCAGCGGATGTTACATAACGTATTGGGACATGATACGAGAAAGTTATTGTCTATTTTGATGATATATTGATTGCATCCGAAACTTCGTTCGGATATGAGAAAAATCGACATGCAGAATTAGGTGGCAATGAATTCAACATTGGCAAAAATGTTAGACGTAGAGCCAAAGAACAAATGGATACGTTAGCAGAGCTAATGAGAAAGAGATTTGATAGTAAACGGAAACATAGTCATAAATATAAAAATCTGTTGTAGGCACCATATGACTTCCTTGTATGCTTGCTAACATATTTTGTTAATAATTAAAATATATGTTATAACAGACCCAATCATAAAATTGCACGTATTTGATATAATTTGACATTGACATTAAATTCTTTTTTTTTGTTATTTTTTGTCCTAACTCAAAGCAAATTTAATTACAGAAACCAAAAAGTACATAATTTTCAAATTTACATATCTCACTTATACAAAGAGCTAATTTCATCAGTTTTCGACGCATAATTCAATTCTCTAAAACTTTTTAATTTCAACAAAAACTGATACCAGCTTCAAGTAAAGTATCACTTACGGTTAGACTATTTTAACCAAAATCTATTATGTTATTCCCATTGATATAAAAGTATCATATACCAAATTTTAAAAGTTTTGGTTTATATTTTAATATAGTTTTTCATTAAAATCTATTATAGGCTTTAAGTTAAATACCACTTCCAAAAATTGTGTAACTATCAAAAAGGGAGGTGAATAACTAGATGTTATAGCAGTGCTAAATACAAATTTTAACTTTCTACGGCTTCCCGTTTGTCAGTTATGCGAGATACGTACGTACGTACGTACAGACGTCACGATGAAATTAGTCAAAATGGGTCCAGGGATGGTCAAAATGGATATTTCCGTTGAAATCTGGAAACCGAAATGTTTCGCGATTACAGTACTTTCTTTACTTCATTCAAGGAAGTAAAAATAGAGATTTAGTCTTGTGGGCTGGTTCTTACAAAAACAGAAATAAATATAAAAGTGGGGGTATGATAAACTTGGAGGTCTATGTAAAATAAATACAGTACTTGGAATTGACTTCTAAATTGTCGCAATATCCGGGTGAAAAGGGTATAAGCGATTCAAGGACACAGTTGTAGTAGAAACTTAAAAAAATAGGACGGTGGTGTAAGGGAGCAAACTGAAAGTTGATGAAAGTATATGAGTTCTTTTTGTTTAACATTGTAACTATTGAAACAAAAAGAGAAATATATATATAGTGTAACGATTTCAAAAATCGTTACGCGGTTTTTTTCAAATCTTAGTGTTCAATTTGATTAGCGACATATTTTATGTGTTTCCGCGTGAATTGAACGGTAGACGACACATGCTGAATTCAATTCCATTCGATTCGTGTTCTTGGCGTGACGGAGACTACGCGTGTGCTGACTGTATTTTTCCAAATTTTGAGTGCTATTATTTTTATCTTGTATCATCGGTGTCATGATACACTTTTGTTATCTTTTATTCATTTATTTGGCTAGTTTAACATCAGATTGGGTAAGTTTCAATTATATTTTTTTGTTCCTATCAGTTGTTTGTCAAAATTTTACATACACCGTCAGCGCATGCAGTACCGGCACGGCAAAAAACTCGAACGGCTATCGCCTCACATTTGGCTTATGGTTATTCAAAATTAAGGTTTTTTTATAATACGAGGCGATAATAGTTTTTCTGTTTAACTATTCCTTTTTATGCTGAACCAATAACCAGTACGGTTCACCGGTCCCCAGCGTTTAACGCTTTCACTTTTGCTTTAAATTCCTTTTTTTGTTTCGTAATATTCTGCTTAACTTTTTGTGTTCTTAGCATCCTTCTAAGACACGGGTTGTAGCGCCGGTTTGGCGCATTAAATTTTTGTGAGTACACCATACCTATAGTAACTCTGTATCGCTTTATTTTTATTTATTTTTCGGGGTTTAATATTTTTAATGGGATTAAAAATTGGCTATTTGTCATGTTTTTTCTATTGTTCAAATTTACATAAATTATATATTTTTGTCCAAAAATTTATCTCTAAATTTATCTATTTATTTTTTTATAATTTTGGATAAAATTGTTTGGGAAATTTATATAAATTCTTTAATAGGTTTTTGGGATCACATAACAAATTTGTTATTCACTTTTACTACATTTTCATACAGCTCGTTAGCTAACTTATACGGTGGAGTTGCAGACGTGGCTACCGCTGATTTGACGTCAAGGTAACAAAGTTGTATTGTTGATCGTTCAAGTTTTTACGAGTTTATCTTAAACTATCTAAGAGTATCTTCGACTTCTGGGTAAGCCGTTTATCTATCTTAAATTTTATCTAGTAATTTTTTAGGCTACCTAGATTAATAATTTTGTTACTATAAAAATTCCGCCGAGTAGAGAATTTTCTCTTAAAGCTAGAGCTCAAATCATTTTACTAACCCTATCTTGTTCTAATCTCCTCTCTCACTGTCCACTGCAGCTTGGCCAGCTGTTTTCTTGTTTTCTGTGCACAGTTTTAAAAATAAAATTATTTTTCACAAGTAGTTCCATATTTTTATTCAGGAATATTTTAACTATTGCGATTATTGTAAATACGATTTTTTTGTATTTTTGTACTAAATTTTTTTGTAGCAACGCCTAAAATTTATGGTCTTTTTTATGATTTTTCAACGTCCCGGTCCGGATGAGTTGTTTGGATCGCTGGGGCGGGGAATCATATCCGCAAAGTTCACATTGAGACGAGAGACCGCTTCCGCAAGCTATACACATTCGCTGCCTGAAAGTACCGTGCCTAAGACTTAGAGCGATCACCACTACGCCTAAGCCCTACGTGCTCTGGATGCCGCCCTGCGTTTTTAACGTCACCATCAGCGTGAACCTGCTCTGACGAGAGCTGGACAACGTTTTGGCATATTCAGAGAGAAGGACTTGGCATATCGTAGCCGTCATCAGCGAGGCGGACTTGGCAGATCGTAGCATCATCAGCGAGGCAGTCGGTCCGAACTTACCACGACGCCGTGCGACAGGTTTAAATTTATTTTCATTAGAATTAAATTCGCGACTAGTTGCTTTATACCTCCGTATTACACGGCTTCCTCCTCAATTTAGTAGTGAATTATTAAGATACCTCTCTATGATAAAATCAGCACTCTCTACCTTGTCTCCTCCTGTTACTACCACTACAGTCGCTAATCTAATCGATTTAGACGACTTTCCTAGTACTTCTGTCCCGACAAACCCAAGTCCGTTTGATTTACCTGCTCCATCATCTACTAGGGTCAGTTTAGATTCCTTAAAAGAAAATTATCGTCGTTTTCAACAAAAACTAGACGCTATTAGGTTCAGTAACGTAGATACTACAATACCTCCTGTAGCTACTGCCCATTTCAACCCTCAATCAAGCCCTTTCCCGCGTTTTGTTCCCAGTAGTACTTTATTACCTCGTGCTTGCGACCATTATACGCTTATTAGTAGGTGGAACATCACATTTGATGGAAATTCAGGTCTTAATCAATTCTTAGAACTAATTGAAAGTATGTCCTATTCTCGTGGAGTATCTCAAGAACAATTATTCCGTCAAGCTGGTGATCTATTTACTGGTCATGCGCATGTGTGGTATCGCATGGTTGGCCCTTCTGTGTCGTCATGGTCAGAACTTGTCACTAAACTTCGGCAAACCTTTTTACCCGCGAATTATGATCTTGCTCTTATGGATGAAATTAGAAATCGTACTCAAGCTTCTACTGAAAAAGTTGAAATTTTAATAGCTATTATGGAAAATTTATTCTCGCGTTTAAGTAATACTCTTCCAGAGAAAACTAGAGTTAATTATATTATCCGAAATTTACAGCCGGAATTTCAGCGATTTTGTGCTTTGCAAAATATTTGTACCTTATCGGACTTAATTTCCATTTGTGAACGACTTGAGGACGCTGAACTTCAAATATCTAAATTTAAAGATCCACCACCTAGATCATTTGATACTTTAGAGCCCGATCTGTCTTGCCAAATAGATCGCAAAACTCATTTTACCTCTAGAAAAAATTCACGTACCAATATTTCTGCCGTAGATAAAACTCGTACCTCTCAGTCATCTTCGGAAAAACACATACTGATTTGTTGGAAGTGTGACAGTCCTGATCATATGTACCCTAAATGTCCAAAAACATTACCTCGATTTTGCTTCTCTTGTGGTAGAAAAAATGTCACTAAAGCACAATGCCCGAAATGTTCAAAAAACGGACGCGGCGTGTCGTTTTCGTCAGCCGACGCACAAAACGCCTCCAAAGAGCTGACAAAATCTCCCTCAAAACCGACCAAGTAGCGTGGTCCCATTGGTTAAATACCGTAACTCAATTTTTTTCTTCTGGTACGGTTTGTCCCGTATTTAACAAATCTGGATCTGACGATAGACCTTTTGTCTCCCTTTTTATTAAGCATATCCCTATGACGGCCCTTATTGACTCTGGTGCTAATATCTCAGTAATAGGTGGGCGTGGCTTTGACACTTTGAAAAAAATTAAATTTAATATTCAACCTTATTCTGTAACGTCAGTCTCTACGGCTGATGGAAAAACTCATTCTGTCTTAGGCGAAGTTTTGCTTCCTGTTAGTTTTGGTGAAGTTGAGAAACACTTTCCCTTTGTAATAGTACCTTCAGTTATTCTCGGTGTAGATTTTTGTCGTTCTTTTGAACTCACTTTAAATTTTGCCACCGATTCATGGTCTTCCCGTCGTGAAGTTTCGTCTATTGCTTCTACGGTTCACAGTAGAAAAAATTTATCTTCTCCTCAACAGTCCACACTTAACAATGTAATCGCTGATTATGAAAAACTTGGCTCATTAGGACTTGGTTGCACCTCAAAAATTCAACATGTCATTGACACTGGCGAAGCTGCTCCTGTTAAACAGCGTCAGTACCCTCTCTCTCCCTTAATGATGGAACAAGTCCACAAAGAGCTTGACAATATGTTAAGTCTTGGTGTCGTTCAACCCTCGAATAGTCCGTGGTCTAGTCCTATTCTTCTCGTTAAGAAACATTCTGGCGAATACCGACTTTGTTTTGATGGCCGTAAACTAAACTCAGTAACTCGTAAAGATAGCTACCCGTTGCCACGAGTGGATTATATCCTTAGTAAACTAGGCAGGGCTAAATTCCTTTCATCAGTTGACTTAAAAAGTGCTTTTTGGCAAATCCCTTTATCAACCGAGTCTAGGGAGAAAACAGCTTTTTCAGTGCCCGGTAGAGGTCTTTTTAAATTTGTGCGAATGCCATTCGGTTTGTGTAATGCTCCTCAAACCCTTCAGCGCCTCATGGATGAAGTTTTTGGTCCTGAATTAGATCCCCATGTTTTTGTATATCTTGATGACCTGATTATCGCTACTTCTACCTTCGAAGAGCATATAATTATCTTATATAAAGTTTTGGATCGTCTTAAAGCCGCAGGATTTACGGTAAACGTTGAAAAATGCGAATTTTGTTTATCTTCACTCAAATATCTCGGATTCGTAGTTGATCAACATGGTTTGCGTACCGATCCTGATAAAGTATCTGCCATAGCCAGTCTTCCCAAACCCAATACAGTGACGGAAGTACGACGAGCTTTGGGTTTATTCTCTTGGTATCGTAGATTTGTTCCAAACTTTGCCTCTATGTCAGCTGTCATCACGGAATTAATTAAGGGAAAAGGTAAGAAGTCGAGCATAACTTGCAATCCCTCCGCTGAAGAAGCTTTTAATAACTTAAAATTGTCTTTAATTTCATCCCCTACACTCGCTAGTCCTGACTATCATAAACCGATTAAGCCTTTTGTCATTTACACTGACGCTTCCAGCTATGGACTTGGTGCTGTTCTCACCCAAAAGGGCGAGGATGGTGAAAAACATCCTATCTCCTATGCTAGCCGCACCCTGAACAAGGCTGAAAAGAACTATTCAGTTACCGAGAAAGAATGCTTAGCTGTTGTGTTTGGCATCTTAAAATTCCGTCCCTTTATTGAAGGTCTTCATTTTGAGGTGATTACAGACCATTATTCCCTTTTATGTTTGCTTCGTATGCAGGATCCTCATGGTAGACTTGCGCGTTGGTCTGTTCAGCTACAGCAATTTGACTTTACTATTACCCATCGGCCACGTAAGCTTCATGAGCTTCCCGGCGCTCTCTCGAGGTGCCCTCTTGACATTTCAGTTATAGATGGTGAAAACTTTACTAATACCCGTGATAACTGGTATTGCCGAATGCGTGAAAATATCATTTTGAACCCTACTGATTATCCCGATTGGCGTGTCACTAACAATCTCTTATATAAAAATATTGCCACTCCGTACTCTTTACCGTCAAATTTGAGTTCATGGAAATTAGTTGTTCCCCGAGAGTTTAGGAAGGATATTGTCATACGATGTCATGATGACGTCACTGCCGCACATTTACGGATTTTTAAAACTTTTAATAATAATAATAATAATAATAATAATAATGATTTATTTGCCCAACAGTTTACACCATTAACAGGACAATTTATAGAAACATTAACGTGTACATAATACATAAAAAAAGATCAAATTACATATTCACAAAACAATAAAAGTACCAAAGCAAGAAAATAACATATTTTCAGAATATTAGTTATTACCTATAATTAGCAAATATCTTAAACTATTATATGTGACATTGAAAAAGTCAACAATATTACAGACTCCATTAGCATTAGTGCACATTATATTTACTGGAGATCTAGTAAGTAGATTAGTTCTAGCAAAGTTTGTTAAGAAGAAAAAACTTGAACGAGTTGACAACCTCGGTACATAAATATTAATTAAATTCAATATAATGGGGCAGTCTATAATATTGTTTAATAATTTGTACAATAACAAGATAGATATGTTTATTCGACGACGCAGTAGGAAGAGAAAGTTAAATCGCTGTAACAGAATATTATGGTCTATTCCCCTGGGTGGGTATTGGTTATCTTGTCTGTAACATATATATTTCAAAAATCGTCTCTGTATTGATTCTAGATCATTAACATGACAGTTATATATAGGGTACCAAATTAGAGCACAGTATTCAAGTTTAGATACTACAAAACTGCAGTATAATATTTTCAATAGCGTGACATCATTGAAACATTTTGTATTTCTAATTATAAAACCTAAAAGTTTGTTACAAGACTTTATAACATATTCAGTGTGGTAATTAAATGACAAGTTTGTTTCAAAGTAGATCCCTAGGTCTTTTGTGGTACAGGTGCGCTCAAGATTGTAGCTGTCGATATAGTATTCAAATATAATAGGATTTTTTTACAATGGTATGAAACTACTTTACATTTGGAAGGATTTAATTTTAAATTATTATTTGTATACCACTTGTTTACTGTATTGATAGATAATTGTAAAGTAATACAATCGCTTGAATTAGTAATAGAAGAATATAATTTCAGATCATCTGCAAATAATAAATTCATACATTTTAATTCTTCACATATATCATTTATATATAAACTGAAAAGCAGTGGACCTAAATTGGAGCCTTGTGGCACCCCAGATGACGCAATAAATATATGTGATTTATATCCATTATATTGAACATACTGTTGTCTCTGATTTAAATATGATTTAAATAATGATAGCAAAGGATTATTCAAACCGAAGTTACTTAATTTATGTAATAAAATATTGTGATCAATTTGATCAAAAGCTTTTTGTATGTCCATATAAATGACATCTGTTTGTCCACCTTTGTCCACAACCTCGCATAAATGTTGCGTAAGCACCATAAGATTAGTTTCCGTAGACCTCTGTTCTCGGAAGGCATGCTGTGAGTCTGAAAGTTTATGTTTAACACTTGTATATATACATGAGTATAACGACATTTCAAAAACTTTGGCGAAGTTACACAAAATAGATATGGGTCTGTAATTGGTAATATTGGCTGCATCTCCTGCCTTAAAAATGGGGCACACTTTCGAAATTTTCCACATATCTGGAAACTCACTGTTGGCGAGAATTAGGTTGTATATATAGCAAAGTGGTTCAGATAACGGATACGCACAGTCTTTAACAATGAAAGCAGGAATCTGGTCTATTCCTGAAGTCATTTTGCTCTTCATTTTGCGCATGTTGTTGAATACTTCCTCAGGAGTGACTGCCGGTAAGGATATGATATCGGATCCACAGTTTACTTCATACATGTCAGTTGAAGAATATTGTTGATACACACTAGAGAAGTAACAAGCAAAAGCATTTACTATGGACTGCGAATCATTAAACTGTGTTTGGTCTTGGTACATATTACCGGGAATACGTGACAACTTTTTCTTGGATTGAATAAACGCCCAGAAAATATTTGAGTTTTCTTTTATAGAAGTTTCAGTTTTACGAAGAAAACTGTTATAAGCATCTGCCACTTGATTTTTAATTATTTTTCTTATGGACCTAAACTCTTTTAAGTAAGTATCATCTTTAGTTCTTTTAAATTTCTCGTGGAGTTTGTGTTTCTTCTTTATGTTAGTAATAATTTCTTTAGTTTACCACGAAGGAAAATTAATAGAGTAGCCGCTCAATATTATTGGCCAAAAATGCACCATTACATTGCTGGTTATGTTAAACGTTGTAAAGTTTGTTTATCCCAAAAAGTGCCTCAACAACCCCCACCTGGTCTCATGGGAAAAGAAAAGGTAATTAGATTCCCCTGGCAAGCCATTTCCATTGACATTATGGGTCCTCTACCTCCTTCCTCCTCTGGAAACCGCTACATTTTTGTGGTCACAGATTGGTTTTCCAAATTCGTGTTAGTTCACCCTATGCGAGAAGCTACCGGCCCTAAAATCTGTAAATTCTTAGAAGAGCATGTCTTCCTTTTATTTGGCGTACCTCAAATTGTAATGTGTGATAATGGTACACAATTTATCTCCAAATTATTTACAGATCTTATTAAAAAGTACGAAATACCAAAGTTATGGTATAATGCAAAATTCCACCCCCAGGTAAACTTTGTGGAACGCACCAATCGCATAATCAAAACCGCCATTCGCTCCTCCTTGGAAAATAACCACCGAGCTTGGGACAAAAATCTTCAAGCCCTTGCGCAAGCCATCCGAACTAGTGTTCATGAAGTAACTAGATTCAGTCCATCTTTTTTAACTTTTGGCCGACATGTACCATTGTCAGGAAACTTTTACCATACTTTACCACAAAATATTTGCTCTGACGATCCAACTCATTATGCTCATTCTCTAGCTGAATTGCGTGACTTTTTTTGCAACTGTTCAAGAACGTATTCATAGAGCGTATGAACGCAACGCTAAGTACTACAACAGGCATCGTCGACAGCTCGAGTTTAATGAAGGTGACATTGTTTATCGCCGTAATAGAGTTCTCTCAGTTGGTTCCCAATGTTACTCCTCGGCCCTAGCGCCTCGATATGTCCCTAGCTTATTCTTGGTATTTACCATGTTAAGGACCTTAAGCCTGCTCCAGAAGATCCTGAATCATCCCTAAACTTATCGGACGATTCATCCCTTACCTAATCGTCCTTTTTTTGGAGAGGGGGGGAATAAATATAAAAGTGGGGGTATGATAAACTTGGAGGTCTATGTAAAATAAATACAGTACTTGGAATTGACTTCTAAATTGTCGCAATATCCGGGTGAAAAGGGTATAAGCGATTCAAGGACACAGTTGTAGTAGAAACTTAAAAAAATAGGACGGTGGTGTAAGGGAGCAAACTGAAAGTTGATGAAAGTATATGAGTTCTTTTTGTTTAACATTGTAACTATTGAAACAAAAAGAGAAATATATATATAGTGTAACGATTTCAAAAATCGTTACGCGGTTTTTTTCAAATCTTAGTGTTCAATTTGATTAGCGACATATTTTATGTGTTTCCGCGTGAATTGAACGGTAGACGACACATGCTGAATTCAATTCCATTCGATTCGTGTTCTTGGCGTGACGGAGACTACGCGTGTGCTGACTGTATTTTTCCAAATTTTGAGTGCTATTATTTTTATCTTGTATCATCGGTGTCATGATACACTTTTGTTATCTTTTATTCATTTATTTGGCTAGTTTAACATCAGATTGGGTAAGTTTCAATTATATTTTTTTGTTCCTATCAGTTGTTTGTCAAAATTTTACATACACCGTCAGCGCATGCAGTACCGGCACGGCAAAAAACTCGAACGGCTATCGCCTCACATTTGGCTTATGGTTATTCAAAATTAAGGTTTTTTTATAATACGAGGCGATAATAGTTTTTCTGTTTAACTATTCCTTTTTATGCTGAACCAATAACCAGTACGGTTCACCGGTCCCCAGCGTTTAACGCTTTCACTTTTGCTTTAAATTCCTTTTTTTGTTTCGTAATATTCTGCTTAACTTGTTGTGTTCTTAGCATCCTTCTAAGACACGGGTTGTAGCGCCGGTTTGGCGCATTAAATTTTTGTGAGTACACCATACCTATAGTAACTCTGTATCGCTTTATTTTTATTTATTTTTCGGGGTTTAATATTTTTAATGGGATTAAAAATTGGCTATTTGTCATGTTTTTTCTATTATTCAAATTACATAAATAATATATTTTTGTCCAAAAATTTATCTCTAAATTTATCTATTTATTTTTTTATAATTTTGGATAAAATTGTTTGGGAAATTTATATAAATTCTTTAATAGGTTTTTGGGATCACATAACAAATTTGTTATTCACTTTTACTACATTTTCATACAGCTCGTTAGCTAACTTATACGGTGGAGTTGCAGACGTGGCTACCGCTGATTTGACGTCACGGTAACAAAGTTGTATTGTTGATCGTTCAAGGTTTTACGAGTTTATCTTAAACTATCTAAGAGTATCTTCGACTTCTGGGTAAGCCGTTTATCTATCTTAAATTTTATCTAGTAATTTTTTAGGCTACCTAGATTAATAATTTTGTTACTATAAAAATTCCGCCGAGTAGAGAATTTTCTCTTAAAGCTAAAGCTCAAATCATTTTACTAACCCTATCTTGTTCTAATCTCCTCTCTCACTGTCCACTAGAGCTTGGCCAGCTGTTTTCTTGTTTTTTTTTTTTGTGCACAGTAAAAATAAAATTATTTTTCACAAGTAGTTTCATATTTTTATTCAGGAATATTTTTACTATTGCGATTATTGTAAATACGATTTTTTTTTTTGTATTTTTGTACTGCGTTTTTAACGTCACCATCAGCGTGAACCTGCTATGACGAGAGCTGGACAACGTTTTGGCATATTCAGAGAGAAGGACTTGGCATATCGTAGCCGTCATCAGCGAGGCGGACTTGGCAGATCGTAGCATCATCAGCGAGGCAGTCGGTCCGAACTTACCACGACGCCGTGCGACAGGTTTCCCCCCTCCAGCGGCCCACTCATCTCTAGGATCCATCATTCTTTTGTAACCCCAAATCAGGTCTTCAACAAGGTGTGTACGGCCATATTTTTTTGGGTTGTTTTTTTTTGCAACTAATAATTTTAATTAAAATTTTCATCCCTGCACAACCACTCTTTAGGAACCCTCGACCTCGCGCAACCACGACCAGCCCTTGAGCTGCTGCGGGTAAGTGTGACGCGTGATTTTCCCTCAGAAAATCACGTCGAAATTTTTTTGTCAATTTTTACTATATCAATTACGTCACAATATATATATATATATATATATATATATATATATATATATATATATATATATATACCGGGTGTAATACGAAATCCGGGCCATAGGCGTTTAACATGGGGAAATATTATTTCCTTGAGCAAAAGTGACCTATTAATTTCAGACAAAAATGATTCGAATAAATATTGTAGAGAATTAAATTCTGCAGCTAAAACCAATAGTCATATTTCCTTTTGAAACTAAGCTACACACATGTGGAATTCCATGGATTTCCGTGGATATGCATGGATATCCATTGAAATCTATGGATTTCTATACATATCTTCGGATTTCTATGGATGTCCATAGATTTTTGTGGATATCCTTAGATATCTGTGAAAGTTTGTTGATTTCCATTTATATTCAAGTGGCAATTGAGCAGGCGCGAATGCGCACGCATTTCGCCCTCGTGGTTAAACGGTCAAGACAGGTGTTCGAGATCCCAAACCTCGTAACAAAATTTCTTATTTTACTGCAGGAATGTACTTAGAAATCAGTAGGATAGGCAACAAAGTCTGGTTGCTGATTAAAAATCAAGAACTTGATATAAATTCCTCTCATCCAAATACGTTGACTGGAGTGTTTCATTTTTATTTTTGTACTACATCTAAATTATATTTCTCTGTAAGTTTAAAATAAACAATCCTTTATTTTAAAAAATCTGATGTGGCCAACCCATTACCTCCCGCCATGTAGTTTGTGTTGTATATCGATCTACATCTTTTAATTTGTATTAAACACTTTAAAACAATACAATAATATTACACAGTTTTTATTCAATTTAATGTACAAAAATAAATGTTTATTTTATTTCATAAAATAGAAACTTTTCTTTAACAATAAATTTTATATTTATCACAAATTGTAGCAACCACTGAACTCATTGCTAGTGTTGCCGGAAGTCGAGACGAGACGAGACTTGGGGTCGGTCTTGACTTGGTCTCGACTAGAGTGGTCTCGTCTTGGTCTTGTCGAGACGAGACTTGATGCGCCTCAATTTTAAGGCAAGTGTGCTCCTTTGCTGCACTAAAATCCCTTATAATAATTGACGTCTTTTAGGGCATATTAATTCAGTATACAGACATTAGGGTGATAAAAGTGCAACTTTAAAATGCGGTCATTTGGTGATCGTTGCCAAGCTTCATTCTTTTTAAACAAAATCTCAATTCGTCGCATCTCACTTCCGATAAACACATTAGCTGGTAGTGCGAGCTCGGTTTTAACTAAAACGCTGTTTTAGGAAATGTCAAATTCAAATTTCAATATTTAATTTCATCCTTATGTTTAAAGAAAGATTTTTAAAAAAATATTTTATTTGAATACAAACTATGTTCTGCTTAAAAATCATGTTTTGATAAATTTGATATTACTTATTTTTATTATTAAATAATAAAATTAGACTTTTCTTAAACTGGGTTTTAGTTAAAACCGAGCTCACACTACCAGCCATTAAGTTGTTCTTTATTTTTGTTCTCAACTGAGTGGTGCTGATTGTATTCACATCCCCCCTTTACAATGCTGTATACTCCGCGAAATCTGATCGAATCTGAGGTTAATCGGTTCGAATTCACTGGATGGCTATATGCGTAAGTCGTTAAAATGCCAGTATGTCAGGCTTTAATCGCACTCGCATGCGACGACCTGACCAGTTGCCCATCTCAAACATAAATGGTGCTAGCTACAGAAGGAGTATCTCCGCTGTCGCACTGGTTGCATAGCAATCAGTGGTTGTTGCAAGGAATTTATACACCAACTGCATAAATACCTGTCGGTCTAGAAACGAGTATCTACGGTATTTGAGGCCTTGGCTCTCCAAGAGCTGCTTTGGCATAAATGATGATATAATATTATATAACGATTACCATCTATAAAGGCAGGCGTAGATTTTAAATCATTCAGAAACAGTTTTTACAGGCCTTGGCCGGCAAAATGATAGGGAATTTATGGATATAAGTTGGTATTATTCTGGTGAAATGTCAACTTATAAGTATTTTCAACACAAGAATTAGCAAAAATTTTAAAACTCATTATACTAAATTGTAATTTAAATGAACACATTTTGAGCTAAATGTAAGTAATTATATTTGAACTTGCAATGCAAAACCGTTAAAAGACTTTTAGCTAAGTTTTCAGGTTATGTTTGAAAATCTATGTCATTTGAAATTATATTTCATTTCACGTAAGAAAATTGCAGATGGTGTTTGAGAGCACACCGTTTTTACATGCATTAAATAAATAATTCAAATCCGTGAAACTTTTTAAATATAAAAAATATTTTTATCTGAAAAATGTACGAGACCTTGAATATTAAAAATTACATCAAAATAACTTAATTCTGTAGATTTTATTTGATAATTGACAGCTGACAAGTGACATTTATTTCACTTTGGTGAACTAGGTTAGCATTATGACCAATGAAAGGGCAGAATTTATATTTATATCTACACAACGCTATTTTCTTACGTGAAATGAAGTATATTCAAATCTTTCTATGTTACCAATATAAAACAAGGGTAACGGGAAGTAAAAAATCCCTAGTATTTCGTATTTGAACAATAAATCAAATTCATTTAATATATACAGAGTGATCAAAAAAGGCTGAAGCGTGGAGTTTCATACGATTTTGACATTTGCCGCTTACTTAGTATGACATTACTGTTTCCATGGGCGTATCTTTCAAATATTGCTAGCTGTCATAATAACAATCCTAAGTACCATCTTTTTTATGTTCACTCGAAAGAAAATATGATTCAAGAAGAAATTTGTAGCGCTATTCATTAAAAGCCATAATGAAATGTAATTACTTAAAGATTTTTTATGAAGGTATACGAAACAAACATCAAGTGAATCAACGTACGGCAATGATATTAATCAAATGTCATGCATCTTTCATCATCTGTCAAATGTGGAATATAGTTTTAATAAATTATGGAAAATTGAAATATAATTTTGACATTATTTTGAAACAAAGGCTGGTACTTAACCTTCAGTCATTTTTTATCACTCTGTATATAGAGAATCCGGCACGAAATATATTGTGTATCTTATCTCCGGAAACAGCTTTGCGAGTGTAGTGCTGTTTCTAGACTGTTCTTCCGAAAATGAAGGAGAATTTGATATCCATAAAGATAATACATGAAGCAGTCGTAGAAATTAAATTAGTTGAGGGAAAATTATTTTCTCTGACAGAGTTTGGCAGATGATTGATATAATTTAAATATATGAGGCTCTACACGAAACAGGCATGATTGTTTAATTAATTACTTGAAAAAAATATTTTGTGTCACCGTTCAGTGTAACTTGTTTTACATATCACCAGCAACATTATTTTACCGGTCAAGACCGCCAAAAATATAACGCCTTTTATGGCTATAAGTTGGTATTATTCTGGTGAAATAAAATAGTAGAAACGTAAATAATACAAATTTTATGATAGACCTAGAATTTATATTAATGGACGGATAAATATTTTAATCCAGAGTCTGGCAAATGACAGTAAATTTCATAATCCTATGGATATATAACGGTAACCATCCATAATGACACCATGAGGCGGACGTAAAATTTAAATTATTAGCAGGATAATGATTTTCGTCCAAAGAGTTTTGAAGATGAATAAAATATGATAGATATATAATGAATAATAGTTACCATCCATAATACAACCACAAAAAGCAGACGTAGAATGTTGAATAATGACAGGAAAATAATTTCAATTTTACAATAAATCTGGAATTTAAATTAATGACCCCAAGACGGAGAATTTAATAATATAGTAGATGTAACGGTTACCATCCATAATGATCGCATTTAAGCTAGACGTAGAATATAAATTAATGACAGCCAAATAATTTTCATCCAGTGTTTGCCAGATGACGAAGAATTTGATAATATAATAGCAGCATTTAAACTAGACGTAGAATATAAATTATTGAGAGCAAAATAATTTTCATCCAGTGTTCGGCAGATGACGGAGAATTTGATAATATCATAAATATAACGGTTACCATCCATAATAACAGCATTTAAGCTAGACGTATAATATAAATTAATGAGAGCATAATAATTTTCATCCAGTGTTCGGCAGATGACGAAGAATTTGATAATATCATAAATATAACGATTACCATCCATAATAGCAGCCTTTTAGCTAGACGTAGAATACAAATTAATGACAGCATCATAATTTTCTTCCAGTGTTCGGCAGATGACGAACAATTTGATAATATAATAGCAGCATTTAAGCTAGACGTAGAATATAAATTAATGAGAGCATAATAATTTTCATCCAGTGTTCGGCAGATGACGAAGAATTTGATAATATCATAAATATGACGGTTACCATCCATAATAGCAGCATTTAAGCTAGACGTAGAATATAAATTAATGACAGCATAATAATTTTCATCCAGTGTTCGGTAGATGACGAAGAATTTGATAATATAATAGCAGCATTTTAGCTAGGCGTAGAATATAAATTAGTGACAGAATAATAATTTTCATTCAGTGTTCGGCAGATGATGAAAAATTTGATAATATAATAGCAGCATTTAAGCTAGACGTAGAATACTCGTATAAATTAATGACAGCATAATAATTTTCATCCAGTGTTCGGCAGATGACGGAGAATTTGATAATATCATAAATATAACGGTTACCATCCATAATGGCAGCATTTCAGCTAGACCAGAGTTGGGCAGTAACTAGTTACTTTAGGAACTTAGTTACTAACTAGTTACTTTTACGTAACTTGTAACGTAACTTAGTTACTTTTTAAAATATGGTAACTATAACTGTAACCTAACTTGCTGCGGAAAAGTAGTTGGTAACTTTACGGTTTTTAGTTACTAGTTACTTAAGTAACTTAAGTTACGTAAAGTAACTCAGAAATTAGAATGTAACTTAAGTTAGTTAAAGTAACTTAAAAAGTGGAGTTGTTGAACGCAGCATCGCGCATACCCTCTGTAATGTGTAACTTTTATTTTAATACATAATTAAATTCAATATTATTGTTGATTGATTTCAAGCCATAATAGATAATAAAATAACTAATTATATTCATTAATAATAGAGTTTTTGTACGGTAAACAGAAAAACTAAAAATAACACATTATTTTTAGTTTTAATTCTAGAATTAAAAAGTCACTAAATGTTAAATTTGACTTATAAAATATATTATTTTCAAATGTTTGCCTCGCTTACAAATGATACGTTTTAATAAAATATAATTAAACTGCCACTAAATCATCAAAATTATTCCAATTTTCACGTTATACAAAAAATAACGTTAAAATTTAGGTTAACGTAGTTAGTGTAAAAACTCCCTGATATGTATACTACACAATAACTAAGTCAACAGTCAAAGTCTACACTTCACGCCATTAAAAGTAGTTAGAAAGTAACTCAAGGTAACTAAGTTACTTTTAATGAGTAACTAGTAAATAACTTAGTTCTTTCACCAAAGTAACTGGAACTTAAGTAACTTAGTTACTTATTTTTGGAGGTAACTGTAACTGTAACTAGTTACATTTTAAAAGTAACTTGCCCAGCTCTGAGCTAGACGTATAATATAAATTAATGATAACATAATGATTTTCTTCCAGTGTTCGGCAAATGAGGGAGAATTTGGTAATTTCGTAAATATAACGGTTATAATGGCAGCATTTGAGCTAAACGTATAATATAAATTAATGACAGCATAATGATTTTCATCCAGTGTTCGGCAGATGACGGAGAACTAAATAATATTATAAATATAACATTTACCATCCATGACGACTGTAATTGTGGTAGACGTAGATTATAAACTAATTGCAGGAAAATGATTTTCATCAATAAACTTCAGCAGATGACGGAGAATTTGATAATATGATAGATATAACAGTTTCCATATATAATGACAGCAATTGTGGTAAACGTAGAATATAAATTAATTGCAGGAAAATGATTTTCATCCATAGAGTTTGGCAGATGTCGGAAAATTTGATAATATGATAGATATAACAGTTACCATCCATAATAAAAGGAATTGTGGTAGACGTAGAATATAAATTAATTGCAGGAAAATGATTTTCATCCATAGAATTTGGCAGATGACGGAGAATTTGGTAGTATAGAGATATAACAGTTACCGTGCATAATGGTAGCATTTGAGCTAGACGTAGAATATAAATTAATGACAGCATAATATTTTTCATCCATAGAGTTTGGCAGAGGAAGGAGAATATGATTGTATAACATGGCATACCGGTAACTTTCCTTAAAGATAGTACAAATATAAAATGGCGTAGAATATAAATTAAAGAGAAATATTAGAAAATTTCAATGATATCTGTTGCATTTTGATTTGTTTGATCGGCACGGATGTCGCCCCTGTATTTAGGTTTAAGTAAACAAATTTCATTGGTCTTCAGCAAAACTGCACTATAGTGACTTGCTCCAGTTCCACGATCGGTTAAAATAATCCCTATTGATCTTTTAGGTGTAGTTGAATGTAACTCCATTCCATCAATTTCGTTGCAGTAGAGCAAATGCATTTTATTTAGTAAGCCTTGATTACAAGAATTTTGTAGTTGTTCCAAAGATAATGTATTGCCAAAATCGTTGTCTTCTACAGCTTGATAAAGATATATGTCGTTTGGATGCCATGAATTTTGATTTGCTGTTTCAAGTATTAAATTTGGAACTGAGTCGTACTCGTATAAGTAATTCATTCGATCCGGATGATAGTCAAAGTATTCGTGGAAGATGTAACATGAAGAATGGCGTAAAAAGGGATGTAAGGATTCTTTACCAAAAAGACACAGAGATATAGAGCGGAAAAGACAAGAACCATCACCTTGTGTACGAACTACTGTTGCTTTATCCCTTAGTGATTTATATATTTTGTTTACTCTATATTTATCTATAACCTGTCCTTCATAAATTGCACTTTCTGCAGTAGAAATTTCGTTAACAGATATATTTATCAGATCTTCAAAATCGATTAAAAATTTGTTGTAAATCAACTTTAAATTCAACTATAGATACATTTGGATTTAATTTTGAAATCTCCTTAAGAGCATTGATGACCGCATTTAAAAGATTATTATTTTCAATTTCAAATTTGGAATTATTGTCTTCTACAATACACGTCGGATAAATTTCATCCAGATTATTATTATAATTATAATTTGCAATATTTGTTGATTGTAAATAGTTCAAATTTTGTTCAATTTTGTCTTCTATTTCGGTACAGACTTTCAGTTCATTTAACGCCACAAATACTGGTTTGTGGTATGAAAAATATGTTTCATAAATTCCTGCCAATAATTCACAGTGAGATCCAAATACAACATCGATTTGAGTACCCATATTTGTAGAAGATAGTTCCTTTGATAGCAGAGAATAAAGACGATATTGTAGCATGAATGTTTTCCAGAAAAGGATCTTTTAAAATATCATAATTGAAATCCCTAATAACAATTAATTTTGAATTTGTTCATATTTTTTTCAAAACTAGTTTGAAATAATTTGTTTGAGCAAGATGGAGATTTATAACCCGTAATAATAAGTGAATTTTCAACTTTGAAACCAAATAATTCGACGTGGGAAGGTGTAGCGTTTTTATATATATCCAATATATGCTCCAAATTTGAAATTTTTATGTCTTCTCTGGCAAAACCAATAATTCCCCGTGAACAATTTTGAACGTTTGATCGAAATATTATATTATAATTTGGAAGATTGAATGTGTCACTTGATTTTGTCAAAGTTTCGCTTAAAATAATAATGTTCTTGCTTTTATAATACCAATCGTCTTTTAAAATAAATTTGAGTTTTGATGACAGTGAGCATAAATTTTGATAAATGACGACAATTCCTTTTACATTAATTAAAGTATTAAATGATAATTTTAATGGCCTCTCTGTTCTCATTTTTTCCATTTCTTCAAAAACAGGTTCATCATTTTTCGATAAATTTGGTTTCTTAAATGTCCCAAGAAAATATAATCCGGATAATTTTGACACTCTGCTACAAGCCACATACATCATTAGCCGGGTCATTCTTTTTGAATTTCTTAAATCAATACAAATTTCACCATACGTCTGGCCTTGACTTTTGTGAATGGTAATAGCTTCTGCTGGAACGATGGGACACTGACATTTCATGGTTTGAAACTGTAACTTGTTAGTAATATTTAAAGAAATATGCCGACATGCTTCATTTGAAAATCCAACCATAATTTAGAAGGGATATTTGAATTTGATAAGAAAGTTACGTGTCTTAAAATTCCGCAGGCTCCATTAACTAAACCATCTTCCACGTCGATGTTACTTGTTATCATATATTTAATTCCAAATTTTAGTTTTAATTTGAAAGGCAAGCCATTTACTTCCGAAAGTTTTTTATGTTTTAAAGACTCCAACACTCGTAATTTTGTATTTTCATTTATTTTTCCCAAAATGGTATCTGATGCAGTCGAAATATATAGAGTACCAGGATAATTATCAATTTTTGTGTTATTATAAAAAAAAAAAACGTGTGCTGTGAAACAAACAAGACTGGTTCCTGTCAGCTTCTGGTTTCATCGGCCGTTTTTATATTACCGAAGCCTATCTAATTGTTAATTTTGGTCTTTACGCCATCAGCAACTACCAAGTTTTTCAGATAAGTATTATCTTTCTTATACATTTCTTATTACGTTAAATTTTTACATTATATATATTTGAATTTTCAAAAATTTGATTTTGTTTATTAGTTACGGTTTTAGCATAACTAGATTATAATATATTATATTTTTGACAGTTTGACAGCTGTCAAATACAGAATTATATACATACATAAATTCAATTTAAAGTTTTCAATTTTTAAATAAGGATAAAGAAATAAATAAACAAAAAAGTAATTAATACCAAATTTTAAAGGAAACTATTGTAAAAATGAAAGGCTGACTTAAATACTTTTCTTATACTTCAGTCAAAGACGAGTCTGGTAAACTGCTTTGACTTCTACTCTTACCGAAAAAACCCGTTTTCTGTCTACTCTGTCCTTCTAATCTTTTATGTATAGTAAAATGAAGAATAAATGGAGAATGTATGATGAGTGTAAATTCGGGACATGGAATGTCAGAAGTGTGAATGGCAAAGAGAATGAGTTGATGAATGCAATGCGAATGTACAGTGTAGATGTTTTGTGTGTAACTGAAACAATGAGGAAAGGTTGTTGTGAGGAAGAAGTGGATGGCATTTTTTGTTTGTGGTCGGGAGTTCGAGAGATTGAGCATGCTAAGCATGGTGTAGGTATACTTGTGAGTGAAAGAATGAAGCCGTTTATACGAAGTTATGGTTGTATTTCTTCGAGAATTTCTTGGATGAGATTCAAGGTAGGCTATATACGAATCTTCGTTGTGTCCGCTTACGGTCCAACAAAATCTGAAAATGACCTTGAAAAAGATCAGTTTTGGATGTCGATAAATAATGTAATTGATTTGTGTGATCCGGGTGAGAGGGTGATAGTATGTGGCGATTTGAATGGATGGGTGGGTGTAAAACGAAGTGAATCAGAGAATGTGTTGGGACGTTTCGGTGATTGTCGAGTGAATGACAATGGTAAGAGAATTGTTTCATTTTGTTTGGAAAGAAAACTCTTCATTTCAAATACCATTTTTAAACATAAGTTAGCTCACATATACACCTGGGAAAATGTGGTTCAGAATAAACGTAGTGTAATTGACTTTGTAATCTATGATGAGCGTTTGAGGAGTATGATTGTAGATACGCGTGTGAAAAGAGGCGCTGAATTGGGTACGAATGATCATTATTTGGTTGTGTCGCGAATGCGGTTAAATAAATTTTGGCGAATGAAGGAGAAAAGTTCTGGGCAAATGTTTCGTGTGAAATCCTGTGCCCTTTTAAATGAAGATGTTAGGATAAAATTTGTTGATAGGTTGAATGAATCCATGCCTGAATGTGAGCCTAATTATGAATGTAATATAAATGAAGTTTGGAAGAAATTTAAGGATTCCCTCCTTAAATGTGCAAAAGAAGTTTGTGGTGAAAGCAGATTAGGCTGTTGTCCGAAAAATGCGTGGTGGAATGAACAGGTGAAAGAAGCGATTGCTGAGAAAAAGAGGGCGTATTTAAAGTTTTTAAATGTCAAGGATTCGCCTGGGAGGTTGCGCGAAGAATGTTTAATAGAGTATAGAAGGAAGAATAAATGGGTGAAGCAAGTGGTGAGAGAAAGTAAAAAACAATTTGATGATTTGTTGAGTGAAAGGTTGACAAATGATTTTAGTACAAATAAACGATTGTTTTGGTTGAGTGTGAAGAGACTGCTGGGTGGAAGTGGTCGAGTTGTGAAAGCTGTGAAGAGTGCGAATGGAGAGTTATTGTGGAATGAATTAGACGTAAGGAATAGATGGTGTGAGTATTTTAAGGGTTTGTACGGAGGTAAGATTGAGAGGGATGATAGTAGCGACGCTGCAAGTGAAAATGATAGTGAAGATGATTATGATATAGATG
Source organism: Ophonus ardosiacus (assembly GCA_943142095.1). Lineage (NCBI taxonomy): Eukaryota > Metazoa > Arthropoda > Insecta > Coleoptera > Carabidae > Ophonus > Ophonus ardosiacus. The sequence continues at coordinate 18,871,359 of OW964834.1, read as the reverse complement.
AAAGTGAAGTATGTGATGCATTAGCTCGTGTAAGGAATGGTAAGGCTGCGGGTTTGGATGGGATTACAAATGAGATGTTGAAGTATGGGGGAGAGAAAGTATTTGATTGGTTAGTGTATTTATTTAGATTTTGTCTAAAACGTTGTGTAGTTCCTGATGATTGGAAAAAAGCTGTTATTTGTCCTTTATTCAAAGGCAAAGGCAGTTCGAGTGAATGTACAAATTTTCGCGCGATAAGTCTGTTGAGTGTGGTAGGGAAACTCTTTGGTAAGGTTTTAATTCATAAGGTGCTAACCTTAACAATTTCAAAAATTAGTGACGTTCAGTGTGGTTTTTTGCCTGAGAGGGGATGTGTCGATCAATTGTTTGCTCTTCGTATGATTGTAGAGAAGTCACTTGACAAGAACAAGAAGGTGTTCTGTGGCTTTCTAGATTTAAAGAAGGCGTATGATAGTGTTCTTCGAGATACTTTGTGGGGTGTACTAAGAAAGTACGGCGTGAATGGAAACTGGTTGGGAGCGATTCGAGCGTTGTATGAGGGTAGTGAAGCTGCTGTGAGAATAGATGGTAGGTTGAGTAGTTGGTTTCGTATAAATGTAGGTGTTAAACAGGGTTGTGGTATGTCTCCGTGGTTGTTTAATTTGTATATGGATGTGTTGTTGCGGAAGGCGTTGAGTGGATTGGATGGTGTACATATTGGTGAAAGTATTGTGCCTGCGTTAGCGTATGCGGATGATGTAGTTGTCTTAAGTGAAAATGAAGAGCAACTGAGAAGAATGATAGAGAGAATAAACGAAGTTGGAAGAAGTATGAATTTAATGTTGAATGTTGATAAATCTAAGGTGTTAGTATTTGAAAAGAGTGAATTGGTGACTGAGTGCAATGTGTTGGTGAATGGAGTAAAACTGGAGCAGGTGAATGAGTTTGTATATTTGGGTAGCATGATGTCGAGGGATGGACGAATTGACCGTGAAATTGATAGGAGGGTGAGTGCGCGATGTAAGGTAATGGGTGCTCTAGGCACGTTTGCTCGTAACGTAAACGTATCTAGAGAAGCTCGGTTAAGTGTTTATAATGGAGTGCTGGTGCCTGCTTTGATGTATGGAAGTGAATGTTGGGCATGGACGAGAAAGCATAAAAGGAAAGTGACTGCTGTGGAAATGCGGTATTTACGTGGTGTTTGTGGGTATACAAGACGGGATCGCGTGAGGAATAATTTGGTGTATGAAGAATGTATGGTTAGGAAGAATGTAGTTAAGAGAGTTGGAGTGAGTCAGTTGAGATGGTTTGGTCATGTGGAGAGAATGATAAGTGAACGACTTGTAAAACGCATATATGTTGGTAAAGTTGAGGGTGTTCGATTGCGTGGCCGTCCAGTGTGTAAGTGGATGGATGTGATTGGTAGTGTTTTGAAGGAGCGTAAGTTTCCGAGTGGAAAGAGAAGAAGAGCATGTATGAATACGATTATGAATGTGGCTGAGGCGAAAGAAGTTTGCCAGGATAGGAATGTGTGGCGTAGGATGATTGTTTCGTAATTATTGTGGTGTAAAGATGAATGGTTAGTAAGAAAGTTTTGTGAGAATGGAGAGACAGCTGAACTTTTATGTGGACGAGAAGAATGAAGTATGTTTGTACAGGAGTGTGTAGCGAAAGATGTTTTTTGTGTAACTATTATTGTGGTCCGGATGCGGTTATTCGCTACCGAAAATCGGTCACTTTAATATGTTATTATGTATGAATACGATTATGAATGTGGCTGTGGTGAAAGAAGTATGCATGGATAGGAATGTGTTGCGAAGGATGATTGTTTCGTAATTATTGTGGTGTAAAGATAAATGGTTAGTAAGAATGTTTTGTGAGAATGGAGAGACAGCTGAACTTTTATGTGGACGAGAAGAATGAAGTATGTTTGTACAGGAGTGTGTAGCGAAAGATGATTTTTGTGTAACTATTAATGTGGTCCGGATGCGGTTATTCGCTTCCGAAAATCGGTCACTTTAATATGTTATTATGTATGAATACGTTTATGAATGTGGCTGTGGTGAAAGAAGTATGCATGGATAGGAATGTGTAGCGAAAGATTATTGTTGCGTAACTATTATTGTGGTCCGGATGCGGTTATTCGCTACCGAAAATCGGTCACAATAATATGTTCTTGAATGAATGTTATGATGATTTTGGGCAAGGCGGAAGAAGAATGTTTTTAAAGAGTTAAGTGATATGTGGAGCTCTTGCTTTCATCCCTTTTCTTATTATTTTCGGGTTTTTGCTAACCCACTAAGTGGGAAACGCGTGATTTTATGTATGTATGTATGTATGTATGTATGTGTTATTATAAAAGTCAACGTTTTTGTTTTCGGAAAATAATCTGATAGCACCTACTGGAATGTTGATTTCGTCAGATATTTCCCGAGTTTTTAGTAAATTTATATCTTCATCTGACATCCGTCCAAGAGCAAGATTATTTAATGCTATAATGAATTCTTTTTCGTCCTTTTGCCTCATAATTTCCGTCAACTCAAAAATTTTGAACTCCGCCCAAAGAGGATTTTCTTCTAAAAGAATTGACATAACATTAAATTTTAAAGGTTTGTAAATAGGTGAATCCATAACAGGGGGAAGCTGAACAACAAGAAGAACGGACATGCCACCAAAAGACTGATTTACACCCATAATTTGACGTAATCGTGTATCTACTCGACTTAGTAGTGCACTGCCCACCATTGAAATTTCGTCGATAATTAATAATTTAATATGAAATAATTTTTCACGGATATTATTTGCCACGTCCATAGAAAGCTCAGGCATTTGACCACCAAACTGAGGCACTGGTAAAGAAAAAGCTGTGTGTAAGGTGACGCCATTAATAAGAAAAGCAGCTTTTCCAGAAGGAGCACATAACAGAACTCTTGAGAGATAATAGATCGAACTACTGTACAATAATTAATTAGATTAATTAAATAGCTTCGAAGTAGCGTGAACAAAATTTTAAATTTTTATTTTCACTGACATTCAAATACAAAACATGTCAATCAACACTTTTTCAATTGCTTAGTAACAAACAAATATAACTTGATCCATAATACAGGAACTCAGTTTCTGATTTATTCTTAACACTCCCACTAACTGAGTATCTGTATTACAGTTTACATAATTTCAATAAATAGAACATACAATGAATAATAACAATGAAATTAATGTTGTTTAACACCTATTTCATGCCTAATTATTTCAAATTTATTTCGTGACAAGGGTTTCGTAAAAATATCTGCTAATTGAAAGTTTGTAGACACATATTCAACATTAATTTCATTATTTTCGTATTTTTCCCTAATAAAATGGTAGCGCACGTCTATGTGTTTCGTCCGCTTGTGAAATTCTGGATTACGAATTAGACGAATGGCGCTCTGGTTATCCAAGTATAAGGTTGTAGCTTTTTCTCTTGATTCACCTATATTCTGCAGAAGATGTCGTAGCCAAATTGCTTCTTTACAGGCGTGTGCCGCAGCTACATACTCTGCTTCGGTGGTAGATAACGATACACAGTGTTGACGTTGACTTGACCAGCTTACTGCTCCACCATTTATTTTGTATATATAACCGGAAATAGATTTTCTTGATTCTGGTTCATTCGCATAATCGGCGTCAGAAAATCCTATTAATAATGATTTATCTTCCGAATATTTATATTTAATTCCGTAGTCAGATGTATGAATCAGATATCTAATAATTCGTTTTGCTGCATTCCAATGGGATAAATTATTATTTCCAACAAATCTGCTGCATACTCCCACTGCATACATAATATCTGGACGACTTACTATGGCAAGGAACATTAGTGATCCTATAACTTCTCTGTATAAAAATTGGCCACTTTCTTTTTCTGTACTCGAAATTAGTACAACATGAGGATCTGCTGGAATAGTGACTGGCTTCGCATCTGTCATGTTGAAACGTTTGATAATTTGCTGAATGTAATTTTGTTGATGAATGAAAATTTCTTTGTTCTTTCGGTCACGTACAATGTTCAAACCAACAAAATAATCTGGCTCACTAGTTCGTATTTCAAATACTTTTTGCATATTTTGCAATACTTCATTTAATATCTGCTTGTTCTCACCAAACAATAGTCCGTCGTCTACATACAGTACCAATATTAAATGTGTGTTATTATATTGAGATCTATACACACATTTATCTGCTGTACACTGTTGAAAACCAAAATTCTTCATAAATTCTGTAAATTTCCTATTCCAGCAACGTGGAGCTTGTTTCAGGCCATATAGAGACTTTTTGAGTTTACAGACAAGATTTTTGTCTATTTTTGTACCTTCTGGGGGTTTCAAATAGATGTCTTCGTCGAGGTCGCCATACAAGAAAGCAGTTTTTACATCAAATTGCATTATTTCATAATCTCTTAGTGCTGCAATGGCAAGTAGAATTCTAATTGTATCATATCTAGTGGTTGGTGAATAAGTTTCTTTGTAGTCAATTCCTTCTTGTTGCGCAAAACCTCTGACGCATAATCTTGATTTATAACGTACTATTTGTCCGTTCTGCGCTCGCTTGACCTTGAAGACCCACTTGGTGTCTAAAGTGTGTTTATCTTTTGGTAAAGGCACTACTTCCCAAACCTTATTCTTCTCTAAAGCGTTTAGTTCTTCATTTATGGAATCATACCACTGATTTGCTTCTTTGGACGACACAGCTTCTTGAAATGTTGTAGGAACATCAGTCTCGACGAAATTTACTTCGAAGTCATCATATTTCTTCGGCAACTTGGTATTTCTTCGACTTCTTTCTTGTTTAGAATTAATCTTGAATTTTTCTTTAGATTCTGAAATATCGTTAGCTTCTTTGTTCTGCAGTTTATCTTCTCCTTCTGAGGTGTCGTTAGCTTCTTTATTCTGCAGTGTATCTTCTCCTTCTGAAGTGTCGTTAGCTTCTTTATTCTGTAGTGTATATTCTCCTTCTACTTCCATATTGTTTACGTTATTCAATGAAATTCTTGCAATACTTGTTCGTTGTAGTGACGTTGTTTCTTTTTCATTGAAGATAACATCACGTGAAACTAGTATACGTTTAGTTTTCGGATCTAATAGTTTATAGTTTGTGGAATTTCCGTCATAGCCAATGAATAACAGTTTTTTACTCTTTGGTTCCAACTTATTACGTGTTTCTTTTGGTACATGTACGAAAGCTTGACAACCAAAGATTTTTAGATGATTCAGATATGGTTTCTTACCCGTCCATACTTCATAAGGCGTTGAGTTTGGTGCTTTGGAAGTAGGCGTCCTATTTAATAAATAAACTGACGTACTTACAGCTTCACCCCATAGATTCTGTGGTAAATCTCTAGCGTATAACATTGACCGACTACGCTCAACGATGGTTCTAATATCTCTTTCTGCGCGACCGTTTTGCTCTGGTGTATATGGAGCTGTTTTCTCTAGCTCAATACCACTAGCACGTAAAAAGTCTATGAAATTAAAGTTCACAAATTCAGTTCCATTGTCTACATGCAGAACTTTAATAGTATGACCAAACTTGTTTTGACAAAGCTTAACAAATTGTTTAAAACAATCTAAAACGTCACTTTTATGTCTAATAAAAAATACAACGCGATATTCTGAAATACTGTCTTTAAAAAGTAATAAATATCTAGCACCGTTTATCGTTGGTATAGGCATGGGGCCACATAAGTCGCTGTAAATAGTTTCTCCCGGTTTTAAGTCTCTCTGCACATTTTGACCGAATGACAGTTTATGTTGTTTACCGTACATACATGATTCACAAAAGAAATTTTTAATGTCACTTGCACTCACAGTCAGTAACTTTTCTTTTGAAATCACATCAACTAATGTTTTTAAATTTAAATGTCCAAGTCTTTCGTGCCATGTGTTTAATGTATCACTCGCGGTAACCGAATTTGCTTCATTGGCAAGAACAGTACGAAACTGCATGTAATATAAATTGTTTATGTCTTTAATTGCACATGCCACTAATTGGCCGTTGTCGTAAATATTCGCGTATTTATCTTCTTTTACCACTTGCATACCCTTATTCGTTACCACGCCTTCCGAAAATAGATTTTTCCGAAGTTCAGGGATATAGAGCACATTTGATAATATTGAATCATACCATTTTCCTTCTATTAATTTCTTTACCTTCACAGTACCTTTTCCATTTACCGACAATTTCTGGTTGTTACCAAGAGTTACCGTCGCATTACATTCTTCCAACGATTCAAAGAAGTTTCTTCTATATGTCATGTGAGCAGAGGCTCCGCTGTCCATTGTCCATGATTCTTCTTTAGATGTATATATTGCATTTGCTTCTTCAACTATTGTGAAGGCAGTAAAATTACTTTGCTCTTTGTACTTTGAATTTTCCTTCTTCCGTGCTTGATTTTTCTTTGGAGCACGACAGTCTCTTGCAAAGTGTCCTTTCTTCTGACAATTGTAACACGTTATCGTCGATTTTGATTTTCTTGGCTTCGCTGATGCCGTGAAAGCAGTTTCAGATTCTTCCGCTGCAGTCAGGCTTGCTTCTTCATCCAAAAGACGTGCAGTCAAATTTTGAATAGTTTGTTTGCTCTCATCTAACGAAAGCCAAGCTTGTCTTACGTTTCTGAATTTCATAGGTAGACTACCAAGGATTTTAGTAATAACTGCCATATCACTAATTGTATCACCTGATTCTCGTATTTGTCTAGCTAAATTTTCTACTTTTGCTATATGTTGTGCTACTGAATCATTTGGATTCATTTTATACTCATGGAAACGTTCTTGAACTATTAATTTATTCGTTTCACTTTTCTGTTCATATATAGCGTCTAATTTGTTCATCAATTCTCTTGCTGTTGAACAGTTCTCAATGAGTGTTATTTGTTTAAAATCCATTGCAGATGTCAAAGTGAACATGGCAATGGCATCATTTCTATTCCATTTTTCCTTTTCGTCGACATTAGCTGCATCTGGTTCAACGGAAATCCCATTCACGAAATCATATAGTCCTTTCGCTCGTAGTGCGCATTTCATCTGGAATTTCCATTGCGGATAGTTCGTACCGTCGAACTTGTTGACCGAAGCAACATCTATCCTATCCATTTTGTTCCGCTTACTATTTAATTCTCTACAAATAAACTCACTATTAATTAGTGGCACAGTGTTAGGTGACCTGGGCCCATAACCTCTTGAGAGATAATAGATCGAACTACTGTGCAATAATTAATTAGATTAATTAAATAGCTTCGAAGTAGCGTGAACAAAATTTTAAATTTTTATTTTCACTGACATTCAAATACAAAACATGTCAATCAACACTTTTTCAATTGCTTAGTAACAAACAAATATAACTTGATCCATAATACAGGAACTCAGTTTCTGATTTATTCTTAACAAGAACAAATATATTGTTTTCTGGGTATCCAGGAATGTTGTCAAAATAATTTGAAATAATTTGGTAAAGACAATTTATGACAGTACTTTTACCAACACCTGCAGAACCATTTAAAAATATTCTCATCGGCAAAATTTTGTTTTTAAAAAACAATTCAAAATATGAAATACGATATCTCTTTGTTTTCTATCAATTTGGTAGTCAGGTGGTAACTTGTCGGCCAAAAAGTTCTGAACATCTTCATCTTCTATATCTTGATTATCCAAATTTGCTGCATTTAATGCATCATCTAATATTTCATTCCCCAAAATACAAAAATCTTTCCTATTATCTTCAATTTTATTCAAATTTTGACTATAAATTTCTTCTAAATTAACGTTTTCAATTTCTAAGTGTTCATTGCGCCATGGTAAAAATAATAAAATTTGCTCACGATAATAATTTTGTGGATCTTGAACCAATTTATATCGCCTAAAACGAATAACTGCCGACTTCTGCCGAACATTAAAATTTTCATCTTCATCTTCATTATCCGAAATATTTTTCTTTTTATAATAATTAGACGCAAAACTAGCCAGACATACATTTTGTAAAGAATTTGGTCGTGTACTGTACTTTGTGAATATATATCCTCCATGTAAATATCAGATGAATTTGGATCCAATTTTAAAAGTTCTTGACAAGATTTTAACATTAATACCCGTTCATTTCTTGGACTTGTGTTAATGGAAATAGTTTTTCGACTGCTTTTAGAAAGAGGTAAAGACAAAACATGGTAAGATGCTTCTTGGCTAGACATTAAATTCCCATTTAAAAAGATATTTGCAATTTTTCTAAATTTTTCCCGGATACCATGATTTTCATTCTGGACATCTTTTGCCGCATCTCTTAATAATTTTGATAAGCCCGCTTCAACTTTTCCAACGTAATTAATAATATAAACAGCTACCCCATATTCTTCCAAAATAAATTGTATGTCCATATTGGCTTCAAATAGATGTAAAATCATTTTATTGTAACAATTTATTCCAACTTCTAAACTGGTTCTTTTTAAAAATACTTGAGGTTTTTTTAATGAACAACGAATTGCCAAAATATATTCATCTTCAGAAACATTTAATTTTGATAAAATATCGCCGAAAGATACTAGTTCGTGTTTCGTAAAGTAATATTTCATTAAATTTTGAATTTTTATGTGAATCTCTTTTAAATTAGAATTTTTATCCTTTTCTGATAAAGGTAGTAAAATCATGGTCCGTGGCATTACAGGAATAGGAAAATTAAAGCGGCACCGGGATTTGTTCTTTTTCCCTTTGTAGCAAGTATGTATATGTCTGTGCTTCTGTACGGCCATATATGGGTCTTCTTCAACATATTCACAAGAAATAAATTTATCAATAAATTCAACACAATCATTAAAAGTAGCTGAATTGGCAACATCAAATTTTGGAGCACCTTTTAGCCAAAGAAAAATGTGCTCATGAGGAGAGCCACGCATTTGAAATTCTACTCTCTCATAGCTGTCTTCTACTACAAAATTTTCAAATATACTAGAATTTTGTTTTAAAAGTGCCATTAACTTATTTACTTTGTTATCGAAATATCGTGCGCAGGTTACAGGGTCGTTACGAATTAAATCTGTTTTTCCCAATTCATCCAAATTAACAGCTTCCTCCAGTGATATAATTTTATTTTTATTTAATTTTGACAGGCATTTCAATAACTCTGGCCGCAGAAAGTGTTAAAAAGATAGAAGGTTTACCTAGTTGACGAATCATAGCCAGTAAATCTTTCTTTTTTGATTCCCAGTAAGATGGTGAAGAACGAACATTACTTAAAAATTTATACCCCATATCCAATTTTAATAAGTTTTCCAAAAAATGTTTATCCAAAATATTCCCGGCATTAACATTGCTGACCCGATTTGTTTTTCTTAAGCAGATGTTTAATGACGCCAGACAACTTTGCTCCAATTTTTTCTTCGCCATAAAAAGAACTCTAGATGGACCACAAGATCTCCTGTCCCTTCTTCTACATTCTGATTTTGCCCTATCAGAATAAGAAATAAATTTTGGAAAATCTAATTTATAGCCGCAAAAAAATTTTGGGTAGCATAATTCGTCCAAATCTTCTACCATGTGCCACGGAACGGGAAATTTACCTTGACCAGGAGCAATCATGCGATTTTTTTCTGAAATATCTCAATTTTGATCTAAGTAGAGGACGTCATCTTCGTAGTCATTTTCATCTTCATCATCTTCAACTCCATTTGGAATTTCAATGTTTTCTTCAACAGATAAAAAGTCCGAAATTTTTAAATCATTGTATAAATCTTCATCATCATTTTTATCAATAATGAATTTGATTTTTTTACTAAAATTTTGTTCATATTGCCTAAAATATTATTTGTCAATTTTGATGTCATATTTCTTGTAGAGAGGGGTATTTATTAACTATTTTAATGCATCACAAATAACTGCAGGACGGACAGAGTCAAACATATAATTTGAAGAATGAAGCATGTGTCTTTTCAGCTTAATTTGAATGGTGGCCATATTATCAAAATTTCGGGGTAATAGTTTCAATACATCATTAATTTCGATAGGGATGTTTATAACGCTTCCTTTTATACCCAGTTGAGGATTAATTGTAAACAATTTTAGAGGCCGAATTAGCATAAAATTTATATAAGGTGCCACCATTCTTTCCTCTACTGACGTTAATTTATTTAAACATTCTGGAATAGAAGTAAATTTTAAATCATTTGAAGTTGCCAATTTTGGTACTAAACCTTTTATGGAAGAAGTGTGACAAGTGCGACAAATGTAAAGAGATATAAAATTATAAATTTTGTAAAAAAATTCGAAAGAGAATTTCTCTTTTAATTTTGACTCATGAAATGTTACTACAGAATGTGGGAAGAAAAGTCCTTCGCAGCAACAACAAGTCATATCCGGGAGCATGCTTCTCATTTTAATGAAATGAAGATATAATTTGGAATATTCTAAATTACTGCGTAATACATTATTGTAAAATTTTTGTCTGTAATTAAGTAAATCATTTGATCTTTGAAATTGTTTAGCCTTCTTATTTATCTCATTATCTTTCTTCCTGTAATATAAATTTTCTCTTTTCTTTTTGATATATTTATTTTGGACAACATTTTCATGGTCTTTACATTCTTCCATTTTTCTTCGTATTTGCATGCTTTCTTTATTTTTCTCCTTTTCATATTTTCTATATTATACATTCTGCCTTAAAAATTTTACATTTTCTTTATTTTTCTCATATTCTTTTTCTTTGTAATCTATATCTTGCCTTAATTTCTTCATATTTTCTCTGTTTGTCTCGTTCTCTTTTTCTTTATAATCTATATCTTGCCTTAATTTCTTCATATTTTCTCTATTTGTCTCATTCTCTTTTTCTTTGTAATCTATATCTTGCCTTAATTTCTTCATATTTTCTCTATTTGTCTTGTTCTCCTTTTCTTTGTAATCTACATCTTGCCTTAATTTCTTCATATTTTCTCTATTTGTCTCATTCTCATTTTCTTTGTAATCTACGTCTTGCCTTAATTTCATCATATTTTCTCTATTTGTCTGTTTTTCTTTTTCCTTAAATAGTATATCTTGCCTTAATTTCTTCACATTTTCTCTATTTGTCTGTTTTTCTTTTTCCTTAAATAGTACATCTTGCCTTAATTTCTTCATATTTTCTCTATTAGTCTGTTTTTCTTTTTCCTTAAATAGTATATCTTGCCTTAATTTCTTCACATTTTCTCTATTTGACTGTTTTTCTTTTTCCTTAAATAGTATATCTTGCCTTAATTTCTTCATATTTTCTCTATTAGTCTGTTTTTCTTTTTCATTAAATAGTATATCTTGCCTTAATTTCTTCACATGTTCTCTATTTGTCTGTTTTTCTTTTTCCTTAAATAGTATATCTTGCCTTAATTTCTTCATATTTTCTCTATTTGTCTGTTTTTCTTTTTCCTTAAATAGTATATCTTGCCTTAAAGCTATAATATTTTCTCTGTTTGTATGTTTTTATTTTTCTTTGTAACCTATATCTTGCCTTAATCTTTTCATATTTTCTCTATTTGTCTCATTCTCATTTTCTTTGTAACTTATATCTTGCCTTAATTTCTTCACATATTCTCTGTTTGCCTTGTTTTCTTTTTCTTTATATTCTGTGCTCTGTCTTAATATCTTCATATTTTCTTTATTTTTCTCTGTTTGCGTTTTCGAATTTTCTGAATTTACTCTTAATATTTGTGTAATGTTTTCTCTATTTTTTTGTCTTTCATTTCTCATATAAATTTTAGAAACTTTGTTATTCTGATTAACAGATTTTCTTTATGTTTTCATTGTAAGTTATGTTTCTAAAATTAATGATAATAATAACATAATGGAATAATTTTTAATGAATAATAGCAATACGTACTTGTAATCGCAAATAACAATAATAGGGTAGTTGCGCATTTTCCAATTTATTTTTTTCCTGAAAGAATTATTCAAGTTATTCACTTTAATACTTATTTTATGTCTGGCAACTGTATATTTTTTAAAATATAATTTTTTTTAAAAAAATTCTTATTTCAAATTTTCCCTTGGTGACGTTTTTTATTAATACCAATCACAGTCTTTCTTGCCCTAGCGGTACACTCTCGGTTGTACACTCTGCACACAATACTACCATTTTTATCTGAAACGATTTATATGTTTGAGAGAAGCGCTATTTCAAAAGAAATTGTTCATTTTTACACAAATTCATTAGTTTCATTACCTTGTTTTAAATATGCTGATATAGAAAAGAAAAATAAAATATGATTTTAACACGTAAAACATAGGTTATGTTACTAAAAATGACATGTACATTCCCTGGAGTGTGCAGCCACCTGGTGACAAAATGATGAAGTCTATATAAGAATTAAGCATCTTGAAAATATCTGGTATTCAAGTAAATGATTATGAAATATACGCACCGTTAAAAATAATACTTTTGTATCTGTTATTTTACTTCTATAATTATACTGTAAATATTTGTATGATACAATTAAAACATAATTCAACATTTTCGCTTTGTAGTGGTATTACTATCAGCTTGTATAAGGCATACAGACTTGGTCGAACTATATAATTATTAAAAGTCTACGTCACAAGAATTTCACCGCGAACTTTATTTATGGAAATTATGAATGAAAAGTTTTATAGTTTCTAATAATTTTTACATTAATATGTTTAGAATTAGTTTATTTTTCATAATTAATAGGAAAAAATAACATTTATTTTTTTCGCAACTACCCTATTGAGAGATATTTTTTACACATATATTTTAATAAAATTAATGACTGTAGTATCTCTATTTCAAATAATTACTTTGAATTATTTATTTTTACGTTTCACACAAAATGTGACATACACTTATATGTCAAATTTTATCTGAACTGTGTAACTAAGGAAATGTGCTTTTCTTTAAAACATATGTAGGCCATAGGCTCCGGGATGTAAGAAATAAATTGTTTTATAAATTTATCTATAAAATATATTGAAAAAGTATTAACGCAATCCCCTAGAAAATTCAACTGACTTTAATTTTTATAATAACAAAAATCGTTAAAAATAACATTTAAGGGTATTTTTCTAGGAAAAACTATTTTGAGCTTCAAGTAAAGTGTCATTTCCGGTTATCTGATCTATACCAAAATCTAATGGCTTCTTTGCACATTAGATTAGAGCAAGAGTACATAGTTTCAAAATTTTCTGAATGATAGTATTTGAGTTAGAGTACAAACAAAATTCATACACATACAGACATCATCGTGAAAATGTTAAAATTGGATTTTAGGGACCTTAAAACGTGGTCATTTACTAAAATCTCAATATGCGTTTTTAGCACGATCCCTACACCTCCCTTACCCAGGGTAGCGGGAGGTAAAAATAATGTCAGTTAATAGACCTGTTTTCAGACTACTTTATGTAATTATTATTTAATGATTGTTATGAATGTTATTTCTTAAGCCCATTTTATATTACACTAAACATTCAACAATATTCTGAGCATTTTTTGAACAGCTCACATAAATTGGGAAGTATCATACAGAAAATTGTTTGAAATTTTGAATTGTTCCAAAAAATTATGTAAAGAAATGAACGCGTTCTATTCCAGTAGAATTTCGTAAACACTCATCATTCATTTGTCTGCAATTTATAAGTTTGAGTTTTTGCTCTTAATTCATTTTTGTAATATTTTTACCTCCCGCCCACTTTTTTTCCCTAAGATAACTTCCATTCCAAACTTCCAAAATTTTGAAATATCCGTATTTAAACTTGCTACATATATGTGAACAGCCGATTAAATTTGGGCAACACTGTTAACCAAAAGAAGTACTTTACTTGTAGCCCATAACAGTTTTTAATGAAATATTATATTAAAATAAAAGCCAAAACTTCAAATTTATTATTTAGTTGTATGGACCTCTAGTGACCGAGACAGACTAAAGATGTACCGGTACAAGTAACGATTAGCAATCTGAAGCAAATTAATGATAAATACACTCAAATGAAAAGAAAATAAATTTTCGTGATATTTTTTTTTGTATTTTTTTACCTTTTTTCAATATTATATTTTGTTTTTCTGCTGTACAAGCATGTATAGCCGGCACGCGTTTAGTTGAGACTAACACTGCGCATACTAGTGAATTAGGAATGAATTCCCTTGTCCTTTATACCAATTTTGAGTGTATTTCTTGTGTTATAACAGTATATAATAATTACTAATAATTATTATATTAAATATTCGGCTAAAAGTCAATATACGCAAATACCCTAATTACAGTTCGACCCGTCTAAGTAGGTTCTGCGCCTACAAGATCAATTTCAACTTAATGCGAGTCGGCTATTCAGGTTTGTAGAACATTAATAAAAAAAATATAATTAAAATCAAAGCTGGGCAAGTTACTTTTAAAATGTAACTAGTTACAGTTACAGTTACCTCCAAAAATAAGTAACTAAGTTACTTAAGTTCCAGTTACTTTGGTGAAAGAACTAAGTTATTTACTAGTTACTCATTAAAAGTAACTTATTTACCTTGAGTTACTTTCTAACTACTTTTAATGGCGTGAAGTGTAGACTTTGACTGTTGACTTAGTTATTGTGTAGTATACATATCAAGGAGTTTTTGCACTAACTACGTTAACCTAAATTTTAACGTTATTGCTTGGCAACACCCAATCAGACTATTATTGTTAATGTTAACGGTCCTACAGGGCCTTATTACCACCTAGGCCCACGAGGCCACTGCCTAGGGCCCGCTTTGACAAGGGGCCATCAGGGCCCGGTTGCTGTGATAAAAAATCTGATAAAAAGGCCCTGCGGACCTACATTATAATATAACATAAAAATTAAAAGTAACATTTTATCTTATGAGAAGGGAATTTGCAAAAATGAGACGAATTCAAGTCTTGCAACCCTTGGAACAACGAACAAAATACACTATTTTTTGTATAACCTGAAAATTGGAATAATTTTGATGATTTAGTGGCAGTTTAATTATATTTTATTAAAACGTATCATTTGTAAGCGAGGCAAACATTTGAAAATAATATATTTTATAAGTCAAATTTAACATTTAGTGACTTTTTAATTCTAGAATTAAAACTAAAAATAATGTGTTATTTTTAGTTTTTCTGTTTACCGTACAAAAACTCTATTATTAATGAATATAATTAGTTATTTTATTATCTATTATGGCTTGAAATCAATCAACAATAATATTGAATTTAATTATGTATTAAAATAAAAGTTACACATTACAGAGGGTATGCGCGATGCTGCGCTCAACAACTCCACTTTTTAAGTTACTTTAACTAACTTAAGTTACATTCTAATTTCTGAGTTACTTTACGTAACTTAAGTTACTTAAGTAACTAGTAACTAAAAACCCTAAAGTTACCAACTACTTTTCCGCAGCAAGTTAGGTTACAGTTATAGTTACCATATTTTAAACAGTAACTAAGTTACGTTACAAGTTACGTAAAAGTAACTAGTTAGTAACTAAGTTCCTAAAGTAACTAGTTACTGCCCAGCTCTGATTAAAATATATAATTTCTTTAATTATTTCAGCTCTTACATGGTGAAACTTATTATTCATTATAATATATTGTAATACTCGGTTTTTTAGTTTAGTTTAGTTTCCCGTGCCCGTGAAATTCTGCTAGTGTCGCATGCTATTCTGCGAGTCCCAATGTAATTATATTTGTTACAAATTCAAATTTTGTACCATTTTCAATGGTATTGCCATCTATCGGTTTTCTTTTGAATTATATTAGAGACAATAAAGGGGGAAAGTTACGCAGAACGAATTATTGATTATTAGTAATAGTGGAGGGGATAAGTTTCGACTGGCCGGTTTGCTCGTGCACTATGCCGAAGCAGACGAATTATTGATTATTTCGACGGCGTGGTTATCGACCGCGCGGTCAAAATGAAGGGGATAAGTTTCGACGGCGTGGATTTTGACGGCACGGACTTGTCGACGGCGTGATTTTCGACGGCGCGGTCTGCTTCGGAAAGTCATAGTGTTCCTCATAAGTGACATACAGTTGCAGCCTCACATCAGGATTGGAACTTTCAAAAGGCCAAAGAGAACATGGAAGGACTGTATCGCAGAAGACTTGAGAGAGGAAGAACTGTGTGAAGAAGATGCGTTGGACAGGAAGAAGTGGAAGAGAAGAGTAAGAAACAGCGACCCCTAATAAAATAGGGGAGAGATGAAGAAGATAAAAGGATGTGTCACGTGCAATTTACATAGTGTATGTTCATGTTATAAATTTATTGAATTTGCAGAATCTTTTCAAAGAACTTTTGGTATGGAATTTGTAAAAAATAGTATGGGTTCGTGTCACGAGTTTACGTGATATATAGAATCTTTTCCAAAGAACTTTTGATATCGGATTTGTACAAAATACATCGAATTGACGGAAAGTCTTATGCTGGCCACAACAAATTTTTTATTGTTATTATAAATAGTCTGTGTTTCTAATTTTGATAATATTATCTTTATGTTGTTACTATTAAAATCCTATAACTATATTATCCTCTAGACCCATAGGACAATTTTTATGGATGAATTACAATGCAAGGATAATATTACTAAAATTAGAAACACAGGCTATCATTAATAACAGGAAAAAATTATTACATTCACGGGTATAAAAGAAAACTTACGGTAATTAATTCATATAAATTATTCTACTGGTCTAGAAGATAATACAGTTATAGAATTTTATTACTAACAATATAGGGGTAATACTAGCAAAATTAGAAATAGACTATCTCTAAACACAAATTTAAAAAATATATATTACTTCACGGGTACCTGGGTGGAACGTTTTCGGTTATTAATTCATAAAAAAAATCCCACTGAACTAGGGGATAACGTTGTTATTGCATTATTTGATTAGTAACAATATAGGGATAATAGAAGCAAAATTTAACTTTTTATTAAAATATTTTATAATTAGTCATTACATTAATACAATTACAATGCATGGAAGTCCAAAATTGCTATATAATATAAATAAATATTTTAAAAAGGCGTTGCCTTAAGAACCTCTATTAAAAAGAAATTAATGTAGCTGTACACACAAAATAATAACAATTGGAACAATATTTACATTATATGAAACAGAATTTAATACAATTGCCATCATTTGTAAATAAGTTTGTAGGCAGGTATTTTCTAAAAGAAAATAAGATATATTTCTTTTGTAGTAGTAATTTAACACTAAGAAAGGTGTAACTATAAGTTCATTAATTTATTTTAAAATTTGTTTGCTGGTGTAAACTTGGCATAAAAAATAATTGAACATTGTTTCTGACGTCATTGTGACTTTTGAAAGAAAATAAATTAGAGGCATTAAAGAGAAGGAAGCACTAACCAATGACCCTAAATTAATTAATTTACTTTAAAAACTGTTTGCTGATGTGAACTTGGCAGAAAAATAATTGTACGTTGTTTTTGACGTCATACTGATTTTTACAATAAATATTTTAGGAGCATTAAAGAGCACTAACGAAGCACTAACCAATGACTCCAAATTAATTAATTTATTTTAAAAACTGTGTGCTGATGTGAACTTGGCAGAAAAATAATTGAACGTTGTATTTGACGTCATAGTGATTTTTGTAAAAAAAAATTTAGGGGCATTAAAGAGCACTCACGAAACACTAACTAATGAATCCAAGTTCATTAATTGATTTTAAAAATTGTTTGCTGGCGTGAGGTTGGCATAAAATAAATCGAGCGTTATTTATGACGTAACAGTGATTCCTAGAATAATTTTTTTGAAGGCACTAAAGAGCACAAACGATGGTTAGTGCTCAAATTTGCTTGCCAAGTTCACGCATCTTTATGCAATACATATAATTTTTCTATAAACTCAAAAATCTTAAATCGTATTCTTTATTCTGTTTTTTGGAATATTTTGATTTAATAAATTATATTCATCAAATAATTGATAACCTTTATTCATATATTTCCCGCAAAAGAAAAGATTAGAGCCCTACTAAAAGAGATTTAACTTTAAATTATATTATAATTGTTAGACGAGCTCCTGAAAATCCAATTAAATTTTACGGCTGTCACAATTAAACTCAAACTTAAGCTTGATTTCTAAATCGAGCTTTAGTAATGCGTTGCGAATAATATTTGTATTAACTTGTGCAGCCCGATTCACAAAAAAGTTTAAGCTAATCCTTAGTTTTGAATTAGTGAATTCTATTCTGTTCCGGTATATAAAATTTAATTTTCATGATATTTTCAATAAAGTAGATAGTAGGAATAGGTTAGACTATATTTTAAGATATAAAGTGTCAAAATTAGAGTAGAATTCGCTAATCCAAAAATGAGTATTAGCTTAAACTTTTTTGTAAATCGGGCGGGTAATGATTAAATAAATATTATATTGAAAATACGGAAGTTATGTTTAATTACGGAAAATATTTACTACATGAACTTATAAAATCCACTTTTATTTCATAATTTACTTTGTTCATTTGGGCTCCAATATCATTAAGTATAAAGAGTACATATTAATATTTTCTTGTTATGTTGGACGACTCCATTGTGCCTGAAGCATCACCTGTTTTTCTTTTGAAAAACAATGATATTCTTGTCTATCCTTCTTCAAACACGAAAAGCTAGATATGTACAGGTGTTTGGAAATGTGAACATGACAAGAATAAATGCTTCATCGTTTACTACTTGGTTGCCATATACACAGCATCTAATGGTGATACTGTTAATTCATCGGTCATTATTTAAAAAATAATAATTTCAGTGAAATGGGTCATTGTATAAACACACATAAAATACAAGTTCATTTATTTTTATTATTATTAATTTTTTGAAAGAATGACAATCGTCTCTCAATAGACCACTGGCTTGCTTTTTTCTTCCAAAAATTTAAAATTTATTCTCATCGCTATGCTGACGACGCTGTCTTAATTAGTAAGGACGAAGAAAATTTGCACACTCCTACATATATTTAATGAGTCAGGGAAAAAATATAACATGGAAGTATCTGTTGAAAATAAAAAACAAAAAGCATATCATAGGGGAGTTTCACGATATGTAATTTGAATGTTGTAGTACTAAATACTGAAAATATATCTCATAAGTACTCTATGAAAATATATAAAAGTAATATTATCTTTTTTTTTTAATATTTAAAAGTTTAAATTAAAATTGTAACATAATTCAAAAGAAGCGGTTGATCGCCATTTAAAATCCGGTTATGACATCAGACTTTCGACAGCGCAAAGTGACTAGATTATATGTGCGCAGTGGGACGTATTTCGTAGTGTAGAGTGAATAATCCGGTATAAAACATATTTTATTCACTTTGCTATAAAATATGCATGTATTTTAAATGTAATCAATTTAAATTTCATAAAACAATACTTACCGCATGATGATCTCTGGCTACAACCACACAACAAAATAAAATAATAAACTGAATGGCTGAACGTTACAGTTATCTTTTGTCTTTTTCTACACCATGGTAAACAATATATATATATATATATATATATATATATATATATATATATATATATATATATATATATACAGGGTGTATCAAGATAATGGAACAGTGCATTTTATTCGTGTATGTGAAAAGATACAGAAAAAAGTAATTAAGATATTTTGTAAGGCATAGAGGGGGACACATTTCAGCATAAATTTTATTATCTTAAATCCAGTGGTACTCAAACTGTAGGGCAATATTATATTTTTTTTAAATGGCGTTATATATATTTTATTAACTCATTAAATAGAGAATTTTGTTCTGAATTTAACGATATAATAATATCATACCCTTACATTGCGAAAAATTTGATAAAAATTAATTCAAAGTTAATATTTCATTTCTACTTTATCTAAGTAATCTGAGCAAACATTCAATCAATAAAACAAAATAAAATTTATTTTAGTTTCATTACATGCAAGTAAGCTACGATTTTGACAATAAATTCAACTTTTAAAATATTTTTTTTGTTTTATTGATTGAATGTTTGCTCAGATTACTTAGATACAGTAGAAATAAACTACTAACTTTGAATTTATTTTTATCAAATTTTTCGCAATGTAAGGGTATTATATTATTACATCGTTGAATTTAGAACAAAATTCTCTATTTAATGAGTTAATAAAATATATATAATGCCATTTAAAAAAATATAATATTGCCCTATAGTTTGAGTACCACTGGATTTATGATAATAAAGTTTATGCTAAAATGTGTCCCCCTCTGTCCCTTACAAAATATTCTAATCGCTTTTTTCTGTATCTTTTCACATACACGAATAAACGGCACTGTTCCATTATCTTGATACACCCTGTATATATATATATATATATATATATATATATATATATATATGCAATGAATTGAACGATTTGCTAGTTAGATGACGAACTGTCACTAATAACCTTCAACTGTCATCGAGAAATTTATGCAGCTGTCAGAATCGTACAGTAATGGGTTACTTTACAATAAAGCAACCGTTACTGCATAGCTACGGTTTTTCAGTAAAATACATTTTGACATAGGAATTTTTTATTTTTTATTGCTTATCTTCTCAATCGTTTTCCATGTTCTTAGATCCATCCTTTCCTTTTGCAAATCGATCTCCAAAAATTAATTTGTTTGGAGGTTGTAAAGTGCAAAATACAACAACTGTCAAGTTACTTTATTACTGAGAATCAGACTACCATGTTTATTTTAGATATTTTTAATTCAGTATACGAGTATTATGCCGTAAAAAATCTAATTTTAATACTAATATAAAATACGAAAAAATACGTCAGAAAAGTGATTTTACTGTACTCGTAGGGCATTTAAACTTGCCATGCTTGATAAACTTTCACTTTTCTTAACTTGGAACGTAATATGCTAATATAGTATTACATTATTCAATTTTCTTTTATTGAAACAGGGGTGAAAATTTAATAAAATGAGCAGTTCTTCGATATATTCCAGTTCATATACATGACATTAGATACATTACTGTCACGGTAACATTAGATGTCACGAACATATTTGGTTATTACATTAATCAAGCCTAACCGTCAAATTATTTTTTTAACATTTTTATTAATATTGGGACAGTTTTCGACAAAACGTTGTTTGATATTCTATTGCGAAATGGTTTTGCATTCTCGAATGATTTTTTTACTCGCTGTGCTCGCAAAGAAAACTTTCATTCTCGAATACAAAAGTGACATTTCGCAATCTAGAATAAAATATAACTATATACATTATTTATTTACCAAAATTTTAAAAAAACTAATTGATATGCTGCGCAAGATAATCGTTGTTGACAGACGTCAGGTCGTTTATTTATAAATAATAAAGAAGCTTTATTTTCTGTCATTTGTGTCGTGAAAAATAATAAAAATTACTGATCTGTTTTATAAAGACTGTGATGAGTGTTATTTTCGTGCTTGATGCTAGTTTAAATACATTATTTGTTGCAGAGTGAGTTAAAATTCTGTGACAGTGATTTTTTTTTTCGTTGACCGTTTATTAATTGGTTACGTTAATGTATAGAAAATCATTCATTATATACTCCGATTAATGCATGATATTTTATTAATAAACGATTTTAGTGGATACCCATAGATACCGCATTATATTTTGTTATTATAATTTTGTCATGGAATAAAATTAGTTTTCCAATTCAGCAAAATACGGCCAGTGGAAAAATATTGTAACTAACACGTGTGTTAATTGGCGATTAATATATCTCAATCTTTAATGACCCTCATTAACACACTTGCTACATAAATAACTATTAATTCACTAGTAAATATACAGTTACTTATAGCTGTTGCTATGGAGTTAATAACGACAGTTCAAAACCTAAATATTGCATTTAGTTTAGTACATTTCTCATTTATTGTATTAGTCACAAAAAATGTCGGAGTCATAAGGTCAGATACAGACCTTTCAGATCCATCTGGATGCTAAAAATTAAATTTTTTCCTTACTACACTCGCCTTGAAATGATTATGAACTGATACTCAATTTTTCCTTTCTCCCCACCCTGTCCCTTGCCCTGCGGTGTTGCCCATTTTCAACATGAACAATGGTATTCGAAAAGTGACGTGCGTACTCTATATAAAAAAAAATAATCATTTGAGATGACGAATAAATCGAAAATTTGATGTAGTTGTGAATATTGGGCGTAAAATTTATGTATGTAATACCATTTTATATTTGAATTTTAAATAGACATTTATGTTTTATTCTTAGCACGGCTCTCACAATTAAAATTTAAACTTGGTTTAAATTCAGATAGCCAAATAAATTCATGTTATTTCATATTAAATATTTTTTTAATTGCAGTGTACAATTGAATTGACTAAATGAATAAAACGAAGTTTAACTGTGCAACTGGGTGCAACTGGGTGCAACTGGGCATTATACACGTATTGAAGTTTTTAATTAAAATTGTGATTTTTGTGATCCCTGCCCTTATTAAATCAACAAACATCTTTTAACTGTTTCTTTGAGAAAGCAAACAATAATGTCGGCGAAAGTTTCTTTATGATATAATGAAAACAATATTACCTTGTTAGCTTCCCGTCCCGTGCACTTTCAATTATTTTCGAAAGGCTTGAAGCTTCCGTACTAAAATAATGGGAATAACGAGTAATCGGTCGGTTGCTATGGCCATCTTACTTTTGTTTCAATAAAAAGAAGATTAGTATGTGAAAAGCGTTCATCGATATTCGCCAACATGTTGCTGCTTTTCCATAATGAAAGCACAATAAACTTTTACTTTGTTTTTAATCCAAGTCATTTGATACAGCCAAGTTGTTTCTGACCTGTATTGTTACGCAATATATATATATACAGGGTGTCTCTTAAATAGGGGGACATGGCTTAACCACAGATTCCTGAGGCTAAAATAAGACGATTTAACCAAACTTACTTCTACCGGAAAGTGTACCGTTTAGCCAGAAATCTGCTTCAAAGTTCTTCGAAAAAAAATTAATTTTGCTTATAATAATCGGACGCTTTATTCGATTTGGATGAAATTTGGTATGACAGTTTATATGGTTATAGGTCATCTTTTAAGGTGATACTTGTTATTATTAGTGAACCACTAGTGTATGAAACTTAGGTCTCCCAACATTAATTAGACCGTAACTTTTTAATGGAAATACCGAAAACGTGAAATTATTTTTCTTCGGAAAGATACATTCAATAGTAAACTTTTGTCTCTCTGTGTAATTTGTGATATCTGTTACGGTTTACACAGAAAAAAATAAAATCTTAGTGTCTGCACTGCTAAATTTTTAAAATAAATTTAATCTAGCAGTCTATCCAAATGTCAAACAAGTAATTTTTAATGACAGTAACAATTGTTTTACGGGTTGTCAAAAATTTTCTTCGCAATATTCTAAAATTAGTAACATCCGTGTGTTCGGTCTAATAGTATTTTACTACCATTATTATAAATAAGACGATTACATATCTTAGCTTACTCCTAAACAAGTTATAAAGATTGACAACTCGTTACTGTCATTAAAAATTACTTGTTTAACATTTGGATAGACTGCTAGATTAAATTTATTTTAAAAATTTAGCAGTGCAGACACTCAGATTTTATTTTTTTCTGTGTGAACCGTAACAGATATCACAAATTACACAGAGAGAGAAAAGTTTACTATTGAATGTATCTTTCTGAAGAAAAATAATTTCAAGTTTTCGGCATTGCCATTAAAAAATTACGGTCTAAATAATGTTGGGAGACCTAAGTTTCATACACTAGTGGTTTACTAATAATAACAAGTATCAACTTAAAAGATGACTTATAACCATATAAACTGTCATACCAAATTTCATCCAAATCGAATATAGCGTCCGAATATTATAAGCAAAATTAATTTTTATTGGAAGAACTTTGAAGCAGAATTCTGGCTAAATGGTACACTTTCCGGTAGAAGCAAGTTTGGTTAAATCGTCTTATTTTAGCCTCAGGAATCTGTGGTTAAGCCATGTTCCCCTATTTAAGAGACACCCTGTATATATATATATATATATATATATATATATATATATATATATATATATATATATGTAAAAATATATTAAACTTAAATTGTAGAACTATAAAATATGAAAAAGACGGAAGAAATTTATTACTATATTGACATAACAAAAATCATTAATATAATATTTACAAAACATTTTCTTGACGACCAGCGCCAAGTATTTATATTAAAGAGTAACAATAAAGATATAGCGGCTAGATGCCGGGACATTACATTATTCCTCCCCTAGAAAAAGGATTAGAAATAAGTGGCCTAAGGGTTTAATGTGAAAGAACTAATCGAGCTATTAAAGTAAGCTGGTTTTAGGCGATCGATGGAAATTGTTTCTAATTTTTCATTTAGAATAATTTTAAAAAATTTATTGTAACGTTTCACGACCTTGAACGGGCCGTCGTAAGGTTTTTGTAAAGGGGGACCTATTGCATTGTTTTTTACGAAAACATGCGAAGTACGAAATAGATCTGGGTTGACGTAATACTTTTGAGAACTAATTTTCGGAAAGCTGAAAGAAAATTTGTTGATTGAATCTATTAGTTGTTGCAAATAAAATGGTATTTCTGAATCTGGTAATATTTTTGTTTGTTTTGGAACTTCTCCTGGCATGCGTAGGGAAGTTCCGTAAACCAGTTCGGCCGAAGAACATTTAATAGGCTCTTTGTATGCTGTGCGTAAGCCTAATAAAACAAGAGGTAGATAATTATACCATTCTGAGGGATTGTTGTAAGTTTTTAAGGAAGTTTTTAGTTGCCGATGGAATCTTTCGATCAATCCGTTCGCTTGAGGGTGATAAGCCGTTGTTTTTATGTGTTTAGTTCCCAATAGTGACAATAAATTTCTAAATAGAGCAGATTCAAACTTTTTACCCCTATCCGTAGTAATGACAGATGGGCAGCCGAATCTAGACACCCATGTAGTAACAAAACACTGTTTCTGCGGAGCAATCTTTGACAGGCACGACTTCGGGCCAACGGGAAAAATGATCAATACATGTTAGAACACTAGAATAACCATTTGAAAGAGAGAGATGTACTAAATCCATATGAACCTTTTCAAAACGGAAATTTGGTTGAGAACAAGGGGTAATTACAGACTTGGTATGTTTAGTTACTTTTGACGATTGACAAGTTAGACAACTTTTTACCCAATTTTGAATATCTTTATTCATGCCAAGCCAAACAAATTTAGAGCCAATTAACTTAATGGATGCTTTAATTCCAGGATGAGAAAGTGAATGTAAAAGATTGAATATTTGTTGACGGAATTGTTTTGGAATATATGGTCTGGAAATTCCTCTCGAAATATCACATGACAAGGTAAGGTTGGAATCTGGAATTTTGACATTTTGAAATTGTAAATTGGTTTTCCTTGACTGTATTAACATTTTCAGTTGACTGTCTTGTTGTTGTGCTGAAGCTATGTTAGAATAATTAATGCTAGTATTTAAATGTAAAGCAAGTATTCTAGATAGTGCGCCAGCTACTGCGTTGTCCTTGCCGGAGATGTGTTTAATGTCATTCGTGAATTGAAGTATGAAATCGAGGTGTCTAATTTCTCGAGGTGAATAAGTGTCAGATATTTTCTTAGAAATGTAAGTTAAAGGTTTGTGATCTGTAAAAATTGTAAAATTTCTAACTTCAATAAAATAACGAAATTTTTTGACAGCTGAGTAAATTGCTAATAGCTCTCGGCCAAACGTGCTGTATTTCTTTTCAGCTGAAGATAAAGCTCTAGAGTGGAATGCTATAGGTACCCAGTTATTGTTTATAAATTGTTGTAAAGTAGCCCCAATACCAGTGTCAGAGGCGTCTACTATTATGGATGTTTTGGCGTTATGTTTCGAAAAAGAAAGTGTTATATTATTAGCCAGTTTGTGCTTAATTTGGTGGAAAGCAGTTTTGGCTTCTCGAAACCGAGAAATTTCTATAGAACTATAGGGCTTATTAGTTAAAAGGTTGTTTATTGGTTGTAGAATATTTGCACAATTTATTAAACCTAAAAATTCCCTTAATTTCCGTTGAGAATTGGGTAAAGGAAAATTTAAAATAGCATCAATTTTGTCTTTTAGAGGTTCTATACCTTTTGAAGAAATTTTATGTCCAAGAAATTCGATTTCTTTGACACAAAATTGACATTTGTTTTTATTGATTAAAATGTCATATTGTTTAAGTCTGTCAAAAATTGTATTCAGGTGTTGTAAATGTATTTCACGGGATTCACTGGCTATAAGAATGTCGTCAATATAAGCGAAACAGAAATCTAAATCTTTTGTTACTGCATTGATAAAACTTTGAAAGGTCTGTGCACTATTACGCAAACCAAAAGGCATGACTAGATATTTAAATAAACCAAAAGGGGTAATGATTGCAGTTTTAGAAATTGATTCTTCGTCCATAGGCAACTGATTATAGGCTTTAACTATGTCTAATTTGGAGAATATGATTTTACCATGTAAATTGGCTGTAAAATCCTGAATATGGGGAATTGGGTACCTATCTGGGATAGTAATAGCGTTCAAGGCGCGATAATCACCGCAAGGTCGCCATTCCCCGGCCTCTTTCTTTTTAACTAAATGTAAAGGTGAGGCCCAGTTACTGGACGATGGACGGATCATTCCCATCTTTAACATTTTATCAAATTCCCTTTTTGCAATTTGTAACTTATCTGGTGCCAAACGTCTAGGGCGTGCAAATACAGGAGAACTATTAGTAATAATAGAATGTTTAACATTATGAGAAATTCTGCGTTGTGGATTGAACTGATTTGTCAAAGTAGGAAATTTCGATAAAAGTAGTGAAATATCATCTGACGTATGAGTTTTATTTGAGTTAACTGGAACAGAATTATTTTGTGTTGATTCAGAAATAATGATGTTAATTTGGGAATTTTGAATAACACGATTGGAACTTAAGTCAATTAATAATTTATAATGTTTAAGAAAATCAGCACCGATAATTGAATGATTGACATTCGCTACAATAAATTTCCAACTAAATTTATTTTTCAAACCAAAATCTAAAGTCAAATTTTTTGTCCCATAGGTTTGGATTAAAGAATTATTAGCAGCTTGTAAAGTTAAATTTTGTTTTGATCGTCTTTCACATAATGAAACCCTGAGAACACTTACTTCTGCTCCGGAATCCACTAGGAAGCGATGTCCCGAGACCTTGTCCGTCAAATAAAGAAGACGTGAAGATGAAGTAATGAAATTATTGCTGGAAATTTATGGTAATGATAGTTTTTTTTTCAAAAAACGAATTATTACAATATTGATTGCGAATCACCTTAGAATTATCAATAAATTTTCCTTGACAAGGGGGAACACATTTCTTCGCCTTGGCTCCGAAGTTGAGATGGTACCAACAGAGTGAAGACGATTTAGGTGCTAGAGAAGTAACTTGATGTTTACGTTCTTTTAATTCCTGTGATAACTTTTGTAGAGTAACCAAGTCTTGATTGATTGAAGAAACCGAAGGTTGGTTAATGCTTGCAATCTTATCAGCAACTTCTGCCTTTTCTTCTAAAGAAGAGTTGACTAACAAAGAAAGAATAACCTGTCTTTGGTTGGCAACTTTTGGAGGAATAGTTCTTCAAGAATTGTGTTATCCAGAGATTTAGTGCCGATTAGCTGCTTCATGAAACGTAGAATTTGTGTAGATTTCATGTCTCCATCAAAAGTTAGATTTAATAATTGCTGTAATTTTTCTTTCTTAGACGAGCCGATTCGCTGAATTAAGGCATTCTTGATGGTTCTGTACGGAGTATCGTCTGGAGGTGCAACTATGATATCCCTAACTTCCTTAGCATATTGTGGACTTAAGGCACCAATGAGATTGTGAAACTTCGAGAACTCACTAGTTATCCTTTGAGAAACGAATATGGCTTCCAGCTGTGAGAACCATAATTCGGGATCAGCGGGCCAGAATTCAGGTATTTTAAACGAAGATGAAAGGGCGGATATTTCAACTGCACTGCCCTCCGTCAAAGTCCTGACTTCCGACAAAGGCATTTGTTAAAAAAGTAAGGTGCGAGTAGTTAGCTCGGGGTCACCAATGTAAAAATATATTAAACTTAAATTATAGAACTATAAAATATGAAAAAGACGAAAGAAATTTATTACTATATTGACATAACAGAAATCATTAATATAATATTTACAAAACATTTTCTTGACGACCAGCGCCAAGTATTTATATTAAAGAGTAACAATAAAGATGTAGCGGCTAGATGCCGGGACATTACATATATATCATAATAATATATAAATATAAAAACGCGGCATGATACCCATTGTTGGATGTGCCAATCTGATTTGTAAACAAATATCGGTAATGATGAAAAATTTGTGCTTATTAGGCACCACCTCTACTCATTGCTGGCATGGACAGTGTGCCACATGGGTCAATTTTGTGTAATTTAAAATTCGAAATAATTTTTCGCGTCAGTCGGGATTGAACTGGGTTCTCCAGCCTCGCGATCAAACACTCAGGCATACGGCCACGAGACCATTTAAATTATAATATTTCTGTTGTAAGATAGATTTTGGATTTATTAAATTTATACTGCTTCCCATTTATATACTTAGTGAAAACTTCTTTGCACTAAGTGTATAACTCGTTTTCCATTTATATAAACAGTGCAAACTACCTGTGTTTTATGTTTTTCATTTATACTTTTGGAGTGAATTAAACCTTACTGAGTGTGATTTTTCTTATAATACAGAGTAAACTGTATTACTGTCAATAAACTGAATTTATTATGTGTTGTAAAATACTATTCACTGGTTTACTCATTAAATTCATTTTATTATACTCAACCAAGTTTAGAATTTTTATTGGAAAATTTCCTAAGCTAATATAGTGTGTTATATTCCTTTTTTTCGATTCGGCACACAAATACAGTGGCGGCTAGAAGAGTTGATTACTTGAATGCTTAAGGAACATAATTAGGAGAAGAGAAGGAAACAATGAAATAAATGTATTTACCTACTTATCTAAACATGAAAATTTGATTGAAGGTTGTAGACAATGGTTGACTATGAATAATAGAAGTATTTCGAACTTTCGTTGTCTTTATTTTTGAGTTACAGAACGTTTCGAATGATAAAATCTGCAATCGTTATCAAGTGAATACTGGACAATAACCCTTAAGGCTACAGCTTATATATTAAGGGTGTGTGATGAAGTGTGAAGTTCCGTTGAGTTGGTTGAGCTGACCAATGAGAGGGCGCCATATAGTCCGATGCTGGGATAGCTGAACACATCTCTGTTGTTGGTGATGTATACTGCTTCTTTGAATTTTTTTTGTCACTGTTCTTCTCTGTCAATGATTCGTGCTTCGTTCCATTTAATATGATTATGTGCTGTCCACGCATGATGTACAATACCTGATTTTTCTATATCTCCCAGTTGTGTGTTTTTCTTGTGCTCCTTTAGTCTTTTTGTTTCGCCTATATATGAGGCTCCGCATTCACAAGGTACTTGGTATATGCAATTTTTTGTGTTGTCTTGCTTTGGCTTTGTTCTCGTAAGCACACTTCTCAGAGTTTCAGTTGTTTTGAAAACTGTCTTAATGTTGTATCTTCTTGATATCCGGCTTATCTTCTCTGATGTTTCTTTAATATATGGAATTACTAGAATGGATTCTTCCTTGTCGTTTTTTTCCTTGTCTTTGGTCTGCTCCAGACGGTTCTTGATGATGTCGTCAATTTGGTGTGCCGTGTATCTATTGTGAAGGGGAGAATTTGTAGTTCTCCCACACAGGCTGTTTGGCGTGAGAAAAGTGCTCGGGCGCCAACGGTCGGGTAACTTCAACTGTTATGTTGTCCAGGGAAGTGAGGGTGGAAGTTTTAAAACAAACTCTAGATGGTCGTTGGATCACGGTCTCTTTTATTACCATAAATTTAGTGTTACACTTGTTCTATGCTTCAGAAGCGTCGTAGGTACCGGTCGAAATGATGAGCGCGGTTTCGGTAACTGTTTTCTCCCGAAATCTCAAAAACCGACGCTGGGCGTCGGTGGCGTCGTGACGCCGGTGAGTACGAAAATTTGGCCGCGGCACCGAGATATGTGGGGCGCGATCTGTCAGAGTGGTCTGGGGAAGTGGCGGCGCTTCAGGGATACTGGGCAGAGTGAGAAAGGGACGGTAGATAACCTCCAGAATAATTTTTGTGAAATCTCACTCGAGTATTCTGGATGTTTTCCCTTATATTGCCCACCTTGCGGTCCCCAACAAGTTAGGGTGTCAAACGCAGGCAATACCGGCGGGAGGACGGACGGTTTTAAACGGCAGATGACCTCCAGGATAATTCTTGTGAAACCTCACTCGAATATTCTGGACGTTATCTCTTATATTGCCCACCTTGCGTTCTCCAAGAACTTAGGGTGTCAACACAGACAATACCGGCGGGAGGACGGACGGTTTTCGACGGCAGATGACCTCCAGAAGAATTCTTGTGAAATCTCACTCGAATATTCTGGACGTTACCTTTTATATTGCCCACCTTGCGTTCCCCAAGAACTTAGGGTGTCAACGCAGACAATACCGGCGGGAGGACGGACGGTTTTCGACGGCAGATGACCTCCAGAAGAATTCTTGTGAAATCTCACTCGAATATTCTGGACGTTACCTTTTATATTGCCCACCTTGCGTTCCCCAAGAACTTAGGGTGTCAGCGCAGGCAATACCGGCGGGAGGACGGACGGTTTTGGACGGACGGTGGACGGTTTTTGGGAGGATGATTTATTTACTCAACTTACCACTCTTTGTCGCTTGGAGATGTTGTGCTTTGAAATCTCAAACACAACTGCCGTGTCTACAGATCGGCCCGGCTTATATACAGAAGTTTAAGATACAAGTTTAATTTGGTTTCAAACGGTTTGTAACTCCAAAAACTCGCACGTCGTTGTTCTGTCATATGTACTCTATATATGAAATTTATATATCACGGAAAACGGAGACGCGGTACCTCTACGACTCTGAAACTTTAATACATGATAAATTACATTGTTACAATTATGGTGTAAATAGGTCATTGTAATACAATTCTTAATTACCAAGATATAAGTCAACTTATAACATTGCTCTATATCACAGATATTCATACACATTTACTGTTTATCACATATCTAGGTCCTTGCAAATGACTTTGTACTTAGTGTTGCTCGTATTATGCTACAACAAGGGGTACAAAGACCCTTAAACTCACTTTGAATCATTACATTATTGTAGCGGAGTTTTAACTTCGTTACACTATTCTGCCGTAAATCTCTCTTTATGTTTTTTATTTCCATATTAAGTGCTTCTTCTGTATTGCATATACTAACTGCTCGATCGTATAGGTCCTGATGACGCTATGTTTTACCGATGTTGAGTGGTTTGATTGGTAGTTTAAATACTGACCAGTGTGTGTGGGTTTCCTGTACACGGTGGTCTGAATCTGTCTTTCATTTCTTCGTACCATGACGTCTAGAAAGGGTAGCTGATGTTCGGTTTCTTCCTTCATGGTGAAGTTGATTGTTGGTCTGATGTTTAGGTGATTTCTGATTATTTGTAGATATTCTTCTAATGGAACGTTGGTGAATAGACTAACAATGTCGAAGCTGACGAGTTTGTCTTCCGGTTGTAGATGAATAGAGTTCATTATTTCCACAAAGTGTGAAGAGTTCTTCATATTTCTTCAGTGTCTGGTAAACTTTTCGTTCAAGGATTAGTTTTAAGCTGTTTGTAGTTTCCACTTTCCAGTATTTCTCCAATTTTTTGTTTGTAGTTTGTCGTATCCGTGATGACAGTCGCGTTGCCTTTGTCTGCAGGTAGAATTTTGATGGCTTTGTCTTTTCGGAGTGAACTAAGCGCTCTTTCTTCTTCTTTAGTTCTGTTCTTTGTTTTTTTTTATTTTTCTTCTGTAAGACTGTCCGTATCTTCCTTCTGAATTCTACTGAGTCGGCTTCAGGTAGTTTCACGCAGTCGGCAGCACAAATTATGTTCAAAACAGGCATCTCTTTCGGGGTTAAAGCAAAATTTAAACCCTTAGAAGTTCTTCTTCTGATGGATAGTGGTTCAGTATTCACTTGATAACGATTGGAGATTTTATCAATCGAAACGTTGTGCAACTCAAAAAATAAAGACAATGAGAGTTCGAAATACTTCTATTATTAATGAAAATTTGATTTTATAAATATTTTTATAGTTGAAATTACTCGTAAATGTAGATTCTATATCAATAAACAAGAATAAAGGTTATATAGGGTAAGGTCAAGTATAACAGATTTCAAGTAGACACCCGATATATGGACATAGATATAAAAACATAGATCGTCTTGCTTTTTATTTGGTAATTATTTTGAGGTTGTCAACTCTTTTCATAAACAGAAGTTAGCAGAAAATTACTTTAGTTTTTGTTGTTGTTTGTTAGTATTATTTAAAATATACTCCATTAATTATCCGCAAAACCTCTTCATTTTAAAACCGTGTGGCATTTTAAAATTTATTACAATGGCAATATTTCAATGTCGGTATTAACTGGCAGTGTATTTGTGTATTAAAAGCGTAGAATAAAAGTAGTGCAATATCTTGTGGTGAATTCATAGGAAAAATTGAAACATTAGTCCAACTTAATGCTCGTGTAGATTGCAATAAATTCATGTGTCATTAGCACAAGTTCCAACAACCTATGAAAGTAGGACAAGTTCAATAAAATAATATGAATAGAATAAAACAATTTTAAATAATAAATTCATTCGTGTTTGGGAGCATTTAATTCTAATAAATTATATGATGAACTTGTTATAATGACGAGCAAAGGACTATCATTTTCGAGCAAGCTCCGCAGAGTAATAAGAAGCATATACTTGATAATATATATATATATATATATATATATATATATATATATATATTGTGACGTCATAGATAAAGTAAAAAAATTGACAAAAAAAATTTTGACGTGATTTTCTGAGGGAAAATCACGCGTCACACTTACCCGCGATTTTCTGAGGGAAAATCACGCGTCACACTTACCCGCAGCAGCTCCAGGGTTGGTCGTGGTTGCGCCGTGTGGCATTTTAAAATTTATTACAATGGCAATATTTCAATGTCGGTATTAACTGGCAGTGTATTTGTGTATTAAAAGCGTAGAATAAAAGTAGTGCAATATCTTGTGGTGAATTCATAGGAAAAATTGAAACATTAGTCCAACTTAATGCTCGTGTAGATTGCAATAAATTCATGTGTCATTAGCACAAGTTCCAACAACCTATGAAAGTAGGACAAGTTCAATAAAATAATATGAATAGAATAAAACAATTTTAAATAATAAATTCATTCGTGTTTGGGAGCATTTAATTCTAATAAATTATATGATGAACTTGTTATCATGACGAGCAAAGGACTATCATTTTCGAGCAAGCTCCGCAGAGTAATAAGAAGCATATACTTGATAATATATATATATATATATATATATATATATATATATATATATATATATATATATATATATTGTGACGTCATAGATAAAGTAAAAAAATTGACAAAAAAAATTTTGACGTGATTTTCTGAGGGAAAATCACGCGTCACACTTACCCGCGATTTTCTGAGGGAAAATCACGCGTCACACTTACCCGCAGCAGCTCCAGGGTTGGTCGTGGTTGCGCCGTGTGGCATTTTAAAATTTATTACAATGGCAATATTTCAATGTCGGTATTAACTGGCAGTGTATTTGTGTATTAAAAGCGTAGAATAAAAGTAGTGCAATATCTTGTGGTGAATTCATAGGAAAAATTGAAACATTAGTCCAACTTAATGCTCGTGTAGATTGCAATAAATTCATGTGTCATTAGCACAAGTTCCAACAACCTATGAAAGTAGGACAAGTTCAATAAAATAATATGAATAGAATAAAACAATTTTAAATAATAAATTCATTCGTGTTTGGGAGCATTTAATTCTAATAAATTATATGATGAACTTGTTATCATGACGAGCAAAGGACTATCATTTTCGAGCAAGCTCCGCAGAGTAATAAGAAGCATATACTTGATAATATATATATATATATATATATATATATATATATATATATATATTGTGACGTCATAGATAAAGTAAAAAAATTGACAAAAAAATTTTGACGTGATTTTCTGAGGGAAAATCACGCGTCACACTTACCCGCGATTTTCTGAGGGAAAATCACGCGTCACACTTACCCGCAGCAGCTCCAGGGTTGGTCGTGGTTGCGCGAGGTCGAGGGTTCCTAAAGGGTGGTTGTGCAGGGATGAAATGATGGGCGCCAGTTATGTCGGGTTAAGAGAAGACACAACAATTCAAAAGAAGTTACAGTAAAATTTTAAGTTTATTTAAAATATTTGCAAAAATGTTTTTAAGATAAATTTTAATTGAAATTATTAGTTGCAAACAAAAACAACCCAAAAAAATATGGTCGTACACACCTGGTTGAAGACCTGATTTGGGGTTACAAAAAAATGATGGATCCTAGAGATGAGTGGGCCGCTGGAGGGGGGAAACCTGTCGCACGGCGTCGTGTTACGTTCGGACCGACTGCCTCGCTGATGACGCTACGATCTGCCAAGTCCGCCTCGCTGATGACAGCTACGATCTGCCAAGTCCTTCTCTCTGAATATGCCAAAACGTTGTCCAGCTCTCGTCAGAGCAGGTTCACGCTGATGGTGACGTTAAAAACGCAGGGCGGCATCCAGAGCACGTAGGGCTTAGGCGTAGTGGTGATCGCTCTAAGTCTTAGGAACGGCACTTTCAGGCAGCGAGTGTGTATAGCTTGCGGAAGCGGTCTCTCGTCTCAATGGGAACTTTGCGGAGATGATTCCCCGCCCTAGCGACCCAAACAACTCATCCGGACCGGGACGTTGAAAAATCATAAAAAAGACCATAAATTTTAGGCGTTGCTACAAAAAAATTTAGTACAAAAATACAAAAATATCGTATTTACAATAATCGCAATAGTAAAAATATTCCTGATAAAAAAATGTGAAACTACTTGTGAAAAATAATTTTATTTTTAAAACTGTGCACAAAAAAAAACAAGAAAACAGCTGGCCAAGCTGTAGTGGACAGTGAGAGAGGAGATTAGAACAAGAAAGGGTTAGTAAAATGATTTGAGCTCTAGCTTTAAGAGAAAATTCTCTACTCGGCGGAATTTTTATAGTAACAAAATTATTAATCTAGGTAGCCTAAAAATGACTAGATAAAAGTTAAGATAGATAAAAGGCTTACCCAGAAGTCGAAGATACTCTTAGATAGTTTAAGATAAACTCGTAAAAACTTGACGAGCAACAATACAATTGTGTTACTGTGACGTCAAATCAGCGGTAGCCACGTCTGCAACTCCACCGTATAAGATAGCTAACGAGCTGTATAAAAATGTAGTAAAATTGACTAACAAATTTATTATATGAGATCCCAAAAACCTATTAAAGAATTTATATAAATTTCCCAAACAATTTTAGCCAAAATTATAACAAAAATAGATAGATAAATTTAGAGATAAATTATTGGACAAAAATTATTGGACAAAAAAATATAATTTATATAAATTTGAACAATGAAAAAAATGACAAATAGCCAATTTTTAATCCCATTAAAAATATTAAACCCCAAAAAATAAATAAAAATAAAGCGATACAGAGTTACTATAGGTATGGTGTACTCACAAAAATTGAATGCGCCAAATCGGCGCTACAACCCGTGTCTTAGGAGGTTGCTAAGAACACAAAAAGTTAAGCAGAATATTACGAGACAAAAAATAAAGGAATTTTAAGCAAAAGTGAAAGCGTTAGACGCTGGGGACCGGTGAACCGTACTGGTTATTGGTTCAGCATAAAAAGTAATAGTTAAACAGAAAAACTATTATCGCCTCGTATTACAAAAAAACCTTAATTTTGAATAACCACAAGCCAAATGTGAGGCGATAGCCGTTCGGGTTATTGTCGTGCGGATACGGCATGCGCTGACGGTGTATGTAAAATTTTGACAAACAACTGATAGGAACAAAAAAATATAATTAAAACTTACCCAATCAGATGTTAAACTAGCCAAATAAATGGATAGAAGATAACAAAAGTGTATCATAACACCGATGATACAAGATAAAAAAATATCACAGCAAAATTTGGAAAAATACAGTCAGCACACACGTGTAGTCTCCGTCACGCCAAGAACACGACTCGAATCGAATTGACAACATGTGCTCCGGGTACCGTTCAATCACGCGGAAACACACAAAATATGTCTCTAATCAAATTGAACACTAAGATTTGAAAAAAACCGCGTAACGATTTTTTGAAATCGTTACACTGCCCCCTCTCCAAAAAAAGGACGATTAGGTAAGGGATGAATCGTCCGATAAGTTTAGGGATGATTCAGGATCTTCTGGAGCAGGCTTAAGGTCCTTAACATGGTAAATACCAGCATCGGTTCCATTCAAATCGTGAAGATGATATGCTAGTGGAGAGAGCTTTTTAAATACTAAGCTAGGGACATATCGAGGCGCTAGGGCCGAGGAGTAACATCGGGAACCAACTGAGAGAACTCTATTACGGCGATAAACAATGTCACCTTCATTAAACTCGAGCTGTCGACGATGCTTGTTGTAGTACTTAGCGTTGCGTTCATACGCTCTATGAATACGTTCTTGAACAGTTGCAAAAAAGTCACGCAATTCAGCTAAAGAATGAGCATAATGAGTTGGATCGTCAGAGCAAATATTTTGTGGTAAAGTATGGTAAAAGTTTCCTGACAATGGTACATGTCGGCCAAAAGTTAAAAAAGATGGACTGAATTTAGTTACTTCATGAACACTAGTTCGGATGGCTTGCGCAAGGGCTTGAAGATTTTTGTCCTAAGCTCGGTGGTTATTTTCCAAGTAGGAGCGAATGGCGGTTTTGATTATGCGATTGGTACGTTCCACAAAGTTTACCTGGGGTTGGAATTTTGCATTATACCATAACTTTGGTATTTCGTACTTTTTAATAAGATCTGTAAATAATTTGGAGATAAGTTGTGTACCATTATCACACATTACAATTTGAGGTACGCCAAATAAAAGGAAGACATGCTCTTCTAAGAATTTACAGATTTTAGGGCCGGTAGCGTCTCGCATAGGGTGAACTAACACGAATTTGGAAAACCAATCCGTGACCACAAAAATGTAGCGGTTTCCACAAGAGGAAGGAGGTAGAGGACCCATAATGTCAATGGAAATGGCTTGCCAGGGGAATCTAATTACCTTTTCTTTTCCCATGAGACCAGGTGGGGGTTGTTGAGGCACTTTTTGGGATAAACAAACTTTACAACGTTTAACATAACCAGCAATGTAATGGTGCATTTTTGGCCAATAATATTGAGCGGCTACTCTATTATAAGTTTTAAAAATACCTAAATGTGTGGCAGTGACGTCATCATGACATCGTATGACAATATCCTTCCTAAACTCTCGGAGAACAACTAATTTCCATGAACTCAAATTTGACGGTAAAAAGTACGGAGTGGCAATATTTTTATATAAGAGATTGTTAGTGACACGCCAATCGGGATAATCAGTAGGGTTCAAAATGACATTTTCACGCATTCGGCAATACCAGTTATCACGGGTATTAGTAAAGTTTTCACCATCTATAACTGAAATCTCAAGAGGGCACCTCGAGAGAGCGTCGGGAAGCTCATGACGCTTACCTGGCCGATGGGTAATAGTAAAGTCAAATTGCTGTAGCTGAACAGACCAACGCGCAAGTCTACCATGAGGATCCTGCATACGAAGCAACCATAAAAGGGAATAATGGTCTGTAATCACCTCAAAATGAAGACCTTCAATAAAGGGACGGAATTTTAAGATGCCAAACACAACAGCTAAGCATTCTTTCTCGGTAACTGAATAGTTCTTTTCAGCCTTGTTCAGGGTGCGGCTAGCATAGGAGATAGGATGTTCCTCACCATCCTCGCCCTTTTGGGTGAGAACAGCACCAAGTCCATAACTGGAAGCGCCAGTGTAAATGACAAAAGGCTTAATCGGTTTATGAAAGTCAGGACTAGCGAGTGTAGGGGATGAAATTAAAGACAATTTTAAGTTATTAAAAGCTTCTTCAGCGGAGGGATTCCAAGTTATGCTCGACTTCTTACCTTTTCCCTTAATTAACAAATCTACGATACCAAGAGAATAAGCCCAAAGCTCGTCGTACTTCCGTCACTGTATTGGGTTTGGGAAGACTGGCTATGGCAGATACTTTATTAGGATCGGTACGCAAACCATGTTGATCAACTACGAATCCGAGATATTTGAGTGAAGATAAACAAAATTCGCATTTTTCAACATTTACCGTAAATCCTGCGGCTTTAAGATGATCCAAAACTTTATATAAGATAATTATATGCTCTTCGAAGGTAGAAGTAGCGATAATCAGGTCATCAAGATATACAAAAACATGGGGATCTAATTCGGGACCAAAAACTTCATCCATGAGGCGCTGAAAGGTTTGAGGAGCATTACACAAACCGAATGGCATTCGCACAAATTCAAAAAGACCTCTACCGGGCACTGAAAAAGCTGTTTTCTCCCTAGACTCGGTTGATAAAGGGATTTGCCAAAAAGCACTTTTTAGGTCAACTGATGAAAGGAATTTAGCCCTGCCTAGTTTACTAAGGATATAATCCACTCGTGGCAACGGGTAGCTATCTTTACGAGTTACTGAGTTTAGTTTGCGGCCATCAAAACAAAGTCGGTATTCGCCAGAATGTTTCTTAACGAGAAGAATAGGACTAGACCACGGACTATTCGAGGGTTGAACGACACTAAGACTTAACATATTGTCAAGCTCTTTGTGGACATGTTCCATCATTACGGGAGAGAGAAGGTACTGACGCTGTTTAACAGGAGCATCTTCGCCAGTGTCAATGACATGTTGAAATTTTGAGGTGCAACCAAGTCCTAACGAGCCAAGTTTTTCATAATCAGCGATTACATTGTTAAGTGTGGACTGTTGAGGAGAAGATAAATTTTTTTCTACTGTGAACCGTAGAAGCAATAGATGAAATTTAACGACGGGAAGCCCATGAATCGGTGGCAAAATTTAAAGTGAGTTCAAAAGAACGACAAAAATCTACACCGAGAATAACTGAATGTCGTACTGAAGGTACTATTACAAAGGGAAAGTGTTTCTCAACTTCACCAAAACTAACAGGAAGCAAAACTTCGCCTAAGACAGAATGAGTTTTTCCATCAGCCGTAGAGACTGACGTTACAGAACAAGGTTGAATATTAAATTTAATTTTTTTCAAAGTGTCAAAGCCACGCCCACCTATTACTGAGATATTAGCACCAGAGTCAATAAGGGCCGTCATAGGGATATGCTTAATAAAAAGGGAGACAAAAGGTCTATCGTCAGATCCAGATTTGTTAAATACGGGACAAACCGTACCAGAAGAAAAAAATTGAGTTACGGTATTTAACCAATGGGACCACGCTACTTGGTCGGTTTTGAGGGAGATTTTGTCAGCTCTTTGGAGGTATTTTGTGCATCGGCTGACGAAAACGACACGCCGCGTCCGTTTTTTGAA
Organism: Ophonus ardosiacus; assembly: GCA_943142095.1. Taxonomy (NCBI): domain Eukaryota; kingdom Metazoa; phylum Arthropoda; class Insecta; order Coleoptera; family Carabidae; genus Ophonus; species Ophonus ardosiacus. The sequence goes on along the minus strand of OW964834.1, from coordinate 18,831,750 downwards.
CATTTCGGGCATTCTGCTTTAGTGACATTTTTCCTACCACAAGAGAAGCAAAATCGAGCTAATGTTTTTGGACATTTAGGGTACATATGAGTAGGACTGTCACAATTCCAACAAACCGGTATGTGTTTTTCCGAAGATGACTGAGAGGTACGAGTTTTATCTACGGCAGAAATATTAGTACGCGATTTTTTTTCAGAGGTAAAATGAGTTTTGCGATCTATTTGGCAAGACAGATCGGGCTCTAAAGTATCAAATGATCTAGGTGGTGGATCTTTAAATTTAGATATTTGAAGTTCAGCGTCCTCAAGTCGTTTATAAATGGAAATTAAGTCCGATAAGGTACAAATATTTTGCAAAGCACAAAATCGCTGAAATTCCGGCTGTAAATTTCGGATAATATAATTAACTCTAGTTTTCTCTGGAAGAGTATTACTTAAACGCGAGAATAAATTTTCCATAATAGCTATTAAAATTTCAACTTTTTCAGTAGAAACTTGAGTACGATTTCTAATTTCATCCATAAGAGCAAGATCATAATTCGCGGGTAAAAAGGTTTGCCGAAGTTTAGTGACAAGTTCTGACCATGACGACACAGAAGGGCCAACCATGCGATACCACACATGCGCATGACCAGTAAATAGATCACCAGCTTGACGGAATAATTGTTCTTGAGATACTCCACGAGAATAGGACATACTTTCAATTCGTTCTAAGAATTGATTAAGACCTGAATTTCCATCAAATGTGATGTTCCACCTACTAATAAGCGTATAATGGTCGCAAGCACGAGGTAATAAAGTACTACTGGGAACAAAACGCGGTAAAGGGCTTGATTGAGGGTTGAAATGGGCAGTAGCTACAGGAGGTATTGTAGTATCTACGTTACTGAACCTAATAGCGTCTAGTTTTTGTTGAAAACGACGATAATTTTCCTCTGAGGAATCTAAACTGACCCTAGTAGATGATGGAGCAAGTAAATCAAACGGACTTGGGTTTGTCGGGACAGAAATACTAGGAAAGTCGTCTAAATCGATTAGATTAGCGACTGTGGTGGTAGTAACAGGAGGAGACAAGGTAGAGAGTGCTGATTTTATCATAGAGAGGTATCTTAATAATTCACTACTAAATTGAGGAGGAAGCCGTGTAATACGGAGGTATAAAGCAACTAGTCGCGAATTTAATTCTAATGAAAATAAATTTAATTGTGAAAAATTTGTAAAATTTATAATCATACCTGACATCTCTTTTAATTTGTCCAAGCAAACCTGAGCTTCGCGGGTGGGTTTTGGAAAGCAAGTAGGGTTTATAGTTGTTTGTCCAATAATTTCCATCTCCATTAATCCGCGTAGTACATTCAAATTTTCCCCATGTGTGCGGTATACAGACAGTTTCGAATCTGGAGCTCATAGCTGACTTCGTCGTCTCGTAGAGGGCTGATTTGCTCCACGGTAAGTGCCATTTTCGGGAATACAAAAAAAATTTAATACCAAAATTATAATTTTTATGGGTATTGTTAGTATTGAAACTGAAGAGACAGTGAAAGATAAGAAAGAAAACACGATCCAGCACAACCAAAATTTCAAAAAAAAATTAAATAAATAAATTTAATAAAGGTCCAACAATGGTAGACGTCAAAAATTATAACAAAGCCCCACGTTGGGTGCCATAAATTATGTGTGACGTAATAGATAAAGTAAAAAAATTGACAAAAAAATTTTGACGTGATTTTCTGAGGGAAAATCACGCGTCACACTTACCCGCAGCAGCTCAAGGGTTGGTCGTGGTTGCGCGAGGTCGAGGGTTCATAAAGGGTGGTTGTGCAGGGATGAAATGATGGGCGCCAGTTATGTCGGGTTAAGAGAAGACACAACAACTCAAAAGAAGTTATAGTAAAATTTTAAGTTTATTTAAAATATTTGCAAAAATGTTTTTAAGATAAATTTTAATTGAAATTATTAGTTGCAAACAAAAACAACCCAAAAAAATATGGTCGTACACACCTGGTTGAAGACCTGATTTGGGGTTACAAAAAAATGATGGATTCTAGAGATGAGTGGGCCGCTGGAGGGGGGAAACCTGTCGCACGGCGTCGTGTTACGTTCGGACCGACTGCCTTGCTGATGACGCTACGATCTGCCAAGTCCGCCTCGCTGATGACAGCTACGATCTGCCAAGTCCTTCTCTCTGAATATGCCAAAACGTTGTCCAGCTCTCGTCAGAGCAGGTTCACGCTGATGGTGACGTTAAAAACGCAGGGCGGCACCCAGAGCACGTAGGGCTTAGGCGTAGTGGTGATCGCTCTAAGTCTTAGGAACGGCACTTTCAGGCAGCGAGTGTGTATAGCTTGCGGAAGCGGTCTCTCGTCTCAATGGGAACTTTGCGGAGATGATTCCCCGCCCCAGCGATCCAAACAACTCATCCGGACCGGGATGTTGAAAAATCATAAAAAAGAACATAAATTTTAGGCGTTGCTACAAAAAAATTTAGTACAAAAATACAAAAAAATCGTATTTACAATAATCGCAATAGTAAAAATATTCCTGATAAAAAAATGTGAAACTACTTGTGAAAAATAATTTTATTTTTAAAACTGTGCACAAAAAAAAAACAAGAAAACAGCTGGCCAAGCTGTAGTGGACAGTGAGAGAGGAGATTAGAACAAGAAAGGGTTAGTAAAATGATTTGAGCTCTAGCTTTAAGAGAAAATTCTCTACTCGGCGGAATTTTTATAGTAACAAAATTATTAATCTAGGTAGCCTAAAAATGACTAGATAAAAGTTAAGATAGATAAAAGGCTTACCCAGAAGTCGAAGATACTCTTAGATAGTTTAAGATAAACTCGTAAAAACTTGACGAGCAACAATACAATTGTGTTACTGTGACGTCAAATCAGCGGTAGCCACGTCTGCAACTCCACCGTATAAGATAGCTAACGAGCTGTATAAAAATGTAGTAAAATTGACTAACAAATTTATTATATGAGATCCCAAAAACCTATTAAAGAATTTATATAAATTTCCCAAACAATTTTAGCCAAAATTATAACAAAAATAGATAGATAAATTTAGAGATAAATTATTGGACAAAAATTATTGGACAAAAAAATATAATTTATATAAATTTGAACAATGAAAAAAATGACAAATAGCCAATTTTTAATCCCATTAAAAATATTAAACCCCAAAAAATAAATAAAAATAAAGCGATACAGAGTTACTATAGGTATGGTGTACTCACAAAAATTGAATGCGCCAAACCGGCGCTACAACCCGTGTCTTAGGAGGTTGCTAAGAACACAAAAAGTTAAGCAGAATATTACGAGACAAAAAAAGGAATTTAAAGCAAAAGTGAAAGCGTTAGACGCTGGGGACCGGTGAACCGTACTGGTTATTGGTTCAGCATAAAAAGTAATAGTTAAACAGAAAAACTATTATCGCCTCGTATTACAAAAAAACCTTAATTTTGAATAACCACAAGCCAAATGTGAGGCGATAGCCGTTCGTGTTATTGTTGTGCGGATACGGCATGCGCTGACGGTGTATGTAAAATTTTGACAAACAACTGATAGGAACAAAAATATATAATTGAAACTTACCCAATCAGATGTTAAACTAGCCAAATAAATGGATAGAAGATAACAAAAGTGTATCATGACACCGATGATACAAGATAAAAAAATATCACAGCAAAATTTGGAAAAATACAGTCAGCACACACGTGTAGTCTCCGTCACGCCAAGAACACGACTCGAATCGAATTGACAACATGTGCTCCGGGTACCGTTCAATCACGCGGAAACACAAAAAATATGTCGCTAATCAAATTGAACACTAAGATTTGAAAAAAACCGCGTAACGATTTTTTGAAATTGTTACAATATATATATATATGAAAGTAATATATCACGAGCGCAAAGTTATATAATTAGAAAAATTGTTCACAGGGCATCGCTCAAAACAGCTGTAGACACGTGTTTCGCTCTTATTAGAGCTCATCAGTACAGCATAGTTAGTTAACAGGTGAGCATTAACTAGAAGTAATAAAAAAAAACCGACAACTTGTAACAGCACCAGTAGGTAGCCAAACACATATATATATATATATATATATATATATATATATATATATATATTTCGTATGAAACAAAATACAGCACAAATATCACAAAGTAATATTGCTCTTCAATAACCATTGCTCAGCTTCGAGTACAAGCAAATGTATGTCTTCCAGTGGCCCGTTGTAGCGAGTTATTGGACATTCTTGCACTAAGTGGAACACAGATTGTTCTGCTGCTCCACAATGGTTACATTTGGGATCGTTGGTCAATTTCCACAGGTACATATTCTTATTGCACTTTCCATGATTGGTGCGAATTCTATTTAAAGTACACCATGATCTTCGTGGTAGACGAGAACCAGGAACTTCATTACAGGGGTTCTCTATTAATGAACTATTTTGAACTTCCTTTTCTTTCCATAACAAATTCCATTCGTTTCCAACGTTAAAAGCGATCACGTAGTTTTATGGCAGTTCTAAACGCAGATGACTTAGATTTTAGACGCTGACGCTCATTGAATGGAATGGCGTATTCGGCAAAGAAAGAGCTTCATTACAGCAGCATTTCTCATATAATGATTTTAATGCTGCAGTTCTTCCTACATGAGGAGGTTCAATATTCGACAGAACTGGTAACCATTGCAGTGGAGTTGACTTAATTGTGCCAGTTATCATTCTCATGGTTTGGTGTAATTGGATGTCAACCAGTTGGGTATGTTTGCTGTTCAGCCAAACTGGAGCACAATATTCAGCTGCAGAATAGACCAGTGCGAGTGAAGAGATTCTAAGCGTTTTTGTATCTGCCCCCCAAGACGAATTAGCAAGTTTGTGGATTATATTTGTCCTTGTTTTTATTTTAGCCATCAGTTTCTTTAGATGGAATTTATAAGTAAGTGCTCTATCTAATGTCACGCCAAGATATTTTGGAGAAAAATTATGAATCAGTTGTGTACCTTCAGACCAAACTTGAAGTTCATACTTAGCTTTATTATTTGTTAAATGGAATGCAGAGACCTCGGTTTTATTTGGGTTTGGTTGTAGGCCCCACTTTAGAAAATAATTGTTCATTTTCTGAAGGTCATTTGAAAGTATACTTTCTGTGTGTTTAATATTGTATCTTTGGATTGCAATGGCAATGTCATCAGCGTAAATGAATTTTTGAGATTCCGTGTCCGGCATATCTGAAATATAGATATTCAATAAAATTGGAGATAGTACAGACTTTTGTCGTAATGTATTTTTTAATGACTTGGATGAGCTATTCTTGCCATTAAGATGAACTTGAAACCTTCTGTCACTGATCATATTGTTGATTACATTTAAAAATCTCTTGCAAGGAACCATCTTATAAAGTTTGAGCAATAATCCTTTCTTCCATACAGTATCATATGCTGCTGTTAAATCTATAAATGTTACTGAGGTTGTTAGTTTCTTCTCAAATCCGGCTTCTATGTGTGTAGTTAGTGCAAATACTTGATCGGCACAGTTTCTTCCTGGCATGAAACCAGCTTGTTAAATTGCAATTGCATTCTGTACTAGCGGTTATTATTATTGTCGGGAGGTGGTTCATTCTTGCCCCTGTACTGCGACCTTTCTGGTCTATTGTACCCTCCGTGTTTCCTCCTATTATAGGAGCCCTGTATGTTTTGCAAACTCCAAGATTTTCTTTAGACTAATGTCCTTTAGTGTCTCAGTGTGCAATTTCTTTGCTCCTAAAAGACTATGTCTGCTTGCCATAAATGCTTCGCAGTGACATATTAAGTGTTCAGGGGTTTCATCCTCTTCTCCACATCCTCTGCATGTTGGTTCTTGTTTGAGGCCCAACCTATGCAAATGTTTATTTAATTGACAGTGTCCTGTTACCAGTCCTGTTATTAGTCTGACATCTTGCTTGCTCATTACAAGTAAGTTGTCTGTTCTTTTCTTGGAAGAGCTTGGAATGTCTTTGGCCTGATGTGGCTGTCCAATGCCGTTTGTGCCATTGCCAAAGCAAAGTATTAAGTTCCTGCTTAACTGTTTGCGCAGTTATTCCGCAAGCAGGTTCTGCTCCTATAAAAGGTATATTTGTCCCATCTTTTGCAAGATGGTCGGCTGCCTGATTTCCTTCAATTTCTGAATGCCCGGGTACCTATATCAATCTTAATTTATTCGTCTCTCCTAAGGCATTCAATCTGTAGATGCAGTCCAGAATTAGTCCTGAGCCTACCTCACACGAGTTTAGTGCCTTAAGTGCGGCTTGGCTGTCTGTTACTATGGAGATTCTTCTATTGTGGTAGTTTTTCTCCAATAGTAATTGCACGCTGGTTAAAATTGCGGGTACTTCTGCTTAGAATACTGTTGCATTTGTCCCAAGTCCAACCGATTGGTTGTGTCTTAGTCCTGTTGCCCCATGTATTCCAGCTCCGGTTCCATTGGTTGTTTTGGAGCCGTCTGTATAGCGTCGATGAAACCAGAAAACCGTGTAACTCCCTTTTAGTCAGTTTTGCAGGAGAGGCATAAAATAGTATAACTTTGAAAGGATTATAATTATATGGTGAAAATTTTAACTTATTAAATATATATAAAAGAGTGTATGTTCAAAAACAAAATTTTGTAATTTCATCGTTTGACTATTTTTTCAGAGATACACTTATTTCTTTCAAAATTTATAATGTTTATTGGGAGATACATGTTTTTCATAAGATGATATTAATAATAAATAATTGTAGATAAATAAACAAACATTTATTTTTATTTTTAAAAAAATATAAAGTAAACAAATATTTTTTCTTTTCAAAATATAGGAAAATTTAACTCTATATTAAATAACTAAGGTTGTTGAAAAGGAATGTTGTCATAATACGAATGATAGTCTGGTTTGAGACTCTTCTTTAAAACTTGTAAATGGTCAAATTTTTCTTTTTTAATTTTTCTTCGTTCTGTGTATAAGTGCGGTAAGTCTTGCATTTGGCAGGGATATTGGTTTCTCTTAACTCTTACATTTAATGGTGTCCAGTCTTCTTCTGTATGTCGAAGTTTGCACGCTATAACTCTATCTGCACTATATTTTATGGATTTCAAATCTGTTACTGTAGGGTCACCAACTTTAAGGCCCGATCTTATACAGGTGTAATATTTAATCTTGGAAAAATCTTTAAAAAAATTATGGTCTAAATACTTAACTCTGTAAGGAAATGGGTTTACTCGAGCATTCTCACAGTGAGTTACATAATCAGCAGGTAAATTTATATCACGTTTTCTTATCCTTCGCTCAATAGCCGAATGCATTGAGTCGACCTCCATTTGTGTATGGCCTTTAAAGAGATACTTTTGAATGATTATAATTTTATGGATCATAGCTACATTAACTAAGGCATTAGATAAGGCAGCATTGCGGTTCTGCCCTGTACATCCGTCACTCCAAAATATAATCTTAGTGCTTGATTTATCTACAATATTTGGCAATACTTCGGTTTCTATAAAATAAACTAAAATGGAGCAGAATTCATTTGCGGTTAGGCCTCCCTCTGTTTCATTCCATAGATAGCAGAATCCCTCGTGAGATTTTGTATTATAAATTGTAAAATTATGTACGGCGATTTTTTTTTTTATAATACATGGATGACACTTTATTTAAAGGAGCTAGCAAAACGGATTGCATATCCATGGTAAATACAAAATCTGGTGTATTGTCCTTTATATCTTTATTTTTAGAAATTCTGGCTTCTTCTTTTAAAACTAGATGGTTTTCATATTCCTCATCCGGAATGGTTTTCGCTTTGTGTGCGACACACGTGTCGTATTGATCCTTTCTAGGACGGTATAATAAATTCATTTGATAAAATTTTTCATCAAATGTTGTTCGAGAAACAGGCTTTATTTTTTGTTCAACACAATATTGGTTGAAGTAGAAACGATATAACTCAAGTTTTGTTTGCCATATCGGTTCTAGGTATAATATTTGCGTTGATGACGGCAGTAGTGAGTTTCCATTTTTGCAAGCGAGTTAAAAAAAATTGCTAGATGTTCGTGTAATACCTCTTTTAGTCTTGATTTTGCGTGCTTTTTCGTGTTGGTATTATTTTCTTGTGTACCATTATCGTTTTCATAGTTTAATTCTCTTTTAATCCACGAGAGAACACAATTTTTTTTTAAACCTATAGTATTATTAAACATTTTCTTGCATACTCGATACTGTTTTAAATTAATGGCTAAATAATATTTCACAGAATAATTTCGTCTAGATATTTCTTCTTCGCCTCTTCGTCTTTCAACGGAATGCAACCTTGCTAGACCTTTTACGTATTCTCGCTTTTCCGGCCAAGTTCTCTTCCAAAATGAATTAAATAATGTGCGTCGATCTACTTCAGATAGTTCTCGACATTTCAAAGAACTCTTACTTCCAGAAAGTTTACAATTACAAGGAGTAGATAAAAATTTGCCTGGTTTACAAACTTCGTAGGTCAACTTTCCATCAATTTTCTTTTTACCTTTATAAGATAGACCTAACTGTCGTTGCCTTTTATTATTTTCATAGGAAGTATCCCTTTTTATATTGGGGAGCTTACGTTTTTTAGTCTTAGCATAGTTGTCATCACTTTCATTGTTTGTTTCGGAATCATTTCTCGTTTCTTCACTGGAATCACACTCAATTTCCTCAGGTTTATTTATACTATTATCACCAATCGATTCATCATAGTTTTTTTCTATTGGAAAATTATTATCACATACTATTTGTTCTTGGATATCTTCATCTAAGACACAATTAAAATCAAGACTATTATCAATATTTTCTGTGTTCTGTGTTTCACCACCATTATAATCCATTAGTATTGGATGATTACATGCTTCAGTCAAAATAGTTTCTACCTCCATTTCATCCGATATTACATTGGAGGAATTAAGTACTGCGTTATTTGTCTCAAATTCTAAATTAAAGCCTTTCTCTCTAATATTTACAAAGTCAGTGTTTTGTTGGTCTGTATGGTCCTGAATGCCAAGAAGTCCTGGAATACATTTTTGTTTTGCTTATTTGCACATAATACTGTTAAATTTTGATGGATATTATTATTATTATTATTGTTTTTCTCAGGAACAGGCACCTTCAAAAACTGGAGAATTTTTAGTCTTCGTGACATTCTAGAATGACAACAAAAAATAATCATCTACTTATGGATATCAAAGAATAAAGTGTAACTCCAAATTTTTAAACAAATATATTGTGCAGAAACACGTGTACCTCCATATATCTAATTACAATCAGTAACAATAATATATTTGATACAAAACAACAAAATTCGAACATTTAAACATATAACTGATATCTTACCTTGATAAAAATTACAGGACCAGCAAGATTTTCAAAGTATTTTTGATATTCATTAAGCACTTCTCTATCGTCACGCAGTTAACCTAGTGATTATTCGGAATTACACAGTTTTCCTTGTATGCCATGCTAATAAGGAGTTACACCAATTTCTTTTCCGGCTTTTTAAAGTCTGTAAAATTTTATTGGAGTTGCACTATTTTCTAGAATATAGATACCGTTTGTGGCTAACAGATAACACTAATATCTCCATTTCAACCAAGTGGAGTTACACGGTTTTCTGGTTTCATCGACGATAGATGACTATGTCGTCTCTTTCCACTGGACTTTGAGAGTGTTCCCATGCATCCCTTTCAGGAATTATTATCCTGTAAGTTTTGTCAATGGTGTACATTTTATTGATTCTGTCAGGCACCATTTGTAAAATGGAGTGCTTGTTCATCTCTGTGTAAATTTCAGAGTGTCCATTTCCGCATTTATCCTCTTTTGAGAAAACTTTTATCCTATATGCTCCTCTCATTGCCCTTGATTTTACAACTAAGTGTAGTGGGGGCAAGCTTAACAGAGTTTCCATTGCCGATGTTGGTGTGGTTGATATAGCTCCTGTAATCCCTAAGCAGGCTAGCCTTTGTACCTTGCTGAGTGCATCTTGACCGTGCTTTGTCTTTGTTTTTTGCCACCAGGCCAGGCTGGCGTATTCTATGACGGGCTTGATCATTACTGAATAGATCCAGTACGTCATTGCTGGTGATAGTCCCCAGTTTTTTCCAAACATTCGCCGACAGGCCCACAAGGATCTAATGGCTTTGTTTGTTGTTTTTTCCACATGAGATTTAAATGTCAGTCTTTTATCTAGTGTTACTCCTAGATGATTTTTTTCTATACAGATATAACTGTTTTAGTCCATCAAGTTCCCTCCTTCTTGTGAATGGTACAACTGTGGTTTTTGTCGGGTTTACAGACAATCCCTCTTTGCTGCACCATTTTAAATTTAGGGCTCCTTGCATCAATTCTGATACCGTTTCCTCAAATTTGCCTGTGACCAGTATAGTTACATCGTCTGCGTAGCCGATGGTTGTATATCCTGTCTCATTCAGTTCCCATAGGAGTTCGTCCACAAAGAGGCACCACAATAGGGGTAAAGGACTCCGCCTTGCGGACATCCCCGCATGGCTTGTACCCCTACAATCTGGTTGTTTGAGGAGGCATAAATTTCTCTTTTTTCCAGCATGTTAGAGATCCATCTACATACTGTGGGATGTACTCATTTCCTAACAGCTGCTCTATTTATCGATTGGAAGGAGGTGTTGTCAAACGCTCCCTCTATGTCCAAGAATGCTCCTAGAGCAATTTCTTTTCTATGCAGTGTTTTCTCTGCTCGGCGAACGACTTCGCAGATTGCCATTTCGCACGATTTTCCTGACTGATAGGCATACTGATATTTATGGAGAGGAAGTTACCTCAGCACAGTATCCCTTGTATGCGTCTCAATTAGTCTTTCCAGTAGTTTAAGGAGGAAAGATGTTAGGCTTATTGGCCGAAATGATTTCGCTTGGGCGTATGTATCTCGCCCTGGTTTGGGTATAAATACGACTTTGACTTGTCTCCACATTATTGGTATATATGCTAGTGCCAGACTGGCTCTAAACATTGTACACAATATGGGTGTAACATAGCAGGTACAATACTATCCTTTCCTGGAGATTTGAAGGGCAGAAACTGCCTATTTAATTTTTTCTTGATTAACCACTTGTTTGGCAAGTGTCCAGTCATCCTTAGTGGTCCTAGTGTAGGATCCAACCAAGTTTTGCCGTTGTTCCCATCTAGTTTGCGTAAGACTTACTGATTGGGGAAAATGTGTCTGCGGTAAATGCTCCATCGTTTCTTTTTCTCCTTCTGTATACCCTCCCGTCGGTTTTTTGAGGGAGCCAAGCAATCCCTCTTTTTCTTTTAGTAGGGCTCTTTGGAGTCTAGTACCTTCAGGTATCTGTTCAAGTTCCTGGCAGTACTTCATCCAAGAGTCTCTTTTAGCTTTCTTTATGGCTTTGTTATACTCGGTTAGTGACGTCCTGTAAACGTCCCATTCTCCGGTTCGTTTTGCTCTGTTGAACAACCTTCGTGTTTCTGTTTTCAGACGGGACAGTCCCTCATGACACCAAAGCACCCTTCTTGAGGTTCTTTTCTTCCGCTCTGGGCAACTGGCATCGAAAGCTGCTTTTATCGCTTCACGGAGGTTATTTTCCATGAGCTCTAGTTCTGCTGGGTTTCCTGCTCTAGGAGGGCAGTTTTCCAGTTGAATTTCTAATTGTTCCCTGTAAAGGTTCCAGTTAGTTCTTTTCGGATCTCTGTATGGTACAGGAGATATGTCATCTGATTCTACCTCGAATCGTATATATCTATGATCAGAGAGCGACGGCTCGTCTAATACATGCCAGTTTTTTACTGTGTCGCTTGCGTACACAGTACGTATAGTTATGTCAATTACCTCCCTTCTTGTTCTAGTTACGAGGGTCGGTTCATTGCCTTTATTTGCTACTTCTAAATTATTCGCTAACAAATATTCAAGAAGAGACTCACCTCTTTTGTTGGTATCAGTGCTGCCCCAGACAAGACGGTGTGAGTTGGCGTCGCACCCGACAAGAATTTGCCAGCCTTTTATGTGGGCTCGCTCCACCAGTCTGCGAAGGTCTCCCGGTGGTGGATCGCCTGGTTGGTCATAAGGTAGGTACGCGGATCCGAGCACAAACTCCCTCTCGCACCCTGCCTCTGACGTCACCAGGCTTATTACAACAAGGTCTCTGTAACATAAGTCCCATAATGGTGTAACCAATATGCAGGTTCTGGGTATAGTGGCAGAAGTATCAAAAATGATTTTTCTCCCACTTCCCCTAAGACCCTTAATTACGCCGTTGTAAGTCCAAGGTTCTTGGACTAAGGCCACGTCAATGTCGTGTTTTGTCATGTGGGCACTGAGGGCATACGATGCCGCTTTACAGTGCTGTACGTTAATTTGTATAATCTTCAGGAAGGCACTTACCTACTGAGTGCTAGTGGAGGGTTGAGGGTTCTCCGATGTCCCCTCAACCACCATCTTCTCCGTTTCGTCCTCGGTCCCGGCTTCGCCCTCCTTCTTCTTGGCCAGAGCTTTGAACTGAACTCGGGAGAAGTTCAGGTACGGTCGGTGACCGCAGACGTCCATGGCGTCCCAGGAAGTTTGGTCCATCAGGACAATCAGTTGTTGTCTCTTTGGATCCTCCTTCCGGTCCACTATCCTCCAGGTCGAGGTTTGGATATCCTTATTTTGGATCTGGAGGCGACCCAAAATCTTTTCAGGTTCCATTGCTGGCTATCCACACCATCGCTCGCACTGGCTTGGGAAGGTTCTTCGCCTCAACGAATTGAAGCGTCGCCCCTTCCAACGGTGACTCATTGCGCAACAACCCGCCTAACCAGTCCAGTGTGGCCTGGTCACAGCAAGTGATGCGCAGAGTCCCGTCCCGATGCCTGCAGTCTGTGAACCTTGGATGGACCTCCCCAGTTTTCACAAAGTCGATCTTCTCCAAGATCAACATCTTCAACTTCCCTGTCTGCTCCTCCGTCAGGGAAATGCCCAGGTCCTGGTGCGTGATCGCCATCTTGAACCCGGTCATTGCGTCTTTGAAGGAATGGGCCACGTTTATAGCCCCTTAAACCTTTTTCACGGGTCTGTCCTTGGGCGTACTGCCATCCGACCGGTGTCGCTTTCGCGTCCCAGTCGTGGCAGGCCCTTCTCTTACAGCCTTCGTTGGAGGTTGCTTGGAGCCCCCTCCTTCCTTGGCTTTCTTCAGCTTCCGGCGAGCAGCCTCGGAGAGCTTTTGCCTTAGAGGCTTGGAGTCTCCGGTACCTGTTTCACCGGAGGGATTGGTTGGAGTCCTCGGTGCTGTTGGGTTTTGTTCTCTGGTCTCCACTCATTGTTGTTCCCACGAGTAGTTAGGGAAAGGGTGGTTAGCCTCAGCAGAGCCCCGCAGTACCGAGGTAAGGCCTTGATAAAACCGAGTGCGACCCGGGGCTCGGAGGTGTTGCCAGTAATGACTGATCTTCTATTCAGCCACGCATCCCATCGGCCTGGTCTACCCCACCTTGGGATTTAGGATTTTTATTGAGGTTTTCTCTTCTTGGACCAGGCGGTGAAGCCAAGTCCCCCCGCCCGTTTTCTACCCCGCGAGACATGTCCACAGTCAGTAGAGAGGAGCATGGTTTTACGGGAGACACACCTACCAAGGTAGTAGCTCTCCGGCGCCGTTTTGAACACCTGGTGCAGTACCCTTAGCCACGACACGACAGCCGGGTTAGGTGTATGGCCCAGCCCGGTCAATTCGAGCCGTCGTAAATCAGGGCACGACACAGAGGAGTTTTACATCCCGGTCGGCCCATAGATAGTTCACGTCTCGGATCTCTCGGACAAGGTTTTCGCTACCTCCGTTTGCCACCTCGAACAAGCCGAGGGCCCAGGGACCACGACGAGGACGTGGAGGTTACCTTGAAAGTTTCGAGGAAGTACTGCAATACCTTGAAAGTTAGTGACGTCGTTAGACAGCCTAACTGGTAGCAAACACCACTTTCCTAGGTCCCCTGTACTAGCGGCAATAGGCGATTGTATAAAACACGTTCTAAAATTTTGTAACACACGCATAACAATGAAATTGTACGATAACTTTATAGTAGGTTCTTTGGTTTTCCAGGTTTCAAAATGGCAATAGTTTTACATATTTCAAAAGTTTTTGGAAATTTACCAGTTGTTATATTATTAAAATACTTTAGAAGCCAATCTATTGTTTTGGTCCTGAATGCTTAAGAAATTCTGGATATATATAATCCGGACCTGCTGCTTTACCACATTTTGTAGCACTTATTGCTATTTCCAATTCTTCATCAGTTATATCTTTCATTATAGACAAAGCTTGCTGTTTTTCTCGTTTAATATCATGCAACTGTACATTAACATTTTTCTTATGTTGTTTGTCGATCTTGGGGTTAGACATAGATTTTAATCTGTTGGCTACAGCTTGAGGATTTGGGGTATTGCCATTAGTTTGTTGAATATGTCCTTGACCTAACCGTTTGAGGAGGCTCCATGCAGCCCTACTACTATGAGTGAAGTTTAAATTTTCTGTAGTTTCTCTCCGCCTTTCATTTCTGGCTTTGTCTAGCAACTGTAATAGCTCCTCAGCCGTATTTTTATTACCAGTATTCTTGTAATCCGTGTAAATTCTCTCACATTCTTTATTCCAGCAAGGTATATAAGCTTTTCGCACACCTTTTGGGACATGTTTTTTAGCACTACTTAAGATTAGCTGTACAAAACGGTCATAATTTCCCACTGTTGGTTCAATCCAACGTATATCTTTTTCAAGTTGGTTTGTGAAGTATTTCCAGTTTGCTTCCATCTTACTTTAGGTAGAGATTTTGTAACAGCAATTGAAGTGTGAACATAGTTTTTGGATAAAAGTCGCTATCTTTTATTTTGTACAAAAAAAAGGCCTGGCAAAATTCTGGATAATTATTGTTAATCCAATTCATAGATAGTTCTTCATATTTATTTGGCAAATTTTCATCAATATATAACGGGTCAGTGATGAACGGCAGTGTGATGCATTTCTAATTTTTAATTTTCTAATAAAGCCATCCATTCTTTACATGCTTGTGATAGAGTAATTGTATCACTTTGTAATTTGTCTAAAGTCTTTCCTACGATATGTTATTGTTCACATAGATCAAGTGCCTGTTTTATATATTCATATCATTTATTTTTCTAGTAATAATAATATCTATATCCTTTGGGTGATCCTTTAAAATCTCTCGGTAAATATGATAATTATCCACGTATGTTTCTAAACAGTCTATTTGTGAATTCCATCTAGTATCGTTTGGTATTTTACCATTTTTAGCTTTTAGCCATGCATGTGGAGAATGATGATTTTTTAAATATTTTTGCATTTCAACGATGTGTTTCAATACTGTTGTGGGCGTAACATCTTTTTCTAGTAAATTTAAATAATGTGCGGAACATCCGAAAGTTAAAATCTGAGAATACTTTTGTCTAATAATGTGTCTCACTTTAAGCATTTTATTTTCGTTGACGGTACATACAGCGAAAACGTCCTTATTGAATTTTTCTTTGCATAAACCTATGTTTTGTAATGCAATATTTGCGCAAAACTCCGCAGTTTTTTTTTTCCGCACCACAATCTATTGATGCTAGTAAAAATGCAGTATAACCTGTATGGACACTTGTTGCGATTACTAATTAGTAATTTATTACTTAAATCATTTCTCGTGGATGGTTTATAGCCTGGGCGGAGTGCCGAAATCGTTTCTTTAAATGATGAACTTTCTACCTGACGGAAAGCTGTAGCTGAAGCAAAAAAGTATTGTGCAATTTTTTGTCCAATTTGTTTTTCATATCTATATTTGTTTTTATTACATCATTCATTGAAGATTGCACAGATTTTCTCTTTTTCCGAAGAGATGCAAATAAAGACTGCGATTCTGGTTCAGATTCAGATATAGTTATATCACTTGAAGACTGATTTATAACTACCGAGGACTCAGATGAACAAGACGGTAAAGTTGTAAATGAAATATCTATAGTTTCAGAACTGGCTTCAGTTTCATTTTTTTCATTGAGATTATATAATTTGTATTGCTTGCACATTTCTAAATGTTTTTTTATCCGTTCAATTTTACCGCTAATTAATAATTTGCAGTATTTACACATGTTTTTGTTGTCGTCTTGTTTTATGATATGATGCCACTCTTCACTTAATTTTCGGCCACCAAAATTATTACTTCCTTTTCTGACACCACACGACATTTATTATATGAACTAAATAATCGAAATTTAAAACAACACATATACTATTATTAAATTCAGCAAGTACTATTAACAATGAATGTAAGTTGTATCGTGCTTTACACACTTTCGACTGAAAAACGCATGCTGCGAACTGCGCGTATGAGTAAGTGACTTGTGACAAGAACGCTATATCCGACCGGCGATCTGTGCGCAATTCTAGTATTTACTATTACAGGAATTAACTTTTATTATACAAATAGATATAACTTATTTAAATATATTTATAATTACAAAATAACTGTATGTATATGCATATTTTTAAGAAAATTAAATATAAATAATTTTTAAAGAAAAGTCCAGAAAAACCCACAAATATCCACAAAAACCCAGAGAAACCCAATAAAACCCAAATGGGCTGTACTTTTCTAAAAAAAAAAACCCGGATTTTTCACAACCCTGAATCATTATCAATTATTTTGCTCTCAGTCTCAGTACTCAGTACACCAATATACGTAGAATTATAGTCGCTAATATCGCGAATAGCAATTACGATTCTGCGACGTTTTTGTCGATACGAAATTTCACTAAAAATTTTTTCTCCATTTGTGTAAAATACTTTAAATTAATTTGTAAAACAACACAACTGATTAGACACTTCACAAATAAATACCCGCCAAAACTTGCAGAAACATAAACATTTGAGTAAATATAGGTTAAGTTACACAACACAAAAGAAAAGTTATCATATTACAGTGAAAACAATATTAAAAATAATAGTTATTATACTCACTCATAAATGTAATAGTTTCCACGCACTAAAAATAATGAACAAATGAATAATATGTCTCCAATAACTGACAACTCTCTAGCACCAGTATGAGTGGCCAGAAAATGTACTAAAATGTACTTATTTTTAAGGTATACAGCTTGTGACAACGCCTCGGATGTCGATGGCTGACGTCATCATTGTGCTCCTGGGTATTAACGGTATGCTCGGGCGCCATTTTTACAGCGGTACAAAAGGAGCGTGCCTTCGGATAGCCTAGTGGAGGTGAGGGCGCAGGGTTGGTTGATATCAACAGAAAAATACGTGTAGTTTAAATAAATATATTGTAACATACGAAGATATGTAAAACAAAGACACACAGTTTATAAATAAACAAATACATCACCCTTCTTTGCAGAACTGTGACCAGAGTTACCACGGTAAGTACGCTTACTGAAATTTACTACTTTATAAAAACCCACAATTTCTCTAGCGGGCAATCAGCGGCGCGATGTATACGGCGGACTCAGCCTTTACACGCGGATTCTTCTAACGGACGGCGGCTGACACAGCACTCAACTTCTCGGCGGATCGAAGGAGCCTTTTTCAGGACTCTCTTCTCACTAGAGGCGTTTAGGAGGACCTATTCAGAATCCTAACCTGCACGACTCTGAGAACGGGCGAACCCGCTCTCTGGCTTCACGGACCTCTGCAGTGGCTTATAAACCCAAACTAACGGTACTTCTCATTAAAATTGCGGCGGGGATGATTTTACTTAGTACAGGGGGTCGCTACTGTCTCAAGTGGTAAATAATATTTTTATAAAATTTACACAAATTCTCTGGTCACTTTTCTTTACCTTAAATCCATTTTATAACATCAAATAATTTACAAATATTATTTCAAATAAAACACAATTTCATTCACATGTGCGGTGCGCCATGCACGGGCATGTTGTGAATCACGACGCTTCAAAATTTGCAAGGTTACTAATGTCAGAATATTCTAGAACTAAACAAACACAAAAATGCAATCAAATGTGTAAACGAGAGTTACATTGTTTCACAACACTATTGTAAGTTACATTACAAAAATCCACAATGCTATTTTCACATAAAATACATTTACTTGTAGCTAAAACAACAACAATTGTGGTTATGCTGACTTGTGCACATGTGTTTATTGTCTGTTCACATCATGACGGTCGGATATTGTCTTTTACAGGTACATATTTCGTTAAATATTTTACCAATATTACAAATATATCTTACTTTTCAGATTAAACAGTACATAAACAATAAATAAGCAACGCATATTGTCAAAAATACGTTACTAAACAATCCAACTGTGACGGTGTTACTACAGATTTACAAAAGGAAGGAAAACCCTTGCTGGACAAAAGGGCCTATCGTCACAAGCTGAGAAGCATTTATATTAATTAAACAATTAAAATACTTAGTTCCAGTGGTACTACGACTTATATTCATTAATTTAAATTAATTAATTTAAATTAATAAATTATTTCATGGAGGAAATAAAACAAACTCTTACTGAAACATATTTTTATGGTTAAATTACATAAAAAATACACAATAAAATACATGAGATTCATTTATAATAAAGAAAATAGCAACAAATTAAAACATTCATACAACGAAAAAATAAAATTACATTTTATCTGGTAGATGCCATTCCCAACAAGTCGTGCCCCTTAACATTTCCTTGGTCAGGAGTAAATTATGGCACGTACTTACTTCTAATATATTTCTATTTTTTCTTTTAATAAGGTTTAACCCCGAAAATGTGCGTTCGGCCGCTGCGCTGCCATGCGGTAAACATAATATATTTTTTAAAAACAGACATAAATTTGGAAAAAGGTTTTCACAAAGAGCATTTCTTATTGTTCCTATTTCTGAAACAAAATTCTCTATATCCATATCTTTATTAAATTTGTCTTGTGGTAGCTCCGAAAGCATTCGCCATTCTGTATTTATATTTTCATACTGGTTTTCGCTTATAATATTAGGAAAATTTTTGATTAGTGGAATAACGGACGGGGCTTTGTTAAAAGAAAATATATTTTGTGGATATATTCAAGAAAGTTTTATGTACAGATCATTATCAAAAGGAAATCTCTGTCTTACTTGAGACGCCAATTCTATGTAAAAATTCAAACAATTTATACCAAAATTATGCAATTCGTGCTTATCGATGTGGTGATTTTCAATAATATCCTGAACTTTAAATCCAAAATGTATTATTAAAATATCTTTCAGAACTCATATTTTTAATTGGAAAAATACTACCTTTTTTTTAGTTTATGTTCTGTATTTATTAATTTTAACCCAACGTTTCGGCACCATGAACTGGTGCCTTCTTCAGGGGATACATTGACATAAATATGTTAAAAAACAATAATAACAAGTAACCAAGGTAACAAGTAATATTCATAAATGTTTGCCTTTTTTATGTATACAATTTTCTAGACAATATATGCATGCCCGGCAAAAACATGGACGGCGAACATGCATCTTCTCAGGAAAAAATCTCCTTTTACCAGAGGAAAAACCGTCCCAAAAACTGACCCATCATTGTGGCACAATTATCAGCTGCAAAACTAGCCATGTTCTCTATCTTAATCCCAGCGGAAGATAGATAATTTATTAAACATTCATAAATTTTTGCTGCAGTACTATCGATTTCTAACTCCAATAATCCCAAAAATTTATCAACTACATTACTACCTTTAAAATATCGTACTAACACAGCGATACATTTTTTTGTTGAAACATCCATAGTTTCATCTATTATTATGGAATAGAATGTTTCATTTAGAATTTGTTTTGTCACCGCCTCTCCTCTGACTGTTGAAGTTTACAGAAGACAGGGTAGCCACCGTTGAACTTTTCATTTTAGTATAATTTAGTTTTTAGTTATTTACAATTAATAATATTCGTGCTTCTCTTAATAAACTTAAGAATCTTAAAATGTACCAAAATGGGACTGATTTATGATAAAATGTACTTTTGTATTTTGCTATTAAAAATGTACCAAATATAGTACAATTGTACTAAAACGGCAACACTGCCAGTATGTGATATGTGACGTCTGTGCACTAAGTACTCTGCCGCAGCAGGGGTCGTTCAGTTCTATACTCTATACATATGTGTGCGTTCAAATAAGTATACTTGAATTAAAAAATGTTAAAAAAAATTTATATTTTAAATATTATGTAACAGTACCGAATAAAATTAAACAAATGAAACCAACATCTTCCACAATGTGAAACTATTGTGTCTCAAAAATATTATTAATAGACCTTTTCAGTTTAAAGAGATATGTATTAGTAAGCCATCTACTTGCGGTAGTCATGGTTTCATGATGGAGAAAAGTCTTTGATAACTAAAATCTCAAAATAAATTACAAGCTTATTGAAGCTAACATGTCAAACAATGCAAATTATCACCGAGATTACAGGTATTTTATTGACTGCAATATTTGAGTTTTTATTTTTCAACCATCTGGCAGTTGCAGAGGTGCCATTTTACTTACTATTTGCAGATGTAGAAAGAGATAACTGTTAAATTGAAAAGTCTATTTGGAGTATGTTGTGCATGAAGAAAGAATATACTTTATTGATAATTGAATTATAATTTGGCACACAATAATAATATTTATAAACGAAGTTTTATTATGCTTCATAAACATTAAACAATGATTTATAATAATAGACCCTTAAAGAGATTGTATATATTTAGCAAACCAACAACTGACGGTAGTCATGGTTACGTGCGAGGAAGTCTTTGTCAACTTAAAAAATATCTCGAACGTAGTGACAAAGGCTTTTATTGAAAATAAAATGTTAACCAATGCAAAAATTTTACCGAGACTACGACTGCAATATTTTTAACGTTTCGTTTTAAAACCCAGCTGACAATTATAGGCGCCATTTTACTTACTGCAGAGAAAGAAAAAGAGAGCTGTTAAATTGAAAAGGTCTATATGTTTACTGATTACGCATATCACACGTTATAAATCATCAATCAACAAGTACCTACATTAGTAATATGTAACAAATGAACATACACAGTACATACAATTCCACATAATTACGTACATATTTTTAAAAAATAGGCATTACACATTCTTCAATATGTAATATGCATATATCCACAATATACTTTTTGTTATATAAATTTGCATCTATATTCAGAATATGGTATTGCATTTGCACCAGGTACATACTGTCAGTTCTTACTAAGTACGTCCTTGTAACACACCTTTGTTACTTACTTTACATGATGTACTAGTTACATCCTAACAATGTAATTGACGGGACATACATTTCTACACTTATTTATTACATAAAAGGGATTACCATTTTTTATGGACTGCAACGATATCTTAGTTACATCCGGAGAATATTATTAAAAGTTGTGCTCTTACAGGTACGTTTAAGTCATTATTTGTTTACTGGGTTGCGCTTTGTCTCACCTCGAGGCTTCGCATCTTGGTAATATACATAAGCCCTCGGCTGTAATGAAACATCTCCCACCTCGGATGTAATATACTATTATTCACAATCATTATAGTAATATACCTAACTTTTTGGAGGTTGGGAAGTACGTCATTCCTAACTATAATGACAATCTCTTGGGTTGGAAATAACAGATTTCACTTTCATCTCTAGGGTAGGAAATGTTTATGTAGGGGTTGCCTAGCAACATTGCCATAGATCTCAATAATTAAGTAGGCTAAACAAATTTTAAGAGAGCTGTCAAAATATAAATAAAATTAAAGGTTATAACTCATTGATGTATTTTCAAAATTATTGATTTAAAATGAGGATGATTGTGAATAAAATAGTATACATAATCTCGGTGGGAGTTTCATAACAACCTCGCGCATTATCTCACCTCGAGGCTTCGCCTCTCGGTAATATACATAAGCCTTCGGCTGTAATGAAACATTTCCCACCTCGGATGTAAAATACTATTATATTATCTTCGTGAAAAATTCTCAAATATTGAAAATGTAAAAAATATTATTTACGCATAAAAAATAACGTGTAATAAGTGACGTATTTTACGTCCCCATCCCTGATGAAACCTTAAATTATCTGCATTTTTTGTTTTTTGTGAAATTAGGGTATCTATCTAATAATCGAAAATGAATTTACTCAAAGAAGTTTAATACAATTTGTGTAAACATATAAATTTTAAAACAATTGTAATAGCCACGTGTGTGAACTCGAAATTTTTGTAATTCAGTATTTAAAGAACGCCGTGATTGTTGCAAACCGCTGACATGAGGTTGGCGATCTTCCCCTCAATATTTTGCAGAATCTTGAGATTGAACTAGCGTAGGACTGTTCGTATCCACACCGAGAGGATTTTTTAGCCCGACCGGGGCGTACAATTTTGTTGAATTATTTTGTTTATTTGGTTCTTTTTAATTTCCTAATTCATATTTGTTCGAATTTTATTTAGAACCATGATATAATTATTGTGTACATAATTTTCTAAATTTAATTAAAATTATTTTTTTATTATTATAACTTTTACTTATATTCTCTCTGTGGCTGTTTGAGCTTTAATTAGGTACGTCAACGAGGGTGCTTTTCAACACACCTAACGTATCATCCGTTGCACAATGCATAATACATTTTAAATAATACTTTGTTTATTTATATGTTCGCATAATTTCATGTTCTCATTATAAATTGTCCTATGCAATCATTTCAACAGTCAATCGTTTAATTAGTGTGATTTATTTAAATTTACCTATATCCATGTACATAGAGTACGCATGCGTGCACAGTGAGTTATGTGTCTTGTGGAGAAACAAGTACTTTGTGCTTTCATAGAGCCTCAGTTGTTATAGATTTTCATTTAGTAAGCTCAGCAACTTTTCATTAAGATACCACTATTCGAGTAATTGAGAAAACTTTATGATAATTAATGCAAATAAAACCATTAATATACATAATTATAAAAGGTCATACAAATATAATAATAATAATAATAATAATAATAATAATAATAATAATAATAATAATAATAATAATATTCAGTGAACGGGTGGGGTCTATGAGTACCTTCAAAAATGAAATAATTCTGTAATTTTTTTATTTTTTTAGCGTATTGAGCTTCTAGGTACCTTTCGGGCATGTGTGTCTTCATCTATTTCCATTGATAGTTTTACTTTAAAGCATTCAGTTTTTTCCTGTATTCATCTTGAGTCCCGAGGGACCCCACCCGTTCATAGTAGTAAGTCCCGCGAGTTGATTGGAAGTAGCGTTAGCTTGTGGAATGCTTAACGTTGGGCAATAAATGCTGCTATCGTATATAGAGCTAATCAGCCAGATGGCAGATTTAGCAAAATTCGAAAACTTTTTCTGAAGAACCTAGGGACTGAACTACTTCAAAATAATTTGCAACGTAGAGCATACACGTAAGAAATGTTCGTCAATCTGCAATACGTTTCGCTGGAGTTACCCCAGCAGAAGATGCCACCAGTCCCCTTTCAAATAAGAAAGGATGGTGTAAATATTGTCCTAGACGAAAAACACGCCAACACTGCGAAATCTGCATATATGTAATTTCATGCTGTCAAGATTGTTTAGAAAAAAATTTACCCTGACTTTTGCATGTCTGTATTTTGTGTCTATGGCCAGTTGTGATACTGCTGTTTCGTTTATTTTTATTACTTTTACATTAGTAGTACTAGACACGTAAGGAATTTTGAATTCAGTTTTTGTGTTTTACTTTATATAAGCATTTATTTGTAAACGTACGTTTTTTGTGATATTTTGTTCTATAAAGGAAAAATATGTTTTTTTGTTTGTTAATGTATTTACTTTCACCATGGTAATGTACTCTAGAGGTACCAAATAAAGGTCTAAAATAGTCACTATCCACAAAAAAGTGAAAAAACGTGAAAATAAGCATATTTTAGAATGGGCATTCACAGACCCCACCCGTTCGCCGGCGTGATTATCAAACCGTTCGTTCACTGAAGGGATAATATTAATAATAATAATCATAATATAAATAATAAAAATAATAATAATAATAAAAATAATAAAAAAATTAATAATAATAATAATCAAAATAATAACAGTAATAATAATAATAATAAAAATAATAAATAATAATAATAATAAATAATAATAACAATAATAATAACAATAATAATAATAATAATATTAATAATAATGATTTTATTTCTGTAGACACAAATACGAGTGTATAGAGAAAGTCACACATAGATAAATATAATAACAAATAAATTAAAACACAGTACGCTACATAGCAAAAAATTCATTTATATTATAAAAACTTTGTTGTAGTAGAAACGTTAATGATTTTTTAAATTTATTAAAATTATTTTCTGGTTTCAACGAATCAGGCAGCTTATTAAAAATTTTGAATTTCACTTTTAGTAACGTTTAAACAAGACCTACGAACGTAAAAGTTGTTATTGTGGTGGGTACTTATGCAAATTACAAATCATTGTAAAGGATATTTTATTCTTATGAATAAAAATGCATATTTCAATAATATAAATGCAAGTTAATGTCAATATATTTAATTGTTTGAAAGTAGCTCTGTATGATGAGCTATGACTCATACCCAATATAGAACGTATAATTCGCTTTTGACAAACAAAAACATTATTAGCAGGATTTGAAGCGCCCCAAAAACAAATATCGTATCTTATACGGGACTCGACATAGGAACAATAAAAAATCAAAAGTTGTTTTTACTTCCTTGTACGAAGTAAAAGAAGTATTGTAAACGCGAAAAATTTCGGTTTCCAGATTTTAACGGCAATATCCATTTTGACCATTCCTGAATCCATTTTGACTAATACGTATCTCGCATAACTGAAAAGCGGGAATCCGTAGAAAGTTAAAATTTTGTATTTAGGACTGCTATAACATCTAGTTGTGCACCTCCCTTTTTGGTATATACATAACTTTCGGAAGTGATACTTTACTTGAAGCCTATAATAGATATTAATCAAAAACTATATTAAAATGTAATCCAAAACTTTTCAAATTTGGTTTATAAGACTTTTATATCAATGGGAATAACATAATAGACTTAGGTTAAAATATTCTAACCGGAAATGATACTTTACTTGAAGCTGTTTTCAGTTTTTCTTGAAATAAATGGTGTTATTTTGATTTTAATAATAAACGCTTCAAATAAAAGTTTTAGAGAATTGAATTCTGCTTCGAAAACATTAAGTATGATTAAATTAGCTCTTTGTATAAGCGAGATATGTAAATATAAAAATTATGTACCTTTAAAATAAATAAATAAATAAATATATCATCACGGCATATTACCCATTTCTGGGTGTGCCAGTATCTACAACACATGTAGATATCGGTAATGATGACGATATATTTTACCGTGTGGTCGCTTACCAGGCGTCACCTCACGGGCACTCATAGCTGGTGTGGAGAGTGCTCCACAGGGGTCACTTTTGTGCCATTTAAAATTGGAAATATTTGGCGTCTGTCGGGATCGAACCCGGTTCTCCCAGGTTCGCGACCAGACCTCAGAGCCTTAACAGCTGGAAAACATATTTTTCCAGCTGTTAAGGCACTGAGGATGCTATAAAAATAGCGAAATCGATCAGCCAAACAAAGTATAAATATATAAAATATTTTTAAAATTCAGAGTATTTTCACCCCTAATATTTCATGAAGTCGTTCATCAATATAATTTTAGTTTTATTTTGATTTAAAAATAATTTATTTTCTTGACACCATGAAATTAGTGACTAGAAATTTTGACTGCATTTATCAATTAAAGTTTCTACATTTGGGTCTGAGATGACCAGAGTAGTGTCATCCGCATACAAAATGGGGGTGCAATCATCAGAAAGAGCTGTACAAAAGTAATTTATATAAATTAAAAATAGTACATATAGATGCAAGTACAGTTTCCTGTGGTACACCAACATTAGTATGAGCTAAAGCTGATTTTGCAGTCATGGTAGTAGACAAATTATCCTTATAATTGAGGGAAACAAACTGATGTCTGTTTAACAAAAAAATAGGAAATCCATTTCAGAGCAATACCCCAAATACCCACGCATTCCAGCCTATCAAGTAAGCGACAAAATTCAACACAGTCGAAAACTTTACTGAAAACAAAAAAAAAAAATACTAATAGGATATTATCCCTTAACAAGATTTAAAATAATATTTTTAAAGAAGCAATGTAAAGCATCTATAGTACAATTGTTAGTTCTAAAACAATTGTCTACTGTTAAGAATACCATTTTCATCTCTACAAAACTTTTCAAAAAACAATATTCAAAAATATATAATATGAAGAGAACGGTCATTTTTTTATAGATAAGCAAAAATTGTTACTTTGGTATAATATTAAAACGAAAAGAACTGTCAAATGACAAATTGTTCATTGCTGTGAATGATCAGATTCGATATTGTTTATTTAACTTACAGTTAAAATTCTGACCGGAGCTGGTAAAACTGGCCCTAAGTGGTTAGCTAACTATACGTTACAAGTAGTGTGTTTTAGTTATTTTTGTTTAGTTATTAAATTATAAAGTGTAAATACGTATAAGTGATAATAGATAATTGTACACCAAGTGAGCTAAGATAATGTTTATTCATGACAAGAAAGTTTAACCAACGAGCCCGTGTAACAATCACTATGAATTTAATTTTGGCAAAATAAAAAACTCATCAATTATTACTCTGTGCATGACGATCGTTGTTGTTATTTATTGTTATTTTTGACGTTTTAAACAATCAGAATGACTTAGAATGCATAAAAGTGTTTTTTTTTAATTCGCCAGCAAATAAACAGTTACTAAAACGTCAAATTTGAATAAAATAAATTAATTAAATAAATACTTGGTTTAATTCTAAAACTCATAAATTAAATAAAAAAGTTGTAATATGTGTATGTTTGTAAAATGTGTGCTTAACAACCACGTTTATCATATCTAACCGAGATTAGTCTTGAGAATGACGCTCGCAATATATGACTTGTTCGAGGTTGATGGTATCCACCGGTCTTCATAGATTAATCAAATCCTGGAATGACGGAGTTTTTGATGTTTTTACATCTTACATACTTACATTGTATGTTTATACTACATGTACCTACTTACTATATAATTTATAAATTTTTGGTCTTTTATACATATGTAATTACAAATAGTTACAATAGTGTATATTGCAAACATAAACTATGTGATATATGTATGTGTATTTGTTGCAATAGAGCTAACCGTAGAGGTAGTTACTATTTCTCTGCTGTGTTATGTTCATAATAGATAAACTGCAGTTCTGATTAGAATGCTGTATTTACTACTGTGTTAAACATCGGTTTAAATCTCTATCGATAACAACCTTTTAATCTGACTTTGTATCTAATAGTGAAACTGCTATTAATTTATTTTCAAGAAAATACGTGCTTTATTTAAGCGTAAACATTTAATACAATGGAAATAAATACACAGATTAATATTATATTTACAATAGGAAGTGTCTAGTCTTCCGGCGCCGTATTCGTATTAATCTCAGTTTTATAATGTCGTCACATAAATGTAGCCGGATTGTCAAATCTTTGTTAACTTACTGATGATTTAATATCTGGCTAATCGTGTAGCCATAGTTTTCATATATATATATATATATATATATATATATATATATATATATATATATATATATATATATATATATATATATATATATAGACAGGGTGTTCATTTTAAATGGGCCACCATTGCTATCTCGAGAACTATAAGAGCTACAAAAACGGTTAAATGGGCAAACAATTTCTATTGTACAAGTCAAATTTAGGGAACAGAAAAAAAAAATTTTTCGACCAGTGGTTCTCAAAATACTGGACTCAACTTTTTTTATTTTAAATGTGAATATATTTTTTTTATTTATTTTATTTCAAACATCTCAACTTTTTCAATTTGAGTAAAATTATACATTTTTAAAATTAAATTAAATGATTTTGAACTTCACGTGACAGTTATGATCACTTAACAAAACAAAATATTCACTTATTTCATTCAGAGCACTCTAATTCCAGGTTAAAAAATTACTTGTATTCAGTTTTTCCATTCATTGCACTCTTAGTAATATCATATTTTAATCAAATTAATTTAAAATTTTATATCTATTTTACTCAAAAAAATCGTTATGTGAGGATATGATAATATTATATCATTGAATTCAGAATTAAATTCTCTATCGAATAAGCAAATAAAAAAAATATATTCACATTTAAAATAAAAAAGTTGAGTCCCGTATTTTGAGAAACACCGGTCGAATAAATATTTTTTTCTGTTCTCTAAATTTGTCTTGTATAATAGAAATTGTTTGCCCATTTAACCGTTTTTGTAGCTCTTATAGTTCTCGAGATAGCAATGGTGGCCCATTTAAAATGAACACCCTGTATATATATATATATATATATATATATATATATCTAACATCAATAACCTCACCTTAACGCACAAAACTCGCTCTCATTTTTCAAGGAGTGTCTTGTGTGCTGCCTCTTTATAGTGGCAAAGGTTTCTTCGATTGGCAAGCTGAAATATTTGTAGGTTCGTTTAAGCAAAAGTCAGTTATTTAAGTTAGTGATGGTTTAATAAAAATACGATTTCTACATTGATGTTTTATTAGAGTACATTAGATGCAAAACTTAGTATTTGCAAAAATTTAAAATTCGCGGTCATGAGTTTAACCAAATAAAAGAGGGCACTGTTCATAAAGTAGCGTAGCCAGCAAGCTGCAGAAATCGTTATTTGACGCACAAATTAGGTACAAAAAGTTAACTTAGTTGCAAAACTCTGTATTTGTAAATGACCAATCCTGACGCACATCGGCGCAACACTTGACCAATTAGCTATTGCATTCATGCGGATGCGGTGTTAACTTAATAATTTCAAACTAAATTATAATTCAAAAACGAAGAATTATGTTACAGTACGAGGGGAAGTATTTTACAAATCTGATTTCTGTTTTGAAAACAGCATAATAAAGAAAGGGAACAATCTCTCCGCATTACGTCCTAAAAAAGTAATTACTAGCAAACGTTTGAAGGGAAATAAGTACTCAATAGCAGATCTTTTGCAAAAGCATTATGGTCCCAATTGGAGACAAAATCCAGATTTGGAATTATACACACTTATAGATAGCACAGGGAGAGTCCAGACTTGTTTCCGATGTTGAGCAAGTAGCGGAAGATATGTCTGAAATGTCTTTAAGGGTTTAAGTTATTCTCTTTACTATGTTAATGTTCATACCTTTTATTTCAAAGAATAAATCAGTAAGTAATTACTTAAAAGCGTTTAATTTAGTTTACCTGTATTCGCATGTTTTTGTTTCAAAACCTGGTGTTTGCATGAACCTGTAGCAAAACTTGGTATTTGAATCAATTAGTATCAATTATTTCATAAATCGAGTTAATATGAACAAAAAATCTCCTTCTGATTAGACAGTGATTACCCTAACGTTAATTGCATGTAACATTTTACAGGATTTAACAAAACATAATTAAGATAAGCGTTTTCTGCGTTTATCTCAAAATCACTTATAGAGCAAATGCATAGTTTCGCATCTAACGTACTCTAACTAGATATTTTTTAATACGAAATATGTCCTAATTTTGAGTTTAAGCTAAATGCGCTGCTAAAATAATTTATTACTCCAGCTCACACACGTATATATTGTTGTAAACTAATATATGGCCTGCGAGAATGTATAATTTCCATAGAAAAACAGTTTTTGAAGGGCTCTAGGACGACAGATAATTTTTAATGCGATATATTTCCAAATTTCGAGTTTAAGCTAAATGCGGTGCTAAAATAATTTATCGCTCCAGCTCACACACGTGTATATAGTTCTAAACTTGTATATGACGAGCGAGAAAGTATAATTTCCGTAGATAAATAGTTTTTGAAGGGCTCTAGAGAAATATTTCCAAATTTCGAGTTGAAGCAAAATGCGCGGCTAAAATAATATATTCCTCCAGCTCACACACGTGTATATTATTGCAAACTAATACATGACCTGCATGAGAGTATAATTTCCATACAAAAACAGTTTTTGAAGGGCTCTAGGACGACAGATAATTTTTTATTTGAAATATTTCTAAATTTCAAGTTTAAGCTAAATGCGCCGCTAAAATAATTTATTGCTCCAGCTCACACACGTGTATATTGTTCTAAACTAATATATGACCTGCGTGAAAGTATAATTTCCATACAAAAATTGTTTTTGAAGGGCTCTAGGACGACATATAATTTTTAATGAGAAATATTTCCAAATGTTCTAGTTTAAGCTAAATGCGAGGTTAAATTAATTTATTGCTCCGGCTCACACAAGTATATATTGTTGTAAACTAATATATGACCGACAAGAAAGCAAAATCTCCATAGAAAAACAGTTTTTGAAGGGCCTTAGAACGACAGTTAATTTATGAAGCGAAATATTTCTAAGAGTTGAATTTAAGCTAAATGCGCGGCTAAAATAATTTATTGCTCCAGCTAACACACGTATATATTGTTGAAAGCTAATATATGATCTGTGAGAAAGTATAATTTTCACAGAAAAATAGTTTTTGAAGGTCTCTAGGACGACAAATAATTTTTAATGCGAAATATTTTCATATGTCGAGTTTAAGCTAAATGCGCAGCTAAAATAATTTATTGCTCCAGCTGACACACGTGCAAATTGTTGTAAACTATTATGTGATCTTCTAAAAAGTATAACTTCCGTAGAAAAACACTGTTTGAGGGACTTTAGGACGATAGATATTTTTAATGCGAAATATTTCCTAATTTCGAGTTTAATCTAAACGTGCTGCTAAACTAATTTATTACTCCAGCTCACACACGTATATATTATTGTAAACTAATATATGGCCTGCGAGAATGTATAATTTCCATAGAAAAACAGTTTTTGAAGGACTATAGGACGACGGATAATTTTCAATGCGAAATATTTCCAAATTTCGAGTTTAAGCTAAATGCGCTGCTAAAATAATTTATCGCTCCAGCTCACACACGTGTATATAGTTCTAAACTTATATATGATGTGCGAGAAAGTATAATTTCCATAGAAAAATAGTTTTTGAAGGGCTCTAGGACGACAGATAATTTTTAATAAGAAATATTTCCAAACAACGATTTTAAGCTAAATGCGCGGCTTAAATAATTTATTGCTCTAGGTCACACACGTGAATATTGTTGTAAACTAATATATGGCCTACGAGAAAGTACAAATTTTATAGAAAACAGTTTTTGAAGGATGTGATCGGGGACGACCAGCTTCGAGGATGGTCGAGTGTTGATAATCCCGGCAAAATCTCGAACCCAGTCGACCTCACCCTGTAGCCTCTACGGGTTTTCGAGACGCGCTGGCGTAGAGGCGGAAGCGGTGGACGAGGTAGAGTAAGTACGGACAGCAAGAAGGATAGAGTTGCTTGTCTTTTTGTGTCGATCATTGGTTTCCAGTATAGTGTAATAAAGCTGTAGCGTTATTCATAAAACTGTGGGTTTTATTTGTACCACTAATTGATAACAATGTATCCCTATTACGTCCTCATTTAGAATATGCTTCAGTAAACTGGAATCAAGATTTTGCTTACCAGTCTGACTCCATCGAAAATGTTCAACGTAAATTCTTCAAACGGGCTACAATATTTCTTCAGAAAATTGTAAATTCTACTATTGATTGTCCATATCTTGTAAGTAAATTATGCTTTCATATTCCTCGATCATTAGCAAGTGTTAAATCCACATTCCAACTATACTGCACAAAGTAGTGCCCTGCAGAAATTTCCATTACATCAACTTATATCATGCTATAAATATTTCGAAGACCATATCGATCTATTCCACCACAATATTAATTACAATATATATATATATATATATATATATATATATATATATATATATATTCCAACTACTACTACTTAATACGTAATACATACTCGATAATCTATTACCAAGTTCTGCTTTCCTTACCTTAGTATTTGGCGCAAACCTATTCGGTATCCTTAGCATTATTATTATTATTATTATTATTATGGATGAAAGCCAGTAGATTTTGATATAAATCGGATAACCGAAAGTGGTACTTTACTTGAAACTCAAAATAGTTTTTTTTATCGAAAAATTTCTTTAAATGTTATTTTTTCGCATTTATCGCCTGCTAGAACAATACTAAAAGAACTTAAAAAATGTAGATTTTGAGATCTATATAATCTGAAAGCCAATTTCATATACTTTATAGGGAAATACTGTAACTTCTAAATCAAGACCTACAATAAAATACATATATACTAGTTTTATAAAAATTCACTTAGTTATTGTGCAAAAAAGATACAAGATTAATAGTCACAATATTGCATTCTGTGAATAGAACGCAAAAAATACTAAGACAACCTAAAATGTCTTTGTATTATAAATAAAATAAAATAAACCTTTATTAATAGCTTGAAGCTAGAACAAATACATAATATAATATAGATATCAATAAATTACATACAGTATTAAATTCATACAATGTTACATAATATTTATATTTAAATTTCTAATTTTTTTTCTGACAGTTTATTATATAACTTAACACCAGCAATAAATATACTATTTTATTTCTTAGCTTTATTAATTTTAGGAATTACCAAATTATTTTTAAATCTAGCATTGAGTTGATGGGAATTTGTGTTTAGAAATTTATTTAGATAAGGTGGTAGCAAATTTTTGTGAACTTTATAAATAAAAATTAAGGCATTGTACTCACAGAATCCTTTTAACACTTTCACTGCTAATAATATATGTTTACATACACCAAGGGGCTAAAAGCATATTTTGTGAAATAATGAATAATGAGAACATTAATAATTTGGAACAAATTTTTATTTTGGCTTTTGTTTAGGCTGTGTTATTTGAACGCTTACAGGGGGTGTGTGTTACAGGTGTTGCTCCATAAAAACCTGGTGACGTCGAAAGACGCCGTTAGCAGTGAACGTGTTAACTTCATAAAATTACCCCAAAATTTTGATAAAATTGTTCAAATTGTCTATGTTTTAAATGTTGTCCTAATATTGCGCGTGTAAATTCTACAATTCTGCGACAATGTTATACAGTAAATTTTAACATGTCTTATCAGTCAGTTAGAAATATAGATTTTAGTCCAGTCAATAGAGATTTTTACCCTACAAAAGGTAGGGAAAAAACGATTTTAACATTTGTTGTTCAGATTTCAATTTTTCATTTGAAATTTCGACAATGAGGAGAAACAGCTATTTTATTTATTATTATTTACTTATGATTTAAATTACATAGTTGGAGGCAAACTTAAATGTATTTAACATTCTAAAACTTTTTTTAAGTATTATCTGTCCTGCAAAACCTTTATGCGGTGATACATAGGGATTTACAGGAAAAATAAACAAACCTTTTGGGTTCCAAAATTTTATTTTATTTCTCGTATAGTGGGAAAATAATAACATATATGCAAAATGGAGCTAGTTAGAATAAAGATTAAAGAATGTGTCATTAAGCTACTGTATAAGTTGCAATTACAACATCTAAGTATTTACATGGAACAATATTTTTTTTTTGTTTATTACATTGTTATGTTTATGTTTGTAAGTATAAGTTACAGTGTGTTGAAATAATATCTGATTTGGAGTACTCGTAGGCTATGAACAAAGAAACATATTGAATTTAGAAATGGATGCGTATTAGAAACCGGCGAATGTCATTCATTTGCTCCTTGTTACATTTAAATTCACGAAAATTACATTTCAAGATCAAATTTGAAAACTTAACTATTGAATTGAACAATGATCAGACATACGTTCTCTGTTTATAGACGAATTTTTAAAATTAAATGAATTCTGTCTACATCCACTCCATTAGATATCACTAGCTATAGCCACCACTAGTATTCAGAAAAAAGTTTTTTTTTTTTTTCTTATAATCACAAAATGACAGTTTGTGTGCCTGTGTGACGTGACTGTGTGTATTTATATAGGATAGGTGGTGTCAATTTTCCCGAGCCGACACTCACGTCATCTATTACTGCTGGAAAAATTACTATACTTTTATGTAACATTTCTGTCGTATACACATGACATTATGAGACTATTATTCGTTATCTCATTATCATGTTACAAAGGAGTATACACTATCTTCGTTCTATGTTCAACCAACGGCAAAAAATAAAATAAAAATGGTAGTGTAACCGTGGTAACGAATGTCATTTTGAAAAATTTGAATTATTTGGATATTCTTTGGTAAATAAGGCTATTTTGGTGTTGATAATTTGTGTCTGAGTATGTTTCAAGATTACAACATAGACTAGACTTCTGCTACACATATTGCATTTAGACAATAAAAAGATGTGTATTTCATCGATTATACATCGTAATTATTCAATTGGTTTAATATTGTTAAATAACTACTTATACATCGTATTTTTATGAGTATTGACACAATATAGGTCATATAATTCTGACAGTTTTGTCATTACGTCAACAATCCCTACTATGACAATTTGAACCATCATGCTTACGATTGATGACGTGTGTATCATTTCGTAGAAACACACGTGAGATGTATACAGGGAATTTATTTTAACATGCAACATATGGTCAGTCATTTCCATGGTTACTCACTATTGTCAAAAATGATAGCAATGTAATATTTATCCATTTTAAAATGCAACATACAAAATTTATAGTTTTGTATTATTAAAACTAATTTCCAATAAATTGGCCTACATGCGATTAACTAAAAATCAAAACATGAATGTTGCGTATCTGAACAAACTTCAGCTTACAAAAATTCATAACTTTCATGTAATAAATATTTGTTGTTCTGGAAGTATCTCCTGTGCTATTTATAATGTTGCATTTTAAAATGGACAAATATTACACTGCTGTCATTTTTTGACAATAGTGAGTAACCATGGAAGTGATGAACCATAATGTTGCATTTTAAAATAAATTCTCTGTACGTGTGAGTGTAAGTGTTTGTCTATATGTTCGCTGAAGGTATAAATTTTCTATCTTCTTGATTATTGATATAATATATGTTACATTTGGCAAGCAATATATTGTTATCATGATAAAGTCTCACTTTAGTCATTATTTCTTTCCATGGTATGATCGGATATTTTGAGGCATCCATAATATAATCTTTCACGTAGTACATACCCTAGAATAAAAATAAAAATTAGCACTTTCATTATAATTCGTATGTACATAGTATTTGTGAATCAAGATCCAAAGTGTTTTTCGTTTAATAAGATTTTTTTTGCTGTGCAGCGATCTTTGATTAACTATGGCACCAAGGAGACGACAGGAATGCTTTTAATATTATGTACCAGAATTGCACTCAAAAGTTTGTCATTTGTCAAGTTGTTACACCAGAGAAAAACAAGTGACACTTTTCTGTGTATATGACGGAAATTGTTGTAAAATTTCACTTTTATTTTTTAATTGATGCAGAGTATATTGAATACAGAATATTAATTTTAAATAGGCCACCATTGCTATAATGTAATGGATGCAGTTTACCATCAAAAACGGTATTGAGCCGTAAATATGTAGGAGTGATATTAATAAACATTTTATATTCTTACAACTGAAATGAGGATTAAAATTGGAAAGAAAATTGGCCATGTTTCATTGGGATAAAATATGAGACCCACCTTTTTACCTCCCGCTACCCTTGATAAGGGAGGTACAGGGATCGTGCTAAAAATCGCATATCGTGATTTTAGTAAATGACCACGATTTAAGGTCCCTAGGATCCGATTTTCAAATTTCACAGTGATTTCTGTGAGTCTTTCTGTGTGTGTGTGTGTGTGTGTGTGTGTGTGTGTGTGTGTGTGTGTGTGTGTGTGTGTGTGTGTGTGTGTGTGTGTGTGCGTGTGTGTGGATTCTCTTAACGCTTTAACTCAAATACTATCATTCATAAAATTGTGAATCCTTTTGCGGCTCTAGTTCTCTGTAAAACTAAGTTAATTTGTGAAGCACTCGATCAGAGAAGTCAAGTTGACATTATACGGATTTATCGAAGGCCTTTGATGAAATAGAACATTCTGCTCTCATTTCTAAACTACATAAATATGGATTATCTGATTGTCTAGTTATGCTTTTAAAGTTATATTTAACAAATAGATACCGTTACATTTACTCTAGATATTCCTCTGAGAAATATCTACGAAAATCTGGTGTTTCTCAGGGTTTTGGGATCCCTACTGTTCAATATCTTTATAAACGATAAACCAAATATAATAGATGTTGAATTTTGATATTTGATGATATAAAATTATGTTCAAAAATTCCAAAAATAAAAGACTTCGATTATCTTCAATGTAATTTAGATAAAGTGTACCAGTGGTGTTTGGAGAAAAATCTTCATTTGAATATTCAGGAACATAACGCTATGACTATCTCAAAAAAACGTGAATCAATTCACTTAAATAATTCTACGTTAGAAAGACCATATTTATTAAAGACCTGGGTATTGTTTTTGATCGAAAACTAAAGTTAAATCAACACATCGACGAAATTACTGCAGTTCTTTCTTGGATTCTTAATTAGAAATACTCACGTATTCAAAAATATGTCTTTTCTTTGTCTCCTCTATGTATTTCTAGTATGTCCTCATTTAGAATACGCTTCATTCATCTGTAACGCGGATTTTGCTTGCCAGTCTGACTCCATCGAAAATGTTCAACGTAAATTTTTCAAATGGGCTACATACATTATTGAGAGATCTTATCCCGCCAGAGGAATACCTCAGGAACAATTAATAAGTTTTTTCAATATTGACTTTTTAGATGCGAGAAGTCTCCGTGAAACAATATTTCTTCAGAAAATTGTAAATTCTACTATTGATTGTCCATATTTTGTAAATAAATTGTGATTTCATATTCCTCGATCATTAGCAAGTGTTAAATCCACATTCCAACTATATTGCACGAAGTAGTACTCTTCAGAAATCTCCACTGCATAAACTTATATCATGCTATAAACATTTCGAAGACTATATCGATCTATTCCACCACGATATTAATTACAAAAAAAAAAAATATATTCCAACTACTACTACGTAATACATACTCTAAAATCTATTACCAAGTTCTGCTTTCCTTACCTTGGTATTTGGCGTAAGCCTATTCGGTATTATTATGATGGAAGGAAGCCAGTAGATTTTGGTGTAAAGCGGATAACCAGAAGCGGTATTTTACTTGAAACTCAAAATAGTTTTTTTTTTAAATTTCTTTAAATGTCATTTTGTCGCATTTATCGCCTACTAGAACAATGGTAAGACAATTTAAAAAAATGTAGATTTTGAGATCCATATATTCTGAAAGCCATTTTCATATACTTTGTTAGGAAATACTTTAACTACTGAATCAAGACTTACAATACAAATATCCTAGTTTTGTGAAAATTCACTTAGTTATTGTGCAAAAAAGACAGCATTAATAGTCATAATATTGCATAGGTACATCATTCTGTAAGACAACTAATTTTCTCTGACCGTTTAATATATAACTTAAATATATATTGTAAAATAAAAAAAAAGGCACATCGAGAATTCCAGGTGTCATTAAGTTTGAAGGCAATAGTAGTGAGGATCCTGAAGTTATTTTAAATATGTTCTGTGAATATTTTTCGAAAATATTTTCTCTTAAACTTTCATCTACTAGTTCACCCAACAATATAGTCGCTAATAACTCGCTCTTAAATTCACATAACATAAATGTTAAAATTAATGAAAATGATATACTTGTAGCTGCCAAAAAACTAAAAAACTCCATGACAGCTGGACTAGATCAGGTTCCTAGTTTTCTAGTTAAGGATTGCATTTCTGTTTTAACCGTACCTTTATTACACCTTTATTGTGTATCCATCACCACTGGTATTTTTCCTTCTATGTGGAAACGTACTAAAGTTTGTCCAGTTTTAAAATCTGGAGACCCTTCTGATATCTCGAATTACAGGTCAATATCTATCATATGTAATTTTGCGAAAGTTTTGTAGATTTTATTATATAATCAAATACTGCCTCAGATTCGTCACTTTATATCGCCTCAACAATACGGTTTTTTGCCGAAGCGTTCCACCATTTATAACTTATGGATTTTTACGCAGTTTGCATCTGAGGTTCTAGATATGAATGGACAACTTGATGTAGTTTACACTGATTATTTCAAAGCTTTTGACAAATTAGATCATGATATTTTATTACATAAATTTTGTTTATTTGGTTTCAATAATGATATTATTATTTTTTTCAAAAACTACTTAGCTGATCGGTTGTTATTAGTTTCTTACAATGGATTTATTAGTCATGCTTTTCCTGCTACTTCCGGGGTACCTCAAGGGTCAAATCTTGGTCCGTTTTTCTTCATACTTTTTATTAACGATGTTTGCTCCTCTATAAACTGTGACATACTTTTGTACGCGGATGTTAGAAAAATATTTCCAGAAGTTAATTCTTTACAAGACTGCATTGACTTGCAGAATAATATTAATACCTTTCACGAGTGGTATAAAATTAACAATTTACCTTTAAATATTAGTAAATGCAAAATTATGTCTTACACACGTAGAAGGAATCCATTGCATTTTACGTACTGTATTGAAAATGTGCCTTTATTCCGTACTTCTTCCGTGAAAGATTTAGGCATCGTATTTGATTCTGAATTAAAATTTCTTGAGAATATTTTTGAGTTAGTTTATTATTATTCATGACTTACGTTCGCTCTAAACTTGAGTATGGATGTTTAATCTGGTACCCTCTTCAAATCAGTTATAAATATTTACTTGAAAGTGTTCAACGTAAATTTCTTAAGTTCATGTGGTATAAAAAATTCCATGTATACCCTGCTCAAGGAATAGGACATAACATTCTTTTACAAGAATTTAACTTTGAATCCGTTGAAGAGCGTCATAAGCTTATAGCACTTAATACCATTTCTAGCATTTTAAATAATAATATTGACGCTCCAAGTTTATTATATAAACTGCCATTCATGTACCATCAACATCATCGTGGAATTACCACTACCATCTTGCAAGACGAACACTTTGCTTAAATCTGCGACCGTTGTTATGTGCAACGCTTATAATGAATTTAATTAAATTTTGTTTTCCGTATAGTTTTTTTTTTTGTAATACTTTATGTACATTTTCTTGTTTTGGGTTCACCTGTTAAGAAATAAACATTATTATTATTAATATTATTATTATAATTATTAACACCAGCAATAAATATACTATTGCATGTTTTGGCTTTATTAATTTTAGGAACTGACAAATTATTTTTATATCTAGTATTGAGTTGGTGGGAATTTGTATTTAGAAATTTATTTATATAGGGTGGTAGTGAATTTTTATGAACTTTATAAATAAAAATTAAGGCATTATACTCACACAATTCTTTTAACGTCATAAAATTACCCCAAAATTTTGATAAAATTGTTCAAGTTGTCTGTTTTAAACGTTGTCCTAGTATTGAGCGTGTAAATTCTACTACGAAGTTACACAGTAAATTTTAACATGTCTTTCAGTCAGTTAGAAATATAGTTTTTAGTTCAGTCAATAGAGATTTTTACCCCACAAAAGGTGGGGAAAAAACAATTTGTTTAAGACCAACAGGTCTTAAATAACTTATGAATTTGTCTTACCTATTTAAGGTAGCAACCATCTTCATATAATGATGTTGTTGGTAAACTTTTCTGACTTTTCATTTATATAAGTTAAATATTAACACGTTAACGACCAGCCCTAAATTTTGTAACTTTACCCCCCTGGACCAAAATAATTTTCTGTTAAATTTTGGTAGTAGGGGGTTCAATAAATGTTTATAGGTACACTCGGTCTGATTAAAAAAATACACACTGAAAATACAAATGGTTAACATTATTGCTTAATAAAAGAAGTGTGGCTTTTTAAAAATCAACTTATACACATATATGTCACATTTTCGGAGCATCCAGGGCAAAAAGTATATACTTTTTTGGCATTTTCATTGCTGATTGGCGCCCTTCTCGTTCTGAACATTTAACTGTTGTGACTCGATCATATTTTATTGGGAAGTTATTTTGATGTCTATTTTGAAAATTTACAGTTAAAAATTCAATATCGAACTAAATAATATATCATATATTGATAAAATTAGCAGTAATGTTTTTTTTTTCATAAATACTGTAGTATAAAATAAAATAAAATGAATTTTTCCAACCCAAGGATATTTTTTATTTCCCAGGGACCAGACCAACTAAACGCCGTATTTAAATACATTGTAGCTGCGTTCCTGTCAGACCCACATGACTTGAAACATTACCGTTCACTGTGCCCAAATAGGGGCACGCGGTCTGTGCAAAAAACATGGTGCGGACCACTAAGGTGCACATGGTCGTTAACGTGTTAATAGTTTGTGTGTTAAATCGTTACTATTTGTTTAGTAGCGTGAGAATATATGGCAATTCGCACAATATAACCATTCAAATAATTTAGCATAATTAGTCAGGTGTCAGTTTAGTGTATAGGGCAGCACGAGCTTGATGTTCTCTTATTCGCGATGCCACGATAGATGCCAGCGCCGCAGCGGAACTTACTCGAACTATACGCGTTGGTGTTGGTATTGTTTACTTAGCAAGCATTGGCAAAGTCAAGGTTTATACATTATTTGCATAATATTCAAAGTATATTTTTTATTTTGTAAGTAGTATTATATATGTGAAGTATATTAACACGTTCACTGCCTATGACACATACGTTGTGTCATCTGGTATTTTGCGTGCTATGCCGATGACACAACGTCTGTGCCATCATTATATATATTCTTCTATGCTTCAGTATCTCACAGACATTAGGAACTTATAGTTGCGCTCTTATAGGCACCTCAGGTGCACTTTATACAGGTACATAATTGGTTTTGGGTTTTGGGCACTCTGAGTTCTGCAATGGACAATCAATTGCCGGGACCATCGGTGCAAATGAAAGTACATTCTTGTCGTGACAAAAAGCTTTTATCAGATGCAGAATTACAGAACAAAAAATTTGGAGAAGTATTAGAAAACGAAAAGCGATAATATAATATAATCAGTATATGTCGGGAGTAAATTGCCAGGACTAAATTCTGACATGCCAGTGAAAGAAAAACCATGAGCTGGTATTAAAAAACTCATAATACATCTCACATCACTAATTTCTAGAGTCCCATTACCAAAAATGTAATGACACAAGTGTTCTGTCATATGGCATAGTAAAAATAATTGTGATATAGTTAGTTACCACAACTAAGACCCGGCATAACAGGCAGTAACAGTGCAGATGATTGGCAGTGAACGTGTTAAGTTTAATAATTAAGATAATAAAGTGTGGTTTATAGGAGGTTATACAAATGATCGGTTGTCGAATTTGCTTTAGGAATCAATAAGATTATTTGTTTTATTAGTTTATTTTTATTTATTATTAGGTTTAACGATACAGTTTTAATAATTTGGTGTTTACAACTTGTAGGTACCTACTAATTGAACTTTGTTGTTTTAGGAATCAAATGTAGGGTTATTTTGTAAAGTTGTATATTTTTTATTTTACTTTAATCTTAGTCATTGTATATTAGCACCCTCTATCTAATTACTAATTATAATTGTTGGTTTCTTACTAGAAAATTTCAAATATCAATTTTTTCATTCATGGAGGGGGAGGGGGTTATAGGGAAGGCGCAAAAAATCAAGGGCTTCTGGCGCCAAAATACCTTAATACGCTACTGCTTAACACGGTTTCATTATTAATTTTAATATAATTGCTTCGTGACAGTGACATTTGTTTAAATATGTCAAATTTGTTATTAAAGTATTATTTTTGTTTGACGCAGAGGCAAAGTGATGTACAAAAATAAGTTATTTCAAGTTATTTACTAAATGCTATTATCGTATAATTGAAGATTGTATTCAATTTGTATTGGTAAAAGTTGCTAAAAATTGTTAAAAGCTTGTATAAATTATACTTCCGGTTATCCGATATACACTAAAAACTACTGAGCTCTTCCCACATTAATATAGAGTGAGTATATAAAATTACAAAATTTTCTGATTGATAGTATTTGAGTAATCGTGTCCACACGATCCACACACACAGACACACGCACATACATACCTACAGATATCATTGTAAAAATGATAAAATCAGATTCTGGGTACATCAAAACGTTCTTATTCACTAAAATCTCAATATATGATTTTTAGCACGATCCCTATACCTCCCTTACGTAGGGTAGCGGGAGGTAAAAATATAAATAATATTAATCTTTAGAAATGTTTTGTTTCACAAATCAGTCTTACAAAATAAAGTTGACCAACAAAAGAATGACAGTATTCACCTAATATTTGTTGTAAAAATTATCTGAATAACATTATTTTTCCCCACTATTCCACGAAAGTCTGACCGGCCAACCCTGACAAGCAGACCAGGCAAACAATTGACGATATTCATTTGATATTTATTGTAATAATTACTTGAGTTACTTGATTTTTCCCCACCCCACAATTCAAGACCTCACCGACCAACCCCGGCGAAAGGGTAAGTAACTTCCTCACTACTCCACAGAAAGAGTATCGTGAAAGAACAACTACTATACTGTCAGTTTTATGGTTATTAACTTGGTGATATTTCACAAAATTTGTAAAAAAAATGCCGGGTTGTATTTGCCAGTATTTTGAGTGTTACAAAAAACAAATGGAGAGCCCGGAAATTAGAATGTATCGGTTTCCGGTAAACGATGACAATAGATTACAACAATGGATAAGTAATGCGGGTAGGAAAAATTCGTAAATATAATAACAATCAATAAAAAAACAAAAAAACATGTACAGGATGTAACAAATTCGAGTTCCTTATATGAAAAACTTTCTTATTAAGCATGCTACAGAAAATTGATGCAGGTCTTTATGGACCAACTTTTTGAGACAATTTTAATAGGCATCATAGAAATTTTCGATCGTCTTTTGTTTTTGAGAATTATCCGTTTGTCTAACAGCTGAATATTCACATGGTTTTCGAAAAGGTAGAGGAGTAGCTGTTTTAACCAACCTATGCTTTGTAGCATTCATGAAGGCATTTTCTTCGAAATGTAATTCACATAGATATCTATTTTTCAACTTTTCTTTTTCGAGGTATAAAAGTG
Source organism: Ophonus ardosiacus (assembly GCA_943142095.1). Taxonomy (NCBI): domain Eukaryota; kingdom Metazoa; phylum Arthropoda; class Insecta; order Coleoptera; family Carabidae; genus Ophonus; species Ophonus ardosiacus. Next base: position 18,788,541 of record OW964834.1, on the reverse strand, counting down.
ACACATTTCCTATGAAGAAAGATATGTATGTACAGGTGGAACAAATTCGAGTTCCTTATATGAAAAACTTTCTTATTAAGCATGCTACAGAAAATTGATGCAGGTTTTTATGGACCACCTTTTTGAGACATTTTCAATAGGCATCATAGATATTTTCGATCGTCTTTTGTTTTTGAGCTACAGGCTAAAACATTATTTTCGCTTATTTTGAAAATACCTCATATGTCGCTTATTATAAAATATAAAGAATTAATGTAGGTCTCTATGGATCAATATTTTGAAGCAACTTTAATAGGCGCCACAGAATTTTCAATCATCTTTTGTTTTTGAGCTATGGACTAAAACTTTTTTTTCCGTTTTTTCTGTATGTTTTATAATAAGGGAGATATTAGGTAGGTATTTTCAAAATAAGAGAAAATTAAGTATTAGCCTGTAACTCAAAAACAAAAGACGATCGAATATATCTGTGGTGCCTATTAAAGTTGTCTCAAAAAGTTGGCCTATAAAGATCTACATCAACTTTCTGTAGCGTGCTAAATAGGAAAGTTTTACATATAAGGAACACAAATTTGTTCCATCCTGTACATACATATCTTTCTTCATAGGAAATGTGTCACTTTTATACCTCGAAAAAGAAAAGTTGAATAATAGATATCTACGAGAATTACATTTCGAAGAAAATGCTTTCATGAATGCCACAAAGCATAGGTTGGTTAAAACAGCTACTCCTATACCTTTTCGAAAACCATGTGAATATTCAGCTGTTAGACAAACGGATAATTCTTCTTTCAATTCGAATGAAAATATATCCACATTTTCACCGAGCACAAGTGGTACAGAAAAATTACCTTCACTGTTCTCTTCTTTAAAAGCTTCCTACGCAAACAGTTCTGTGCAAAGCACTATAAATAATAATAAGTTATCAATTTTAAGCACAGCAAAATCTGATGAAAATTTTTTGGAAGCTATTATTGATATGCCTACCCCGAAAAAAACGGCAAAAAGAAAATTAAAATTATCTGACGATTATTATTATTTATTCGTGTCAGAAAGCATTACATTGTAATTTAGTGATGATACCCCACAAAAGAAAAAACTTAAACTTGAATTAGAAGTTCTTGCTTTCCAATTTCGGATTGTTAATACTAGTGGTTCTATAATTCTCCTTTTTCTTAATATCCTGGCAATAGACGCTTGGACGCTACGGTCGACATTTAATAGTTATGAAATGACAGCCTCCCCTATGTAGTAGATTCTTCCCGACCATGAAATGACGGCCTCTCCTCTATAATAGACTATTCCAATCGTTGAGAATTCGACCAACATGAAATCGCCAGATACATACGGTAATGACTTCTAGCGAAAAATATTTGAATTATTTACTCAGTTTCCACTGGCATCATAAGAGGTGTCAATCTGATCTTAGTATTAGAAATTGGAGATTAATTTTAATAATTAAGGTAATGAAGTATGATTTAAATGTTACAGATAAATAAAGTCTATTGTTTTAGAAATCATGAAGCTAGGATTGCTTGAGTATTTTAAATATTTACAAGCTGGTGAAAATTCAAGATATGTAAATGAAGGAGAGGCCATATTTTGTTCGAATTTTTTTTTTCCAATACGAAGTTTTAATATCCAGGCTAGATGTTTGTCTACTCTTTCTTCTTTTCCTAATCTGTTTATAAGGTTACTTTTCATTGGTTAGGCATAGGAAAATGGTAAAAATGAATCGCAGGGTTCTTTTTCGCCCACCCAGATAGACGACAGTATATACGTTGCTCATAGTTTATTTATTATTGTATTATATTTTTACTTTATATATATATATACTTTATAACCAGCAATCGAAGATTGTCAACATATTTAGTTTACATATAGTTTCCCTTTTTCTTTTCCATATAATTTAAGAACAAACACAATTTTAACATTATAAATATTGTTCAGATCTCAATTTTTCATTTGAAATATCGACACGTATTACATGCGAATAATGTTTATCTTTAATCGTGTCTAAATTTCAGAAAAAATTAAAACTTAGTCAATTTACAGATGTTTAACATTTTAGAGAAATTTCATGTATGTTAATAACTTGCGTACCGCTCATCGAAGTAAAAATGATGTATACATGACAAGAAAGAGAATTCCATGTTGAATTAAAATTATCAAACCGTGGTATCGTATCTTTAACCGGGTAAGAGTGGTTGATGAATTTGTAGGAAAGCGTTGATAAAAATTATTTAAAAATCATCGATAATTTACTTCTTTATCTGCCACGACGAATGTAAACTATTATAAATAACAAAACTTAGACTAAGTATTAAATACTTAATATTGTTAATATTTTGAGTGATTTAATTATCTTTCGTAAGTAGTTATTCTGGTAAATTTTTTTTAACATAACTCTTTGAGAGTTTATTCATAAAAAATACAAGTTCAAAAAATTCCTGGCTTAAATTTTGTATTCTTGTAAAATTTCGATACGGGCCACTGTTTTCGAGCCTCCCCAGGGTTACAAATTTGAATTTTACATACTCGTCTAGACCCAAACAACATATGTTAAAAGATTTTTTCCCACTCTATACAGGTGGTTGATTTTTCATTGTCCAGCTTACATCTTCTGAAATATTAAAGATACAAGAAAATGTTATGTAGAAAAGTTATTTGAACCGGTAATATATTTATACGTAGCCAATGTTCATGTGTGACAGAAGTTACAGGTATAAACAATAGAATATCATAGCCTACTTTTATCATATTTCTATTTGCTTTATAGGACATAATTTAAAGGTAAATCCTTACTTGTTACACATCATTGTAAAGAGAAATTTATTAAGAAACTTATTCTGTCAAAATATTAAAGTTAAACATTTTTCCAAAAAATTGGTACTCCTTGGAAGAAAATTGTTTATGCTAAATTATAGATCAGGTTGTATTAAACAGCTTTTGTATTGAACTTTTTTTGTATCTTTAATATTTCAGAACATATAAGCTGGACAATGAAAAATCAACCACTCTGTATATGGCAAAGGTCTTTTTTGGTCTCTATTGACTGGACTATTTGCTAGTTCTTCAAAAATTTAAAATCTTTGAAGAAAGGGTAGGTACCTTACAATAAAAATTTTGATGAAAAATAATTCACCATCCCAGCAGCCTGAAGAATGCTGTTTTTTATGGTAGCAATGTGATTATTTAATTTTAAAATTTAGTATTATTTTGTCTTAAAAAAGTGATATTTTTGCATTTTAGATGTATTTTTGTTTTTTATGTGCAATCATGTAAAATTATTATTATTATATTCGAAATAAATATCATATTTTGCTAAACTTGGTTTATTTTAAACAAACTTTTATGGAAGTCAGTGCAAAAGAAAGACATATTTGAGGAAAGTAGTACAATTTACAATAAATAAACATAAAAGTCAGTGCAAAAGAAAGACATAGGTATTTGACATAAGTAGTACAATTTATAGTAAATAAACATGATATAAGTGCAACACAAAGAACGCTTAAAGTAGAATAAAAGTAAAAAAAATGTGCAAGACAAAGATAACTTAAATTATTGAGCTTTTTTGTTGGAATATTATACTCAGCATTGGAATATTTTATAAATTTATAGTTATCTCTGTAAACAAAAATTATAATGTAATTATAGATTGTTTAAAATATAAACTGTCTACTTATATTGTGCACTATTTGTTAGCAGGGATGTGCATTTACGCGTAAAAAAATATTTTTTACGTTTACGTGTAAAAAATGTTAAGTAAAAAACGTAGATAATGTATAATTTTAGTTCTTCATGATGACACTAGATGATATTATAATATCGTATTCTACTGAGCAATTTGTAATTAAATTTATTGCATTTGAATTTACCAAAACCAAATCTACGGTACCTTTTCATTTGTTGTTTATAAAAGTATAATTTGCAGGTTGATCATTGGTTGTTCTTCCATTCAGTAAACAAAAGTCTTCTATTTCCATAAGGTCGGTTAGATTTTTACCTTTTTTGTTTATAACTTTATCATGTGAGGTTCTCATTGGTGATAGGTTTATATGAAAAGTTTGATCTTCGTTAAGTTGATTTAGTTCTCCTACTATTGCATTAAAATCGCAACCAATAAAAATATTTTTTGACGGGTTGTAGGTATCCTTTATGTTGTAAGAGATTTAGACGTGTATTGTGCTCATATGAGGGTAAAAAATATACCGAGCAAACTATTGTTCCTTAATTGATGTTTTCGGTTTAAATATAATCCAATGTTGGTCTGTAGTAACAGTTTCATATTGAATTTTCTTCGATATAAACATTATTAGACATCCTATTGCTCCACCGGTTGTAGCGTATTTATTGGCTTGGCTTTGAATTATTTCATACTTACTCAGAAAATTAGGCGGAGTTTTTATTTTGTAACTTGCCCAGGTTTCGCTTAAGCATATGATATCATAACTAGTAAGAAGAAGTTCTTCGCTATTATTCAAGTTATATAAGTTTTTATATCCTTGTACGTTCAAAAATATAATTGTATGGCATAGTTGTTCTTCATTATTACTATGATTCGTTTCCCGTTCCCTTAGTTGCTATTTAGTCTCGTTATTTCTAAGGTGGTTATTATTTGACTTGCATGCTTATCCATTGGGCCTATGATATTTTTTTTTCAAACTTTTAGTGTTTGGTGTGTTGTTTCCATGCACTACGATTTTTACATCAAGTTGAGGTGTACGAGTGTATGAGTATTTTTACTTTCGATTGTTTCTAATTCGATGGGTTCAATATCAGGTTCTGGAAGAGATGTAGATAGTCGTCTATAACGGGTGTCTTCTTGATCTTCGGTGTACAAATTATCTTCTCCTCCCATATGTTCATCCTTTTTAAGATCTTTATTGTCATTGCTGTCATCAAGTATGTTTTGAAATAAATAAGTTTTGACTCCATATTTTATTGCTTTGAAGTAATAAGGTAGTAGTGTTTTTCTTGTAGTACTCTTGGGCTATAATCTTCGCAGATGCTTATCTTTGTTTCTTTTAAGTATTTTGCATTTAATAAGATATCTTTCTTTATTCGTTTTGCGTTGAGTTCTATTAATATTGGTCTTGTTTTGTTTTTTGGCATTTCCCAGTCTTCCAAAGTCCTTAAAAAATCATTAGAAACTTTTATAGGTAAATTTTCAATTAAAATTTTCTCTTCCTGAGTTCCATGGATAATAATGTTTCTCTCGCGAATTTATCTTTCTAATGATTCTGTTTGTACGTCTTTAGATTTCAGTTCACATACACTACATTGGATTTTTTATACTGACATTTTGCATTTATCTGTCATTTATAAATATTTAAATATGTCAACTGGTGGCCATGGAGTTCTTTGAGCAGTGCAATTTATTACAACAGATTATACTATACATTGTTAAGAAAGTCACAATGATAATAAAAATCATCTACATCTATAACCATCTCATTTCCATTGTGAGCGAGATATAATGTTTTCTTATTTGAATCATGCATTTGGTTTTCTTTGCATAATCTTACACTCGCAAGCATGAAACAAACACAAATGTCAAAAATATAACCTAAAAACATTTCGTTAGACCCGCCATTACCGATACATCGGAAATCGTAAAATCTATCGATAGTCAAAGCCGATGCATGCGATGAATTCACGATGGATAGTGCGCGGTAATTAGAAACTGTATGATGAATTTCATCTGCAATTCAGCACTGAATAAAGAAGCAATGTGATGGATTTACGATTCATGCGCATTAATGCGCACTAGTCATTGGTAAATAGAGAAACTCTCCCATTGTATCTTTTACCTGTAAACCTAAAGAAGATAAAATAAAAAATGAATTCAGATTGAGAATTTAATATTCTTTGTTATTTGTAATAACATAATTTTTCAAAGAATGATATTTATATAATTTTTAAGAAACTACTAATTCTGGTTATCTAATTGTTCCCAAAACCTTTCATTAATTGTCAGATTGAGGAATACGAAGTTAAACTGTTTTTGTCTTATAGTTTTTGAGAAATCGTCCTTCCAACATCCACACATACATACACACACACACACACACACATATATATATATATATACATCATCGCAAAAAAGTAAAATCGGATTCTAGGATTTTTAAAACGTACTTATTCAATAAAATCTGGATATGCGATTTTTAGTAGCCTGTTTATTTTCTATACGATAAAATTTAGTTTTGAATCGCCTAATGAATCAGTGGAGAATATCACTTAATTTTTTGAAAAGTCTTTCACAGTAATATGGGCTCTTCTACCCATTGTCATACATCTGTTTGTTTTTTTTTTTTTTTATCTAACCCGCACAATGTACGCCTGCTTTTGAAACTACATATTACAGAATTATTTTACCTGAAAACTTTATCTTCACTTTGAATTTCATATTGAAACTGTTTTAGTGTTATTTGCAAGGAAGGTGTACGTCAATGGATAGGAGATCGAAAACTTAGAATAATTAATGTGAAATATTTTTCCAAATTTACGCCAAGTAAACTTTGAAACTCGCCAAGGATGCATAAAGCGAGTCAGGACTAAAAGCTCTATATTAAATAAGAATGTTAAATTTAAGCTATGGTAATTACATAGTAGTAAGCTGGTGCAATATATGTACTTCCCTTAAATTACAGTATCTATTTATTTTTAATTATTTATTTATGAGACGAAAGCCGCATAACACGATAAGTCCCAACAACTGTGCAGCACTAATAACTTACAAAAAAATACATCATTGTCAAAACAAATACACATAAAAATATTTACATACATATATTAAATTAAATAAGATTAATTTTTATACAAGAATGAAAAATAGCAGTAGGAAAAAGTTCTAATTTAATGAAAATGCTTTCAATACAGTACTTAAAAACAAAAGACTTAACTGTTTTTAAGGTAAGTTAAATATGTCTGGAAAATTGGACATTACTGACACGTTGTTAAATGTGGATATCATTCTAGAATTAAGCTTTGACGGCTGAGTTAGTTCTACAGCTTGAATCAATAAATAAATTACCTAATCTATTAGAATATCAATATATTCTGAATGATATTTTATTGAGTAATGCTGGACTGTCAATGATGTTGTTTAGCATTTTATATAAAAAAGTTAGATCCATCATTGCTCGACGGTTTTGTATAGTTGTTATTGAAATAAAGCTGTTTGGAATTTCTTTATTTAAAATTTACAAAAGAAATCTCTAAGTACTACCTTTAATTCTATTTATATTTGATAAAAATGTGACCAACAAATGGCGGCAAATTTAAGATGAGAGCGTACAAATGAAAAGTGTAAAGACATGAAAGTACTACAACTTTTGAATTTATCCCCAATTCTTAAAATAAATCGTTGCATTTTATATGACTTTTTGACAACATGGTCAATGTATAAATCAAATATTAATTGGCTATCTAAGATAACTCCTAAATCTTTTACATGATTTTTTCGGTTGACATTGTTTCCGTGAAAACAGTAATTATAAACATAACTATTTCTGTTCTCAGAAAATGTTATACACGAACATTTATCAAGATTAAGAATTTAATCATTTGCACGAAGATAGAAGACAAGCCTGATAAGGTCCTCTTGAAAGACCAGACAGTCATATAACGAATTAATACGCATATAAACTTTTGAATTATCGGCGTACATATTAAAGTAAGCAGTTAAAAAACATTTTTAATATCATCAGTTATAAAAATAATAAATAAGTGTGGTGCAAGATGGTATACCTGCGATAAACCAGAAGTGGCTGGGCAATATTCAGATTGACATCCATTTAGTGTATCACATTTATTGCTAAGGTAAGATTTGAACCAAAAGAGCAAATTGCTATGTATACCGAGTCTTTCTAACTTTGATAGTAGAGTCGAGTGATTAATCTTAACGAAAGTCTTACTGAAATCCATGACCACATGAACTTATACCATGTCATCAATGGATGAAAAAATGTAAGATGTGAATTCAATTGTGTTTCAGTTGAACTTTCGGAATAGAAACCATATTGGCCAAAAATTAATATTTTTCACGAAATCAAATAAACGATTTGTAAATATTTTTTCAGAAACTTTTTTGAAGACACAGTACCGATATTGGGCGATAATTCTGAACAAAGCTTCTATCGCCACTTTTATAAATAGGAACAACTAAAGCTTTTTTCCAGGAATTCGGACACTGATCTTCAGTACGTGATTTCTCAAAGATTAGCTTTAAAGACAGAGAATAAAACTCAGTACACTGTTTTACAAATAGGCTAGGGATACCATCATGGTCAACACCTTTAGTAATATCAAGAGATGCTAAAATTTCATGAACCTCACTCTTCGTAAATGAAATATTATGTAAATTAAGAGTGAAAACTTATGTGACACATGTTATGCTATTTTAGGTACTGTAAGCCTGTCGTGGGACATAGTGTATGTACATATAAATGAAGGGTAAATAATTCTAATTTGTTTTATTGGCATTACTTTACTTACAGTTAAAATAGGACACGATGTAGGATAATACCCATATTTGTTGACAGTTTCAGCTGCTTCAAAATATTTCGCATACTGACTATTAAGTATATTACATAAACTTTCATGTTTTATTGCAAGTGGTGTTCTTCTAAAAGTGTTACTATATAATGCATAAACTTCAAAATCTAGCTAAAAGTGTATCTCATATATTATTTAGAATTATTAAGTTCATAAAAAAAATACCAATATATCGGATGTTATATTTTGAATCACATTGATGTATACAGTAACGCCAAAATCTTTTCGAGAAATTTTAGAAACCGTAACATTTGCAGCTGCATAGCTATGGTTTACATATTGTAAATTAACTCGTTTGATAGACATTACAGGTAATTCATATACCTGAAAATCATTTATTAAAACTAATTAATTATTAAAAACTCTTTTTAAGTTTTTACCCATTCCTTTGTATTAACATAACCAAAAAATAATAACCAATATATGAATTGCAACTTTAACCTAACCATGATTTTATAAGACTGAAATTATCCTGGTATTCTACATTATTTATATCTCGATCCTTTTGTTGACGGACAGGATGTATCTTTCCCATGTAACTATAATTATTGTACATTAGAAAATCATTAAGTGCCGACCTCGGTGTAAGTATTAAAACATAATTTGTTTAAAATTAACTAATATTAAATTTATTGAATTTAACATTAATCAATAACCATGGCATTTTTGAACCAAAATATAAACGAAGTTTGTCATTTTATTTGTTAGAATTTGTTACCTATGTTTTTTTGCGTTTTCTTTTTAATGTTAGTAATATGCTTGACAAAAATTGCATTAATAAATTTTTTGACACAAAATGAAATATTAGTTTATCTCTTTATTCAAATACCATGGCTAAAAGACATAAAATACATCTGCATCAAATGAAAGTAAATACATGTAGATCAGCTTCCGCTTATCTGATTAGTGAGTACATCAATATAATAATAATAATAATAATAATAATAATAATAATAATAATAATATATTTGTATCACAAGCAACGCTTATTACAAAGGAAGTTGGTAACTACATTTATTTAACATACGTATGTTAAGGTATTTTACATTTTAAATTAAACAATGAATGAATTGAATTAACTATGAAAGCTCAAGATTATTATTCGGTTGAAAATCACTTTATAGAGTCGTTATAGTCCACAGTCTTTTGAAATATTTTCAAGATTGCTGCGATGTCGAATCAGACACTACCACACTACCACAACCACTGAACTCGTGTTTTGTACGGAAGCACGAGTTATACAGGCCATTCGCGAACACATTTTCACTGACTACACATACGTTTAATTATATATTATAAATGATTTTAATTTTAATGCTTCGGTTACGTAATTATGTATATCGTAGATTTTAGGAACTGATAAATCCGACAAAAGTTTAAAGCCGTTTAAGTTTTGGTTAAAGTATTTTTGGATAAACTCTTTTCTTATTGGGTTGAATATAGGGCAATTAAACAAGAAGTGGTTTAGAGTATCATCTTCGTATGTATTACATAAGGTACATATTTCATCGCAGTTAAATTTATATAAGGATCCTTTTAAGTATAGTTGACTGTTTTTCTCGTTTGCCGTTCTTAACTGGGCGACGGTTCGTAGAACATGTAATTAAACATTTTTGGTAAAGTAGTTGCAAGTTATGTTATAATATTTGAAGTCTGAGTTATAAGATGAATTAATTATTCTGTGAGTGTCCACGTCATACATTATTTGCGTGTATGAGTTAATTATATTATTTAATTCGTTTTTTAACATGTGAGGGTTCTGCTCGGTCCAGATCCATTCGAAATTGGTTTGCTGTAGAACAGTTTGCAGTTTCCTAGCCCAGTTGTATTTGATTTGGTTAGATTGTGTAAATCTTACTGAAGATTTGTTGTTGAGTTTAACTAATTTATTGTAGCATGCCTTTACATATCTGGATTCTGGCAAAATTAATATCTTGTACCACCACTCTAGCATTCTTGGCACCACTACAATCTCCAGCTTAATTAATCCAGCTTCTCGCCTTATTATATGATTCGGAGTAGTTTTTTGAAAGTGAAAAAAATTTTTCATATATTTCATTTGACATTTTTCAATATTATCTGTATAGTTAGCTGCCCATATTTCCGCTCCATATAAAATTGATGGAATGAATATAGAGTTAAATAGTTGTATACAGGTATTCCAAGAGTAGGTTTTACTTTTTACCATTGTTGTTTTAATTGCTCCTGCTATACTGTTACCTTTACTAGTTACCTGGTTTGCTTGTGCTCTATATAGTCCAGATGATGATAATAATATTCCCAGGTAATTATATTGTGAGGTTTGTTCTATTTCATTATTTTGACAATAATATCTGAATCTCTGATTTGGGGGGCGTCCGGTGTGAAAAATGTACTATCTTAGTCTTGCTATGATTAATAGTTAGATTTAAAGAGTTGCAGTATTCTTCCAGAGCAGTCAGTTTTTTCTGAACGTCAATTGCATTTCTTCCAAATATAATTAAATCGTCTGCATACTGTAAGGTTAGTACATCTAGTTGTGGGTTTATAAATATGCCTTCAAGGTTCTTCTGTCTGAAGTTCTCTTCTAAATCGCTTATATAAAGCGAAAATAGTAGCGGACTAGAACACTCGCCCTGTAATACTCCTTTGCCAATTGGTATTCGTTCAGACTGTTTATTATTTATTTTTATTTGCATTGTAGCTTGATCATATACGTTTTTTAGCAGTCTTACTATCTTACTTGACACTCCTAATGCAAAAATTTTATACCATAGTTGATCATGAATTACAGAGTCAAATGCTTTTTGAAAATCAACGAAAATGCAGAATGTACCTTCAGGATTCGTTATCATTCGGGATCTAATAATTACATCCATAACAAACAGATTGTCCATACATGATCGTTGTTTTCTAAACCCAGATTGTGCCTCTGGAAATAGGTTGTTGCTTTCTGCCCATTGTTGCATTCTGTTGTTAATAATAAACGTAAGTAACTTGGTTAAAGTGTTGACTAGTGCAATTCCTCTGTAGTTGTTAACGTCATTTCTATCACCCTTTTTGTATAGAAGAGCAAGATTAATATTTGTCAATTCTTGTGGTACGTTTTCATTCGTTAGAAATTTGTTGATCATTGTTAATAAATATATTTTCCAGGTTTCTGGTAACGTTTTTAATTGCTCATTTATAATACCGTCGCTTCCAGGGCTTTTATTTCGTTTTAATTTTGTAAGAGCGTAATTTAATTCCTCCCTACTTATTTCCATGTCCAGATAAAGATGACGGGCATCAAAGTAAATATCTTGTCGGTAAACTTTTTCACCATACCATGCTATATAGAAGCTTTCCCATATCTTTATATCTATTGGGTTTTTTGCACAGTTTTTACGTGGGTAGAAGTGCCCCACTGTTCTCCAAAATTCTTTAATATCGCTTATATTTTCTAGTTTCTGTTTGATTTCTTCTCTATATATTTTTTTCTGAAGTTCGACATTTTCACGATATTCCTTTTTAACATGGTTGTAATTTTTTAAACTGGTTGCATCAAAGTTTACCTTATGGCATCCTCGAAGAGCTTTTCTTACTGCAGTTTTTAAGTCAGCTAGCTTTCTGTTGAACCAAGGTTTGTTTTTATTGTGCATTGTAGTCGAGACTTTAGCTTTCTTATATGTGATTAATCCTAATTTTGATGATGCATTCTCAATTTCTGTAATTAAGTGTTCGTACATATCCTGAATTGTTTCGCTTTGAATGATTCCAGTTGGGCGGATTCTCATTTCATCTGTAAATTCGTTTTCTTTGTTTATGTTCCAAAATAGTTTTTTGTACACAACGGGTTGATTGTTATCTTCTGTCTCATTATTTGTGTGTTTACGTGGTGATGTAGGTAGTGTAGATACCGTACATCAATATATATATATATATATATATATATATATATATATATATACAGGGTGTCTCTTAAATAGGTGGACATGGCTTAACCACAGATTCCTGAGGCTAAAATAAGACGATTTAACCAAACTTGCTTCTACCGGAATGTGTACCATTTAGCCAGAATTGTGCTTCAAAGTTCTTCGAAAAAAAATTAATTTTGCTTATAATAATCAGACGTTTTATTCGATTTGGATGAAATTTGGTATGACAATAATAATCAGACGTTTTATTCGATTTGGATGAAATTTGGTATGACAGTTTATATGGTTATAAGTCATCTTTTAAGGTGATACTTGTTATTATTAGTGAACCACTAGTGTATGAAACTTAGGAGTCCCAACATTAATTAGACCGTAACTTTTTAATGGCAATGCCGAAAACGTGAAATTATTTTTCTTCAGAAAGATATATTCAATAGTAAACTTTTCTCTCTCTGTGTAATTTGTGATATCTGTTACGGTTCACACAGAAAAAAATAAAATCTGAGTGTCTGCACTGCTAAATTTTTAAAATAAATTTAATCTAGCAGTCTATCCAAATGGCAAACAAGTAATTTTTAATGACAGTAACAATTGTTTTACGGGTTGTCAAAAATTTTCTTCGCAAAATTCTAAAATTATTAACATCCGTTTGTTCGGCCTAATAGTATTTTACTACCATTATTAAGACGATTACATATCTCAGCTTACTCCTAAACAAGTTGTGAAGATTGACAACTCGTTACTGTCATTAAAAATTAGATGTTTGGCATTTGGACAGACTGCTAGATTAAATTTATTTTACAAATTTAGCAGTAAAGACACTCAGATTTTATTTTTTTCTGTGTGAACCGTAACAGATATCACAAATTACACAGATAGAGAAAAGTTTACTATTGAATGTATCTTTCTGAAGAAAAATAATTTCACGTTTTCGGCTTTACCAGTAAAAAGTTACGGCCTAATTAATGTTGGGACACCTAAGTTTCATACTCTAGTGGTTCATTAATAATAACAAGTATCACCTTAAAGGATGACATAACCATATAAACTGTCATACCAAATTTCATCCAAATCGAATAAAACGTCTGATTATTATAAGCAAAATTTTTTTTTCGAAGAACTTTGAAGCAGAATTCTGGCTAAATGGTACACTTTCCGGTAGAAGCAAGTTTGGTTAAATCGTCTTATTTTAGCCTCAGGAATCTGTGGTTAAGCCATGTCCCATATTTAAGAGACACCTGTATATATATATATATATATATATATATATATATATATATATATATGTAGCTTTTTTTCTTTATGCTATATTATATAGTATTAATGTTCATTGTATGTATATGTTAATAATTTATCACCATTATATGAACTATATTATTATATTCCTTTTACTGTTCGTACAATGCTATATATATTACGTAAATACATATACTCGTATTATATCATTTTTTTCAATAATAGACTGTTTCAATACATTGTATATTTCTATTGCAAAATTCACTTACATAATTGCTAACCACTTTGTATAAAATTCACAAAATATAAAAACAAATAAATGTTGTATTTCATGTGTTCACATAATTAAGTCGTGTTTTATTTTAAAAAACCTAGTTAAAATTATTTCATTGAAATAAGTTGAAATGAACGTACTATGTAATTAAAATTTTAAGATGCACAAATGAAGTAGTATAATTTTACATTAAATTTGAAGATAAGATTATACAGTGCCTTTAAAAAATCTCCATAATGAGACGTATTGTCATATAAGGAATAAGCAAATAAACAATATCTAGAGAGGATTTTCACTGCCCCCATAAATGATCAGCTGAGCATTCCAATCTAAGAGAGTGAGGATTGACGATAAGATCAACCTTCTAAAAATCTCAGACCAATTTTTATATACCATACTTCAGTTGACTAAAAGGAAGTATTTTTTCGGAAAGGGCAATACAAAAAGGTGCTGAGATATTTAAATGACCTCATAGCTATCTAAAGAGAAAACAGAAAAAAAAAAAATGAATACCAACAAGAAAAGAGACCGATAATCATCATAAGTTCTAGGAGGGGCGGTCGTGCGTAATAGCAAGGTATAACAATAAGACTGTTGCAAGAATTTTTATATGACTTCTAAGGGCCGTTTTCATAATCAGGCTTACTTTAAGACTTTAATTAAAATTACTTTAAGACTTTATTTGTAATTTAAAGTTGTCGGTTTTCATAATCGAAAACCATAGTTACTTTAACAAAAGTAATATTTTAGTTTTTTTGAAGTATGTTGGTATACCTCAACGAATAAAAATTCAAAATTTGACGTTTGACACGTGAATTTTTTAAGTTGCTTGTCTGTAATAATATCTACAAAAGACAAAAATATAGCTGCAAATTTCAAAAAATCAGAGAAATATTAAAAATTATTATAATTTTCAAAATAAAAATATAATATAATCAAAACCGTCATTCTATTTTCCCACATGAGCGGGTAAGTAATTTATTTCATTGGAATATGGCAATATATTGTCACATTCATTTAAAGGGAAAAGCATGGACATCATGAAAGAATTAAATAATACAAATTCAAATACAGCTTTGTAACAAATAAAGAGAAAATTCCATATCCTATACTTGTGAAAAAAAGAGCAAAAATATATTGACGCAAATTGCGAAAATTTGAAGAAAACACTATAAATAAATGGAAGAGAATTTTTCGCCTATTAGTAGAATATTTCTATGATAAATCTGCATAATCAATCCGATAAAAACTATTCTTAATACTTCATTTCATCATTTCAACTAACAATGACAAGAATTGATTACAATAATCAAACACTGATACAACAAAAATAAATTATATTTACTTTCAATTATAATAAAAAATTACTGATATAATAAATATGTGTATGTATTGTAATTTTAGTATACAGAAAGTTTAGTAGGTAGTATACATAGGTTAAGTTCTTTTTTGTGATAACTGATAACTCTTCAGTACTTCCATTAAAATAAATATTTATCGCTAAATCATGATCGGAATCTATTTGTAATTTAACTAATTCATTCATATTATGATCATATAATAATCTGAGAGTTGAGTTGTGAAAGGCAGTGAATACGGTTGTGTCGAACGTGCGGCGATAGTCAAATTCGGTAAACGATAGATATCACGCTTTAATTCGCGGACCATATGAAATAAATAAACTCTGGTGAAACAAGGTAGTGTTGTGAGGAAAGAAAGTGAAGTGAGAAGTGTCTAAAAGCTCTAAATTAGAGTAAAAAGTGTATACAGCGGTGAGAAAGTAGCCAAGGACGCACATATAAACGGTAAGCGAGCGTAGAGTAGTGGCGGATAAGCTAGAACGTGCATACCAAGATAAAAATTTTAGTCAGGAAAGTTATGCAAATATGTCATCGGATAGAGATGATTACACGTCGGATGACAGTAAAAGAAAGAGAGAGAGTATAGATGGACAAGATATAACAAAAAGAAGTAAAAAGACTATGAGAACACCGGACAAAAGTAACAAAGAAGGAAGTGATAAAATAGAATTAAGAGATTTAATGAAAATTATATTACAAATAAAGAACGATACAAAAGAGATAAAACAGGATCAGAAAGAATATAAAGAAGAACTACTACGAATGAAACAGATAAATGAATAGCTGAAGGAAGAAAACATAGAGATCAAAAAAGAATTGAACGACATGAAAGAGAGAATCGAGAGATTAGAGAAAGAAAAAATCAAAAATAATTTCGTGATTGTAGGGCTAAGAACAGACTCAATCAACAGAAAAGACCTAAAAAACACCGTGGAAGACTTCATACACAAAAAATTGGAGTTAATGTACAAGTGAAGGAAGCACTAAAGATAGGAGAGAAGACATGTAAGGTACAAATGAAAAATTTTCAAGATAAACAAAAAGTAATGTCGAATAAAAAGAACCTAAGAACCTTAAAGGACAAAATTTTCATAAACAACGAACTAACAAGAAACGAGCGCGAAATACAAAAGGAAATAAAAATGTTAGCGGAGAAGAATAAAAAGGCAGGAGACATATTGAAGATAGGCTATCAGAAAATAACAATAAATGGAAAGGAATGGAAATGGTACAAAACAGAAAAGAAGCTGATAGAGGTCAAAGAAGAAGGAGGTACTGCGTCAAAAAAACTAAGGGAAAAACGAGGAAAATTGCAACAAAAAGGAAAGACGTCGCAAGCAAAGGAAAGGGATACGATAAGGAACAACAAAACACATATAATTAAGTACGGGAAGGGCAAAATAAAAAATAGAGTAAATAAACCAAGGAAAATAATAAAATTTGGAACATGGAATGTAAAAAGTTTAACAGGGAAAGAATATGAATTAACAGAAGAACTGGTAAAAATGAATATGGATTACGTGGGTATAACAGAAACAAAGAGGAAAGGCAAAGGAATCACAAAGACACAAAATGGATATTGGATGTACTGGATAGGAGTATCGGAAAAAGAAAACGCCAAGGCAGGGGTGGCAATTTTAATTAAAGAGGATAAGATGAAATATGTTTCGAAAGAAAACCTATTGAACGAAAGATTACTATTAATAAATGTTAAGGAAGGAGACGAAAACGAAGAATACACGCTAATTGTGGGCTATGGACCGAACGAGGACGCAAGAAAAGAAGAAAAAGATAACTTCTTTAAAGAACTACAAGAAATAGTAGACAGAAGTGAAAAGAGAGTAATAATAATAAGAGACCTTAACGGGAGGGCAGGAAATAAGAATGATGGAATAGAGTGGTGCTTAGGAAGGAATGGAGAGAATGTGATGAATACAAACGGGGAAAGAATAATAGAGTTTTGCCTAGAGAATGAGTTTTAAATCGGAAATACACACTTCAATCACAAAGAAATACATAAAATAACAAGACAAGTTATAAGCAGAAATGAAAAATCGATTATAGATTATTTCCTAATTAATATAGACAGCTGGAATAGAGTAAAAGACATAAAAGTAAAAAGAGGACCACAGATTGGAAGCGACCATTTCCTTGTAACAATGATACTAAATCAAGAAGTAATCACAAAAAACGAAACCAAAAGAAAGATAGTAAATAAGAAAATAAAATGCCATGAACTTAGAAGACAAGAGATAGAAGAAAAATTTCAAAAGAACGTCAACGAAGAGTTTAAGAAAAAAGCAAAATAAAAAGAAGGAAACATAGAAAAGAAATGGAAGAACTTCAAAAAGACAGTACTAGAGGCAGCAGAAAAAAGCTGCGGCACGACTAGAATAGTGAACAGAAACACAAACAAAACTAGATGGTGGTCGGAAAGGGTAAAAGTTGCAGCGAAAGAAAAAAGAACAAGTGGAATAAATATCTACAAACGAAAGAACCTATCGACTATGAAAAATATGAAGAACAAAGGAAAAAAGTAAAAAGAGTAATAAAGGAAGAAAAAGAAAAAGCATGGAGAGAATTTGGTAAAAAATTAAAAACGCATACAATGAAAACCAGAAATTATTTTTTGGAACACTTAAAAATATAAGACAAAAGAAGACAGCAACAATTACGAACATTAAAGATAAGGAAGGAAAGACGATAGCAGAAGAAGACAGATAATGGACAGATGGAGACAGTATTTCATAGAATTACTAGAGGGAAATGATACTAAAGATGAAGAACAACAAGAAAGCCATCGCACACGAACAAAGGAAATAGAAGTAACACAAGAAGAAGAAATAAACTTGAAAGATATAATAGAAGCAATAAGAAAAACCAAAAGAGGAAAAGCTCCCGGACATGACAAAATAACAGCAGACATGCTGAAAGCACTACCCGAATCAGCACTACAGGAACTTAAAGACATAATGAATGAAGCGCTAAAAGGAATAACACCAGCAGAATGGCAAATAGGTATCATAACACCAATATTTAAAAAAGGAGATAGCAGAAAGTGCCGGAACTATAGAGGAATTACCCTAATAAGCACAGTGGCCAAAATATATGCAAGAATCCTGGAGAGTAGACTAAGAATAGAGCTGGAAGAATCGTTAGAGGAAACTCCATTTGGTTTTAGACCAAATAGAGGAGTAAATGATGCGATATTCATACTAAGACAAATAGGGGAAAAGGCAATAAAAGAAGGGAGAAACGTACATGTGTGCTTCATTGATCTAGAGAAAGCGTTTGATAGAATCAATAGAGAAGACATATGAAAAACGCTAAGAAAAAGGGAAATATCAAATACGTTAATAACAGTAATTCAGAGCCTATATTCAAAGACTAAGAGCTATGTAAGAGTGAAACAAGAGACCTCCAATACATTTGAAACTATAGCCGGAGTAAGACAAGGATGCATTTTGAGCCCGCTTCTGTTTACGCTAATTCTTGACGAAGGAATAAAAGAGACAAAGAAAGAAGTAAAGAAATACTACATAGGACATTGGAAATTGAGAAGAGTGGAAATAGCAGAATTATGCTATGCAGATGACATGGTCATCATAGCGGAAGACGAAAAAACCTTAATAAGGAATATAGAAATATATGATAAAGCGCTACAAAAATTAAACGTGAAGATCAATAAAGAAAAAAACGAAAACCATGATACTAGGAAGAAATAAACAACACCACACAATACAACTAAAAAAAATAAAATCTACAGCAAGTCCAAAAATTTAAATACCTGGGGGCAATAATCTCAGAAGATGGAAGATTTGATGAAGAAATAAAAGAAAGAAGAACAACAGGAGGCAAAATATTCAATAGCATCAAACTCAGCTTCTTAGGAAAGAAAGAAATACCTAAAGAGACCAGAGTACAAATATTTAAGAAAGTAGTGACGCCTATACTCATACACGGAGCTGAAACATGGACATTAACGCAAAGACAAAAAGAAAAAATTACGGCTATCGAAATGAGATTGGACTGGACAGAATTGAAAACACAACCTACAGACAAAACTTAAAAGTAAAAGCAATAGAAGATAAGATAGCAGAAGGACAGATGAGATAGTATGGGCATGTAGAAAGGATGGGAGAGGAGAGAATAGTTAAAAAAGTGTTTGAAGCAAAAATTGGAAGAAAGAAACCACGAGGACCACCAAGAAGAACGTGGCTGGAAGAAGTAAAGGAGGCAGCGCAAAGAAGAGGTCTAACTTGGGAAGAAACGAAGACAGCAACACAAGATAGAGCAGAGTGGAAAGAAATATGGAGAAGACCAACGAATCAGAACTCAACCTTCTCCCCCGCAGGCCAGGGGAACACCTTACACCCGTGAGGGTAGAAAGGTGCAGGATTAAGTAAGTATAATAATCTACAATATATTTAATAAAATTCGTAGTTAATTCATGTGCCTATCAAAATTAGTACCAAAATTTTCATGAATTATTGAATTTCTTAAAATAAAATATTCACTTTCGGAAGAAGAGAAAATAAATTTATTTCGAAATTCAAAAATGGGAGATAAAAGTAAACTAACCTAACAAAGAAGAGTTAACTTAAAGTAATGCTAAAGCCGTATTATGAAAACGAACACAACTGAAATTTAATTTAAAGTGTTAAAGTGAAGATAAAATTTATTAAGAAAGCAGCCCTAAGTACTAAATTAAAAAAAAATATTGTTCTTTAAAGAGGCCCAATTTTGTAAATGTAACGAAATATCCCTTAGATAATTTACAATTAAATTTTGAAAAAGTCACGTGATCTGGAATACATTTTAACATGTGACAAACTATTGTCTACATTTATTTACATAAATAACGTAAACTGTTTTTCTATTGGCTATGAATGACGTGATATATGTCCTCCCACGTCACAGGAGTGGGGGATTGTTTTTCATAACTACTTCTGGCGCCAATTATTTGTTTAATTATTGACGAAAATAATAAATTATTATTATTTTTATTACTATGAAAAATATTGAATAAACTTTAATTTAAAACATTTTCAAAAAATGTGAAACCGGCTCATTATAATATAACACAATTTAGGTACATCAGAATTTATCATAATGTTTTCTATATATTGAAATTGAAAAGACTTTTTTACAAATAAATTTACTAATTGTGTATTAGTCATGGACTAAAGTAATCTTAAACGCAAGTAAAAGTTAATGGAAGGGTCCGCAACTTAGTAATGATGCACTCTTACATTTCTTGAAACAAAAGCAGATTGGCTGTGACAGTCGATAAATTATTTGTACTTACCTTTCTGCATTCTCTTGTACTTTTCTGAAAATAGATGAAAGTACTTAGAATAGCCGAGCTGCTAAGAAGCTAATATTGATTTCATTTAAATTACTTTGGATGACATTATTGTTTGCTTTCTTTTCTTGGCTGCTTACAGATATGACGAGATTAAAATCGAGAAAAAATTTCAAAGATGTGGGTTTAAGAACGGATGGTGAATGCAGTTTTAATTAAAAATTATAATTGGAAAGAGATTTTTTTAAGATTATTAACTTTAAGTTTTCGTATTGCAAAACAATGAATTAAAAATTTAATACTAGGTTTCAAATAATCTTTTAGAGATATATGTCAAAGTACTATGTAAAAATAATATTGAAGTACAGTGAAATCCGCTTATAGTGAACTCTATTTTTTAAAACACTAAACGAAACAATTGTTGATGATAACTTTGAAATTTCACCAAAAAATGCCAGAAAAGTCGTTGTCAAGTCCGTATATAGTGAACGCAAGAAGTAAATTTGGTCCATTATAGCCGAAAGTTCACTATATACGAGTTCATTATATGTGTTTCGATTTACATTAGGTGAAATATGTATTTAGTTGGGACTCAGTGTATACGTTCATTATAAGCGAGTGTACATTATAACCGAGTTCACTATAAGTGGATTTCACTGGAATTAGTGATTTATAGAAAACATAGTGCCTGAAAAAAGGGGAAGAAAAACATTATTTTTCATGAAGTAGATTTTAAATTAAATTTAACATGGAACTAACAAATTTATGCAGGGTGTTATCGAAGTTCGTATAAAAACTTTAATGGCAGTACTGACTAAAATGAGTAAAAAAGCTTAATCAACATGGGTCCGATTTTCAATATTTTCCAAAATATAAATCAGTGAAAAATGAGTTTTCACGGAGTTTACCTCTGCTACCACGAAAACTATGAGTTACGACTTCGATTAAATGAGATTTTTGTTTACCTTGGAGAGGTTATGTTAGATATGCTTTTGTTTTTCAAAAAAATCAAATAATTGAACTAACTTAAATGTTGTGGTGACCTTCGCCAATATTTAATTTTCAAACAACTTCGTAACTTTTATAAATTGAGAAAAATGTATCATATAAAATTTTGTTATATTTTTATACTCGTTTTACTAGAAATATTGATTAAGCTTTATGTAATCATTTTGTTTAGTAATGCATGTCCTTAAAGTCTTTAATCGAAGTTCTATAACACCCTGTATATACAGGTTGTTCCAATATTAAACATCCGAACTTAAAATTTAAATAAAGGAGCTAAAAGGAAATGGACAAGTTAATGTAAGCAACATATATATATATATATATATATATATATATATATATATATATATTAATTGATAGATTTCTGGATATTGGTTTTTAAAAACTATTGCTTTCTACAATAAAGTATTTTCTAAGTTTATTGTTTGAATTCTACATACAGACTGAATAAAACTTTACAAAATCATGGAATATACATTGTACAAAGATAAGATGAAATGTGATCTTGCCGCTAGCGGAAAGGTGGCGGATACCGGAAACTGCTGAGGTCCGCTGAATAACCGGTAACACCTCCCTCCTTAAGAAGAAACTCTTGGGTGGAACGACCTGAGTTTCGTCGAATGCCCTCTGACTCGTATTTGAACTTCGGTGAAATTGCTTTTTTTTGTAAAAGTGTGTTTATAATTTTTATTGCAAAATAGAATAAAATTATTAATGAATGTAAGATGACACCATTGATTGAGCCCTTTGAATATTTTTCATGAAGATTGATTCATTCGTTGGGAAGTTCTTCTAATTCTTGAAGTTGAAGTTGGTGAAGTTTATCAAGTGATACCTTGTCCATTCGCAGTTTTTCCACTTGTGTTACGGTGTAGTTTCGCATATTGATCTTTTCTAAAGTTATGCAGGGTGTATACCAAGCCTGGAAAACCGGGAAATATCAGGGAATTACGATTATCTGGAAATATCATGGAGATATCAGGGATATTTCTTATTAACTCTGGATAAATAATTTATTGGTAAAATATTGTTCCTAAATAATCTCAAAAATTACAAATCACTTGCACTATTTTCGTTCATTGCATTTTGTAACAAAAGTTATAGTGCGCTTGTGCGGCTTAGGGAGGGGAGTGAACTGCGACCGCGACGTGCGACTTGCGTCTTGCGTTGCGTTGCGACTTTCGTCTTGCGTAGCGTTGCGACTTTCGTCTGTTTGGTATTGCGTAGTAGTGTACATATTTGTGTGATGTTATTGAAAACGTAAACGTAACCTAGGAAAAATTTGAATTAAAATCTAATTATTAATTCAGTTTGTTATTGTGTGTTGCACTCTAAAATAAAGGTAAGATTTTTTTAATTTAACTAATTTTTTCACGTTTTGTAACTTTTTCATAATTGGTTATATCAAATTAAATCAATGTTTTATTTACAAAAATGTAAAGTCTAAAGTACAAATTGGTTATTTTTAACATTAATTTTAATTTATTGGTTCTATTTCAAATTAATATTTAATTTCAGGATAATGAGTAAGAGAGGCAAAGCTATATTTGATGTTAAATGGGTAAATAATGATTTAAATAAAAATTGGAGCAACTGGCTGGCACCATCAAAAAAATCCACCAATGAAGCATGGTGTAAGCTGTGCAACAAACCTTTTTCGTTAAGTAATATGGGCCGGCAAGCAGTAATAAGTCACGAAAAAAGTAAGAAACATCAGCAAAACTGCAATGCTGTGGAAACATCACAAAGAATAGAGAAATATTCTACTGCAGAATCAAAGAAGATGTTAGACATTTCCCCTTCTGTTCCTGCTTCTACAACCATCAACGTTGTTGAGAAACATGAAACTGAGTCTAGTAATAATAATTGTCCTAGTACAAGTATTGCAAAAGAAACAGATTCTCAAACGTCTTTAAATAATTTTTTGAATAATGATAATATTACAACAGCAGAAATTCTATTTTGTTTAAGCGTCGTTATGAATCATATGTCTCTAAGAACTGCAGAGAATGTTATTAATGTTTCTAAATTAGCATTTTTTGATTCAAATATTGCTTGCAAATTACAGTTAAAAAAAGATAAAGTTAGATATTTGACGACATTTGGAATAGCGCTTTATTTTAGAAAGATACTTAAAGAAAATATTTCGTCTGTTAATTTAATAACTATATGTTTCGACGAATCTTTTAATAAGGTATGTGAAAAAGAACAGATGGATATATGCATTCGGTTTTGGAATAATACCTCTAATCAGGTAGAAACTAGATATCTAGATTCCTGTTTATTGAGCCACACGAAAAAAAGCGATCTTCTAACAAATTTAAAAATCGTTCTAAAAGATTATAACATTTCAATAATTAAAATTTTACAATTGTCCATGGACGGACCCAACGTAAATTTATCATTGTGGAATTCTTTAAATAACGAAATTAAGGAGGAGGGAAATATAACTTTATTAAATTTAGGTAGTTGTGGTTTACACACAGTTCATAATGCTTTTAAATCTGGTATAAACATTACCGAATGGAACACTATACATTTTTTAAGATCTCTTTATAATTTATTTAAACATGTTCCTGCTCGAAGAGCTGATTTTCTTTTTTATAATAAACCGTATGATAAGTGTCCTTTAAAATTTTGCGCTATTCGATGGTTATAAAATACAAATGTTGGTGAAAGATCGGTTGAGTTTTTACCTTACCTAAAAAATTACTTTGATTGCGCAAAAAGAGATAAAGTCTTGCCTAACACTTGTTCCAGTCATATTCTTCAAGAGATGCTTACAGATAGTTTACTCAAAGCCAAATTGTGTTTTTTTGTTGCCTTAGCTTCTGATATGAAAAATTTCTTAACTAGATACCAAAGTAATGATCCCCTGACTCCTTTTTTATTTGAGGACTTAATTGATTTATTAAAAAAAAATTAATAAAATTCGTAATTGAAAGTAAAATAGATAAACTTTCTGGTTCTGATCTTTGTAAGTTTGACTTTAATAATTTAAATAATTTGAAAGCTATTGAGTCTATCAATTTAGGATTTGCTTGTAAAAATGCTCTGAAGGGATGCAAAGAAATTGATGTTTTAAAATTTTAAAAAGACTGTCGTACTTGTCTTCCAAAATGTCTTAAAGTAATTGTAGAAAAGAGTCCACTTAAATATAAAATTACAAAAGGCGTTTCATGTATTGATCCAAAGGTAATATTAAAATCATATTCCAAAGGCAGACTAGAAATAGCATTAAAATGTATGATTGAAGCTGGAAGAATTACAGATTTTGTAGCTGACAAAATTATTGAAGATTTTAGAAATTTTGTAAAAAATGAAGCTGTCGTGAATGTTATAAAATGTTATAATTCGAAAAAGGAGAAAGAAAAACTAGATTTACTTTATTTTCCGTTATTAAATGTTTATGGAACACGTGAATTACAAAATTTTTTCATAACTATCTTGCTTTTGTCGCACGGAAATGCTTTTGTGGAACGAGGATTTTCTATTAATAAAGAATGTTTAGTAACCAATCTAAAGGAAAATTCTCTTACTGCACAGCGCCTAATTTTCGATAGTGTTACACAGCAAGGTGGTATTGAAAAAATTGACATTAACAAAACTTTTCTGAGTTACGCACGAAATGCTAACCGTGAATATAAAAATGCATTAGAAAGAAATAATAAAGATGAAGAAGAGAAGAAAAAAAAAATCAAATGAAAAGAAACGTCGATTAGAAGAAATTAAATTACTCAGTAATCAAAAGCGCTCTGTCCTACATTCTCTTAAAGAAATAGAAGAAAAGATTTGTGAATTAAATGAACAATCTTAGCTAGTTGTTTGCTAATATTATTTTAAAAACATATGCATTATTTTTTTAAGTGAGACAGAATTTATTTTTATTAAAAGTAATTATATGTTTAAAAAACGCGACAAAAATATATTTGTTATATTTTGTATTTAATATAATAATAAAAAGTGTTCAATTTGCATTAAGAAGTTGTTACTTTCCTAAAAAATCTGACCATTTAGGGGGTTCCACATATATTTGTACTAACTTATCTCATCTGGAATTTTACACAAAAAAAAACTGGAAAACCTGGAAATATCAGGGAATTTTCCTTATGGCATGCCCTGGGATCGTCTTCAATTTATTCGTGTAGACATATGATGAAATCTTTATTGAACAGTTTGGTGGTACGACGATTAAATAGGTTCCTTGTAGGGATGCAATGGTATTCTGTTTTGCACGAAGTTTGTATTTTTTGTTGTTTTGGAAATATTCCAATGTAATTCGTTGATTTCCAATATAACTTGTTGAGTTGCTGTAGTGTCGGTTGACAAAATTGATGTTAATCATTCTTCATCCCTCTGTAGTGGTAGAAGATTTGTACTTTTGCATAGGAATTCTGATTGCGAATCAATGCATTCTTTGTTACTATATTGGTTTACGTTATCGCTTACTGATGGTAAGTCTGCCGTGAATTAGTATAGGGCAGTATGTGATTTGAACAAAGTTTCGAGTAAATAAGGATTTAGTGTTTGCTTGCAGCCACTTTGTACTATAATCTATTTATTTGAAATAAAAATTTTAACATAGAAGGAATAGGCTCTAAATTTTTAAGATGTACTTACATTGCGTGGGAGTCATGTATTTCAATAAAAAAATCACTTACTGCCTATAATTTATGTTTACCTTCCCAATGTCATTGTTAGGGGCATTAGTATCTTAATTTTACTGAATTATTAAAAAAGGCAGATATAAATTCAAAAAGTATTTATTAATATAAAGGGACTAATACATTTTACTCTAAAAGTTATTTATCCGGTCCTCTACATTGTCTTCCGGTAAGTTATTCCAGAATTCACGTCTATTAGGGGGCATAAGTGGACACAATTGAGAAATAATATCTCGTTTTTTCTCAGCATTAACTCCTCTTGGCTGACTCCGTAGGTTTTCAGGAATTTCCAATTTGAATTTTGGTTCAAGAAATTCGCATTCTTGAAAATCAGTGTCATTAATATTGTTTTTGTTGAACATTGACCGAGAATCTCTTCTAAATTGATCAACAGAAATGTCGCAAAGAAGTGGTCTACTTTTTGTTTTACATTTTACTCCAGAAGTCCATGCCAAAAAGTCATCGTTTTTTAGGTTTAACACATTCATTCTTTTAGAATTTGAATTTTCTACAGCAATTATAAAATCATTGAAGTCATAAATGTTGCCACCATTGTAATTTTTCATATACTGTTCGATACCATGATGTACAGAGTCAGCACTTATGAATGTGTGGCCTGCTTCAAAATATTTTATGGTTATTTCTTGCGCCGAAATCACGCTTGAATTTACCAAAATGATAAACATTGTAAAAAAGCACCAGTTCTTATTCTCAGCGGAACAGTTATAAGCCCAATATAGAATATGCATAGCATCTCTCTCTTCAAGCAGTGCTCGATAATATGCAGACGCAA
Source organism: Ophonus ardosiacus (assembly GCA_943142095.1). Lineage (NCBI taxonomy): Eukaryota > Metazoa > Arthropoda > Insecta > Coleoptera > Carabidae > Ophonus > Ophonus ardosiacus. The sequence continues at coordinate 18,761,445 of OW964834.1, read as the reverse complement.
TATCTTCAGCTTTTCTTCCAGCAAGGGCTTCATTCCACAAAACTGATATATGTTTATGTTTTTTTTTTTTTTAGATATTTTATCTTCCATAACAGCAAATGTTTGTTGAAATGCTATTATTCTTCTTGTGAAACAGGTCTTTTTGCTTCCAGGTATACGCGGGAGCATAATAACTTTTTGAAGATCAGCGCTTCTTATGACCCAAGATTCTATTGATCCTTTTTTTAAATCTTCTCTATACTCAGCTCTGGCAAATTTAGATTATTGAGAATGTAGGAGCCATTTCTACACTCCACACAATTATATTTATATATAATGGGTGTTTTTTTTTGCTTAGATAGAACTTATGAAAGAGTTAACTGTCAAACGAGCTGTCATACTACCTTCACTTTTTGACATTTATGATCGGTGTACTGTGGCAAATCATTATGAATAGACTCACGCTTGAACAACGCTACCAAATTATCCAAATTTTCTTTGAAAATCAGTCGTCGATTCGCGCAACTTATAGACAACTTCGTGATGGTTTAACGGGTTTGTTAATAAGCCAAATTGCCGCATATGGAGTGAGACCAATCCACAAGAAACCCTACAGACTCCATTACATCCAGAAAAAATCATCGTTTGGTGCGGTTTACATTCTTGTGGTATCATCGGACTTTATTTCTTCAAAAATGAGGCCGGAGCTCGCGTTATGGCCAATGGAGATCATTACCGCACCATGATCAATATTTTTTGTTTGAAAATATGGATGTCATTGACCCGGACGAGATGTGCTTTCAACAGGATGGCGCTACGTGCCATACGGCGACCGCAACCATCGACTTATTGAAATCAAAATTTGGCGATAAGTTGATTTCGAGAAATGGGCCTGTCAATTGGCCTCCAAGGTCGTATGATTTGACAACTCTCGATTATTTCCTGTGGGGCTACGTGAAGTCACTGGTTTATGCTGATAAACCAGCAACAATTGACGCCTTGGAGGCCAACATTGTTCATGTTATTCGTGACATACGGCCAGCAGTGCTCGAAAAAGTGGCTCAAAATTGGACGTTCAGAATGCGCTTCGTCAAGAACAGCCGCGGTGGCCATATGCCCGAAATCCTTTTCAAATGTTAATGCAATGCATTGATCTTTCAAATAAACAAAAAAAAAATGATTAAAATCTAATTTTTTGTGTTACTTTTTACAATTTGAAGTTCTATCAGGCTTAAAAAAACACGCTGTATATATATATATATATATATATATATATATATATCAGAAGATATTTCAAGTTTTGAGATTATTGGACGTTCTTGTGCGTTACTGTTTGCCATATCTCCTCGTATGTTACTGATTTCTGCTTGTTGTATATTATTAACTTTAATTTCCTTTTCTATATTAATAACTTCCGCTTCTTCCTGTTTATTGACATCAGCTTCAATATGTTCATTAATGACTTCAGCTTCTACATGTTCATTGATGACTTCAACTTCTACACGTTCATTAATCATTTCAGCTTCTACATGTTCATTGCTGACTTCAGCTTCTACATGTTCATTAATGAGTTCAGCTTTTTCTCGAATATTATTAACTTCAGTTTCATTATTTTTATGTAATTTTATGTGATGAATATGTAAGACGCATGTGTCGCATTCTTCATTCCCCAGCTCAGTAAAACTAATGTGCATTTCTGATACAATTTTTCTATAAGTGTAATAGCTCACTTTATTATCTGGGAATTTATCGTTGTAATCAGCATGCATATTTCTAATGTCTGATGTCGCTAGGTAAATATGAGCGATTGGGGGCATGTTCCCTTCGGTAGTGGCTTATACAAGGATTATAATACTTAATGTGTTCTCGTAAAAGTACATATATTCTTAGGTTCTCTAAGTCCACGCTGATCTAGTTGTACAGCAACTGCACCAGCAGTAGCAGAGTTTATCAGCATGGTAGTGATAAACCTATCATTTTTATCTTTGTAACGAAGTGTGCGAAGAAAAAAACTTTTACATACAATCTGTGAGTGACCATCCCCATCGGGTAAACTAAGATAACGATCTATTTCTTCTACTTACATCTGTTTTTGTAACTTTTCGCTTTTTTTCCTTTTGAGTTACATTTCCGTACACCCATTCTCTTTTTTTGTTATAGTCTATTTTATGGAATTCATTCCAAATTATATTCCTTCTAGGCTCATAAATTTTATTAATGCAGCGTTGTTTGCATTTGCAAGGACTTTTCATCTGATGTGTTAATTTATCTCTAGAAATCCTGTCTGTTATCTTCCTCAATCTCTTCTTTTTCATTGAACTTTTATCTTGTTCATGGTTTTGATGGGAAGAAGATGATGTATCATCTGGAGATAAATAATCTTCCGATAAATTTTTATTTTCACTCCCGTCGGGATCATAAGTAGGATCTTCAATTGAATTATCCGAAAAATTTGTAATTTCTTCTTCATTTAGCCCAGCTTAATTCAATATTATTGGCGTATTTGGTTTATCAGTAGTTACAATATCTAAAGAAAATTAATTATATTACTAGCTAATATAAAATTAATTTTATTAAACATATTGGCCTGGGTAATATGCCGGGATGATATATTTATATTTATTATTTATTGGCTTGCATTACGATCGCACTTTTATAATAAAAGTGCTTTTATAGCGCACTCACATTTCCCAAGAATATAATATAAAAGTACACTCCGCGAAGCTTTTATTATAAAAGTGGACTTATAATAAGGGCCACTTGCTTTAGTACAACACTACTTAAACAAAAATTAATAATTTTAAAAATAAATAGACTGTACATAGTTTAAGATTAATAAAATAAATATACTTTCTCTCGGTAGATTCATGTGTGTAAACATTACACGTTGATTCAATCTTTGCTTGCTGCTTTGCTAACATAACCATCTTTTGGCCTCTGGAGGAATTCATTATATCAAACTTAAGCTTGAAAACAATTAATTAATTAAATATAGGCACACGTACAAACACCTAACAACTCTGTACACGACTGAACAAGTTACATACTACTTTCATCTTGCACCATGTAGTAGCGCTGTAGTAAACACATGTAAAACTCATATGTTGTTGCGGTACTGCTTTTTACCTTTCAACTTGCACCAAGAGCAGCGCTACAATCGTAGATAAAATTCATATGTTGTTGCGGTAAACAGCAGTAACTCAGTCTTAATTTAGATACTGATTTTTACCTTCTTAGCTATACCGCTTAAAATTACATCATGTGACAGCAAAATGCAGTAAGAGAGATCAAATTGAGATACTGCTGTTCATGTTCATATTACATAAAAAATTGTAAGTTACTGCTATATGCAGTTTCTCGTCTTTGGAAGGAGATAATTGAACCAAAGTGGAGTTGAAAGTTGTATTACTTGCTGCTATTTGCCATAACATAAAAAGGTCAATTTTACAAAAAATGTCATTTACTGCTTTTTACCAAATCACGGCAGAAGTACCAGGTGGGATAATTGTTGATTGATTTTAGATAGGAATTGAATATAGATGATAATGATCGAAGGTTTCTGGGTTTATTAAAGGAAAAACTAGTGAAAGCATAATTTTTTCATTTATGACATGAACTTTAATTTTGATAACATTATCATTAATATTTGAAAATAGTAATTGTTTATGATTGTAAATTGAATATAATTCATTTATAATATCTTTTAGGTCTTGATAAGAAATAATGTTATGGTGTAAAACTTCTAGATTTGCAAATGTCACAGCATTTTCGATTTCTTCCAAATAATTTAACAGTGAATCAAAATTGTATTTTATTTGTTCTAAAATTTCTTGTACGTCGTAAAAATGAGAAAAATCGAAATTTCCTTTGTTTATTAATCGAATTAGCTCATTCGTTTTATTTTCGACATTGATTTGATCTTAAACAATTAGTGTCAGTGTAGAGTTAATATTTGACATTATATTTTTGGAAAGTGAAATGTAATTGTTTAATTTTGTAACAATTTTATTTTGATTTGTTTCTAATTTTAAAATACTGTTATGAATTTCTTGAGCATCGTCGTTGTCCATATTACCACTCATAAATTTGACAAGTGATCCTAGAGGGTTAATTAGTCCTCGTTTTTGGCGTTTTTCGGGGTAGAAAGTGTTTAATTTTCTATTTGCAATGTTTAATTGGTATTTTAAATGACCATAGCAGTTATTTAATATGTGATAAAATTCGACAGTAGCAGACTCTACTATTGTTTTTAATTTTGGAAAATTTTCGTTTATTAGATCAACTCTGTCTTTAATGGTTTTGAGGTCAATGTAATGTAGGAATGTATGGGAAGCGGTTTTAATTTTTGCATGTCCTAATTTAAATGGGAGAACTCCGGGATTAATCACTAAGTTCTGTATCTGAACTTCTTGTATTGATGTCAGGTGGAGGGTCACAAGTCTGCAACAAGGGAGATTTTTTCAATATTTTGTTTTTTAAAATTTTGAATTAGTTTTTCTTTTGTTTTTGCTTAAAATTGTAATTCTTTCGTCTAGGTCTTTTTATGTTGGACAAGTGAATGTCTTTTGATGTGTTACCATGATCTGGTTTTATTTGTGCTATTTTCAAAGTGGGGTTGATTTTTACAATTTTTTCGGATTTGAATTTATTATTAGTATTACTTTGTTTTTGTTTATTTTTCACAAAAACAGTATTAGGTATTTCAGGTAAATCTTCTCTATTTTTATTCGCGTATTCAATTGTTTTTTGTTTATACTGTTCGTTTGTTTCTTTAATTTTGTCATGTAGTAATCTAATTTTTTCTTTGTGATTTGTTATGTAGTTGTTAACTAATTGTTTTTCTAAGTCAATATCTAGGGGTGAATTTACATCTAAATGTCCTGATATGATATGACAAGGTCTTAATTTTGTAGAAGAGTGAATAGAATTATTATACGCTAAGAGTGCATAATTAACTTTTATTTAAATTGGCTCTTTTTTATACTGCTCTTGATCATTGAGTAATCTGATATGTTTTATCGAATGAAATATTTCAATCAATTCGTTCGATTCCGGGTGTTGTGTACTAATGAAATGGAGTTTTACTTTATGAACTTCTAATAATTCTTTAATTAAGGAATTTTTAAATTCCAGACCCTTATGGGAAATTATCTGATCGGGTATTCCGTGGTGTGTGAAATACTTTATAAGGTTATTGACGACTTCTATTCCTTGGCCCGAGTCTAATTTATAAACTTGAGCATATCTTGAAAATGCATCAATGATTGATAAGAACTTTTGTTTCTCTAAAGTGATTGAATCGATATGTAAAATTTCGAATGGTTTTGTTGGGGTAGGAGTTATATTAAATTTTGGCTTTAATGGGACTCTATCATATTTAGTTTTTAAACATATTTCACATTCATTAATGTAAGTTTGTACTGATTTAATGATTACTATATTTATGTATACTGTGTGGTTAAATGCTCAGCGGGAGGTTGTGTGCTGGCTACATCAGATTTTTTTTCTTATACCATACGCGGCTAGCGTAACCCGTGAGTTCGAGTGACACTAGAACCATTGAGGTCAGGACCGGTGTTAGGACAATCTGGAAACGGTGTGCCGATAGACGGTAGCGTATGCTGTACTAGCTCAAGGATGGTAAACTGTATAGGATTGATCATTCCCTATACTGCAATGTTAGTTTATCCCCACCACTATTCACCCTTCTGTGACGTCAGAGGCGGACCTTTCTCGCAGGGCCGGCGCTAGGGGCGAGGCGGCGAGACATCCGCCTAGGGCGGCACTTTTTAAGGGGCGGCATTTTTTTCAATCGACGGCAAGGGAGAAATTTTTAATTTGTAAATATTTTTTACGTCTGCAATAAAAGTGTGAAAAAAGGGCCATAATGGTTCATTATTTCATTTGTTTGCGTTTAGAAAAGTGCACACTTTTATTTGTTAAAAAAGACACATTATAAATTCATTTTAATGAAAAAATTGTAATTTTTAACAGACATACGGACCTCATTGCTTCAAGAAAAGCTATCTGAATTAGCAATAATAGCTATTAACCACGATAATGACCAACATGATGAAATAATTAATAACTGGGCACAAAGTAAAACAAGAAATCGATTAATTTATGTTTGCATAAGCTGTGATTCAGATTAGGAGTGGTTTAGAAAATAAGTAGGTATATTATAATAGAAGATTTTAGTATTCTTATTTCCTACACCACTCCTAAGCTATTTTTTTTTATCACTGTTAGATTTCGATAAGTTGTACATCCTTAAAAAGCTAAATACATTCTTTTCAATGGTGTAAATTTCCAATATGGCGTCAATATAAAATCATAATTTTAATCTATTAACTTGAAATTTAATAGATATAAAAGAAATTAAGCATAGTCGTTCAAAAGGAAATAAAAAGTGTCGTAAAGAGTGTAAACCAAAATTCCATATTATTTCAGATTTAGAAGTTGTTTGCATAAATAAAAATCAAAAATAATTGTATTTTTTGCATTTATCTAGTGACCTATGATTTTTTCCGGAAAAACAAATAGATCTTTAAATTGTCTACTAATAGGGCAACTTTGCCCTAATTTAACCGACTTCGTAATGGCGAGCCTGTAGAAGTAGTTATTTAATTTTATATTTTAGATAAACTACACCCCCCTCCAAAAGGGCGCAATAAAAAAAGATCGCCTAGGGCGGCAAAATAGTTAGCGCCGGCCCTGCTTTCTCGATGTCTAGACGGTCGACATCACTGTTAGTGTTAAGAGCCTTGACTTACTATCTTAGACCATGTACGGTTTTGCAAGTGTAAAGGGGGAAGATGTTCAGTAGGAGGGACCCTCGGAGGGACCCTTGCAGTAAGCCCAAATCCAAGCCAGACACCCGTAGCAGGTAGCCACAGGCCACCCGTCATAGTATAGTTTGTATTTTACGTGCAATAGTCGAGGCAATAGTTGTTATATGTATCTTGTTCCTGTATGTATATAATAATTGCAACCAGGCAATTGAATATGTACAATTGCGGCCAAAAAAATGAAAACACCTATTTTTTATTTTTGTAATTCTGTCTTTGCCAAGATATTCAAACATAGTCGTCGTAAATTTTCTGTAATTATTTACATAAATGCCAATGTCACAGTCAATGAAAATAATTTGAAAGCACTAAAATGCCTCGACAATTTAATGAAAACGAAAAGACGACAGCTATTTCAACTGTGATAGAAAAAAATTGTGCCCCCATAAAATATTAATTCTTTGTTTTTGTTTTTTTGGTTTATAATTTTGTATTTTATTATAATTATTATAATTATTTCTCTTTTTCTGTTTTGATTAAATTATTTAATTAGTACAATAAAAATTAAGTAAATAAAAACAGTTTTATATATTTCTTAATGAAACGTCACTGCTTGTGTGACATTATTTGTTGTCATTTTGACATGGAAGTCAAATTACAATGTTAAAAATTCATAAAAACAGCTAACTAGATAAACGTAAGTGTTTCCATTTTTTTGGCCGCAATTGTACCTATTTTGTTGAACTTTTAAAATAATTTAGTAGCGAAAAATTTTAAAATATAAATACCAAAATAACAGTGTTTTTTTTTATTTATTAAACTGAAGACAAATTAACAATATTATAGTTAAGTAGGAAATTATTAAAAAGAAAACTAAGCAAATGGAAAATTTTAAATTTATTTATCTGACTAAAAACTTTCATATTTTAATATACACTCTTAATAATCGAATATTACGAAAATACGCAAAAATATTTATTTTAAAAGTAGAGTTTTTAGGATTTTTGGCCAGATTTTAAAATAAAATTTGAGTTATTTCCCAGCTTTCTCCCAAGAAAATAAAAGTCTTTCTTGAAAGTTTTGTTAGAATGATCACAGAATTTTGTCATCTTATAAAAAAATATGAATGTAAGCCGAACACACAAACATTTAAGTTTATGATTCTTCCTGGAGCAGTCAAGAGTTGACATTGCTGTACAATCCAAATGTCTAACCATTAAAGTTTTCACTTCGGACAATCTGAGGCACACACAATTTTTATATTTATTCGGACTTTATATCTAGATATTTCATGTACATTAAATTTATTTTTTATGTATTTTATGCATTTGTGCATTTCATCACTTTTCATTTCATACATAGTTAACATTGATGTAAAGTGTATAATTTCCGCGTAAATTAGGTGTACCGAGTTGTGAATAACTTTTTTCGCACTTTTTTGATTTTTTTGACATATTTTCGGCGCGCTTTAGCGACTGAACGGTTGGTCGTAGAAAAAAAACTTTTTATATGACAAATGTAGGAAATTTTGTTTACTTTAATTTTGTATAGAATGATCTTTTCGGAAAAAAAATAGTTTCCGAGTTATATGGAAAAAAAGTGCCAAAATTTACACGTTTTTTTTGCCAAAAAATATGTTTCCGGGAAAAATCGGAATTGGCAAACCTCAGACTCGTGTTCAGCGACCTAAAAAACATAAAGGTACCAAATATCACGAATACTGAGAAACTTTCCCCTATTTTTCCTAAATGCCCCCGACTATTTTATTTGAAGCTCATAACAGTTTTTAATGAAAACCTATATTAAAACACAAACCAAAATTTTTGTATTTTAGTATTTAAGACATCAGATTTCGGTTAAAATTGATTAACCGAAAGTGTTACTTCACTTGCTCTGAACAGAATTTCGTGAAAAATATATTACGATATAATCTAATACTTTTCAAATTTGGATTAAAGATTTTTTGTATTAATGAGAATGACATATTTTATTCTAAAATTGATAAACCGGAAGTGGTACTTTACTGGAAGCTCTAAATAAATTTCCTGAAAAAATATATTAAAATATGTTCCAAGGATTCTCAAATTTGGTATTTAAAACTCGTATATTATTTGAAACAACATATTAGAATTTAATTGTAAATGATTACCAGGTAGTACTTAATTTGAGGCTCTTAGATTCACATTACAATTTTAAACATGGAATTGACGAGAGGTCATGTGCTGGTCACATCAATACACATACACAACAAACACAAAATTTCAAATTGTTCTCGAGCATAAAGTTCGTTCCGTTCCTAGGGTTTGTCGTCCCCTCACGATAACAATCTTGGTGGGGCGGAGTTGCTTGCAGGTAGAAGCTTGACTTGCAGCTAGTGACATCTCGCGAGTAATTTTCGAAGTAAACATTACATTTCTAATATTACTCTTTATAGCAAAACGCGTAGGAAATATGTATATATATATATATATATTTATATTTATCTTTTACTTAGTGTATTATCTAAGGAGTTAAGTTGATTATTTTTTAAAATTACTTGCTTATGAAGTTTAAAATTGAGTAAAGAAAATTGCATATTTTCGCTTACTTATTTATTAATTATTTAATTAAGTTAAGGGAATTTGTACAATATGGCAACATACCACCATAGCCCTATTGCTATTCTTAGTGTTAAAAAAGTTTCAGATGTATATTCCAGATATTTTAGATGCAACAGTTATAATTGTTAGGTAGAATTTTTGACGTGCCGCGGTAGCAAGTCAAGCCCCTTAATAGAAGTCGAATTATATTCACTTTTGAATTAAGCCTGGTCGCAGATGTGCTGTGTTAGGTTGCAATAACAGTAAAATTGCAAGTAAAGCAGATGGAAAAGATATTGTTTTTCATAATTTCCCGAAAGATTCCGACTTCGTAGCTAAAACTATACGAAATGAATGGATTCAACGTTGTAAAAGGGTAAATAAATGGAATCCAAACACCATTCAAATTTGCTCAATACATTTCACTACCAACGATTATGAAAGAGATTTACAAAATGAACTACTAGGTAACAATGAATAAATATAATATTAAAACAATAAAAAAATATTATTTTATTTAGGTTTGCCAGTAAGAAAGAAATTAAAGAAAACAGCCGTGCCAACAATACATTTACCTCTAAAAAAAATCAGACAGTGAACTTGAAGTAACTGATAGACGAGAAAGATTATTGAAACGGCAGAGAAAAATCGAAATAGAAAATATTTTAAAAAGTACCACATCGGTAGATAATGAACCGCAGCCCTCAACTTCACAGATTAGCAATGAACCACATTTACTTCCTACAAATATAAATGTGTCAGCAGAATTGAAATATAATGAACTCTTAAAAAAATATAATGAACTTGACAAAAATTATAATAATTTTAAAATATGCAGTAAAAGGAGAATAAAGTTACTAAATGATAAATTGCATTATTACAGAAAAAAATGTTCAAAAAAATTAGTTGAAGAAAGGCCAGATTTAAATATATTAAAGAAAATTTTAACAGATAATCAAATATCAACACTTTTAAATAAAAAGAAAAGAGTTAACTGGACCTCAGAAGAAATTGCGGTAGCATTTACAATACGTTATTACAGTAAAAAATGTTATTTATATTTCAGAAATAAATTACATTATCCATTACCGGGTTTATCTTCATTAAGAGGATGGGCATCCCGAATAAATTTAAGGCAAGGTGTATTAAAGATATTTTTACCTTGCTAAATTTAGCCGGAGAAAAATTCACTGAAATGGAGAAAACCGTGGTTTTGTTGTTTGATGAAGTAAAAATAAAATCAATTTTAGAATATGATGTAGCTGCTGATCAAATAGTCGGACCACATAATCAGATGCAAGTTGTAATGGCGCGCGGTTTATTTGCAAACTGGGAACAACCACTTTATGTTGCATTTGACCAAACAATGACAAAATATATATTATTGCAAATAATAACAGAGCTACATAAAATTTCTTATAATGTGGTAGCCTGTGTTAGTGATTGCGGTGGGGGGAATGCTGGATTATGGTCACAACTTGGAGTTAGTGAAAATAAATCATATTTCGAACATCCTGAAACAAATGAAAATATTTTCATGTTTGCGGATGCTCCGCACTTATTAAAATTGATACGGAATTGGCTCTTAGATTATGGATTTACTTTTCATGATAATACAAAAATTAATAAAACTCCCCTAGAACATTTAGTCAGCATTACAAATAAGGAAGTAAATATTTGTTTCAAGATATCTGAAAAACATATAAAGTGTGAAAAATCAAAACGTCAAAATGTAAGATTGGCCGCTCAGCTTTTGTCTAATACTGTTGGTACAGCAGGAACAAATAAAAAATTGGTAGCAGATACAGGTCATTTTATTTGTAATATTAATAATTGGTTTGATTTATTTAATAGCTATGTCAAACATAGTAAAGTTCCTTCAAAGAGTGCCTATGGTACTCATTTAGAAGAACAGAATGAACATTTGAACCATATGTTGGAAATTATTATAACAATGCGTACAGAGGGCAAAAATACTTTGCAGATTTTTCAAAAAGGAATGATTGTCTATAAAATCCTTGAAAATGTTATTTGAAGACATGAAATCAAAATTTCATATTCAATATATTTGTACTCATAAATTAAATCAGGACTGCCTAGAAAATTTCTTTTTTCAAATAAGAAGTAGAGGTCCAAACGAACATCCTAGTCCTCTACATGCTATTCAGAGGATGCGAATGATATGATATGATGGGAAAATCCAGGAGTTTTGGATGCTCAAGTCAACACTGTTGATCAGCTTCCTGAAGATTTTGTAGCTGCCACTATTTTTGAAACGGCTAATATTCATATTCCACTAGACCATAGCCAGGAAGAACAACGCAGTTTATCCAGTGGCAGTTCATTTTCATCTTCTTGTTCTGAATCTAGTATTTTAAATAAAAATACTCCTGAAATAACCGCAGATGCATTAGAATACATAGCTGGATATTTAGCTAAAAAAATTATGAATATTTTACCAAATCTTGGTACTTACACATATAAAATTAATGATGAACTCTCCACAAATTTGCCTTCATGGGTTCAACAACTATCATATGGTGGTCTTATTAAACCAACAATGGCATAAAAAAATTATAAGATGGAATGCTTATTTTGAAAGTTTTCATGGTGATTCATTTAAAAAAGAGCCAGGCGTAGTAAAAAAATTAGCAGCACAAATTTATAAAAAACAAGATATGCCCGTAGAAATTATTAAAGCATTTTGTAAGTTGCGAACAATTATAAGATTAAATTTAAAAAATATCCAAATAACAACAACGAAAAATGAAAAACATAAACGAAAATCACCTGCACCTAGTTCCCGATTCTCACAGATCAAAAGTACGAAAATTAAATAAAATTGTTAAATGACAATATCCAATATTTGTAAAGTGATTAATAAATACTTATACACCATGTGAGCTAAGGTAATGTTTATTCATTAGAAGAATGTTTAGCTCACGAGCCCGTAAGGGCGAGTAAGTTAATTTCTTCGAGTGAATAAACATTACCTTAGCTCACGTGGTTTGTACAATATTTTATTCAATTTTGACGAAATAATGATAAAAACCATTATAATATTTAATTTTGACAAAATAAAAAACTGATCAGTTAGTAGGCTGAGCGTCGACAATCGTTGCTGATATATGTCAAGTTATATACATATTTAAAATGCTTTATTGTCTGTCATTTGTGCCGTGAAAAATAAATGAAAATGGCTGGTAATGTCTGATAAATATTATGGTGCGTGTTATTTTCGTACCTCATGTTATTTTAAATGCATTATTTGTTGTAGAGTGAGTTAAATTTTGTGAGTGTGATTTAAAAAAATTTAATTCACATGTGAAAAAAGTATTACTTATAGTTGTTGGTATGGAGTAAATAATGACAGTTTAAAATGTCAAAATTGAATAAAAAATATTAATTATCGGAGATAAGCATGTGAATGGAATTTATACTTATTTGTTAAATAAACGTTAGCTGATTTATTTATGATTTGTTGTGTTACTCTTTGTGTTTGTGTATTACTTGATCTGAATAACCACCTGTATTAATGTACAAAATTTGCTTAAGAAGGAGTTACTTTCTTTTATTGTTTTCTATAACTTTTATAATAAAATTTTTCATTGCATTTCCAGTTTATTATTAAATAAAACCTTTATATCTTGTACTATTTCAATTAAAATATAGGTATTTATTTGTTACTGCGTTATTAAAATTTATTTTTCATTTTACAAATTAGGTTTCAAATTACGTGTTTTAAAATAGAATTCAAATAAGTAAATATCATTCTTATCTGCTGATGAATTGAAAACGCAGCATTATCTACCTACAATTATTGTAAGCTGAGCGCTTAAAGAACGAGAAGGTCCGTCACTGACGTCACCCGTCACGTGGGCCAGGCGGACAAATATGTGTGATTGAGCTATCCTATACAGATATAGTGTTTACTATCCTTGGTACTAGCTATCCGAACTTAACAACGATCGACGGCGACGCCGCTGGAATTCCCTTTATATCCCGGTGAGATCATTCCAGTTTATTTTGAGAATTAATGAATTACCCCGATACGGTCCTGAGCTTCACCGTATATTGGTTAAAGTCGAAGTTATGTTGTCGGCCAAATTGATCCAATTGTGGTTTAGCGATACTTTGTTGCGTGGCTAGCAATTTTCACAAGAAATTTGTATTTTATTAAAAATTAATGATATTTTCTTCCTATATATATATAAATACTGTGATAGGATCACAATATATCTAATTGTAACACATATTTACCTCAATTTTAACGGACAATAAATCTAGTTTGTAGTTATACTTATTTGTGATTTTGATTAATAATAATAATAATAATAATAATAATAATAATAATAATAATAATAATAATATTTATTTTCATTATTACATGTTTACATATAAAAACATATATAATAAGTCACAAGGCACAAAAGGATACAAAATAAAAAATTAAGAATGGCATGTATATTCCATCTACAAACAAGAGTTAGACTAAACACAGTGGAGAGTGGTACTTAGATATTCTTCCACAGAATAAAAACAATAATTTATCAGAATATTTTTTATCTGTTTTTTGAATGCTTTTAAATTTAATGTTTTGTATGATGCTGGTAGATGATTGTATAGTTTAATATTAATGGTATTTTTATCAGAGGTGGCAAGTCTATACCGTTTAGTACATAGCAAATCATTGCTCCTAGTGTTATAATTGTGATTATCACTTGCTTTAGTATATTTATTTATATTTTTATGTATTTCTACTATAACTTCGTATATATAGCAGCATGATAATGTAAGTACTGAGAATCGTTTAAAGAGAGGCTTGCAATGTTCGCGATTTGCGACTTTAGCAATTATTCTAATTATTTTCTTTTGCATAATGAAAACTTTACTAGCGTTGGATGCATTTCCCCACAGAATTACCCCATACGAGATTAGACTATGAAAAAGAGCAAAATATATGGTTAATAGACATTTCTGCTCTAAATATAAAGACAAGTGTCGAAAAAGAAAAATTACAGATGCAAGTCTATTACATAGAGCCTCAGTATGCCTAGACCAATTCAATTTTTCATCAAAAATAATGCCTAATATTTTTACAGCAAGCCCTTGACTCAGGTTCTGGTTCGTGGAAAGAATTAGTGATTGCGTTTTTTCATGATTTAGTTTTAAGTTGTTGGCAGCAAACCATTCTTGTGCTACACCCATAATGTACACCATGTTCTCATTTAAGGAATCAATGTCTCTTGCCGAGGATATTAGAGTGGTATCATCGGCATACAGAGTACATTCGTTGGGATAAATAAATGAACATAGGTCATTGATATATATGAGAAATAGAATAGGACCCAGGACGGAGCCCTGTGGTACTCCATATTTTATATGACAAAAACTGGATGAAGAATTATTTACATTTACACATTGAAATCTATTTTCTAAGTATGATGAGAAAAAGTCTGAACAGACCCCTCTAATACCATACTTTTCAAGTTTCGTTATCAAAGGTAAATGAGAAACACAATCAAATGCCTTAGATAGGTCAAGCACGGTTAAAGCGGTGTAATCTCCCTTTTCCATGGCATCTATTATTTTATTTATTAGTTGCTGGATTGCCTGAGTTGTGGATCTGGACTTACGAAAGCCATATTGGTTATCGTTAAGAATTGAGAACTTTTCAAGATATGTGTTCAAACGTTTTACTGTTAAATATTCAATTATTTTACCTAGAATCGGTATAATGGACTATATATTATTTTCTGCTTCCTTCTTTAAAAATTCCTTTAGATATTCAGGATTTTGAATGAGTAGAGTTTTTTTTTAAATTTATATTACTGGTTAGAATAGCATGGCACCGTTATTATAAATATAAATATTTACTGTTTGTATTTTAAATCCACCTTTCAGTCGAGACTGAGACTAGCTATATTGTTTATTTTGATATAATTTATTCTAGTAACATTTTAAAATTGTAACAAAATAACATTGGGTTCGAAATATCGTTTTTCTAACTTCAATTAGTAAATTGAAGAGATATTGAAATATTATAGGGATTACAATCAATTCAAAAGTAACTTTAAATACGAACAGTTATTTTCTTTTGTGGTACATGCAAAAACCTTCTACAGTGTTGAAAGAGTCATCAAAACGAAACGTCGTTTCTTTGCTTGTTTTAGTAGTGTTTGAATAAAATTGTGAATATGTGGAGAACTTGGGAATATAATTTTGTGGAGGAAAGTGATGGAGAAAGCAACATTGCAGAAGAAATAGTTCAACAGCTGGGAGAAGATATATCAAATCAGCCGTCGATTTTTCATAAAATAAAAAGCGAAGGTGAAAAGCAGCCTTTGTAAAAAACCGCTGAATTAATGTGAAGCAACAAAAAGGAAAGTAAGATGCGACAAGGGTTCATTTAGAAAATTTACTCATACTCATGAAGACTTAATAGGAAGAAAAATTATAGTTATACAATAACAATGTTATAACTATGGCGTTATTATGTAACAAATTAAAGAGTGACGGTACAATAAACTGTTAGAAACGTACTTTTAAACATTTTGTTAAATCCAACAGCTTTTCTTTTAAAAAAGTGGAAAAGAAACAATGTTTAATGAAAATAAAACTGATAAGAAAATGGAGATATGAATATTTAAAAGCAGAAAAGTACAGACTCGAAAACCGTACAATATTTTTCGTGGATGAAACATGGTTTGATACCCATCACACCATAAAAAAGGATGGGTTGATGATTCGAACAAATGTTGCATTATGATTTTATACGCTGGAAACGAAAATGGCTTTCTTCCAGGAGCTTTATATCTTGGGTGCAAAAATTTAAAGGACGCCAGTGCTGATTACCATTCTGACATGAACGCAGTATTTGAAAAATGGTTTAAAGACATTTTATCACCAAAATTGCTACCAAATAGTGTCATTGTGACGGACAATGCAAGATACCATTCTGAACATCTGAAGAAAATTCCAAATATTGGAAGCAATAAAGCCTGTATTCAGGAATTTTTAAGGAGGGAGGACTTGTATTTCGAGGAAACTTACACGAGAAAATAATTGTTAGAGGTTCTAAGTACAAAAGTGTTTCCCAAAAAATATAAATTTGCCACTCTTGCTTCGGATTGTCGACATACGGTTATGCGGTTACCTCCGTACCTTGTATATTCAATCCGATTGAAATGATATGGGGCCATATCAAACAAATAATTCGACGAGGGAATACTAGTACGAAATTCAGCAATGAAATGCTAGAAAAAAATTAGATACATAGTTGATATGACCAGTACAGAAAGTTGGAAGAATTCAGTGAGGCATGTAGTGGACATTGAAAATGGGTATAGGGCCAATCAAGTAAATAAACTTATAATTGAAGTGGGTGGCAGTCATAGTGATAGCGACAGTGTGTAAGAAAATTGTATTGTTATTTTCTTAGGTATATGTAAATATTTTTTTCTAAATATGACTGAATTGTACTATGTACTCTGTTTTTAATATAATTTTGGTATGTATAAATATGTTTTCCTAAATCTGACTGCACTGTACTGTACATGTACTGTGTACTAAATCACTACCTATTTTATTGTAATGTGTTGTTTTTTTTTTTTTTTTTGTTATTCGTAAATACTTTTTCTAAATCTGACTGCAATGTAGTACTCTGTGTTTATTATAATGTTATTTTTTTGTTACACGTAAATATTTTTCTCTAAATCTGACTGCACTGTAGTAATCTGTATTTATTATAATGTGTTATTTTATTGTTACATGTAAATATTTTTTCTGAATCTGACTGCACTGTAGTACTCTGTGTTTATTATAATGTGTTGTTTTTTTGTTGTATGTGCATATTTTTCTCTAAATCTGACTGCGCTGTCGTACTATGTATTTATTATAAAGTGTTATTTTTTGTTATATGTAAATATTTTTTTCTAAATCTGCCTGCAATGTACTGTACACGTACTCTGTACTAATTCTCTATTTTATTGTTATAATATGTTGTTTTTGTTATAATGTATTTTGTTTTCTTTATCTGACTGCTGTGTACTATGTACTCTATACTAAATCTCTATTTATATGAAAATATTTTTTCCCAGTTAATAAACTAAAATTTTGTTTTAGTGTCTTATTTATTATACATATATTTTCAATTAACAAAATTTATACAAAAATTGAGTATGCTTTTTTTTAATACTTCCCATTCCTTACCCTAAAAATAATAACTTCCAGTTCGAATAATTTTTGAGTCTTGACCGCAAAGAAGCCCATCCGTCCATAGAAGGTTGTAAACACTGTATAAGTCAGCTTCATTATACTCGTTTGTCGTTATCTATCTTATAAACAATGCTTACACGAAAGCTTTCATTACATCTTACCATGTTAAAGCCAAAACAAAATAATATTAAATATCAAGAATTAACTAGTATAAGTTTCATAATATCAGAGACCTTGCAAATATTGGCTACTATCTAAATTTACAGCTAAAATGTATCATCTGTTGTATTACCTTTGAACAGCTTTTTCTCCTAACAGTACTTCCTTCAGCTTTTCTATCTTTATGATATTTATTTATCACAGTGAGAAATCTTGGTGACATTCTTTCAAGCTATTGTCGTGCGATAACGTCCTCCTTCACTTTCTTTACACGTAACTCCGTCCGACGGGTGGTACAAATTGAATTGACTTTATAAACGTCAAGTGCTTACCACACACACAATCCAGGCGGCTACCAAAGAAAAAAAAACGTCTACTTCCACACTTATTTACCTTACTTACATTTTTTACCTCCAGCTACCCTTAGAAAGGGAGGTATAGGGATGGTGCTAAAAATCGGATATCGAGATTTTAATAAATGACCATGTCTTAAGGTCTCTAGAATCCAATTTTAACATCTTCACGATAATGTCTGTGTGTGTGTGTGTGTGTGTGTGTGTGTGTGTGTGTGTGTGTATGTGTATGTGTGTGTGTGTGTGTTTGTGTGTATGTGTGTGTGTGTGTGTATGTGCATGGATTTTGTCTCCGCTCTAACTCAAATACAAACATTTAGAAAATTCTGAAACCTTATATTTTGCCCTTATTCTAATATGGAAAGAAACCATTAGATTCTGGTGTAAATCGGATAATCGGAAATGGCACTTTACTTGAAGCTCATAATGGGTTTTCGTCAAGAAATACCATTAATGTTATTTTTTTCCATTTTATGACATTATAAAAATTAACGATTATTGAATTTCCTGCTGGTATATATTAATATTTTTTCTATATATTTTTCAGATAAATTTCAAAAATAATGTTTAGTAATAACTTCAAATGGACTGTATAAATTTAAGCGGAAGTATTACTAGACAGTGGAATGTAATATGATTTAGAACGTCAACATTTGACAAATTTACTCGAAGGGCCAGAGAGGTAAAATACTAGTGATACGAGCGAGACTGGTATACAAACAATTGTATTTAAATGAAGCCAATTCTAGTACCTTATTGTCCCAGCGACGAAGGTGACTGAATGGAGCTCCTCAGCTACGCAGATGGAATCCGCGTCGTCATCAGACAGCGGCTGGAAGAGCAGGAACAAGACAGCTGCTAGCCGTCTTCAAAGGGCCTCACAAGTGGAGACAATCCCAGCAGGTCACTTTTGCCTGCTGTCCCTTGAAGATCCAAACCTGTGGAAGCCAGCTCCACCAATGGGGGCTAACTCGACGACCAGTACTTGTCGCTCTTGATAGAGTTACCTCGAAGCACTTGCACTAACACAACGCTTACGAAAGGTAGCGTATAACCATGTTCACCTCGCTGCACACTAGGAAGAGCTATAATGCTAAGCTCATGACAATATATATATATATATATATATAAATGACGGGCAGACCTCTCTGCTACCACGTCTTGTAAAAATAGATTTAAATTACATTGAATACATAGTACTGGGATTCACGACGTTTATTTAAGGTAACCAACTCGTTACCTCGAATTATGTTTACAAAAATAATTTAAACATGAATTATGAAAATGCGACTGATCACGATGAAAGGAATTATACAACTCTTCTATTTTTTTTTTTTTTATACATAACAACATATAACAAAATTATATCAATAAGAATGGCGGTCTAGATTTAGCTTTATTCAAAGCAACCTTTATATACCAGCCTTTTGTAATAACGCGCAAACAAATAATCTTTTTTATCCATCTCAGAGCCTTTGATTTAAAGATTCCTATGTTACATAATTCATATTTCAAATATATGTACCTGACACATACATGTCACTGTCAAAAAACTAATTACTTGAAATTAATAATGGTGACATTTTAAAAAGAAAATAGTAAATAAAGCAATAGGTATATGCAAAGGAACTTAATATAGTTTGCAGCATTAGTAAATATGTATGTATATAAATTAATAAAAAATAATTAGCGGGAGGTATTGTGTTGGCCACATCAGATTTTTTTATACTGCGGTTTTTTTTGTGAGAAATTACATATAATCTACATGACTTTGAGAAAATAATAGTGGCAATTTATACAAGAGTTAATGATGCTATGTTAACATATCGTTACTCATGGCAAAGGCGGTACGGGGTTTATGCTAAAAGTCGAATATTGAGATTTTGGTAAATAAGTAAATTTATGAGTATGATTCGCACAAACCGATTTTAACTCTTTTATGGTGTATATATGTGGTATGTGGTCGAGTATGTGTGCAGGTTTGAGTATATGCGCGTACGTATGCATATCATCAGAGCTGGTCATGTTTTTATCTAAAAGTATTTAAATACATTGTTACGGTAATTGTTCTTGTCCTTAAATACAATTTTCTAGAGAGTATTTTTCGCATTTTATTTTTATATTTTTCAATGTATTTGCATAGCTCGTTCATAGCAACCATTTGAAAAAATGAATTTTAAATCCTCCGTTTTAATACAATTCGTGACTAATGTGAATTTTTTTGCGTTTCACGCGTTCTGAATGTCCGTAGTTACACAGTAAAATTTTTATCCAAGATTTATGCTCCTTTAACAATAAACGTTCTTTACTGACCTGAGCATCTGGTAATGCGAAAATGCAAATGAACACGAGTTACAGGAGTGTATTGAATGATATTTTCAAAAATTTAAGTATATAATGTACAATTTATAATAACATTGTAACAGATCTCCTTGAATACCCTTGAAGTACTATTACCAGCCAGTTAACCCTTTTCGCTACGGCGGTTTTCGCCTGGAGGTCTATTTCCATATGTCAAGAAAAAATAATAGATTTTAATCAGAATCATCGTTGTCAGTTTCATAACCTGAAGAATTTAAATTTATTGTAATGGAAAGTAAAACCTAGAACTCTGGGTTTATATAAGTAGTAGGATTTAAATGAGTAATACATTAAGAATCTAACTATATATTTTAAGGAAAAGGCTTTTAATTTTTTTTAATAAGATCTTTAAAGTTTTATTGTGCATGAAAAATTATTAAGGAATAATGTGTTTAATCATCATCTGTGGCACAACAGCCCTTGTAGGGCCAAGGCTTCAAGTACCATTGGTACTCGTTTCATGACCGATAGTGCTAGCGCCGTTGATATACTTACACCGTGCGACAGCCACTGATTGCTATGCAACCAGTGCGACATCGGAAGTACACCATCTACACTGACACCATCTATGTTTAACATGGTCAGATCATCGCATGCAAGTGCGATTAATAATGACTGATGTTGTGGTGTTTAACGACCACGCACTTAGCCGGCCGGTGGATTCGAACTGAGTAACCTCAGATTCGAATTGAACATGTAGAGACATAGCGCCTTAATGCACCGGCATAATGTGTTTAGAATAATTAAATAATATAATGTTTAATAAATCGGGATATGTAACCCAAAAATAATTTAAATTTTAAAGTGGTGTAAATATAAACGATGATACTGATAGGAATTTTTATTGTTGCAGCCCCTAACAAAAAATACAGGATGTCAAAGAAATCCGAAGGCTCAAGCGTAAACTGCTATCATTTTATTATCATGGTGTACTCCAAAATACAAACCAGGAAGTCTCAAGACTATTGGCCACTGATGAACTACCACCAGCTGATAAGGCAGAACGTCGAAATTATAACCCACCATTATCAGTTATGAGCGGCGAAGAATTTTTGAAAGTTATTATTAATCACTATGTTATGTAGTTAAATTTAGGTCCGTGAAGTAGGCACGTCATTGCGAGTACAAATTCTAAAAACTTCTTGAAAAGTTTGTGCTTCATTTGTATTGTTTTGTGCCGTATAAATTCGTCAGCATCCCCTTCCCTTCTGAAGTTATTAATAATTGAAAATGACGTGCCAACTTCACACTCAGCTCGCCATTTGGAAGCACAAATAAAATGCTATGTACTGTTGGTTAGTGCTCTTAAAGGTGAGTTTTGTGCCGCATAAATTAAGTCAGCACCCCCTTCCCTTCTGAAGTTATTAATAATTGAAAATGACGTGCCAACTTCACGCTCAGCTCGCCATTTGGAAGCACAAATAAAATGCTATGTACTGTTGGTTAGTGCTCTTCAAGGTAAGTTTTGTGCTGCATGAATTAAATCGGCACCCCTTCCCTTCCAAAGTTACTAGTTATAGAAAACAAAGTATAAAAATGCATAATGTATGGGGTTAAATTAGATAGCATATATTATATAATTATTTTAATGATCCATTAAATACATAATAAAGGGACACGGAAGGAGAACAATTTTCGGCTCGGTTCCTGCGTAAAAAAAAAATCTGTTGTGACCAGCACAAGACCTCTCGCCATTTCCATATTAGGCTATATAAGTATTGTACTGCACATCGCTTTCGAACCGTCGTTTTATAACAAAAAATACAGAACTTTACCCAAATATTGTTTTACCTCTTGCTAAGAGAGGTATTGGATTCATGTTAAAAATCACATATCCAGATTTTAGTGAATAAGCACGATTTAAGATCTCTATAAGACGATTTTAACATTTTTACGATGATGTCTGTATGTGTGTGAGTATGTATGTATGTGTGGATGTTGGAGGGACGATTACTCAAAAACTATAAGACAAGACCAGTTTAACTATGAATTCATCAATCTGACATTCATGGGAAGAGCTGAACAGGTTTTGGTAATAATTGAACAACCGGAAGTAGTAGTTTCTTAAAAAATTCTTCTGAATATTTTTTTGGAAAATTGTTATTACAAATATTAAAGAATATAAAATTCTCTATCTAGTATATTGAACATTGTTATTATATCTTCTATAGATTTAGAGATGGAAAATTAAAAATATGTACATAATAATCAATTATATCCATCAACTAGCCCATGGAAACAAGTTGAAAAATTAAAATGTTTGTAAATGACATAAATGTCAGTGTCAAAAATCCAGAGACTTTACTGAAGGCTTTTTCTGGGAAGTGCATTTAATATTTCTTATTTTATCATTAATTAAATATTTAAAATTATAGATATAGCTGCCGCACGTTAAATTGATTCTGTTTTTGAATGCCAAAGACTAAAATTCGTACTTGGACAAGTCGAGATGTAATAGTAATTATAATATGCTATTTTTACTTCCTTGTACGAAGTAAAGGAACTATTGTAATCGCGAAAAATTTCGGTTTCCAGATTCAACGGAAATATTCATTCTGACCATCCCTGAATCCATTTTGACCAATTTCGTCGTGACGTCTCTACGTACGTACGTATCTCGCATAACTAAAAAACGGGAAGCCGTAGAAAGTTAAAATTTTGTATTTGGGATTGCTATAACATCTAGTTGTGCACCTCTCTTTTTGGTCATTACACAACTTTCGGAAGTGATACTTTACTTGAAGCCTATAATATATTTCAATGAAAAACTATATTAAAATATAATCCAAAACTTTTCAAATTTGGTGTATAAGACTTTTATATCAATGGGAATAACATAATAGATTTTAGTTAAAATGGTCTACTCGGAAGTGGTACTTTACTTGAGGCTTATAATAGATTTTAATAAAAAAACTATATTAACATGTAAAACAAAACTTTTCAAATTTGGTATACAGTGTGTCCCATTTAGAAGTGCCACCATTGGGATCTCGAGAACTATAAGAGATACGATGTCGGTTAAATAGAACTTTTTATGCGCCTTTGAGAGACCATCTCAGATGTGCTTTTATTTTTCCAAAAATTCTCATAGGGCACTAGATAATGACAAAAAACTGAATATTGTTGATTTTTTCTTTTTCAAATAACTTCTAAACTATTAATAATTGAGAAAAAAGTTTCAAATATAAAAGATAGATATTTTTATTAACTAACCAGTAGCGTACGGAATAAATTTTTATATCTGTAAATTTTTGAGATATAACACAAACTTATATTTTTTTAAATAGAACCCCTATCTGATTTTAGTCTCAAAAAAATAAATATTTTTTTCTCTTTTCAACGATGTAAGGGTTGTTATGTTTTATATTTGTTTTGCTTTCGAAATTATTATTTTTTCCTTATTTTGTATTAAATTTACAATTATTTTGAAAATATTGATAGATTTCTATTTGGAAATACTCCTTGTATTTAAATAATTTATTTCGTTAGAAAATTTTGCTCAAAAGTCGTATCAAATTAATTTTTATAATATTTTGTATCACGTCGCCCTTGGCACATCATGGTGTAATTTGTAATTATGAGTCTAGAATGAAAATATTAAGTCATAAAGGCATAAAACAAATTATTTTGATCAAATACAATATAATTAATAAAAATAATAATGTTTTTTTGGGAAATAATAAGAAAATTCAGGAAAATAAAGAGAAAAATTAAATTTTAGGAGCAAAACAAATATAAAACATAATAACCCTTACATCATTGAAAAGAGAAAAAAATATTGATTTTTTTGAGATTAAAATCAGATATAGGTTCCATTTAAAAAAATATAAGTTTGTGTTATATCTCGAAAATTTACGGATATAAAAATTTATTTCATACTCCACTGGTTAGTTAATGAAAATATCTATTTTTTATATTTAAAACGTTTTTCTCAATTACTAATAGTTTAGAAGTTATTTGAGAAAGAAAAAATCAACAATATTCAGTTTTTCGTCATTATCTAGTGCCCTATGAGAATTTTTGGAAAAACAAAAGCACATCTGAGATGGCCTTCCAAAGGCGCACAAAAAGTTCCATTTAACCGACATTGTATCTCTTATAGTTCTCGAGATCCCAATGGTGGCACCTCTAAATGGGACACACTGTATAATGCTTTTATATCAATGGGAATAACATAATAGATTTTAATTGAAGTGGTCTACTCGGAAGTGGTACTTTACTTGAGGCTTATAATAGATTTTAATAAAAAACTATATTAAAATGTAAAACAAAACTTTTCAAATTTGGTATGTAATACTTTTATATCAATTGGAATAACATAATAGATTTTAATTAAAGTGGTTCACCCGGGAATGGTACTTTACTGGAAGCCTATAATAGATTTTAATGAAAAACTATATTAACATATAATTCAAAACTTTATAAATTTGGTATATAATACTTTTAGATCAATGGGAATAACATGATCAGAAATGTCAAGTATGTACAGTACTTATATAGCCTAATATGGAAATGGTGAGAGGTCTTGTGATGGCCACAACAGATTTTTCATTGATATATTTTATAAACTATATTGATCCAGAATTGCGAGCGAAGAGAAAGATCGGACAACTGAGAAGAAGAACCATATACAGAGTTTAGAACTTCACGAGCAGCGAGTTTATAAGCAAGTTGGTGAGAAGCTGCTGTTTGTTTTCCCAAAGCGCAAGGCCATCGTCGTGAAATGCCACGACCTGATGGGATATTTTGCACTTGACAAGAATAGCGAAGGTGCAAGAACAATATTTGCCGGTATGCGACATTATGTCCGACAGCATATCCATGCCTGCTTCGATTTTCTGCTCATCAAGACTCCCGGAGGCAAACGTGCAGGCCAGCTCAATCCAATCCCGCCAGGCTCACGTCCGTTCGAAATTATTCACATGGGCCACGTCGGACCGTACGTGCCTAGCAAACGGCGTAATACGCAGCTTCTGGTGGACGACGAAATTCGTGCAACTATACCCGATGGCGACGACGTCCACCAAGGACATTCTGAAGGTGTTTTGCGACGTAGTCCCCAAGCGCGGACTTCCACAGAGGATTACCACCGGAATCACGTCGAAAGAATTCGAACACTTCTGTGAGACTCGAGGTATCCATCATACGTTGAATTCGAGCCAACGTCCGAGGGCAAACGAGCAGGTGAAGAGAGTCAACTGGACGCTGGCTTCGATGATCACAGCTTCAATCCAAGATCCAGGGCACCGCGACTGGCACTGCCACCTTGGTCGAATCGTGAGAGACATAAATTGCACCACGAACAAGACGACAGGCAGAACTGTGTTCGATGTTCTGCACGGATACCGACCACGGTTCCACGACAGACTGGAACGACAAGTATCAATGACGGCAAACGACTGGAGACCGCCAAGTACAATCCAATTGGAAACCTACAACCGTATCCGAAACCAGCAAGAGAAGACGAAAGCAAGTTTCGATCGGCGGTACCACCGAGCACCGTTGTACGAAACGGGCGAGCTGGTGATGATGCGCCGTGCATCCGAACACACTGGCAGGCCAACTAAGACGCAGCTGATGTTCCGAGGGCCGCTGGTGGTTCTGGAGAAGTTACCCAGTGAGCCGAGGAGGGGCATGATGACTGAGATCCTACTAGCGACTCTGAACCACCCAGAAGGTCCTCCCGAGTACGACGGCAACCCCAGCGCTACGGTGTGATCGGGGACGACCAGCTTCAAGGATGGCCGAGTGTTGATAATCCCGCCAAAATCTCGAACCCAGTCGACATCACCCTGTAGCCTCGATGGGTTTCCTAGACGCGCTGGCGTAGAGGCAGAAGCGGTGGATGAGGTAGAGTAAGTACGGACAGCAAGAAGGATAGAGTTGCATGTCTTTTTGTGTCGATCATTGGTTTCCAGTGTAGTGTAATAAAGCTGTAGCGTTATTCATAAAACTGTGTGTTTTATTTATACCACTAATTGATAACATATGTATCCCTATTACGTCCTCATTTAGAATATGCTTCAGTAATCTGGAATCCGGATTTTGATTACCATTCTGACTCCATCGAAAATGTTTAACGTAAATTCTTTAAACGGGCTACATACATTATTGAGAGATCTTATCTTGCCAGAGGAATACCTCAAGAACAATTAATAAGTTTTTTCAATATTGACTTTTCAGATACGAGAAGTCTCCGTACAACAATATTTCTTCAGAAAATTGTAAATTCTACTATTGATTGTCCATATCTTGTAAGTAAATTATGCTTTCATATTCCTCGATCATTAGCAAGTGTTAAATCCACATTCCAACTATACTGCACAAAGTAGTGCCCTGCAGAAATCTCCATTACATCAACTTATATCATGCTATAAACATTTCGAAGACCATATCGATCTATTCCACCACGATATTAATTACAAAAAAATATATATTCCAACTACTACTACTTAATACGTAATACATACTCGAAAATCTATTACCAAGTTCTGCTTTCCTTACCTTAGTATTTGGCGCAAGCCTGTTCGGTATTTTTAGCATTATTATTGTGGTGTATTGGACAAAGGTAAAGGTTTTAAATAAAAAGACTGTACTCAACGCTGGACAGTTCTCGACTGTTTTAATTAATAATACCAGGCGCTAACAACAATTGATAAACAGTGTTGCCAAACATATGAATACATACATTACATTTCCCCAACCTTAGCTAAAAATATTATTTACAAATTATGTCGCAAAAAACTTATCTTATATGATCTAAATGTACAAATTTTACAGAATTATTTACATTTACTAAATATGTATTGAATGTCAACATTTTTAAAATTCTTCCAGGTATCCATTTTACAATTTTATCTAAATTAGATTTTACAAGAACTTTATCTCCAACAGGAAACAATCTTTTTGGGGTATTTTCTTCCCTTTTTAAAATTGACGTATTAGCATTTGTGCCAAATGGTGGTTTTATTAAATCTATTATAGCTCTAGGTTTTTGTTTAAACATTAATTGAGATGGTGGTGTACCAGTAACACTAAAAGGTGTATTTCTGTATGTAAAAAGATCATTTATTAATCTTTGTTGAATTGACATGTTAATATTTTTAGTTTTATATTCTAACAATTGTTTTTTCAAAATATGTTTAATTGTTTGAACAGATCGTTCAGCAGATCCATTTGAAGATGGATGATATGGCTGACTTTTTACCGCGATTATGCCATTAGCTTGACAAAATTTTTGAAATTCACTCGAATTAAGGGTGGACCATTATCTGTCACTAAGTAACATGGTAGACCAAAAGTAGAAAACTTTAATTTTTCAATAGTATTAATGGCATTCGTATTATTCATGACATGAACATCTAACCATTTTGTTTTAGTGTCAATTATTACAAATAAGGTGTTTTCTTCCACCTCACAAAAATCTATGTGAATTCTTTCCCAATTATTTACCGAATTTGGCTATGAATTTATAATAGGTTTACATTTTAAATTTTGTTGTGTTTGACAAATTACACAGTTCATTACTAATTGTTCGATATTTTTATCAATGTTAGGCCACCAACAGACTGATCTAGCTAATGATTTCATTCGAACTATGCCAATATGTTGGCTGTGTAACAATGATAAAATAGTTTGTCTACATTTGTTTGGGATCACAACCCGATTTCCCCAAATAATACATCCTTTTTCTATTGATAATTCAAAACGTTTTAAGAAATAGGGTTTTAAATTATTATCCTCGATATGTTGAGGCCATCCTCTTACAATTATATCGCCTACTTTTGATAACAATATATCAGACTTAGTTTCATTTCTAATTTCTTTAAAGGATATCGGAAAAGTTTCCTCTAAGTTAAAAAATTTACAAATAATTTTTGAGGATCATCATTTACTGTTTCCTCAGCTAAAGGTAGACGTGACAAGGCATCTGCAATAACATTATCTGTACCTTTTCTGTATACTACTTTATATTTATAAGCTTGAAGGATAAGAGCCCATCTTTGCAATCTGGCGGCAGCTAAAGTGGAAATTCCCAGGTTTGGATTAAAAATCATTTTTAAAGGTTGATGATCTGTTAGTAGCAAAAATTCTCTGCCATATATGTATTTGTGAAATCTCTTAACGCCAAAAATTAATGCTAAAGCTTCTCGTTCGATTTGAGCATAGTTTTTCTCCGCATTTGACAATGTACTCGACGCAAAGAGTACTGCTTTTCTACACCATCAATAATATTATACAAAACGAAACCCGCACCATAGGGGCTAGCATCACATGCTATTACTATAGGCTTTGAAGGATCAAAATGTACTTGAGAAATATTTTCAATATTTAATTGTTTACTACGATTAAATGCTGCTTCACAGTCGTTTGACCAGTTAAATTCAACACCTTTTCGTTGCAATCTATACAATGATTGTAATTCACTAGACAACATAGGTAAAAACTTATTGTAAAAATTTAACAAACCCAAATACGACCATAATTGTGTAAGATTGACCGGGGTTGGAGCATTTAAAATAGCTCGGACTTAAGCTGGGGTCGGACTGATTCCGTTTTTATTTATCTCATGACCCAGATTTTCGACTTTATTTTCAAAAAACTTGCATTTAGAGACATTAATTTTGATATTATATTGATGTAAACGTTCAAAAACTATTCTGACCTTTTTATAACAATCTGACAAATTATCTGCTGCTATAAGAATATCATCTAAATAACAACAAACGCCTGTGAGCCCTCTTAGAATTTTGTCTATTACTGATTGAAAAATCATTGGTGCTGTAGAAATACCATAAGTTAATCTTTTATACTGAAACAGACCCAAATGAGTATTGATTGTTAAATACTTTCGAGAGTTTTCATGAACTTCAAGCTGTTGATAAGCACCTGACAGATCTATTACACAAAATACTTGCTTATTTGACAATGTTGCAAAAATATTTTCCAGACAAGGTAACCGATAATGTTCGTACTCTAATACCTTATTGAGAGTAACCTTGAAGTTACACAGATTCTAATATTATTGTTTTTCTTTGGGACTACAACTATTGGACTACACCAATCGCTATTTTTGACAGGTACAATAATATCGTTTTCCACCATATTCAATAATTCTTGCTCAACTTTTTGCACTAATGCGTACGGTACAGGATAAGCTTTATGAAATATTGGAGTACAATCATCTTTGACTTTCAACTCAGCTTTAAATTGTTTTATACAAGATTCATTTGACTCAAAGACATTGGCAAATTCCGATTTTAATTTTTGTAACAGGACATCCTTTTCAATTTGCGTTTCATTTTCATTAGTATTGGTGATATTATTTAATAAAATATTTGTTTTCCAATCTGGGAACAAGATATTTAACCAATTACGACCCAGTAATGGTGTCAAATTTGAATCAGATTTAACAACTATCAAATCTAGATTATAATAATTATCATTAAATGAAACTTTAACATTTATACTGCCTACTGCACTGACATTTGTGCCGGTAACTGTTTTCAAATTAATTGTTTTCTGTGTGAGAGGTGTACTTGAGAATAATTTTTTATACAAAGTTTCTGATATAATGGATACACAAGCACCGGTATCAATCTCCATTTTAACATCAATATTATTAATTGTTAGACTTATTTCAAAAGGATACGTTTTATTTGTGACAAGACCAACATAACCAAGTTCATAGATCGGATCCATGTGCTGATTTGTCTCCTTCTCGTTCTCTACAGCCATGTTGATGACGTTTCTTCGCTTCCCCTCTCGACACATTTTAGAAGTATGCCGCTTGCTGCGACACACGAAACACTCCCAGTTTTTGGCGGGACAGGTGGTTGGATCGTGCGGACGACCGCAGCGATAACATTGTTTGCGAGCTGTAACATGAACACTTTGACTACTAGCACTAGCACTTGGCTTTGACCTGTTTGTATCTCTCGACTCCGATGACGATGGCTTCTTCCTCCCCGATGACGACCTTGGGTACATAGCACCCACTGACACTGGATGTAGGTACCTGGACTGTTCGTGCGCGAACTTCATGCCCAGCGCGGTCTCACATGCCTCCTCGAATGATAAATCGGCCTCGGATAGTAGTTTACGTTGAATTACTGTATTCTTCAAACCACACACAAACTTGTCTCTTAGCGCGTCGTTTAAAAATGTTTTAAAGTCACAGGTTTTTGACAAACGCTTTAGTTCAATAATGTACTCACTCACTGTTTCATTGTCCTTTTGATCACGTTTATTAAATTTAAAACGTTCCGCTATTACTACGCGTTTTGGAGAATAATATATCTTTAAAGTGTCTGTTAAAATTTTATATGTTTTTGACGATGGTTTATCCGGCACTAGCAAATTTTTCAAAGTATTATACGTTTCCGGACCTATTAATGTAACAAACACAGATACTTTATTCGCTTCTGTGATATTATTTATTATCATGAATTGCTCTAGTCTTTCTAAATACATTTCAAAATCATCCGTACACGGATTGAAATGTTCAATTGAACCAATCCACGCCATTTTGAACGCGTGTGTTTTGCAGGTAATTTTTTTTGACTTATTTTACCGCACTTTTACGCACTGACTCTAGAACTCTGACAAAAACTTATCAAAGTCCTCAAAATCCTCGTCGCCAAAACTATGTGGTGTATTGGACAAAGGTAAAGGTTTTAAATAAAAAGACTGTACTCAACGCTGGACAGTTCTCGACTGTTTTAATTAATAATACCAGGCGCTAACAACAATTGATAAACAGTGTTGCCAAACATATGAATACATACATTACAATTATTATTATTATTATTATTATGGATGAAAGCCAGTAGCATTTAATAAGTAATATATTACTTATTAAATGCCAGTAGATTTTGATGTAAATCGGATAACCGAAAGTGGTACTTTACTTGAAACTCGAAATAGTTTTTTTTATCGAAAAATTTCTTTAAATGTTATTTTTTCGCATTTATCGCCTGCTAGAACAATACTAAGAGAACTTAAAAAAAAAGATTTTGAGATCTATATATTCCGAAAGCCAATTTCATGTATTTTATAGGGAAATACTGTAACTTCTGAATCAAGACTTACAATAAAAGAAAATACATATATACTAGTTTTATAAAAATTTACTTAGTTATTGTGCAAAAAAGATACAAGATTAATAGTCATAATATTGCATTCTGTAAATAGAACGCAAAAAATACTAAGACAACCTAAAATGTCTTTATATTATAAATAAAATAAAATAAACCTTTATTAATAGCTTGAAGCTAGGACAAATACATAATATAATATAGATATCTATAAATATACATATAGTATTAAATTCATACAATGTTACATGATATTTATATTTAAATTACTAATTTTTTCTTACAGTTCATTATATAACTTAACATCAGCAATAAATATAGTATTTTATGTTTTAGCTTTATTAATGTTAGGAATTACCAAATTATTTTTAAATCTAGCATTGAGTTGATGGGAATTTGTGTTTAGAAATTTATTTAGATAAGGTGGTAGCAAATTTTTGTGAACTTTATAAATAAAAATTAAGGCATTGTACGCACAGAATCCTTTTAACTTCATAAAATTACCCCAAAATTTTGATACAATTGTTCAAATTGTCTATGTTTTAAATGTTGTTCTAATATTGCGCGTGTAAATTCTACAATTCTGCGACAATGTTATACAGTAAATTTTAACATGTCTTTTCAGTCAGAAATATAGATTTTAGTCCATATATATAAAATTTTGCAAAATCAAAGTTGGAAAAAGTGCACAATTTCATAGTATACTGGCTAAATGAATTCTGTCTACATCCACTCCATTAGATATCACTAGCTATAGCCACCACTAGTAATCAGAAAAAAGTTTTTTTTTCTTCTTATAATCACAAAATGACAGTTTGTGTGCCTGTGTGACGTGACTGTGTGTATTTATATAGGATAGGTGGTGTCAATTTCCCCGAGCCGAAACTCACGTCATCTATTTCTGCTGGAAAAATTACTATACTTTTATGTAACATTTGTCGTACACACATGACATTATGAGCAGACTATTATTCGTTATCTCATTATCGTGTTACAAAGGAGTATACACTATCTTCGTTCTCTGTTCAACCAACGACAAAAAATAAAATAGAAATGGTAGTGTACCCGTGATAACGAATGTAATTTTGAAAAATTTGAATTATTTGGATATTCCTGTTATTCTGTCATTCATGTGGTAAATAAGGCGATTTTGGTGTTGATAATTTGTGTCTGAGTGTGTGTTTCAAGACTACAACATAGACTAGACTTCACATATTGCATTTAGACAATAAAAAGATGTGTATTTCATCGATTATATATCGTAATTATTCAATTGGTTTAATATTGTTAAATAACTACTTATACATCGTATTTTTATGAGTATTGACACAATATAGGTCATATAATTCTGACAGTTTTGACATTACGTCAACAATCCCTACTATGACAATTTGAACCATCATGCTTACGATTGATGACGTGTATATCATTTCGTAGAAACACACGTGAGGTGTATACAGGGAATTTATTTTAACATGCAACCTATGGTCAGTCATTTCCATTGTTACTCGCTATTGTCAAAAAATGATAGCAATGTAATATTTATCTATTTTAAAATGCAACATACAAAATTTGTAGTTTTGTATTATCAAAACTAATTTCCAATAAATTTGCCTACATGGGATTAACTAAAAATCAAAACATGAATGTTGCGCATCTGAACAAACTTCAGCTTACAAAAATTCATAACTTTCATGTAATAAATATTTGTTGTTCTGGAAGTATCTCCTGTGCTATTTATAATGTTGCATTTTAAAATGGACAAATATTACATTGCTGTCAATTTTTGACAATAGTGATTAACCATGGAAGTGATGAACCATAATGTTGCATTTTAAAATAAATTCTCTGTATGTGTGAGTGTAAGTGTTTGTCTATATGTTCGGTGAAGGTATAAATTTTCTATCTTCTTGATTATTGATATAATATATGTTACATTTGGCAAGCAATATATTGTTATCATGATAAGTCTCACTTTAGTCATTATTTCTTTCCATGGTATGGTCGGATATTTTGAGGCATCCATAATATAATCTTTCACGTAGTACATACCCTAGAATAAAAATAAAAATTAGCACTTTCATTATAATTCGTATGTAGGGTAAGCAGTACAGTTATTGGCACCTTAAGAGAAAGTGTATATTTGTTGAACTTCATTTTTTATTACTCGTAAATTATATTTCATGTTTTATGAAATATATAGGTAATTTGAAGTATTAAGTTTTTGTTAAATATTAAAGTATTAAATTTTCATGAAAACCAAAAAAGTGACACAGTTGTCCTTTAAATTGTTCAAAATTATAGTAATTGGCATGTTTTGATAATAATTGG
Organism: Ophonus ardosiacus; assembly: GCA_943142095.1. Lineage (NCBI taxonomy): Eukaryota > Metazoa > Arthropoda > Insecta > Coleoptera > Carabidae > Ophonus > Ophonus ardosiacus. The sequence goes on along the minus strand of OW964834.1, from coordinate 18,727,582 downwards.
CATATCACATATTACAGTTATTGGCATGTGTTCCAATGAATTTAAGACAATGAATTTACATACTAGTGAGGTAGCTAGGTACTCATTACATAGATTATTGTTTCATCATACTTTTATTTTACTTAAAGTACAAAAATATAGTACTTATTACATAAGTATGATACAAAAATTCATATATAATCACCTACAAAATTTAATGTTTACCGCATATAAATTTAATACCTTAGGTATGGTTATTGCAACAAGCAATGTGAAATACGCGAAAACATTTATTGCACTTTACTCCACATTTCGATGGTTCTATATGGTAAAAACAAGAGTAACATAATCCTTTAAATACAAGTGAGTTTAAAGGTTTCGGGTCAGAGCCAAATAAATTTCTAGTTGCATGTTGTAATGCAGGTGAAATGGTTTTTAAATCATAGTTTAGTTTTTCGCAACTCAAAATATTAAGCTTTGTTTTTGGTTTTATTTTACTAGCAACCTTCTTGCCAGTTTTTGTATTTTCAGTGACTAGGGTACTAGTAGAATTTGTCTTATTTTCACTTTCTGCATTTACAAAGACAATGTTTTCTACTAAAACGTTATCGTTGTTATTTTCCTCCCTTGGAGTTTCGCGAAATTTTGCATTATTTGTTGGAATAAACGAATTATATTGATCATTGTTATTTTCCTTATTTACAGGTATTGAACAGGCAGATATCGTTGTTTTTCTTTTCTTCCGTAACGGTACTTGTGATACTTTTTTGCTACTTAATTTTTGTTTATTTTCTTGCAATCTTCTTCGTTTTTCTTTTTGTTCTTCTTGTTTGTTTTCTTTAACTCTCTTCCGTTTTTCTTTTTCTTCTTTTTTCTTCTTAAGATCAGTTTTCTCTTTATAAATTTATTCCCATTGTTTTGACGTCAAAACAAAAGCCATTCTGACAGTATTTTTTAAACCTTTTCTCTGAGGTGTTACCGGCCATTGTAAAAATTTATTCAAGCTTATACAATCAGATCGTAAATTACCACCTGACTTATTTAGATCAACTCGTAAATTAGTATGACTATCAGTATGCATATTATTAATTTTGCCCGCATTTGCTACCTCATCACTAACACTATTATCTAATATAATAGGAATTTGTTCTATCTCATAATTAATACCTTCAATATAAATACTATTAGACTGATTTTCAATTATACTTTCTTCCTTTCTTCCATCATTTTCAAGTATTATATCAGTTTCATTTTTATTAATATTAATTCTTTTTTCTATACCTTTATCATTTTCAAACCATAAATTAATTTCATTTGTATTAATATTTTCTTGGATTTTTCCATCAGTTTCAGATCTTAAATCAACTTCGTTCGTATTAATATTAATGTCTTCGATTCTTCCGTCAATTTCAAACCTTATATCAGTTTCATTTGTATTACTATTAAATCTGTCTTCGATTCTTCCATCATTGTCAAACATTATCTCCGTATCATTTGTATTAATACTTTCTTCGAATCTTCTATCATATTCAGCATTAGGTATGACAGTTTCATTAATTATTTCCTCATTAGTGTTTTTACTATGGAAAATCTCCCAAATTGCGTATAAATATTTAAATTCTTCCGTTTTTTCTTGAATGTATCTCTTTTCAAAAGTTTTAATTGTTTCTTCCCCTACAATTCCGACAAATTCCTCATACGTCAAATGACTTTTAATACAATTCATATTGTAATTTGAAGATTGCCGTCCTAAGCATTTTGTAAAGTCTATGGCGTTTGGGTTCCATGGAAAAGGCCACAAGCTCTAAATCCGTTTATAATTGTTTGCTTGTTTACACATCTTTCCAAAACTATTTTTAAAATAGGTGCAAATTTATCTTTTGTTATAGCGGCTGTTGGATTTTGTCTTCTCCACTCTAGCAATATGGGGCGGAATGCAGATACGTCAGCTGGTTGTAATATTCTAGTGGAATTAGCGTACAACGCAATAAGGATTATGTTTAATTCTTGACATAATTGTGTTAATTTAAAGGTCATATGTGTTTTATGGCCATCGACGAACAATATCACCGGAAAGCTTATCTTATTCTGAATTAAGTATGGATGAAAAATGTTGCCTATATATTCAAAAAATAATTCAGCCTTCATCCACTCATTATCACTAATACCCACACCCCATTCATGTGGTACTGAATTTAAAAAGTCCCGTGGTAACCTCTTGTAAGGGTATATAATCATTGGTGGCAAGGTGTCTCCATTTGCCGAAAAGCTAAACATAACAGTTAATGTGCATTTAGCCGGACCAATGTCTACTTCATAGATGTTTCTCCCTCCTTTGGGAGCGATTACCTTGTCATTTTTTGGACATAACTGGAAATTTGTCTCATCCCCCCCCCATCATAAACTCTTGATGGATCTTTTAGTACTGATGTGAATCCAGAAGATTCCAAATAATCCTCTATTTGTTGAAACCATTTTTTTTTAAATCGTCTTCAGATACTACAGAACTAGCTGAAGTAACAGCTTCTGAAGTTCTAATTGATAATTCTGGATGCCGTTTTAAAAAAAGGTTGTACCATCCGATACCCGGATAATTTTCTTTGAATGGATTTGGTCTTTTTGTTTCCTCAAGAAATTCTTTTACGCAAGCTTGGACGTCATCCTTTCTTCTAGGAAAACCTTTACTGCACGATGTAATGATCCAATTAACCAAAGTGTTTTCCTCAACCTCTGTTAAAATTGTCTGTGGCCCATGACGAATTTTAGTCTGTACATCTTCAGGAAACTTAAGACGGAATTGGAGAGTACTTCTAGGAACACCAAATGTTTCAGAAGCCTTTTTTTGTGACATTTTTTGGTTTTTTACGGCATTGAGAGCCTTCTTTAAATTCTCATCGGAATATTGCTTATTATATAGTTTGCCTTTTGTAGTCTTTGGCATTCTGTTCAAAAGAAAAATGTTTTAATTAAAAATGTATGATTTGAGGAAATTACAAATCAAATAAAAGTTATAAAATGGTTCTCAAATTAATTTTTACATCATGCCAATAACTAAATTGTTCTCCGTAATACTTTTATATAATAATTGGCACTAGTGCCAATTATTGTCAGAATAGGGCATTTAGATTACAATAATTGGCATAGATAAAATTAATATTAAATGTATATTGAAAGATACAGTTTTACGTATAAAAATGACCTGTTATATCATATTAATAGATTATGAAATTAGAAATGAATGCGCACATACCTGAATTGTGAATTAGCAAAAATCTGGGGTGACTTTCCTAACAAATTTCTTAAGAAATCACATTGAAAACAAGAATCATGGAGGACATTGACATTTTCTAAAATATACTGTGCACTACCAACACTATGATAACAAAAATTACTAGAAATATAAAGTGAAGATAGCAGCAATCAATGAAACTAAGAGAACTATAAATGTAAAATAAATAGCTTAATACTGCCCTTCCGAAAAACGGGCTGCCAATTACTGTATCCCTGCTAACAATAGTACTGTTTACCCTACATAGTATTTGTGAATCTAGATCCAAAGTGTTTTTCGTTTAATAAGATTTTTTTTAGCTGTGCAGCGATCTTTGATTAACTATGGCACCAAGGAGACGACAGGAATGCTTTTAATATTATGTACCAGAATTACACTCAAAAGTTTGTCATTTGTCAAGTTGCTACACCAGAGAAAAACAAGCGACACGTTTCTGTGTATATGACGGAAATTGTTGTAAAATTTCACTTTTATTATTTAATTGATGCAGAATATATTGAATACAGAATATTAATTTTAAATAGGCCACCATTGCTATAATCAAGGATGGTAATCGATGCGGTTTACCATCAAAAACGGTATTGAGTCGTAAATATGTAGGAGTGGTATTAAGAAACATTTTATATTATTACAACTGAAATGAGGATTCAAATTGGAAAGAAAATTGGCCATGTTTCAAAAGGATAGATTAGTGTCTATTTATTTTTAAATTTACCGTAACAGTACGACTACAAATTGGCATTTAATATATGATTTTCTTCAGTTGTAATCTTACTGTATTGGGCTTCCAAATTATCAAGAGATGGCGCTGACGTCAAACGTCAAAATTCAAACGAATGGTACATTTTTCGCTGGCTTCCATAAGAGTACAATTGGTGTGAGACTAATTTTCGTAGTTTTTAATTTAATTTCGGATTTAGTATAGTGTTTTTTTTTTTGTTAATTTCGATAGAATATAGTTTGATCTTTCTTGTAGTAACAATTTAGTGATAGTTTTAATATTTTAGTTAATAGGGTTAATTTTAGTATTTGTAGGTTGAGTATTTTAGTCGTATTTTAATTAACACTATATTAGTTTTTTTTTTAATAAAAAAAACATTTGATTTCCTTTATTTAGATTGTATTTCATTGCCGTAGTTGTACAGATATTAATTCCTATCTACATAGCTTTACTTTTATTTAATTGTTTTTCTTTCATAATGAACAATTTTCTTTGTTTAGATTTAGGTACTATTTGTAGATTTGGGAATTGTAGTGTATCATCTAGAAATACGGTGGAAGGCCAGCAAGTAATAAATAGTGGCCTAGTGACCACATAATATTATGTGGTAAATATTTTCGGAGAAAACTCCATCGTAACTTTAATCTAAAGATTGCATATCTCCTAATTTGTTCATTAATTTTTTAAAAATCGAAAACTTACCTGTTATATTAGCAGTAATTCAGATCCTACTAAGAATAAAACAATAATAGCCCAAGATAAAAGCGTATTAAAATTCGTATACAAGTAAATACAATCCCTGAATAAAACAACCATCTTTGTACATGTACACTTCACTCACTTCAGAAATCTGCCACCAGTGGCGCATTGTAATTTTGGAAGCCCAATATGCGTTATACCTTGAGAATTATCAGAGTAGAAAAGAAAGTGAAATGAGCAAACAATTTTAATTTTAAATAAGAAGTGTAATAAATAGAAATATATTTTTGACCACTGGTTCTTAAAATATGAAACCCACCTTTTTACCTCCCGCTACCCTTGATAAGGGAGGTACAGGGATTGTGCTAAAAATCACATATCGTGATTTTAGTAAATGACCACGATTTAAGGTCCCTAGGATCCGATTTTCAAATTTCACAGTGATTTCTGTGAGTCTGTGTGTGTGTGTGTGTGTGTGTGTGTGTGTGTGTGTGTGTGTGTGTGTGTGTGCATATGTGTATGAATGTGTGTGGTGTGCGTGTGTGTGGATTCTCTTAACGCTTTAACTCAAATACTATCATTCATAAAATTGTGAATCATTTTTGTGGCTCTAGTTCTCTGTAAAACTAAGTTAATTTGTGAAGCACTCGATCAGAGAAGTCAAGTTGACATTATACGGATTTATCGAAGGCCTTTGATGAAATAGAACATTCTGTTCTCATTTCTAAACTACATAAATATGGATTATCTGATTGTCTAGTTATGCTTTTAAAGTTATATTTAACAAATAGATACCGTTACAGTTACTCTAGATATTCATCTGAGAAATATCTGCAAAAATCTGGTGTTTCTCAGGGTTTTGGGATCCCTACTGTTCAATATCTTTATAAACGATAAATGAAATATAATAGATGTTGAATTTTGATGTTTGATGATATAAAATTATGTTCAAAAATTCCAAAAATAAAAGACTTCGAGTATCTTCAATGTAATTTAGATAAAGTGTACCAGTGGTGTTTGGAGAAAAATCTTCATTTGAATATTCAGGAACATAACGCTATGACTATCTCAAAAAAACGTGAATCAATTCACTTAAATAATTCTACGTTAGAAAGACCATATTTATTAAAGACCTGGGTATTGTTTTTGATCAAAAACTAAAGTTAAATCAACACATCGACGAAATTACTGCAGTTCTTTCTTGGATTCTTAATTAGAAATGCTCACGTATTCAAAAATATGTCTTTTCTTTGTCTCCTCTATGTATTTCTAGTACGTCCTCATTTAGAATACGCTTCATTCATCTGGAATGCGGATTTTGCATACCAGTCTGACTCCATCGAAAATGTCCAACGTAAATTCTTCAAATGGGCTACATACATTATTGAGAGATCTTATCCCGCCAGAGGAATACCTCAAGAACAATTAATAAGTTTTTTCAATATTGACTTTTTAGATACGAGAAGTCTCCGTGCAACAATATTTCTTCAGAAAATTGTAAATTCTACTATTGATTGTCCATATTTTGTAAATAAATTGTGATTTCATATTCCTCGATCATTAGCAAGTGTTAAATCTACATTCCAACTATATCGCACAAAGTAGTACGCTTCAGTAATCTCCACTGCATCAACTTATATCATGCTATAAACATTTCGAAGACTATATCGATCTATTCCACCACGATATTAATTACAAAAAAAAAATATATATTCCAACTACTACTACGTAATACATACTATAAAATCTATTACTAAGTTCTGCTTTCCTTACCTTGGTATTTGGCGTAAGCCTATTCGGTATTATTATTATTATGGAAGAAAGCCAGTAGATTTTGATGTAAAGCGGATAACCGGAAGCGGTATTTTACTTGAAACTCAAAATAGTTTTTTTTTTTAAACTTCTTTAAATGTCATTTTGTCGCATTTATCGCCTCCTAGAACAATAATAAGACAATTTAAAAAATATGTAGATTTTGAGATCCATATATACTGAAAGCCAATGTCATATACTTTGTTGGGAAACTACTGAATCAAGACTTACAATAAAAGAAAATACAAATATCCTAGTTTTGTAAAAATTCACTTAGTTATTGTGCAAAAAAGACAACATTAATAGTCATAATATTGCATAGGTACATCATTCTGTAAGACAACTAATTTTCTCTAACCGTTTATTACATAACTTAAATATATATTGTAAAATAAAAAGGAAGGCACATCTAGAATTCCAGGTGTCATGAAGTTGGAAGACAATAGTAGTGAGGATCCTGAATTTATTTTAAATATGTTCAGTGGATATTTCTCGAAAAAAATTTCTCTTAAACTTTCATCTACTAGTTCACCCAACAATATAGTCGCTAATAACTCGCTCTTAAATTCACATAACATAAATGTTAAAATTAATGAAAATGATATACTTGTAGCTGCCAAAAAACTAAAGAACTCCATGACAGCTGGACTAGACCAGGTTCCTAGTTTTTTAGTTAAGGATTGCATTTCCGTTTTAACAGTACCTTTATTGCACCTTTATTGTGTATCCATCACCACTGGTATTTTTCCTTCTATGTGGAAACGTACTAAAGTTTGTCCAGTTTTAAAATCTGGAGACCCTTCTGATATCTCGAATTACAGGTCAATATCTATCATATGTAATTTTGCAAAAGTTTTGGAGATTTTATTATATAATCAAATACTGCCTCACATTCGTCACTTTATATCGCCTCAACAACACGGATATTTGCCGAAGCGTTCCACCATTTCTAACTTATGTATTTTTACGTAGTTTGTATCTGAGGTTCTAGATATGAATGGAAAACTTGATGTAGTTTACACTGATTATTCCAAATCTTTTGATAAATTAGATCATGATATTTTATTACATATATCGGGTTTATTTGGTTTCAGTATTGATATTATTATTTTTTTCAAAAACTACTTAGCTGATCGGTTATTATTAGTTTCTTACAATGGATTTAATAGTCAGGCTTTTCCTGCTACTTCCGGGGTACCTCAAGGGTCAAATCTTGGTCCGTTTTTCTTCATACTTTTTATTAACGATGTTTGCTCCTCTATAAACTGTGACATACTTTTGTACGCGGATGATATAAAAATATTTCGAGAAGTTAATTCTTTACAAGACTGCATTGACTTGCAGAATAATATTAATACCTTTCACGAGTGATATAAAATTAACAATTTACCTTTAAATATTAGTAAATGCAAAATTATGTCTTACACACGTAGAATGAATCCATTGCATTTTACGTACTGTATTGAAAATGTGCCTTTATTCCGTACTTCTTCCGTGAAAGATTTAGGCATCGTATTTGATTCTGAATTAAAATTTTTTGAGCATATTTTTGAATTAGTTTGTTCACTTAACAGATTACTCGGTTTTATTGTCAGAAATAGCAGACAATTTTACAATGATAATACATTTAAAATATTATTCATGACTTACGTTCGCTCTAAACTTGAGTATGGATGTTTAATATGGTACCCTCTTCAAATCAGTTATAAATATTTACTTAAAAGTGTTCAACGTAAATTTCTTAAGTTCACGTGGTATAAAAAATTTTATGTTTACCCTGCTCAAGGAATAGGACATAACATTCTTTTACAAGAATTTAACTTTGAATCCGTTGAAGAGCGTCATAAGCTTATAGCACTTAATACCATTTCTAGCATTTTAAATAATAATATTGACGCTCCAAGTATATTATATAAACTGCCATTCATATACCATCAACATCATCGTGGAATTACTGTTTATTTTATCTACCATCTTGCATGACGAATACTTTGCTTAAATCTCCGATCGTTGTTATATGCAATGCTTATAATGAATTTAATTAAATTTTGTTTCTCGTATAGTATGTATTTTTTTTTTTTGTAATACTTTATGTACATTTTATTGTTCTGGGTTCGCCTGTTAAGAAATAAACATTATTATTATTATTATTATTATTATTATTATTATTATTAACACCAGCATTAAATATACTATTGTATGTTTTGACTATATTAATTTTAGGAACTGCCAAATTATTTTTATATCTAGTATTGAGTTGGTGGGAATATGTATTTAGAAATTTATTTATATAAGGTGGTAGTGAATTTTTATAACTTTATAAATAAAAATTAAGGCATTATACTCACACAATTCTTTTAACGTCATAAAATTACCCCAAAATTTTGATAAAATTGTTCAAGTTGTCTGTTTTAAATGTTAATAATAATAATAATAATAATAATTTATTTGCCATAAAAATTACAAAAAATTCAATTGGCATGTCAACACAAATACAAAAATTATATAAATATATAGTAAAAACATATAAAATATTGCATACACAAATGTACAATAAAAAAATAAATACCTACAATAAATAAAAAAACAGAAACATAAATACAAACAATTAGTTATCAAAAAATTCGTCAATGGAATAAAAACATTTATGTATGAGATATTGTTTTAGTTTGATTTTAAAAGAATTTATTGTATTTATAGCTTTTAAATCTTGTGGCAAATGATTAAAAATTTTGATTGGCATGTATGAAACATTGTCGTGAAAATTTTTTGTTCTGAATTTAGGAATATATAAGTTGTTGATATTACGAGTGTTATGAAACCCAGTAGCTTGTTTGATTGTTAAAAACAAAGAAGGATTTTTCTTGACAAAAAGCGCACAATGAAAGATATAAATACAAGGGAGAGTAAGCAATTTAAGACTAACGAAGAGACCTCTGCACGATGTATGAGGAGAACAACCAATAATTGCCCTTATAACACTTTTCTGAGCTATAAATACATTAATGGCTTGGCTCGAGTTACCCCAACAGATTATACAATATGACAAAATGCTGTAAATGTGAGCAAAGTAATACATTTTGAGCATATCCATATTTACACATTTACGTAAATGTCTTAGAACGTAACAAGATGTATTTAGTCTCTTTATAAGATGGTGAGAATGATTGGCCCAAGCAAAGTTATAATCTAAGTGTAATCCTAAACTTTTAGTTGTTGTAGTGGGATTTATTGTTGTATTGTGAAGAGAGGCTGAAACATTGAAATTGTTGCCCTTTAACATGAACTGTACTAATTGTGTTTTATCGGCGTTAAGAACCACAGCATTTTCTTTACACCAGTTATCCATTACATCAATACACTCTTGTACTCTGCAATTAAGTTCCTCTGTGCTTAAAGTAAACGTATCAGGGAGGTCGTTTATGTACAAAATAAACAGCAAAGGACCAAGAATACTCCCTTGAGGAACGCCTGTTGAAGGAAACTGCAAATCGGAAAAATATTTGCTTGCATTAAATTTGACACTTACTACTTGAGATCTGTCTTGTAGGTAAGATTTTATCCAGTTCAAAGCATAACCTCGTATACCATACTCAAACAGTTTGTCAAGTAATATGTTATGGTCTATAGTATCGAAAGCTTTGGCCAGATCAAAGTAAATTCCTGCAGTATGGAGTTTTTTATCGAGACTGTCTAAAATACTACTCAAACTGAAAAAAGAGGCATGCGTCGTAGATTTGTTCTTACGAAAACCATATTGGTTAGGTGTTACAATATTATTTAAATTAATATAATCTCTCAAACGTGAATACATCACTTTTTCAAAAATTTTGGAGAACGTTGGAAGAATGGAAATTGGCCTATAATTTTCCATATAGCTTTTATTTCCTTTTTTATGTACTGGAGTAACCAATGCAGTTTTCAGTTGTTCGGGAAAAATTCCGTTTGCCAGAGACTCGTTAACTAAATAAGTAAGAGGAATTATAATTTCATCTGCAATACAAAAAAGTAAAGAACATGGCACATCGTCAATACCAGCGGAATTTTTTTTTGAAATTTCAAACAAAATATTGAAGATTTCATTTTCGTTTACTGGGGATAGAAAAATGGTAGAGTTTAAGCTTTTATTTTGGATATTAGAATTATTAAATCTTGGAGTGCTATTTGAATTTAAATTCTGGACAGATGTAATAAAATGATTGTTAAAAAAATTAGGGATCAATTCTGGGTTATTAATTTCAACATTATTGCAATACATAGGAACTGGAAGCGGATGATAGGTAGATGCTGTAGTTTCATTGTTAATAACACTCCAGGCAGCTTTATTAATATTTTGAGCTGACTTTAAAATATTATTATTGTAATTAAGTTTTGCGCTTTTTATGCGATTGTCGTATGCACGTTTAAAATTTTTGTATTTTATTAGTATTTGAGGATTTTGTGTTGTTTCATAAATGGAATAAATCAATTTCAATGTCTCAGCCATCCTCAGTATTTCTGGGGTAATCCAATTTGACTTAGAGGTTTTATTATACTTTTTTTTATGCACTTTTGGAAAAGCTGTATTGAAATAATAATAAAATGTTTCTAAAAATAAATTAAATTTATCATAGAAGTTATTTGAATTATAAACCTCAAGCCACGTTTCAGACTGTAGTAAGTGTTTAAAATAAGTTTTATTTTCTTTACTGAAAATACGTTTAACTATTGATAAGTTGTTAATGATATTAAAATTCATTTCTAAACTCCAAAGTTGGGCAGAATGATCCGACAAACAAGGATTCAGTATTTTGAAGCTTGTATTATTTAAGTTAATATTAGTAAAAAAATTATCTATACATCGTCCTGAGGTACTCTGTAATAAAGGAAAACCAGGATGAGGCGCAATTAAACCATACGACAAAAAAATATTACAAATCTCACTGGATTCCATATGACACCTGAAATTAATGTTAAAATCACCACACACAAAAATAGGATGTCTGTAATCCGAAAGATTATGAAGTATATTCCTTAATTCATGACTAAAAAAATTTATATCTCCACTTGGTGATCTATATATAGTTAAAATTAAACATTTTCTGTTGTTTGAAAATAATATTTCATTACAGGCATATTCAAAATTTTTTTCGCACGAAACAGTATTATCGAAAGTCAAAGTAGTAAAATTTAAATAATTTAAAACATAAATAGCGACACCGCCACATTCATGAGATACACGACAAAATTTAGATGCAAGTTTGTATTTATCAAGTTGAATGAGCTCAATAATCTCTGGAGATAAATGGTGTTCCGTTAAACATAAAATTTCAGGAAAATTGATATTCTGGAGGAAAATATTGAACTTATGAAATTTGCTATATAAACTACGAATATTAAAATGAAGTATGCGTAGGGAATATTTATCTTCAGTGATTATCGATTTTTTACACTCGGTGAGATCGGACGTTTCCGAAAATTTATAAATTTTTTGACTGAGACATTAACTGGCCAAAATTCAGCGTTCAAAAGTTTATCTGATATAGCAGGCGATGTTGTCACTTTGAATGAATTATACTCGCCTGATTTAACATTAAGTTTTTCTATATTAAAAGCATTTTTCGGAAAATTATTTGTAAGGTAAGAATTTAAATCCTCCGAAGTCACAGACAATGCCAGTCTTGAAACATGAACTGCGACGTTGCGCGGAATTGCACTAATTTTGCAGTCAGGGTTGCACTTCTTCGTACCAAGGACAGGAACAAATTTTGGCTTATAGGCCGGTTTGTCGCGTGAGTTTGGCTTGTCAGGAGTACGTAGGATGACCTTCGGCTTCCTCGCTTGCTCAGCATATGATTTGCTACCAGTAGCAACCGGAGTATTAGAAGATGTTTTAGAACCAGTACCGACATCTGGAGGTTTATCATCATCTAAATTTTGTGTGACTTTGGAAGAGTCGATAATGTCAATAGCAGTCGTCACAGGTAGATCACTGTTTTTGTTGGCGGATGGTAAGACCAATGGAGGTGGCGCTATGTCCGAAACAGGTAATAAAGTTTGCAAATCAGCTGAAGATGCCAGCAAATTTGACAGTGATGCGTGGCGCGTTTTTAGTTCAGATTTAAGTTCTGATTTAACTGATGAAAATTCGTGAACGAGATCCTTCACCAGTGTAGTTAGACCTTCTATCTGGGCAAAGAGCTTCGAAAAGATAGGTGCATTTGATTTAAGATCCTCAGAGGATAATAGCTGGCCATTGATGTCATAGAGAACGTGCTCACATGGCTCACACACGAATTTTATTGTTTTATAATTAGTAGTAGCGTTGTACTCACGCTTCCCAATTTTGGCGCAGCAGATGTGGAAGATTTCACCGCACAATCCACTACACTTAATTTTTAAATTATCTTGATCTTTTATATTAGATTTATTAAAGATACAGCCAGACTTGGCGCTACAGCGTTCAATATTCGCCATTTGCCGGGATAGTGCTGCGCGTGTAAATTCTACTATGAAGTTACACAGTAAATTTTAACATGTCTTTCAGTCAGTTAGAAATACAGTTTTTAGTTCAGTCAATAGAGATTTTTACCCCACAAAAGGTGGGGAAAAAACAATTTGTTTAAGACCAATAGGTCTTAAATAACTTATGAATTTGTCTTAACCCCTTTAAGGTAGCAACCATCTTCATATAATGATGTGATTGGTAAACTTTTCTGACCTTTCATTTATATAAGTTAAATATTAATAGTTTGTGTTTTAAATTATTACAATTTGTTTAGTAGCGTGAGAATATATGGTAATTCGCACAATATAACCATTCAAATAATTTAGCATAATTAGTCAGGTGTCAGTTTAGTGTATAGAGTAGCACGAGCTTGATGTTCTCTTATTCGCTATGACACGATAGTTGCCAGCGCCGCAGCGGAACTTACTCGAACTATATACGTTGCTAATTACTTAGCAAGCATTGGCAAAGTCAAGGTTTATACATTATTTGCATAATATTTAAAGTATATTTTTTTATTTTGAACTTGTTTCAGAATACCTTAAGCACACCTTAAGTAGTATTATATATGTGAAGTATATTAAGTTTAATAATTAAGATAATAAAGTGTGGTTTATAGGAGGTTATACAAATGATCGGTTGTCGAATTTGCTTTAGGAATCAATAAGATTATTTGTTTTATTAGTTTATTTTTATTTATTATTAGGTTTAACGATACAGTTTTAATAATTTGGTGTTTACAACTTGTAGGTACCTACTAATTGAACTTTATTGTTTTAGGAATTAAAAGTAGGGTTATTTTGTAAAGTTGTATATTTTTTATTTTACTTTAATCTTACTCATTATATATTAACACCCTCTATTTAATTACTAATTATAATTGTTGGTTTCTTACTAGAAAATTTCAAATATCAATTTTTTCATTCATGGAGGGGGTTGGGGGTTGTAGGGAGGGCGCAAAAAATCAAGGGCTTCTGGCGCCAAAATACTTTAACACGCTACTGCCTAACACGGTTTCATTATTAATTTTAATGTAATTGCTTCGTGACAGTGACATTTGTTTAAATATGTCAAATTTGTTATTAAAGTCTTGTTTTTGTTTGACGCAGAGGCAAAGTGATGTACAAAAATAAATTATTTTATAATATAATATTTAAAGTTATTTCAAGTTATTTAGTAAATGCTATTATCGTATAATTGAAGATTGTGCTATTATATTCAATTTGTATTGGTAAAAGTTGCTAAAAACTGTTAAAAGCTTGCATAAATGATACTTCCGGTTATCCGATATACACTAAAAACTAATGAGCTCTTCCCACATTAGTATAGAGTGAGTATATAAAATTACAAAATTTTCTGATTGATAGTATTTGAGTAATCGTGTCCACACGATCCACACACACAGACACACGCACATACATACCTACAGATATCATTGTAAAAATGATAAAATCAGATTTTGGGGACATAAAACGTTCTTATTCACTAAAATCTCAATACGTGATTTTTAGCACGATCCCTATACCTCCCGCACGTATGGTAGCGGGAGGTAAAAATATAAATAATATTAATCTTTAGAAATGTTTTGTTTCACAAATCAGTCTTAACAATAAAGTTGACCAACAAAAGAATGACAGTATTCACCTAATATTTGTTGTAAAAATTATCTGAATTACATTATTTTTCCCCACTATTCCACGAAAGTGTGGCCGGCCAACCTTGACAAGCAGACCAAGCAAACAATTGACGATATACATTTGATATTTATTGTAAATATTACTTGAGTTACTTGATTTTTCCCCACCCCACAATTCAGAACCTCACCGACCAACCTCCTCACTACTCCTCAGAAAGAGTATCGTGAAAGAACAACTACTATACTGTCAGTTTTCTGGTTATTAACTTGGTGATATTTCACAAAATTTGTAAAAAAAATGCCGGGTTGTATTTACCAGTATTTTGGGTGTTACAAAAAACAAATGGAGAGCCCGGAAATTAGAATGTATCGGTTTCCGGTAAACGATGACAATAGATTACAACAATGAATAAGTAGTGCGGGTAGGAAAAATTCGTAAATATAATAATAATTTAATAAAAAAACAAAAAAACATGTACAGGGTGTAACAAATTCGAGTTCCTTATATGAAAAAATTTCTTATTAAGCATGCTACAGAAAATTGATGCAGGTCTTTATGGACCAACTTTTTGAGACAATTTTAATAGGCAGCATAGAAATTTTCGATCGTCTTTTGTTTTTGAGAAAGAAGAATTATCCGTTTGTCTAACAGCTGCATATTCACATGGTTTTCGAAAAGGTACACAGGCCTGACGAGAGAGGGGGGCAGACGGGGTAAGAACCCCAGGGCCCGGGCCCGGCACTACCCCTTTTATATAAATTTTTGTAGTGCTAAAATCTTTTATTATAAATAAAATTATAAAATAACAAAATTAGGTAAAAAAAAATCGAGAGACAGCAGAGTTTACGAGGGAATATTATTATTGCGTATTTACAGGTACTGAAGGTACAGGAGTAGCTGTTTTAACCAACCTATGCTTTGTAGCATTCATGAAGGCATTTTCTTCGAAATGTAATTCACATAGATATCTATTTTTCAACTTTTCTTTTTCGGGGTATAAAAGTGACACATTTCCTATGAAGAAAGATATGTACGTACAGGTGGAACAAATTCGAGTTCCTTATATGAAAAAATTGATGCAGGTCTTTATGGACCAACTTTTTGAGACAATTTTAATAGGCATCATAGAAATTTTCGATCGTCTTTTGTTTTTGAGAAAGAAGAATTATCCGTTTGTCTAACAGATGCATATTCACATGGTTTTCGAAAAGGTACAGGAGTAACTGTTTTAACCAACCTATGCTTTGTAGCATTCATGAAGGCATTTTCTTCGAAATGTAATTCACATAGATATCTATTTTTCAACTTCTTTTTCGAGGTATAAAAGTGACACATTTCCTATGAAGAAAGATATGTATGTACAGGTGGAACAAATTCGAGTTCCTTATATGAAAAACTTTCTTATTAAGCATGCTACAGAAAATTTATGCAGGTCTTTATGGACCAACTTTTTGAGACAATTTCAATAGGCATCATAGAAATTTTCGATCGTCTTTTGTTTTTGAGCTACAGGCTAAAACATTATTTTCGCTTATTTTGAAAATACCTCATATGTCGCTTATTATAAAATATAAAGAAAAAAATGTTTATATACTTTTTATCCTGTTTTATACATAGAATAATGTGGTGTAATTAGATTTTTTAAAAAAATAATAATTTTGGAGTTATAACACAAACATAATATTTTTTAAATGAGAACATATGTTGAAAATGGTCTCATCTTTTTCCTATTTTGTATGCTTTTCAAGACTTATACATACATCGTAGAAAAGCATACAAAATAAGGAAAATGATGAGACTATATTCAACATATGTTCCCAATTAAAAAATATTGGGTGAAATTCAGTGGGTTGTATTAAGGTCTGTATTAAATCTTGTATTAAGTATATGGCAACATTTTAATATTTTCCACATGTATCAATGAGATTCAATTGTGATTTAGAAATTTTACCACAGGGAAAAGTTATACAGATATCCTTTAGTCAAATGAGGAAGTATTATTGTAAATGGAAAGTGTAAAAGGAAACTCATTATTGCAAAATTAGGTTAGAAATATGTCAAATTTTATGTGTCAAATATTTCATACCTGAATGTTAATGAATTTTAAAATATCTCAACTCCCGTTTCGATCAGTTTTGACATTTGTTCTTTTTTCTTACTTCTGTTAATAATATTTTTTTCTTTATTTGATCCTTTGGTCTTTCAATTTTTTCTGACAGGTATTACAAAGTTGCCAAAATATTTTTGACAAAGGACTGTTTTAGCTTAAAACACGCTAATACAACCCACTGAATCTCACCTAATATGTTTATGTTATAACTCAAAAATTATTAAGTTTTAAAAAATAATTACACCATGTTATTCTACGTAAAAAGAAAAACACTGCAAAAGGTATCTAAACATTTATTCTTTATCTGTTATAATACGCGAGGTATGGCGTATTTTCAAAATAAGCAAAAATTAAGTTATAGCCTGAAGCACAAAAGCAAATTGACGATCGAAATTTCGTATGATGCCTATTAAAGTTGCTTCAAAAAGTTGGGCCATAAAGGCTTACAGCAATTATCTGTAGTGTGCTTAATAAGAAAGTTTTTCATATACGGAAATTGAATACGTTTCTTCCTGCACATTTTTGTGATGTATTTTAATTTTATTATTTATATTATTTATTATAATATAGCAAGCTAATATACAATTTATGAAAAAATAAGAAAGGCAAAATGTCACAAACTGTTACATTTTATTTAAATTTACTTTTGTTTGCCCAATGTTTAGGGTGGAACAAATTCGAGTTCCTTATATGAAAGACTTTCTTATTAAGCACACTACAGAAAATTAATGTAGGTCTCTATGGATCAATATTTTGAAGCAACTTTAATAGGCGCCACAGAAATTTTCAATCATCTTTTGTTTTTGAGCTATGGACTAAAACTTTTTTTTCCGTTTTTTCTGTATGTTTTATAATAAGCAAGATATGAGGTAGGTATTTTCAAAATAAGAGAAAATTAAGTATTAGCCTGTAACTCAAAAACAAAAGACGATCGAATATATCTGTGGTGCCTATTAAAGTTGTCTCAAAAAGTTGGCCTATAAAGATCTACATCAACTTTCTGTAGCGTGCTAAATAGGAAAGTTTTACATATAAGGAACACAAATTTGTTCCACCTGTACATACATATCTTTCTTCATAGGAAATGTGTCACTTTTATACCTCGAAAAAGAAAAGTTGAAAAATAGATATCTACGTGAATTACATTTCGAAGAAAATGCTTTCATGAATGCTACAAAGCATAGGTTGGTTAAAACAGCTACTCCTATAACTTTTCGAAAACCATGTAAATAGTCAGCTGTTAGACAAACGGATAATTCTTCTTTCAATTCGAATGAAAATATTTCCACATTTTCACCGAGCACAAGTGGTACAGAAAAATTACCTTCACCGTTCTCTTCTTTAAAAGCTTCCTACGCAAACAGTTCTGAGCAAAGCACTATAAATAATAATAAGTCATCAATTTTAAGCACAGCAAAATCTGATGAAAATTTTTTGGAAGCTATTGTTGATATGCCTACCCCGAAAAAAACGGCAAAAAGAAAATTAAAATTATCTGACGATGATACCCCACTTGAATTAGAAGTTCTTGCTTTCCAATTGCGGATTGTTAATACTAGTGGTTCTATATTCACCTTTTCTTAATATCCTGGTAATAGACGCTACGGTCGACATTTAGTAGTTATGAAATGACAGCCTCCCCTATGTAGTAGATTCTTCCCGACCGTGAAATGACGGCCTCTCCTCTATAATAGACTCTTCCAATCTTTGACAATTCGACCAACATGAAATCGCCAGATACATACGGTAGTGACATCTAGCGAAAAATGTTTGAATTATTTACTCAGTTTCCACTGGCGTCATAAGAGGTGTCAATCTGATCTTAGTATTAGAAATTGGAGATTAATTTTAATAATTAATGTAATAAAGTATGATTTAAATGTTACACATAAAGAAATTCTATTGTTTTAGAAATCATGAAGCTAGGATTGCTTGAGTATTTAAATATTTAAAAGCTGGTGAAAAATCAAGATATGTAAATGAAGGAGAGCCATTAATAAATGCTGGCCATATTTTGTTTGAATTTTTTTTCCAATACGAAGTTTTAATATCCAGGCTAGATGTTTGTCTACTCTTTCTTCTACTCCTAATTGATTTACAAACGATACATTTCTTTGGTTAGGCATAGGAAAATGGTAAAAATGAATCGCAGAGTTCTTTTTCGCCCACACAGGTACACAACAGTATATACGTTGCTCATAGTTTATTTATTATTGTATTATATTTATGCAAATATAGAAATAAGTAGAGAAAAAATATAAAACGCCTATGTCACACAATGTAAATAATACCAAACAATACCAACGCTTTTAGTTCCAAATTTGTCGGCTAGATAGAGAGCGCTTGGATGGCATCGCGAATAATAAATAGAAATAATTGTTTCTGTTGTTTGTAAAAATTAATCATATAGTTATTTAGTGTTCAGGTTTAATTTAGACTTGTTTGAAACATGTATATCGTTTTAAACAATTTATTAAATTTAGTTTAATGACACACGCCGAGTGTGCGCACTCCTCTAAACACAGTTATCGATCGATCGACAAGTGACCATCAGTGCTGTCTTGGCTCTCTTAGAGAGATCACGCGTTTCGCTGTCTCATGTCGTGTTGTAATTTTATAATTAAGATTAACTTTCCTGGTCTAGCACGGCCAGTGAAAGTAGTTGTTCTTATTATCGTTCGTGTAACTTTGCTAGTCTAGCACGGCTAGTAAAAGTAGTTTTGTTCGAATTATCATTCGTTTACGTCAAATAAGTCGAGTTTTATTTGATTTTGTACTTGGTATTTGGTCGTGAATTTTTTCGCGTCGCCATTTATACAGCCAATAGACAGTTGCTCAGGAATCAGTTGTAAAATCGTATTACACAACTTGATTTCTAACGGAAACCCGCGTTGTTAGGGTTTTATTCATATTCCTTGTTTGAAATAATAGTATTTAAATAGTATTTCTTTGTAAATTGGATTTGATTATTATTTTTGCTAAGATACGTGTTGCACGCTCCTCTGTCGTAAGCCGATAAGTTTACCGTTTTCTCGGGCCTTATCGCTCAGCAAGAGGGTGTAGTTCTGTTTTAGTGAAGATAAAGTGACAGTGTCTTAGTGAGAGTAGAGTAAACAATAGTGATTAAGAAATAAGAGTGTGGTGTCGAGTTTAAAAGTTCGCAAGAAACTGAAAAATTGACAGATAGTGTTTGAAGGTCACAGTGCGCGCGTAGCCGTTTGCAGTGAGCTGAGTAACATAGTGAGCGACGCACGCGTAAAACTAAGTATAATCACTGTTGCCAACTATAGCAATAATTAAAAACCCTAAGCGAAAATCTGGCCATCAATGAGCAACAAAAGAAATAGAGAAATAAACACAAGTATTGAAGAGGAACAATCTATCTTTAGGAAAAGCAAAAAAGTGATCAGAAGCCCGGAGTTTCAACCAAAAAAGATAGAAGTTAAGAACCAAGACGATATGGATATGGACGAATTTAAAAAGTTAAATGCAACAATGTTAGCAATACGGGATGAATTGATAACAAACACCAATGAAATTAAAGCACTTAGAGAAGAACTGAAGATAAAAGAGGAAAAATGGGAAAAGGAAAAGAAAGTATTGTTGAACAGAGTAGAAAAACTGGAAGCACAAATGGAAAACCAAGAAAAACAAGTAAGGAAAAATAATATAGTATTGAAGGGAAGCGATATAAAGGAGGATAAAAATTCAGTACAAGAATTTTTCAAGCAGAACTTCAACATGCAACATATATACGGCGTGGAATTTTAAATCAAAGAAATTCTCATCTTTGGACACATGAAAATCCTCATGCAATTAAAGAGAACAATTTCCAATATGAATTTCATTGTAATGTTTGGCTGGGTATTATTGTAAATACTTTAGTAGGCCCTTTCTTTTTACCTCCACGTTTAAATTCAGAGAGATTCTACAATTTTCTCAATAATGATTTGTATAATTTAATGGAAGAAGTTAACTTAGCAGTAAGAAGAAACTCTTGGCTACAGTTGGATGGCTGCCCTGCACATTATGGGAGACAACCAAGGGAGTGGTTAAATTTTCATTATCCACAACGGTGGATTGGCCGGGGAGGACCTGTACCGTGGCCAGCACGTTCGCCCGATCTAACACCGTTAGATTTTTTTGCTTGGGGTGCCATAAAACAAAAAGTTTATGATGAACCGATAGATAGTTTGGACACTCTACGTAGAAAAATTATTCAAGTTTGTGAAACCATATCTCCCGAGCAATGTCAAGCAGCAACCAATGCAGTGGTAGATCGTTGTCGTGCCTGTCTGCATGCTGCAGGTGAACATTTTGAACAAATGTTATAAAAAAATAGTAGATTATGATATGTTATTAGATTATTGTAAATAATAAATTTGTTTGCAAATTTTTATTTTTCCACCGACAAATCAGTGTAACAAACTAATTTTAGTATTGAAATTAGATAATAACCAAATCATTTATAATTAATTTAATCATTATATCACACTTCAATAAAATAATATTTGATATTTTGTTACGAAGATGATTCTTTTAAGTAATGTTGCTACAATAAGAAAAACAGGAATATCTCTGAAACGAAGCATTTCCCGACATTTACTCAAATGAACTTGGGACCTTATTTTTAAGTGTTTAATCCATGGTTTAAGTTTGGCGGTTTAAATTTGGGACAGCCTGTATATTGAAAACGATCTAACAAAGAGAGAAAGAGAAATTCAAGCAACCCTTAGAAAAATAGCTACAGCCCAACGGGAAAAAAACAAAAAAGTAAAAGTGGGATATAGAAAATTAACCATCGAAGGACAAGAATACGTATGGGATGAAATGGAACAAGGCGTAGTAAAAAACGACCCAGTCACAAAACGACCCATATCCAAAAAAACTAAAGAATATTAAAAATAATAAGGACTGGAAGCAATGGAGACCAAAAACTGATATGAAAAATAATACGAATAAGGATACGGAAACAAAAACTATCAGATTAGGAACTTGGAATATACGCAGTATTACAGGCAAAGAGTATGAATTATTTGACGAACTAAACAAAATGAAAGTAGGTATTTTGGGAATAACAGAAACGAAGAGGAAAGGAATGGGATTTAAACAATTAACAGCAGATTACTGGATGCACTGGTCAGGGGTGCAAGATACAGAGCGGGCTGCAGGAGGAGTAGGGATAGTAGTTCACAAACAATATATAAATCAAATGAGTAATGAAAAATATATTAGTGAAAGATTAATGACAATAGATTGGACAGCAGGAAAAGAAGATGAGTACACATTAATAATAGCATATGGGCCTAACGAAGACGACAAGAAGGAAAATAAAGACATATTCTATGAAGAACTTCAAACAATCATTAATAGAACAAATAAAGATACAATAATAATGGGGGACCTGAACGGAAGAGTGGGTAGAAACAATCTAGGGATAGAACGAATACTGGGAAGAGAAGGTGAAGTAACTTTAAACAACAATGGAAAGAGAATAATCGATGTATGTATAGAAAACGACCTGGCTATATCGAATACTTTCTTCAAGCATAAAGATGTACACAAATATACGCGAGTAGAACCCTCAAGAAACGAAAAATCTATAATAGATTACTTTTTAATAAGTAGGAATAAATTAAAACAAGTAAAAGACGTACGAGTATATAGAGGAGCAGAGATTGGTAGCGATCCCTACTTGGTCATTATGAATATGAAGTTAAAAGTACTAAGAAGACATGAAAAAAGAAAAACCGTGAACCAGGAAAAAATAAAAAGTCATAAACTCGCAGACGAAGACATAAAAGCAAGGTACAGGAATTTGGTTGAAGAAAAACTGTCAGAGTTTAAAGAAATGGAAAACATAGAGGACATGTGGGCTAAATTTAAATTAAGTATACTTGAAGCTGCAAAGGAAACGTGCGGGACTTCAAAACTGAGTAATAAATACATAAAAAGAACTCCATGGTGGACAACTGATATTAAAAATAAAATAAAAATGAAAAAAGATGCGTGGAAAAAATACCTGTCAAATAAGACTACGGAAAACTACGAAAAATACAAAACATTAAGAATAGCAGTTAAAAAACAAATTAACGAAGTAAAAGAGTTGGAATGGGTTAAATTTGGACATAAGCTTAATGAAGCATACGGAGAAAATCAAAAACTATTCTTTGGAGCAATTAAAAATATGCGGAAAGAAAAAGAGAACGTTTTATTTAACATAAAAGATAAGAAAGGAAACATATTAAATAACGAAATTCAGATTATGGATAGATGGCGAGAGTACTTTAAAGAACTACTGGAAGAAGAAAAAAATATAGTTCAACGACCACTAGAAAAGAAAACACAGGGTAAGGAACATGCAGCGCGACAGTATCGGGAAGATACCTTTATAACAGAGGAAGAGTTCTTAAAAGCATTAAGAAAAATCAAAGTAGGAAAAGCACCAGGGCACGACAATATCACCGCAGAAATTTTAAAAAGTATGGGCAAAAAAGGACAAGATTGCTTAATAGAATTATTTAACGCAACAGAAAAACTGAGAGTTCTAGCAGATTGGCAAATTGGAATAATCTCACCAATCTTTAAAAAGGGGGATAGTAAAGAGTGCAAGAATTATAAGGGCATCACACTTCTAAGTGTTGTAGGTAAACTTTTCGCCAGAATAATGGAGAATAAAGTTAGAGAACAAGTGGAAGACACCATTGAAGACACACAATGTGGTTTCAGACCAAACAGGGGAGTCCAAGACCATATATTCACCCTTAGACAAATAATCGAAAAAGCAAAACTAATAGGAAAGGAAATACATTCAGGTTTCATAGATTTAGAAAAAGCTTTTGATACAGTAGTAAGGGAAAAGGTATGGCAGTGTCTTGAAGTACGAGGAGTCCAAAGGAGGACCATAAATAGCATAAAAAACCTATATACGAACAATAAAAACTATGTCCGAATTAAGAAAAACAAGTCAACAATATGTCTTTCGAGTGACGTCATCGGGTTGCATCATCTATTGTTGTGTCGTCATATGTAAATACATTTCTTCATTCTTGTATGCTGGTTAGGTCGTTATTAGGTTCATTTAGGGTTCGTGATATTATTTAGATAGGTTTGTCTGTTCATAGACTAATTAATTGAATTTGTTATTTTCTACAAATATTGTACTTTGTTGTATATTTGGGTTATTTTAGTTTATGTCACTTGTTTTCAATACGCTATATCATATCTCTTAGAATTGATTTTATTTGTTTTATTATTTTGTTTCAATTAAATTTAGCACGTTTGTTAATTCATAAACTGGCTGGTCCTTAGAAGTTACAGGTATAAACAATAGAATATCATAGCCTACTTTTATCATATTTCTATTTGCTTTATAGGACATAATTTAAAGGTAAATCCTTACATGTTACACATCATTGTAAAGAGAAATTTATTAAGAAACTTATTCTGTCAAAATATTAAAGTTAAACATTTTTCCAAAAAATTGGTACTCCTTGGAAAAAAAATTGTTTATGCTAAATTATAGATCAGGTTGTATTAAACAACTTTTGTATTGAACTTTTTTTTTGTATCTTTTATATTTCAGAAGATATAAGCTGGACAATGAAAAATCAACCACCCTGTATATGGCAAAGGTTTTTTTTGATCTCTATTGACTGGACTATTTGCTAGTTCTTCATAAATTTAAAATCTTTGAAGAAGGGGTAGGTACCTTACAATAAAAATTTTGATGAAAAATAATTCACCATCCCAGCAGCCTGAAGAATGCTATTTTTTATGGTAGCAATGTGATTATTTAATTTTAAAATTTAGTATTATTTTGTCTTAAAAAAGTGATATTTTTGCATTTTAGATGTATTTTTGTTTTTTATGTGCAATCATATAAAATTATTATTATTATTATTATTATATTCGAAATAAATATCATATTTTGCTAAACTTGGTTTATTTTAAACAAACTTTTATGGAAGTCAGTGCAAAAGAAAGACATTTGAGAAAAGTAGTACAATTTACAATAAATAAACATAAAAGTCAGTGCAAAAGAAAGACATAGGTATTTGACATAAGTAGTACAATTTATAGTAAATAAACATAATTTAAGTGCAACACAAAGAACGCTTAAAGTAGAACAAATTGAAATGTCAAAAAAAATGTGCAAGACAAAGATAACTTAGAATATTGAGCTTTTTTGTTGGAATATTATACTCAGCATTGGAATATTTTATAAATTTATAGTTATCTCTGTAAACAAAAATTATAATGTAATTATAGATTGTTTAAAATATAAATAAACTGTCTACTTATATTGTGCACTATTTGTTAGCAGG
Organism: Ophonus ardosiacus; assembly: GCA_943142095.1. NCBI lineage: Eukaryota > Metazoa > Arthropoda > Insecta > Coleoptera > Carabidae > Ophonus > Ophonus ardosiacus. The sequence continues at coordinate 18,702,521 of OW964834.1, read as the reverse complement.
GATGTGCGTTTACGCGTAAAAAAAATATTTTTATACGTTTACGTGTAAAAAATGAGTAAACAATGTTAAGTAAAAAACGTAGATAATGTATAATTTTAGTTCTTCATAAGGACACTAGATGATATAATATCGTATTCTACTGAGCAATTTTTAATTAAATTTATTGCATTTGAATTTACCAAAACCAAACCTATGGTACCTTTTCATGTGTTGTTTATAAAAGTATAATTTGCAGGTTGATCATTGGTTGTTCTTCCATTCAGTAAACAAAAGTCTTCTATTTCCATAAGGTCGGTTTGATTTTTACCTTTTTTGTTTATAACTTTATCAGGTGAGGTTCTCATTGGTGATAGGTTTATATGAAAAGTTTGATCTTCGTTAAGTTGATTTAGTTCTCCTACTATTGCGTTAAAATCGCAACTAATAAAAATATTTTTTGACGGGTTGTAGGTATCATTCATGTTGTTATTATTATTATTATTTCGAATGAAAGACAGTACAATTTTTAAATTTATACATAAATAAAATAATAAATAAAACAAAACAAATTAAATATTTTTGATCTTAACTATCCAATTTAGAGCATCTTCTGTTAAATCATGGAGTCCGGAAAAACCTTGCTGAAATTTAGTTATAGGACATTCTTCTACAATATGTTGGATTGTTTCTTTTTCTGCACCACATTCACAATTTGGACTATCACATATTTTCCAATAAAATACTATAATTTTACATTTCCCATGGCATGTACGAAGACGATTTAGTTTAGACCAAATAGCCCTTGGTTGATTTAAACCTGGAACTTCTTTTGTTGGATCTAAAATTAAATTTTTATTAGGGATATCGGCTTTCTGCCAAGCAATTTTCCATTGATCGGTAGTGCAGAAAGGAGCATTAAGAAATATTTCATTCCAGAAAGGTTTACGGGATTTTAGTCTATTGGCTGGTAAATTTTCTAAAACCTGTGTTATGCAAAACATATCCGGTGAATTTTGAAATTTATCCCAAAAACGTTTGGTTAAATAGTTCCTTCTAATATCATATGGTGCGATATTTGCTAAAACATGTAGCCACTGTATAGGAGTGGATTTTATAGTACCAGTTATTATTCGTAAAGTTGTGTTTAGCTGTGAATCTACTTTCTTTATATGAGCACTGTTCTTCCAGACTGGACAACAATATTCTGCAGAAGAATATACCAGAGCTAGTCCTGTAATTCGCAAAGTATGACCAGTAGCTCCCCAACTAGTGCCAGCAAGTTTTAGTAAAATATTATTACGTGTCTTAAGTTTCAATCTCAGTTTTTCGATGTGATGTTTATAAGTGAGAGAGGTATCTAAGGTTACGCCGAGGTATTTTGGAGAAAAATTGTGGTTTATTATGGAATTATTAAAATTTACTTTAAGTTTATTATTTTTTTGATTATTCGCAAGATGAAAGCAACAAATTTCTGTTTTTTGGGGGTTAGGACATAATCGCCATTTTTTAAAATACCTATTAAGAGCTTCTAAATCCTTTGAAAGAATAATTTCCAGTTCTTCTGAATTTTTGTGTTGCGTAGCTAGTGCAATGTCATCTGCATAAATAAATTTTCGAGAACTAGTTTCAGGTAAATCACTAATACAGTGTGTCCCATTTAGAGGTGCCACCATTGGGATCTCGAGAACTATAAGAGATACGATGTCGGTTAAATGGAACTTTTTGTGCACCTTTGGGAGGTCATCTCCGATGTGCTTTTGTTTTTCCAAAAATTCTCATAGGACACTAGATAATGACGAAAAACTAAATATTGTTGATTTTTTCTTTCTCAAATAACTTCTAAACTATTAGTAATTGAGAAAAACGTTTCAAATATAAAAGATAGATATTTTTATTAACTAACCAGTGGCGTACGAAATAAATTTTCATATCCGTAAATTTTCGAGATATAACACAAACTTATATTTTTTTAAATGGAACCCATATCTGATTTTAGTCTCAAAAAAATCAATATTTTTTTCTCTTTTCAATGGTGTAAGGGTTATTATGTTTTATATGTATTTTGCTCCTAAAATTTAATTTTTCTCTTTATTTTCCTGAATTTTCTAATTATTTCCCAGAAAAACATTATATTATTTTTATTAATTATATTGTATTTGATCAAAATAATTTGTTTTATGCCTTTATTATTTAATATTTTCATTCTAGACTCATAATTACAAATTACACTATGATGTGCCAAGGGCGACCTGATACAAAATATAAAAATTAATTTGATACGAATTTTGAGCAAATATTTTTAAGGAAATAAATTATTTAAATACAAGGAGTATTTCCAAATAGAAATCTACCAATATTTTCAAAATAATTGTAAATTTAATACAAAATAAGGAAAAAATAATCATTTTTGAAGGCAAAACAAATATAAAACATAATAACCCTTACATCGTTGAAAACAGAAAAAAATACTTATTTTTTTGAGACTAAAATCAGATATGGGTTCCATTTAAAAAAATATAAGTTTGTGTTATATCTCAAAAATTTACAGATATAAAAATTTATTTCGTACGCCACTTGTTAGTTAATAAAAATATCTATCTTTTATATTTGAAACTTTTTTCTCAATTATTAATAGTTTAGAAGTTATTTGAAAAAGAAAAAATCAACAATATTCAGTTTTTTGTCATTATCTAGTGCCCTATGAGAATTTTTGAAAAAATAAAAGCACATCTGAGATGGCCTCCCAAAGGCGCACAAAAAGTTCCATTTAACCGACATCGTATCTCTTACAGTTCTCGAGATCCCAATGGTGGCACCTCTAAATGGGACACACTGTATATAAATTAAACAAAATTGGTGACAAAACAGAACCTTGAGGAAGCCCATTATTTAAATTTCGAAATTTACTGCTTTTGTTTTGAATGAAAACCCTGAATTTACGGTTAGACAGCATATCTTCCAATAGTGAAACCAATCTAGCACACGGTAAAACATTATATAATTTATACAATAGGCCATCTTTCCACACAGTGTCGTAAGCTGCTGTTAAGTCAACAAACACTACTCCAGTTTTTAAACGTTTTTGGAAGCCAGCTTCGATATATGAAGTTAAAGCCAATACTTGGTCACAACAGTTTTTGCTTGGTCTAAAACCTGCTTGTTCTATTGGAAGTTTCTCTTCAATTACCGGTAAAATTCTATTATAAATAAGTTTTTCTAGAAGCTTATAACAAACACTCAGAAGGGAAATCGGTCTATAACTTGATGGCTCATCAACCGGTTTTCCAGGTTTGAGAATTGCAATAACTTTGGTTTTCTTGAATTCTGCCGGTATCTTACCTATCTCGAGAATATCATTATAAAAAGATTTTAGCCAATTTAACGCAAGAGGACCTAGATTTTTGATAAATTCATAATAAATTCCGTCAAAACCAGCTGCTTTTCGGTTCTTTAAAGATTTAATAACCAATATCATTTCATCTAAACTAAAAGGTTGGTATAATTCTGTCGATTTTGAAGCCATCTGTCTTTGTTTTTGTAGTTTACGTTTCATATTTCTAATTTCATTTTTCTTTAATTTAACTGAATCTGATATACTAACCAGTCTGGAAGCAATAGAATTTGGACTTATATTAGATTTTGGTTTTGCCGGATCATTTGCTGCACCTAGTTTTCTGAGGAGAGACCAACTGCTACGGCTTGAATGAGAAAAATTCATGTTTTCCATTAATTCATTCCATTTTTCTTTTCGTGACTTATTTATTGAACTTAAGAGTTCATCTGCTAATTCTGAACTTGGTTGCTTCTGATACTTTTCATATAAATTTTTAGTAATATTATTCCAACATGGTGTATATTCCTTATAATAGCCTCTGGGGATCGTTCTTTTTGCGACACTTTTAATAACACCTATAAACCTGTGATAATTTTTGCTATTAGATGGAATCCAACGGAGATTTTGATCAACTTGACTACTAAATTTTGTCCAATTAGCTTTTTGAAAATTCCAGCGAGGCTTTGGGATGGAATTAATTATCGGAATTTGTATCCCTACATTAACTGCGGTAGGTCTATGCTGGCTATGCGGAAAATTATTAAGAACCGAACGGAATGCTTGTAATGGGACATTACTTGGGCTGCTCGATACAAAACACAAATCAGGATTATAATCCTTACCCCACCTTGCGGAATGGAAGCTTTTCCTATCTTTGGCATCAAAGACTAGATGTAAATTATTTATGTCTGACCATGTTTGCAGTAATTCGCCATTTTCATCATTGTCAGAATATCCCCATAAAGTATTATGGCAGTTGAAATCCCCGATAATAACTGATGGATGTTGGAAAGTCAAATTCATTGATACTGGCCATTTAATGTTGGGTGGTTTGTAAATATTAATAATATGGGTGTCGTTAATTTTTATATTTATTACGTAAACATCATTTACAATCATTTTTTCTATTATACTGTAATTCTGTATATTTTTTTTTATGTAAGTTGCTGAACCATATTTTTTGTGGCACAAATAATCTACTAGAATATATCCATTTATAACTCCTCTTGTTTGAAACTCTTCTATCCTACTTATATGAGTTTCTTGTAGAACGATAACGTCAAATTCCATGTTTTTAGCAATTCTTTCTAAATATTCACATTTGTCTTTTGATATTCCCTCTATATTCAGTTGGCAAATTTTGATAGTGGCTCCAATAGTTCTAAAATTATCTTTATTAAAATTTTTCGAATTTAAATTGTAACTGTCATTTGACCGGGAGGATCTTAATGATCTAGTTCGGTCTTCTGAGCGACGATTATTGCAGACTACATTTTTATATAGTCCGGGATGGGCCATTCTATAAAGGCTATCGTCATCCATCAATTAAAACGTTTTAAAAATATTGTTTCATGGCAAAATAGAAATATGACACATGTCATATGTCATTGCCTACTAATTCTATGTTGTAAGAGATTTAGACGTGTATTGTGCTCATATGAGGATAAAAAAATATACCGAGCAAACTATTGTTCCTTAATTGATGTTTTCGGTTTAAATATAATCCAATGTTGGTCTGTAGTAACAGTTTCATATTGAATTTTCTTCGATATAAACATTATTAGACATCCTATTGCTCCACCGGTTGTAGCGTCTTTATTGGCTTGGCTTTGAATTATTTCATACTCAGAAAATTAGGCTGAGTTTTTATTTTATAACTTGCCCAAGTTTCGCTTAAGCATATGATATAACTAGTAAGAAGAAGGTCTTCGCTATTATTCAAGTTATAAGTTTTTATATCCTTGTACGTTCAAAAATATAATTGTATGGCATAGTTGCTCTTCATTATTACTATGATTCGTTTCCCGTTCCCTTAGTTGCTATTTAGTCTCGTTATTTCTAAGGTGGTAATTATTTGACTTGCATGCTTATCCATTGGGCCTATGATATTTGTTTTTTTTTTTCAAACTTTTAGTGTTTGGTGTGTTGTTTCTGTAGCGGTGATAGTCGGCCGGGACAGAAATGATTTACCGAAAGCCGGCGGGAAGAAAAAAGAAGAATAATGTTTTTGTAATGTTGTTATGATGTCAATTAAATAAATATTTGTCATGTTTTGTATATTTACATTATTTGCGTTATATATTTCCCCACAAATTTGGTGACCCCGACGAACGACACGACGCACGAAACGACGTATTTATTGTTATATGTCGTATACAGTTTTTTTTTAGTGAAGTGACAATGGACGGTTCAGGTGGTTCAGAAGAAGTGAATCGTATAGCTATACGAATGCTGTCATTTTGGCCTACTGATCCTGTATTGTGGTTTGGACAATTAGAAGGACAATTTTTAATAAACAGTATAACTCGGGATGGTACAAAGTTTGGCTATGTAATAGGTAATTTAGACGCTAAATACGCGAGTGAGGTGAAAGACATTATTATTGCTCCTCCTGCAAGTGGAAAATATGAGACAATTAAAAAAGAATTGATTGCGAGATTATCGGCTACGCAGGAGCAGAAAACGCGTCAGTTACTTGAATGTGAAGAGCTCGGTGACAGGAAGCCTTCGCAATTTCTTCGACGCCTTCGAGATCTTGGTGGTGATACAATTTCAGAATCACTGCTGCGCATGCTGTGGATCAGCCGACTTCCAAATCAAGTCCAAGCTATTCTAGCTACTCAAGCAGAAGCTAATATAGACAGCGTCTCATGTTTGGCAGATAAGGTAATGGAAATTACACCTCAAACACCACAAATTGCTGTTACAGCCACGATAGTAGACACGACGGATGAGTTAATTCGAAAAATAGATGCCTTGCAGAAGCAGATTGCAATGCTACAACGTCCTTCGCGGAGTCATTCTCGTCGTAGGTATGGGTCTCCTCGACCACGTTCCAAGTCCCAGAGTTCGTCCATGTTACTCTTTTGTTGGTATCACCGTAAATTTGGTGATAAAGCGTATAAATGTAAGCAGCCGTGTGAATATGTGAAGGGAAACGTAGAGGGCAGCTGTTAAATGCGGCAGGGAACAGCAGCCCAGAAAACTCGTGCCGTTTAATTATTTCTGATCGTGTTTCAAAACGACAGTTTTTAATAGACACTGGTGCAGATGTGTGTGTTTTTCCAAGACATTTTTCCAAAAACATTCAAAAGACTTCTTATGAACTTATAGCAGCAAACGGTTCTCCAATTTCGACCTACGGTTTCTTGACGCTACATTTGAATTTCGGCCTTCGACGGGATTTCTCATGGAGGTTTATTATTGCCGATGTTCCCAGGGCAATTATAGGAGCAGATTTCCTGTCTTTCTACGGTTTGCTCGTTGACATCAAGAATCGACGACTTATTGACAGCGAGACAACTCTCTCCACATCAGCTAAATTATCGGCTACAGAATGCGGCGAAATCAAGAGTCACGGTCGCTGGTAAGTATGGACAACTTTTACTGTCTTTTCCAGAATTGGTTAGACCCCCTGGATTCTGTCAAATGTTACCAAAACATTCAACAATGCACCATTTTAAAACAACACCAGGGCAACCAGTCACAGCTAAACCACGACGGCTAGCGCCAGATCGTTCACAAGCTGCTCGCCGTGAATTTGATGCCATGGTAAAACTTGGTATTGCGCGACCCTCTGACAGTTCATGGTCTTCACCGCTACACATGGTCCCCAAGAAAGAAAAAGATGAGTGGCGTCCTTGTGGTGACTACAGAGCACTCAATCAACGTACTGTTCCTGACCGCTATCCTGTGCCACATATTGAAGATTTTGTGCACGGGTTAGCACAGAAGACGATTTTCTCCACCATAGATCTTGTACGTGCTTACCATCAAATCCCTGTACATCCCGATGACGTCTGCAAAACAGCCATCACGACACCATTCGGACTCTATGAATTTCATCTCATGCCGTTTGGACTTAGAAATGCTGCGCAGACATTTCAGAGATTTATCGACGAAGTACTAAGAGATTTGGATTTTGCATATGCTTATATAGATGACATTTTGGTGGCATCTTCTTCAGAAGAAGAACATGAGAAACATCTTATTACATTGTTTCAGAGATTGAGCGACTACGGACTCATCATTAGCCCAGCAAAGTGTGTTTTTGGTGCTACAGAAGTATCCTTCCTCGGGTATACTGTCTCAGCTGCAGGAGTCAAACCCAAGGAAGACAAGGTCAAAGCCATACAAGATTTTCCAAAACCAAACAGTATCCAACAACTTCGTCGATATCTTGGTATGCTAAATTTTTACCGCAGATTTATACGAAACGCCGCAGAAATTTTAGCACCACTCAACAAACTTCTTGAAGGTCGAGAATTAAAAAGCAAAGAAAATATAGCATGGACACCAGATACACTTCAAGCTTTCACGGCTAGTAAACAGAGCCTAGCAGATGCTACACTACTAGCACATCCAGATTCTTCATTGCCACTTGCTATTTTTACAGATGCATCGAATATTCATCTAGGTGGTTGTTGTTTATTATGGAATTATACCAGATTCTTCATTGCCACTTGCTATTTTTACAGATGCATCGAATATTCATCTAGGTGCAGCACTACAACAACAAGCACCAAATGGTTGGTAACCTTTAGCTTTTTTCTCCAAAAAGTTAACTCCTGTGCAACAGAAATATAGTGCTTATGATCGCGAACTTCTCGCTATATTTCGAGCAATAAAATATTTTACACACATGGTTGAAGGAAGACAATTTATTGTTTTTACAGATCACAAACCATTGACCTTTGCTTTCCTACAAAATCCTGATAAATGTTCACCGAGACAATTTCGACATCTCGACTTCATAGGACAATGTACGACAGACATCAGACATACCGGGAGTTTATTTTATCAGTAAACATAGGGTATATCATTGCCATAGTTACGGTATGAATGTTTGACAGCAATGTATTGAAGCGTTTATTTTATGAGTAAACATAGGCGGTTAACATGGGAAGCAGTTTTTTGCAAATATAAAGTGTCCGGCTAAATTTCTAACCATGCTATTGAACATGATAATAGTACATTACATCTTGTACATTATTTAATATTAATTACTTTAATAATATTGCAAAAATTGCAATAAATTACAAAAATTGTGAAATAAATCATTGTTTCAGTTTTTTTACTATGCAATATCAAATAATTTCCAAGTGTCTCCGTGGCGCAGAGGTCATAACACTAGCGTCTAAAATTTTTGGTTGGGGTTCGATTCCCCATTGGGGTAATTATTTTATTTTTTTACATAAAAATTGTTGAACTTTTAAAAATCAGTTTATATTTCCATATTACAATCATTTGAAAATAATAATAACAATGTAATGATTGAGAATAATTGATTACAATAATCAAAATATTGATGTAATAACAATGCATTGTATTTTATTTGATAAATACAGTAAAGACATAATATTTGCACAAATTTATTATATTTCAGTTATTTTTATTAATATCAAAGGATATACAATGCATTGTTATTGCATCAATATTTTGATTATTGTAATCAATTATTCTCAATTATTTTCTCTTTATTTATTACAATGTTATTATTATTTATAAATGATTGTAATATGGAAATATAAACTGATTTTTAAAAGTTCAACAATTTTTATGTAAAAAAATAAAATAATTACCCCAATGGGGAATCGAACCCCAATCAAAAATTTTAGACGCTAGTGTTATGACCACTGCGCCACGGAGACATCTGGAAATTATTTCATATTGCATAATAAAAAACTGAAACAATTATTTATTTCACAATTTTTGTAATTTATTGCAATTTTTGCAATATTATTAAAGTAATTAATATTAAATAATGTACAAGATGTAATGTACTATTATCATGTTCAATAGCATGGTTAGAAATTTAGCCGGACACTTTATATTTGCAAAAAACTGCTTCCCATGTTAACCGCCTATGTTTATTCATAAAATAAACGCTTCAATACATTGCTGTCAAACATTCATACCGTAACTATGGCAATGATATACCCTATGTTTACTGATAAAATAAACTCCCGGTATTTCTGGTCAAGATAACATCATTGCAGACGCTCTCTCTCGAATTGAAGAAATAAAAACTACAATCGACTACGACGCCCTTGCAACAGAACAAAAAGATGATATCGAACTAAAAAGTTGGCTACAATCAAACATGTCAGGTATGCAATTTCGACAAATTTGCATACCTGGTGCAACAAAAGATATTTTTTGTGACGTTTCAACTTCAAAGGTACGTCCATTCGTAACCAAAAATTTTAGAAAGCAAGCCTTCCATTCTGTACATGATTTAGCACATCCTGGAATTAATGCAACCGTAAATATGGTAGCACAACGTTTCGTTTGGCCATAATTAAAATCAGATTGTAGGAAATGGGCCCGCAGCTGTATTCATTGTCAGAAAAACAAAATATCTCGACATATTTCAGCTCCTGTTGGTCACTTTGAGTTTGCAAGTGCAAGATTCGAACACGTTTACATTGATTTAATTGGTCCACTTCCCATCTCTACAGGCTACAGGTATTGCCTAACGATCGTCGGCCGTTTCACAAGGTGGCCTGAAGCTGTACCACTGGAAAATATGGATGCATCAAATGTAGCAGCAGCACTTGTCCCAAACTGGATAGCGCGATTCGGCGTTCCGATCAAGGCCGACAATTTATGTCTAATCTGTTTAGATCGCTAAGTAATATTCTTGGATACAAGCATTGTCCTACCACCAGTTACCACCCCCAGGCCAATGGTATGGTTGAACGTTTCCACCGACAACTAAAGTCAGCCATACGTTGTCACGCTACACAAGACTGGGCCCGCATTCTGCCTGTAGTTCTTCTTGGTATTCGCGTAGCCTGGAAAGAAGATCGTCATTCAACATCAGCTGAACTCGTTTATGGAGAAAATATCCGTCTTCCAGGTGAGTTTCTTATTAACCAAAAACAAGATGACTCTCTTCCAGAACCTACATTTGTTAATGAATTTCGGAACTATCTTCAAAATTTACGTCCAGTACCTGTCAGCCAACATGGTTCCAAACATGTATTTGTTTTCAATAATTTAGATAAGTGTAGCCATGTTTTCGTGCGGAATGATGCAGCAAAAGGTCCACTTCATCCTTGCTACAATGGTCCATACAAAGTAATATCTCGAAATGAAAAATATTACACTGTGCAAATTGGAGATAATCAACGAATTCTCTTTCCGAAGATGATTTAGCAGCTTCTACTACACAACCCAAGAAAAAATTAGATCGTAAAGTACATTTTAAAGAAACTAAGAAGATATATATCGTTCATCACTGCCAGGGGGGTAATGTAGCGGTGATAGTCGACCGGGACAGAAATGATTTACCGAAAGCCGGCGGAGAGAAAAAAGAAGAATAATGTTTTTGTAATGTTGTTATGATGTCAATTAAATAAATATTTGTAATGTTTTGTATATTTACATTATTTGCGTTATATATTTCCCCACATTTCCATGCACTACGGTTTTTAGATCAAGTTGAGGTGTACGAGTGTATGAGTATTTTTACTTTCGATTGTTTCTAATTCGATGGGTTCAATATCAAGTTCTGGAAGAGAAGTAGATAGTCGTCTATAACGGGTGTCTTCTTGATCTTCGGTGTACAAATTTTCTTCTCCTCCCATATGTTCATCCTTTTTATGATCTTTATTGTCATTGCTTTCATCAAGTATGTTTTGAAATAAATAAGTTTTGACTCCATATTTTATTGCTTTGAAGTAATAAGGTAGTAGTGTTTTTCTTGTAGTACTCTTGGGTTATAATCTTCGCAGATGCTTATCTTTGTTCCTTTTAAGTGTTTTGCATTTAATAAGATTTCTTTCTTTATTCGTTTTGCGTTGAGTTCTATTAATATTGGTCTTGTTTTGTTTTTTGGCATTTCCCAGTCTTCTGAAGTCCTTAAAAAATCATTAGAAGCTTTTATAGGTAAATTTTCAATTAAAATTTTCTCTTCCTGAGTTCCGTGGATAATAATGTTTCTCTCGCGAATTTATCTTTCTAAAGATTCTGTTTGTACGTCTTTAGATATCAGTTCACATACACTACATTGGATTTTTGATACTGACATTTTGCATTTATCTATCATTTATAAACATTTAAATATCTCAACTGGTACCCATGAAGTTGTTTGAGCAGTGCAATTTATTACAACAGATTATACTATACATTGGGCAAGTTTCTTTATCAACAACTATCCATGCGCTGAATTCCATCAAAAATTGAAAATGACTTCACGATGAATAGCTGATGGATAGCCGCTGCGGCTAGGTATGCAAAGTCCTAATATTCATTCATCAACATGTTCAATTCTCACTTCGTTCAGTTTCATAACGTTCAAATCTACAAAACGTATATTTGGCAACATGTGCATCGTTCTAATGGTCATTCATTGCCATGTTCAATTCTCGCATCGCTCAATTTCATAATGTTCAAATCTACAAAACGCTCATCCACGAAGTTGGCGCGAATCAAAACGTTTATTTCTCGCGCGCTTCCAAATTTAAACAGTACAGTCTAAAGAACAAAGTGGAAAGAAAAATGTTACTCAGTACAAATACGTTAATACTTCTTGAGAATATTAATAGATGTCGCAAAAATTGTGGGAATGTCAAAAAAATTAAATAAATTTATATACTGTTAATATATTATAAATGTATGGATCTTTATATACAGAAAAGTTTAAAAATCTATTGTATGTCAATACAGGATACTGTGGCAATTGAAAAGTTTCTATAAAAAGCATTCTAACTATTTAATAAGTAATATTACTACTATTAAATGATTCTTATCATGATTTTATTGCCAAGGAAAAATGATATTTGTCTTGTTAATTTAATATGAACAGAATGTACTGCTATATAAATTATTTAAAGGTAAAAATACAAATACACTTGTCGTAACTTTTATAATACAATTAACATTTTAATTAGTATTTTTTTATTGTTACAGTAACAACATTTCTTATTAGAAATAATTTCAAAATATGTAAATTGACACGATAATTGAATATTCTTATATAAAATAGTATATACTAGAAGGAAATCACAATTTAATATCAACTAATATAATTTTGGAATAAAACAAGACTTCAAGCAATGTAAAAACAGATATACTGGAATAAGCGAAGAGAAATAAATTGATCAAGTCAAACGGCTTTGTTACTTTAAACCATATTCTCTGTGGTACTATTATTCCATGTTAAAACAGGATGGTAGTATGGCCGGTGATTAGCAGTGGTTTAGCGCTGTCAATCGTTTCTGATTTATTTTAGAGAAAAATACTTCAAATAAAATTTGCGTACAATTAATTTTTCTATAACTGTTATTTGAAGTATTTTTCTCTAAAATAATCCATAAACGAATGATAGCGCTAAAACACTGCCAATCATCCTTAATTACTTGCTCATGCTAGCACCTAAATTTTTTTAACAAAATCATTGACAGAAAATATACGAATTCAGTTGTAGGTATTATTAAAAAGAAATTTAGAAGTACTTTTACTGAGTAGTTTTTTTAATTTTATTGTTAAGCTATTCGACAAGACGGATGTCCCAATGATGGATTGGCACAAGTTCAGAACAAAGAATAAAACATTTTTGAAGCAAGCAGATAATGAGTTGGACGATGGAGATAAATAATACGCAGGATTTATTTTATAACATCGCTTATTATATATTTTCCGATAGAAGCCCTAAAGAAGCTCCAAATGGGGGGCGTAGACTTTAGTAAATATGTTACTGCACTGCAGTCTTGCGTATTATTTATCTCCACTTATTGTTATATTTAGATTTTAACTTTTATTTTTACAAAGCAATGTGATACAATGTATTTTGAAATACAGATAACTCTCTATTTATGAATTATTTATTTTGTTTATGGCAATATAGTCATCACAAAAATCAAATGCAAGTATATAATAATTTGTTGGGCGAAGTCGTAGATGAAATTGGTGCTTGTTGCGAATGCAATGGGGATCCTGTACTGAGGTCCGTACTACTCTGGAAGAGATTGACTTGGCCGAGGTGGTGGAAGGCGACGCTAAAAATGTATTACTGTCTTGTATACCCCATTCTGGATCGTCAGAAGATACTAGTGAAACTGTTGCGATGCTACCCCTGTGAGCATTGTGACGACATAGTGACCAGGAGACCCTCACGGATGTCTGGTCGCCAACTTGTGTTCTAGGTCATTTAGCGTTACCCAGGCTACACTACGAAGAGACAAGTCTACATATAACCCAATTTATGAATACATGACATTGATGAACGTGATTCTAACAAGATAATGTATTATGTAAATTTATTTTAAGGTTTCTAATTTTAGGTTTCGCCACTGAATGCAGAGGAAAAGATAGCATATTTATACCTTATCAAAGATGAAGGTAGTTGTTAACATTAAAATTTACTGTGAAATGGGCCAAAGCGTTCTCGTCGCGGCCCTGAATACTGGCTTTTTTAAAATACGAAGGAACATAAGTGGATGGAATATCATTAACTCCAAATATCAGAATGTTTATAATAAAAAAAGTTATCTTATGTAAGTTTCTTTCACTTTTTCCTATATTTTACTTTATAGCCCAGTGTGCAAAAAAAAAATTAAAAAAAAAAACATGAATATGGTATTTTATATTTGAAATGAGTGGGATAATTATGTAGGATATATCATACTGTCGCAGATAAAAGTTTACGCCACGCCTCTGATTTGAAAAGTTTATTTTATTATTTTGGTAACTATGTATACAGTGTGTCTCAATAAGCTTGCTCACCATTGGTAACTTTTTTATTTGAAGATATACGAGGTTGATTAAATAAGCAAAATTGTGCCATTTTATATTACAAAATTAGTCAGGTAGACAAAATAAAAATTGTGTCAGCGGTTCTCAAAATTTGGGACAAAATATATATATTTTTTAAATGGAACCATATATTTTTTATTCTCTTATTGGAAAGAGTATTTTTTTATCTTTCCAATAAGTTAATGTTGTTTGTGTACAATTCTTTCAAATAAACGAGTTATTTACCGTTAAAAATTAAAATTTGGAAACTGTTTTATTAGTTTATTTAGACAAGTAAGCCATGGAAACAATTGATTCTTTGTTTGTTGCCAGGGAAAGGGAAATTTCCCTAAATTTAGGGAAATTTCATGTACAGAGGGAAAAAGGGAATATTTTTAATATTTAGGGAAAAACTGAATAGTTACTGCTTTTATTCAATTAAGATTAAAAACCTTATCGTTTATAATATTTTTTACAAGTAATTTATATTCCACCACAATAATTCAAGCATGAAAATAAGTTTTACATATTGGGTTTGATCTTGTTGTTTAATGGATAAGATGAGGGTTTTATCTAATATCCAATCAAAAAACAAGATCAAACTACTCATATCTTCCCACCACTCCATTCTTATTTGGAATTACTTTTACCATAACTTTAAATTAAGTTTACTCGGTAACCAAAAGAGTAAATTCGGAAATTTAGGCTACAAAAATTAAGAATTTTATGCTCAAAATTCTATGTATAGAAGTAGATGTTAAAGTTTTACGGGGCAAATGTTAAAAAAACTCTCTCATTTAGCGACCTACATCAGATTCCCTTATTTATTTTAGGACAAATTTTTGTTTTATTATTACTTGAATGTTAATTTTAGGACAAATTTTTGTTTTATTATTACTTGAATGTATATTTTTGTTGTATAATTGATGTTACATGTTATAAATAAGGACTTTTCCTTAAAGAAAACGTGTTTTATTAACAACCGGTCTTATATTAAATTTTTTAAATATTTTTGCTAAATAGGGAATTTTTAGGGAAATTTCTTGGTAATTTTCAGGGAAATATATTTTTTCCACCTGGCAACACTGGTTTGACGTTTAATAATTTCTCCCGTAAAGTTCTCTGTGTTTAATAATGTTTAATAACTTTACAAATGAAGAAAAATTAGATATGATCTTGCTATACGGAAAGTTATATCTAGACACCAGTTACGTGGAACGGTCGGCTCTCTTTCCAAAAAAGCTGAAATGTGCGAAATGGCTTTCAATTTGAATATTTTCTGTAATTGTTTTGTTCCTTCCTTAATCCTGCACCTTTCTACCCTCACGGGTGTAAGGCGTTCCCCCGGCCTGCGGGGGAGGGGGTTGAGTTCTGATTTGTTGGTCTTCTCCATATTTCTTTCCACTCTGCTCTATCTTGTGTTGCTGTCTTCGTTTCTTCCCAAGTTAGACCTCTTCTTTGCGCTGCCTCCTTTACTTCTTCCAGCCATGATCTTCTTGGTCGTCCTCGTGGTTTCTTTCTTCCAATTTTTGCTTCAAACACTTTTTTAACTATTCTCTCCTCTCCCATCCTTTCTACATGCCCATACCATCTCATCTGTCCTTCTGCTATCTTATCTTCTATTGCTTTTACTTTTAAGTTTTGTCTGTAGGTTGTGTTTTCAATTCTGTCCAGTCTTGTTTTCCCCTCTATTTTTCTCAAGAATCTCATTTCGGTAGCCGTAATTTTTTCTTTTTGTCTTTGCGTTAATGTCCATGTTTCAGCTCCGTGTATGAGTATAGGTGTCACTACTTTCTTAAATATTTGTACCCTGGTCTCTTTCGGTATTTCTTTCTTTCCTAAGAAGCTGTGTTTGATGCTATTGAATATTTTGCCTCCTGTTGTTCTTCTTTCTTTTATTTCTTCATCAAATCTTCCATCTTCTGAGATCATTGCCCCCAGGTATTTAAATTTTTGGACTTGCTGTAGATTTTCATTTTTTAGTTGTATCGTGTGGTGTTGTACATTTCTTCCTAGTATCATGGTTTTCGTTTTTTCTTTATTGATCTTCATGTTTAATTTTTGTAGCGCTTTATCATATATTTCTATATTCCTTATTAAGGTTTTTTCGTCTTCTGCTATGATGACCATGTCATCTGCATAGCATAATTCTGCTATTTCCACTCTTCTCAATTTCCAATTTCCTATGTAGTATTTCTTTACTTCTTTCTTAGTCTCTTTTATTCCTTCGTCAAGAATTAGCGTAAACAGATGTGGGCTCAAAATGCATCCTTGCCTTACTCCGGCTGTAGTTTCAAATGTATTGGAGGTCTCTTGTTTCACTCTTACATAGCTCTTAGTGTTTGAATATAGGCTCTGAATTCCTGTTATTAACGTATTTGATATTCCCCTTTTTCTTAGCGTTTTCCATATGTCTTCTCTATTGATTCTATCAAACGCTTTCTCTAGATCAATGAAGCACACTTGTACGTTTCTCCCTTCTTTTATTGCCTTTTCCCCTATTTGTCTTAGTATGAATATCGCATCATTTACTCCTCTATTTGGTCTAAAACCAAATTGAGTTTCCTCTAAAGATTCTTCCAGCTCTATTCTTAGTCTACTCTCCAGGATTCTTGCATATATTTTGGCCACTGTGCTTATTAGGGTAATTCCTCTATAGTTCCGGCACTCTCTGCTATCTCCTTTTTTAAATATTGGTGTTATGATACCTATTTGCCATTCTGCTGGTGTTATTCCTTTTAGCGCTTCATTCATTATGTCTTTAAGTTCCTGTAGTGCTGATTCGGGTAGTGCTTTCAGCATGTCTGCTGTTATTTTGTCATGTCCGGGAGCTTTTCCTCTTTTGGTTTTTCTTATTGCTTCTATTATTTCTTTCAAGCTTATTTCTTCTTCTTGTGTTATTTCTGTTTCCTTTGTTCGTGTGCGATGGCTTTCTTGTTGTTTTTCATCTTTAGTATCATTTCCCTCTAGTAATTCTATGAAATACTGTCTCCATCTATCCATTATTCTGTCTTCTTCTGCTATCGTCTTTCCTTCCTTATCTTTAATGTTCGTAATTGTTGCTGTCTTCTTTTGTCTTATATTTTTAAGTGTTCCAAAAAATAATTTCTGGTTTTCATTGTATGCGTTTTTCATTTTTTCACCAAATTCTCTCCATGCTTTTTCTTTTTCTTCCTTTATTACTCTTTTTACTTTTTTCCTTTGTTCTTTATATTTTTCATAGTCAATAGGTTTTTTCGTTTGTAGATATTTATTCCACTTGTTCTTTTTTTCTTTCACTGTAACTTTTACCCTTTCCGACCACCATCTAGTTTTGTTTGTGTTTCTGTTCACTATTCTAGTCGTGCCGCAGCTTTTTTCTGCTGCCTCTAGTACTGTCTTTTTGAAGTTCTTCCATTTCTTTTCTATGTTTCCTTCTTTTTCTTTTGCTTTTTTCTTAAACTCTTCGTTGACGTTCTTTTGAAATTTTTCTTCTATCTCTTGTCTTCTAAGTTCATGGCATTTTATTTTCTTATTTACTATCTTTCTTTTGGTTTCGTTTTTTGTGATTACTTCTTGCTTTAGTATCATTGTTACAAGGAAATGGTCGCTTCCAATCTCTGGTCCTCTTTTTACTTTTATGTCTTTTACTCTATTCCAGCTGTCTATGTTAATTAGGAAATAATCTATAATCGATTTTTCATTTCTGCTTATAACTTGTCTTGTTATTTTATGTATTTCTTTGTGCTTGAAGTGTGTATTTCCGATTTTGAACTCATTCTCTAGGCAAAACTCTATTATTCTTTTCCCGTTTGTATTCGTCATTTAATGAAAATTATATTACAAATAAAGAACGATACAAAAGAGATAAAACAGGATCAGAAAGAATATAAAGAGGAACTACTACGAATGAAACAGATAAATGAACAGCTGAAGGAAGAAAACATAGAGATAAAAAAAGAATTGAACGACATGAAAGAGAGAATCGAGAGATTAGAGAAAGAAAAAATCAAAAATAATTTCGTGATTGTAGGGCTAAGAACAGACTCAATCAGCAGAAAAGACCTAAAAAACACCGTGGAAGACTTCATACACAAGAAAATTGGAGTTAATGTACAAGTGAAGGAAGCAATAAAGATAGGAGAGAAGACATGTAAGGTACAAATGGAAAATTTTCAAGATAAACAAAAAGTAATGGCGAATAAAAAGAACCTAAGAACCTTAAAGGACAAAATCTTCATAAACAACGAACTAACAAGAAATGAGCGCTAAATACAAAAGGAAATAAAAATGTTAGCAGAGAAAAATAAAAAGGCAGGAGATATATTGAAGATAGGCTATCAGAAAATAACAATAAATGGAAAGGAATGGAAATGGGACAAAACACAAAAGAAGATGATAGAGGTCAAAGAAGAAGGAGGTACTGCGTCAAAAAACTAAGGGAAAAACGAGGAAAATTGCAACAAAAAGGAAAGACGTCGCAAGCAAAGGAAAAGGATACGATAAGGAACAACAAGACATATAATTAAGTACGGGATGGGCAAAATAAAAAATAGAGTAAATAAACCAGGGAAAATAATAAAATTTGGAACATGGAATGTAAAAAGTTTAACAGGAAAAGAATATGAATTAACAGAAGAACTGGCAAAAATGAATATGGATTACGTGGGTATAACAGAAACAAAGAGGAAAGGCAAAGGAATCACAAAGACACAAAATGGATATTGGATGTACTGGGTAGGAGTATCGGAAAAAGAAAACGCCAAGGCAGGGGTGGCAATTTTAATTAAAGAGGATAAGATGAAATATGTTTCGAAAGAAAACCTATTGAATGAAAGATTACTATCAATAAATGTTAAGGAAGGAGACGAAAACGAAGAATACACGCTAATTGTGGGCTATGGACCGAACGAGGACGCAAGAAAAGAAGAAAAAGATAACTTCTTTAAAGAACTACAAGAAATAGTAGACAGAAGTGAAAACAGAGTAATAATAATGGGAGACCTTAACGGGAGGGTAGGAAATAAGAATGATGGAATAGAGTGGTGCTTAGGAAGAAATGGAGAGAATTGTTTTGTTATTACTGTAAAATAAGTTAATAAAATAAAACAAACATATAAAATACAATTGTTTCCATGGCTTACTTGGCTAAATAAATTAATAAAACAATTTACACAATTTTAATTTTTAACCGTAAATAACTCGTTTATTTGAAAAACTTGTACATAAACAACATAACCTTATTGGAAAGAGAAAAAAATACTCTTTCCAATAAGATAATAAAAAATATATAGTTCCATTTAAGAAATATATATTTTGTCCCAAATTTTGGGAACCGCTGATACAATTTTTATTTTGTCTACATGACCATTTTTCTAATATAATATGGCACAATTTTGCTCATTTAACCAACCTCGTATCTCCAAATAAAAAAGTTACCAATAGTGAGCAAGCTTATTGAGACATCCTGTATAAGATAGTTTGGGTATATTATTTGATAGTTATGGATAATAGATATTTACACACCAAGTGAGTTAAGGTAATGTTTATGAGAAGAAAGTTTCTTCGAGTGAATAAACATTCTTAGCTCACGTGGTTTGTACAATATTTTATTCAATTTTGTCGAAAAACTTATAAAAACCATTATAATATTTAATTTTGACAAAACAAAAAACTAATCAGTTATTTAAAAAGCTTTATTGCCTGTTATTTGTGCCGTGAAAAATAATGAAAATGGCTGATAATGTCTGATAAATACTATGGTAAGTGTAAATTTCGTGCCTGATGTTATTTTAAATGCATTATTTGTTGCAGAGTGAATTAAAAAAATGTGAGAGTGATTTAAAAAAAATTAATTCACTTGTGAAAAAAAAGTTACTTATAATTGTTGCTATGGAGACTAATAATGACAGTTTAAAACGTCAAAATTTAATAAATGTATTTAAATTTTACGAAAAGTTATTTTAACTAATTTGGAACCCCGCGTTATAAACAACTCCACGTACACATTCTTAATTATTCGTTACAAGCATATAAAATGCAGATAGAAGGAGAAAGTACACGGCTTGGGTTTACTAACTCATCATCCCCAAACCTACTAAGTAAATTGAGATCTGGCTGTTCGACACCGTGTAAGTAGTTGGTTCCGCTGACGATCTGTACGCTTTCAAACTAGCTTCTTGTAACCTGCGATGAATTTATTACAAACATTTGCACCACAAACCTAATAGAACTAATTATATGCCCCTGTAGTAATAGTAGTAGTGATAATATCCATGATTTTTTACCTCCCGCTACCCTTGGTAAGGGAGGTAGGTATAGGGATCGTGCTAAAAATCACTTATTGAGATTTTAGTAAATGACCACGTTTTAAGGTCCCTAGAATCCAAATTTAACATTTTCACGATGATGTCTGTATGTGTGTGTATATGTATGTGTGTGTGTGTATGTGTGTATATGTATGTGTGTGTGTATGTGTGTGTATGTATGTGTGTGTGTGCATGTGTAGGGATTTTGTCTTCGCTCTAGCTCAAATACTATCATTCAGAAAATTCTTAAACCTTGTATTTATACCCTATTCTAATATGAAAGAAGCCATTAGATTTTGGTATAAATGGGATAACCGGAAATGGCAATTTACCTGAAGCTCACAATGGTTTTTCTTCAAAAAATACCATTAAATGACATTTTTTTGGATTTTGTCGTTATGAAAATTAAAGATTATTGAATTTTCTACAGGAATACATTAATACTTTTTCTATATACTTTACAGATAAATATAAAAATATTTTTTTTTTACAAGTCCCGAAGCCTAAGAAAAACACAATAGGGCACTTGCACGTGACGTTTCAACATGGCGGCCACCAGCTGATCTTGGACAACCAAACCTTCAGTTTGCATTGTGTCTTACGGAGAAATATCGTGCCGTAAGCTTTTATTGTGTTTTTACGGCACTTATTGCTTTATTTGGGAAAAACTGATTAGAGTGTGTAAAAGTGAGTATATGAGGAGTGTTTTCCGTAAAAAATAAGTCATGACATTCTTACTATTTAATGAGTTCCAGATTATTAAATTAAAACTAACCCAATCCTATTTTTTTGTGTATACTTTTATTGCATATAAAATAATTTAAACATAATCGGATAGGAACATATTGTATGAATGTTTAAATATATGTAATTTTCTTTAATAATATATATATAAAAAACATGAAAAAATATTTTTTAAATGACAGAATTACAAATTTTTAATGAAGTATATAAATATACTATAAATAGTAACAGCAAATATATATATATATATATATATATATATATATATATATATATATATATTTGTGTCTGTTTCTCACAAAGGTTTAAAAATTAGATAGGTAATCAATTATTGATTTCATATTGATTTTTAAAAGGCATTTATAATCCTCGTCAAAAAAATGTCAATGTATAAGGATCCACATTATGTATCCACTAAAATTTATCGATTTAACGTACTTTGGCTTCCAAAGATCAATATGACAATAAGAAAAATGAACTCGCAAGATAAATATATATATATATATATATATATATATATATATATATATATATATTTCAAATTTAATTTTCTTTATCAATTAAAAAAAATCTAATAATTCAATTTATTTTAATTTCAATATTTATGTTTTCATTCAACAATACACATAAAAAAACTTATACAAACTCAAATGAATGTAATACAACCTGATGCTACATGCTACTTATTTCAATTTAATATTTTTAACCCGCGACCGGTACCGCCTCCTATGATTACGCGATCGGTAACGCGTTAGATTTTTTCTAACATAGCGATTTTTATATTTATTCACCTTATTATGTAAAAATTATTAATGCTGACAATGGCAGGTATTAATTAGATTGATTTTAAATATAAATAAAACAGTATTTCATATTTTTTACGTTTTTATATTATGCGAAAATGTCAACTAAAACATACATAATGTAAACAAAAAAAAGCAAATGCAAAAAGAAAAGCTTACTCCCAAAGAGCTTGCAAATGTTTATATTCCTGTTCGTACGACATCACCATACTATTACTAAACAATGTTGTCAAAAAACTAAAGTTTTCAATGTAAAAATAGTAACTAACTTACAATTCTACGATAGGTACCGCGTTAGATTTTGTCTAACATGTTGACACGACTTGGAAAAAATATGAACTGATCACGTATGCTGAAATTTTCAAATAAACTGGTACTGGGGATAACTGAGGGAGGTTCTTAGGGAGGCATAGCAGGACGGCCTGAGATGTAGGACTAACTGTTTTAAAAAAATATGGATAAATATAAAAATGTTAGAAAAAATCTAACACCGGTACCGATCCCGGGTTAAAAATATATTTACTAATACGACTGCTTTGTTTTACTAGTAAATAATTCATGCACTTATCTTTAATTATGGCTAATTACATTTTAAAATAGCATGTATAAATTTAGGAAAAACTGAATTTCTTGTACAGAAAACACATTCGCTGCATAAGACGCAATGTTAAACTGAAGCTTGGTTGCCCGAGATCAGCTGATCATCCGCCATGTTGTGACGTAGGTGCAGGTGCCCCATTCCTTTGTTACACAGTTCATATTTCAAATGAATGTAACTGACAGTAACTGTCATTGTCAAAAAACTAATCACTTCAAATTAATAATAGTAACATTTTAAAAAGAAAATAGTAAATAAAGCAATAATTTATGCAATGGAATAGTTTGCAGCGTTAATAAAATAGGTATGTATTTAAATTAATAAAAATTAAATAGCGGGAGGTTTTGTGTTGGCCAAATCAAATTTTTTTCTGAAGCATTGATACTTTTTTAAAAAATAGACAGCGTCTTTGCAGGTGATTACGGTTCTTTAATGATAAATTTAGGATTGTAATTCAAAATATAAAAGTTTTTAGGATTATATTCCTTACTGTAGTCCGGCCGAAGATGGAGTACGGTATCATATGATCTCAAATGCCATTTTTTTATTGATAGCTGCACATGTGAGTGCAAAATACCTATGGTTCCGGTAGTTGATCCTGAAATGAGCATTCAAATTAGTAATATTCTGCTCAGTTCTTTCGAATTTAGGCGTGTAAATTACAGATACAAAGAAATGTTATAAATTTTACATAATGCAATTATTGATTGTCCATACCTTTTACTACTGTCATTTCGCGTGCCCAGACGATTTCTTGGAACAATGTATTAGTTAAGTTATCCTCAGCCAAAATACAAATAATCTCAACAATACTATACTGCACTACTCCTTGTATTCTTCCATATTCTTCCTTATTAATGTATTTGTTTTTCTTTCGTTACCCTGGTAACTGAATTATGTCTCTGCTAGGTAAATAAACAAGCTCTAAAAGCCACCTTCCAGTTGTTTCACACTTCAGAACGAATGGTGATTTTTATATAGTGAAAATAACGTCAATGTGAAAATTATTATGCATATCTCAAATCACTACACGACGAGAACAAACAAGATAACAAGAATAAAGTAACTTTGTTAACATTGCAAAGCACATTTGGGGCCTCGTGTCATATTGACAGCTAGGCAGGCATGCCAACATAAGCTATAAAAAATGTTTTTTTTTTTTATATGTTACTACATTCAAATTTACATTTTACGTTACGATTCGAATATGAGAATGCGATACCTTTGTAATAAACCACACGAAATAATAAAATAATGGTATATGCAGTTGCAGGAGTTGCAGTAATAATAATAATAATAATAATGTTTATTTTCTGTAGACACAAATACAGTGTATAGAAAACGTCCAAGAAATGACAATAAAATATAAAAATTATTACAAATCAAAAAAATCTTGTAAAGTATAAAATGAATGTTGCTTCAAGAAAAATATTAAATCTTTTTTAAAGATCTTAAGATTATTAGCATTTTTCAAATTATTTGGTAAATTATTAAAAATTTCTAAGCCCATTCTATATGGAGAATTTTTCACAATATTTAATTTTGAATGTTGTACATAAAAGTCGTTTTTGTTCCTGGTATTGTGACTATGCAAGTCACTGATCACGGGAAAAGCTTTTTGATTTTTATAAATTAATATACACGATTCAAAAATATAAATACTTGTAAGAGTGAGAATGTTATATTTTTTAAATAAATTTTTACACGACGTATAGGATGGGACACCAGCTATTGTGCGTAAAACTCTTTTTTGTGCTATAAAAACACGTTGACTGATATTAGATGAACCCCAGAAACAAACACTATATCTTAAGCGAGATTCCACGCAAGCAAAGTAAAACATAAGTAATTGATTTAAATTTAAATATTCTTTTAGGTGACGAATTTGGTAACATAATTTATTAAGTGTTGAGACAAGATCTTCACAGAGAGGCTTCCAATTGAGATTATTAGTGATGAGCATACCTAATATTCTTGCGGCGTCATTACCTTTTTTATAATTATTTTCGAATTTAACAAGTATATCAGGATTGTTATTATGATGCATATGAAAACGTAGAATGTTAGTTTTACTATCATTCAAGAATAATTTATTTTCATGACACCAGTATATCAAAGACTGAACGCTGTGATTACATTTATTAATTAAAGCATCTGTGTTAGAATCCGAAATAACCAGAGTAGTATCGTCCGCATACATAATAGGTGTACATTTATCACCTAGAGCTTTGCTCAAATCATTCATATAAAGAATAAATAAAACCGGAGCTAATACTGTGCCCTGTGGTAAACCAACATTGATTTGCAATAAATCAGATTGTATAGTGTGGATATTTGAATCTTTATCAGTATAATTAAGTGACACAAACTGGTGTCTATTACTTAAAAAAGTATTTATCCATTTTAAAGCTACTCCGCGTATCCCAATGCACTCAAGTTTATTTAAAAGCCTACGATGATCCACACAGTCGAATGCTTTACTAAAATCACAGAATATTCCAACGGGATATTCCCCTTTGTTTAGCTTTTCAATAACCTTATTGTAAAAAAAGTGTAAAGCATCCTTAGTCGAACTGTCCGGCCTGAAACCAAACTGCGCATCAGTAATAATATTATTTAAATCTAAGAATTTCTGAAGCCTATTTAAAAAGGAATATTCAAATATTTTTGAAAAACCGGAGGTCAAAGCAATAGGCCTGTAATTATCAACACTATATTTCTCTCCCTTCTTAAAAACAGGAATTATTTTATTAATTTTTAGTTCTTTCGGGAAAATTCCATTCTGGAAAGAAAGGTTAATGATATGAGAGAGTGGTGCAGCAATAATATGTGCTACCGATCGAATAATAGAGTTTGGGATTTCATCTGACCCGGATGACTTTTTATTTTTAAGTTTATTTAAAATAATATCAACTAATTCTGATTCACAGACAGGATTTAAAAATATATTACATGATAAATTATTTAAATGTGATTGGCCCGTAATATTACAATTTGGAATTTTGTTTAAGATGTTTAGTGGAGCATCTTTAAAATGATTATTAAATATATTAGCAGTATTAAATGGATCCTCTATTTTTTTATTATTATGACACAACTGCAGGTTGTTGTTAACTTCAATTTTGGTACTCTTTTTAATAATATTCCAAGAGGTTTTCACCATATTATCTGATTCAATGATTTTATTTTGAAAAAAGAGTTTTTTCGTTTCAGATACCAAGCGAATATGCTTTTGTTTTGCCTCTTTATACAATGGTAGTAATTCTGGATAATTCTGTTTTAAGTTGAAAATAGATTTCAAATTAGCACTAGAAATTATAATATTTGAGTCAACCCAGGATTTTTTATTTTGATTCGGAGGACGTATTTTTTGCAAAGGAAAGATTTTATTAAAATAGTAAAGAAAAGTATTCAAGAAATAATAAAAAGATTCTTCCGTGTCTGACTGAGCATAAACCTCATACCAGGATTCGTTTGCTAATTCATCACAAAAAAATTTAATATTTGATTCATTAATGACTCTTTTATATGAAATTGTTTTAGTTGGTTTGATGATTTCAATATTACTTTTATATAATATTGTTTTGTGATCAGAAATAATATTATTCTTAACAACAGCAACACCATTTTCAATATTTGTAAATAGATGATCCAAAATATTATGTCCTCTTGTTGGAACATCTATTTTATCAAATAAATTATAACTTGTTAAATTATCTGAAAAAGATTTGTATTCATTATAATCACGATCTGGATCTATGTTTAAATCACCACAAATTATTACTTTATAATTAATTTTAAAAAGTTTATCTAAGACTAAAACAATCCTCTCACATAATATTTTGGACTCTACGGAAGGAGACCTGTAAACATTTACAATTAATATAGGCTGGCAGAAATCTGGTTCCCATAATACAGCACAAGCCTCAAAATATTTTTCTTTACATAAATTCGTAATATCTATAGATTTAACTTGCTTAGAAATACTGTTGTGGCACCAAATTCCTACTCCTCCTCCTTTGTATTGTGACCTACAAAAATTTGACATACACGTAAAATTACAAAAAAGATTAAAATTGACATTATGTATATTACGCCACGTCTCAGTTAGGCATAAAAATTTCAAATCTTCATATTTTGTTAAATATTCTGCAGTTATAAAATTAGCTTTATTTATCGTTAACGCTTCACAATTTAATATTAAAAAATCATAAACTACACTGACAGAAGTGTCACTCACAGCCGAGGATTTGGAGGGCTCTTTAAATGAAAAAACTTATTAATACGGGAACCACTAGGCCAAAGAGATGGATCCAAAGCCTTTTCTCGGTTCTCTGCACTAACAGTAACCTTAAAAGATGAATAATAGTTCGGATATTTAGATATCAGCTTTCCGCATGTAACTTCTGGAAAAATTGGGCGTAGGTAATTTACTATTTCTTCTTCTGTTGTTTCAGGATGTAGCTTATAAACGTGTAAATGCATTGGTTGATTTTCAGCTGCTTTCAGTGAAGTACGAGTAGAATCATTGTTAATTTGGTTACCTATTATTGTTGGGAGAGAGCGACGTTTTTGTTTTTTGTGTGGATCAAGCTTGGGGTTTTCCTTATTAACATCTTGTTTTTTGTCTTTATTTATTGAATCCTTGCCACTATTGTTCGATTCAGTAGTTACATTGGATTTGTAATTCGTAGCTTGTTTACAATCTTTGACAGTCTCTTCGATTGGATTTGTCGATAAGTTAGAATCAATAATAATTGATTTCTTCTGTATCGATTTGACTTGTTTCTTATGATTATTGGAAATTTGTTTATTATTCACAGATGGCATTGATAGTGTTAAATTATCCAAATTTTTATTTAACATAACTATTTGTTGTTTTAAAGATAATATCAGATCACTCTGATTAGCTATAATTGTATCCTTACTTAGTAAGTATGACCATCTATAATTGTAGAAGTATTTCGAAGTTGATTTAAATATTTTTCGATTTCATGATTTATTTTCCTCTGTATCTCAAGCCATATTTCAAGATATTTCACACTTCTGGCGACAGATTAACATCATGAAATCGTATATTATAAAAATTTTAATGGAAAGTTGTAATGTTTTTAGGTTATGCGTTATGTACATATTTTTATGGTCAAAATTAAAAGACAATTTTGCCTCTAGATGCGAAATATGGACATTATTCCCATAGTTTTTATTATTTTGACAAGTAATGACAATCAGTCCCTGGATTTCGGAGATTAAAAAATGCTACACCGGGAGTATAATTTAATCTTGAGGTTCTTTTGTGATGTGAACCACAGATTTGTTGAAAGCAATGAACTGTCAATAAAATTATTTTGTAAGCTACTAAATTATACCTATATTTTTGGAAAAATCATGCATGTAAGTTTTAAGCGAAGATTAAATTATAAAACTGGCCATTAGTATTTTAAACTTTAATAAATTTCAATATGTATATAGTAATTTTGAATATATGAACATAAGATGCAGTTCTCTAATAATTAAATCTTTTAATTAATATTTTTTTCGTAAAACTTACCTCCATCACAGTATTTTAGCACTACAACGACAAAATATTATGACAAAAATTCAAGAAAAGGAGAAAAACTAAATTGCAATATAAAGAAGACTCTAAATTTAGATCAGGGGTTCTCAATCTTTATAAGATTGTGAGCACCGTCCATAGATTATAATAATACCAGAAATATTAACTTTCCACTACCTAGCATGTGAGAGATGTGCGCTGGAGGATGATCCATATAGGGAAACTACTTTTCTAAAGTGCCACGGACTAATTACTCCATATTTAATTTACCTCCCGCTTCCCTTGGTAATAGTGGTATAGGAATCGTGTTACAAATCGCATATCGCAATTTTGGTAGATGACCACGTTTTAAGATCCAAAAAATCAAATTTTAACATTTTCACGATTAAGTGTATGTGTATGCATATGTATGTGGATCCTCTATATCCTGTAACTCAAATACTTTCATTCTGAAAATTTTGAAACCGTGTATTCTTGTATTCTTGCTCTGTTTTAATATGGAATGATGTGATTAGATTTTGGTGTAAATCAAATAACCGAAAGTGACACTTACCTTGAAGCTCAAAACATTTTTTATTTGAAAAATAGATGTAAATTACATTTTTCACAATTTATGTCATTAAAACAATGAAAGATTATTAAATTTTCTACATATATGCATTAATATCTTTTCCATATATTTTATGAATAAATTTATAAGATGAGTTATTTTATAAATCCCGGAGCCTTTGCTTTCAAAATAAACAAAAACATATCTCTTTGGCCACGCAGTTTAAATCTCCAATTAATATTACCGAATGCGGTTTATGAAAAGTTTGGTATAATTCGTGAACTGCGACAACCGCGCTCAAAGCACGATTCATGCGGTACTCCATAGCAACCTCTATAAACTGTGACCAGTAGTAGGATCGCGCTCGTGCCGTGTTTCTATATAGAAAAGTAGCGACTCTTTGCTGGGGAAACGATATTTGAACAGAATAAACTACAAGTCCACATCGCGCTATGAAAAAACGGTAATACTTAATGTGTTATATTATTCACTCCTGAAGAGGTTCTCCAAGTATTCATATATATTTTTTTTCGCATAGATAGAAATATGGCGCGATCCTACTATAAAAGTCTTTCGAAAATTAAATTCAAGAAGCGCAACCTTACAGGTACCGCGAACCGTAACCGCGGTAAAGATGGTTTCATTTCCGAACATATCTGTATAAATTTAGTATAAGTCTGTGAAGGTAACCTTATAAATATCAGTATCAGATTGTTAATACATTAATCATTTCAATTAAGAATGGTAGTATTTTAAGAAGAAAATATTAAAATATGAATTTATAAAATATATAACCAATAAATCACACTATCACAAAATAAAATTGAATTAGTATCGGTAAGATTCTGGCGAAGAACATACCGATAATACATTACCAATTGGAACAATAGTTATATGCATATGCAAAGGAACTTAATGCAGTTGCCAGCATTAGTAAATACGTAGGTATGTTTTAAGTTCAAGAAATTAAATAGTGGAAGATGTAGTGCTGGCCATATCAGACCGAAAGTGGCACTTACCTTGAAGCTCAAAACATTTTTTATTTGAAAAATACATGCAAAAGTTGTGAAAATGTCAAAGAATTTAAATAAATTTATTATATACTGTTAATAATATTACAAATATATGGATCTTTATATACTGAAAAGTTTAAAAATATATTGTATATCAATAGAGGATACTGTGGCAATATAAAAGTTTCTATAAAAAGCATTCTAACTATTTAATAAGTAACATTACTACTATTAAGTGATTCAAATCATGATTTCATTGCCAAGGAAAAATGATGTTTCTGTTGTTAATTTAATATGAAGAGAATGTACTGCTATATAAATTATTTAAAGGTAAAAATACAAATACACTAGTCGTAACTGTTATAATACAATTAACATTTTAATTAGTATTCTTTTATTGTTACAGTGGCGACATTTTTACATTTCTTGTTACAGATAATTTCAAAATATGTAAATTGACACGATAATTAAATATTCTTTATAAAAATTAGTAAATAACAGAAGGAAATCACAATTTAATATCAACTAATACATATAACTTTGAAATAAAACAAGACTTCAAGCATGTAAAAAAAACTAGTCTCTTTAACGTTGGTACGAAAGAACTGAAACTGAGGATTTGAGTATTAATTATGTCTTCATTGAAAATATGATACATGAATACACTTTTAATAATTATGAAACTTATCATGTTCTCATTTACCTTATGTCGTAGAAGCATGTTTAAATGAATACCAAATAGGAAAAAAATTGAATGGAAAGAATTTGATAAATTGAAGAAAACCATGGTGCTATCTTTCTTTGAAAAAATAAACAATGGAATTATCAGCTATATGTATATCATTTTACGAAATACGCAAGCATATTTCCACTTGTATGCGATTAAAAAACCACTCGTGAGTATAGTAGTTCCTGATGTCCTTTATCCCATTGAAATTTTGTTGTACGAACCGGAACAAACAGTATTGCTATTATTTCATTTCAATATTTTAGCGACCTAAAACTAGTTAAGTTGCTTATACTTCTTGGTATATATTTCATATCAAAAGCATACATAAACATTATTAATAAAATCTGATATGGCCAGCACTATATCTTCCAGTATTTAATTTTTTGAACTTAAAACATACCTACGTATTTACTAATGCTGGCAACTGCATTAAGTTCCTTTGCATATGCATATAACTATTGATCCAATTGGTAATGTATTATCGGTATGTTCTTCGCCAGAATCTTACCGATACTAATTCAATTTTATTTTGTGATAGTGTGATTTATTGGTTATATATTTTATAAATTCATATTTTAATATTTTCTTCTTAAAATACTACCAATCTTAATTTGAAATGATTAATGTATTAACAATCTGATACTGATATTTATAAGGTTACCTTCACAGACTTATACTAAATTTATACAGATATGTTCGGAAATGAAACCATCTTTACCGCGGTTACGGTTCGCGGTACCTGTAAGGTTGCGCTTCTTGAATTTAATTTTCGAAAGACTTTTATAGTAGGATCGCGCCAAATTTCTACCTAGAACAGTGACTACTCGTTTCTGGGGAAACGATATTTGTACAAAGTAAAGTACAAGTCGGCATCGCACCATGGAAAAACTTATTTTTTTTCTTTAGTTTCTATAGCTTTTGACGTAAAGATGCAAAAAAATATGAATACTTGGAGAACCTCTTCAGGAGTGAGTAACATAACACATTAAGTACTACCGTTTTTTCATAGAGCGATGTGGGCTTGTAGTTTATTCTGTACAAATATCGTTTCCCCAGCAAAGAGTCGCCACTTTTCTATATAGAAACATAGCACGGGCGCCATGCCATCCTGCTACTGGTCACAGTTTATAGAGGTGCTATGGAATACTGCACGAACCGTGCTTTGAGCGCGGTTGTCGCAGTTCACGAATTATACCAAACTTTTCATAAACCGCATTCGGTAATATTAATTGGAGATTTAAACTGCGTGGCCAAAGAGATATGTTTTTGTTTATTTTGAAAGCAAAGGCTCCAGGATTTATAAAATAACTCATCTTATAAATTTATTCATAAAATATATGGAAAAGGTATTAATGTATATCTGTAGAAAATTTAATAATCTTTCATTGTTTTAATGACATAAATTGTGAAAAATATAATTTACATGTATTTTTCAAATAAAAAATGTTTTGAGCTTCAAGGTAAGTGCCACTTTCGGTTATTTGATTTACACCAAAATCTAATCAGATCATTCCATATTAAAACAGAGCAAGAATACACGATTTCAAAATTTTCAGAATGAAAGTATTTGAGTTACAGGATATAGAGGATCCATTATCCACATACATATGCATACACATAGACTCCATCGTGAAAATGTTAAAATTTGATTTTTTGGACCTTGAAACGTAGTCATTTACCAAAATTGCGATATGCGATTTGTAGCACAATAATTCCTATACCACCATTACCAAGGGAAGCGGAGGTAAATTAAATATGGAATAATTAGTCCGTGGCACTTTGGAGAAGTAGTTTCCCTATATGGATCATCCTCCAGCGCACATCTCTCACATGCTAGGTAGTGGAAAATTAATATTTCTGGTATTTTTATAATCTATGGATGGTGCTCACAATCTTATAAAGGTTGAGAACCCCTGATCTAAATTTAGAGTCTTCTTTATATTGCAATAGTTTTTCTTCTTTTCTTGCATTTTTGTCATAATATTTTGTCGTTGTAGTGCTAAAATACTGTGATGGAGGTAAGTTTAACGAAAAAAATTGTGAAATGAAATTTTGAATGTAGTAACATTATAACATTTTTTATAGCTTATGTTGGCATGCCTGCCTAGCTGTCAATATGACACGAGGTTCCAAATGTGCTTTGTAAGGTTAACAAAGTTACTTTATTCTTGTTATCTTGTTTGTTCTCGTCGTGTAGTGATTTCTGATATGCATAATAATTTTCACATTGACGTTATTTTCACTATATAGAAATAGAAATCACCATTCGTTCTGAAGTGTGAAACAACTGGAAGGTGGCTTTTAGAGCTTGTTTATTTACCCAGCAGAGACATAATTCAGTTACCAGGGTAAGGAAAGAAAAACAAATACATTAATAAGGAAGAATACAAGGAGTAGTACAGTATAGTATTGTTGAGATTATTTGTATTTTGGCTGAGGATAACTTAACTAATACATTGTTCCAAGAAATCGTCTGGGCACGCGAAATGACAGTAGTAAAAGGTATGGACAATCAATAATTTATAACATTTCTTTGTATCTGTAATTTACACGCCTAAATTCGAAAGAACTGAGCAGAATATTACTAATTTGAATACTCATTTCAGGATCAACTGCCGGAACCATAGGTATTTTGCTCTCACATGTGCAGCTATCAATAAAAAGATGGCATTTTAGATCATATGATACCGTACTCCATCTTCGCCCGGAGTAAAGTAAGGAATATAATCCTAAAAACTTTTATATTTTTAATTACAATCCTAAATTTATTATTAAAGAACAGTAATCACCTGCAAAGACGCTGTCTATTTTTTAAAAAAAGTATCAATGCTACAGAAAAAAAATCATGGGTACTATCACTACTACTATTACTACAGGGGCAAATAATTAGTTCCATTAGGTTTGTGGTGCAAATGTTTGTGATAAATTCATCGCAGGTTACAAGTAGCTAGTTTGAAAGCGTACAGACCGTCAGCGGGATCAACTACTTGCACGGTGTCGAGTAGCCAGATCTCAATTTACTTAGCAGGTTTGGGGATGATGAGTTAGTAAACCCAAGCCGTGTACTTTCTCCTTCTATCTGCATTTTATATGCTTGTAACGAATAATTATGAATGTGTACGTAGAGTTGTTTATAACGCGGGGTTCCAGATTAGTTAAAGTAACTTTTCGTAAAATTTAAATATATTTATTCAATTTTGACGTTTTATACTGTCATTATTAACTCCATACCAACAATTATAAGTAACACTTTTTTCACAAGTGAATTAAATTTTTTTAAATCACTCTCACATTTTTTTAATTCACTCTACAACAAATAATGCATTTAAAATAACATCAGGCACGAAATTTACACTTAGCATAGTATTTATAAATAACTGATTAGTTTTTTGTTTTGTCAAAATTAAATATTATAATGGTTTTTATTAGTTTTTCGTCAAAATTGAATAAAATATTGTACAAACCACGTGAACTAAGAATGTTTATTCACTCGAAGAAACTTTCTTCTCATGAATAAACATTACCTTAACTCACTTGGTGTGTAAATATCTATTATCCATAACTATCAAATAATATACCCAAACTATCTTATACAGGATGTCTCAATAAGCTTGCTCACTATTGGTAACTTTTTTATTTGGAGATACGAGGTTGGTTAAATGAGCAAAATTGTGCCATATTATATTAGAAAAATGGTCATGTAGAAAAAATAAAAATTGTATCACTCGCCCTTACGGGCTCGTGAGCTAAACTTTCTTCTCATGAATAAACATTACCTTAGCTCACTTGGTGTGTAAATATCTATTATCCACAACTATCAAATAATATACCCAAACTATCTTATATACATAGTTACCAAAACAATAAAATAAACTTTTCAAATGAGAGGCGTGGCGTAAACTTTTATCTGCGACAGTATGATATATCCTACATAATTATCCCACTCATTTCAAATATAAATTACCATATTCATGTTTTTTTTTTAATTTTTTTTTTCACGCTGGGCTATAAAGTAAAATATAGGAAAAATAAAAGAAACTTACATAAGAAAACTTTTTTTTATTATAAACATTCTGATATTTGGAGTTAATGATATTCCATCCACTTATGTTCCTTCGTATTTTAAAAAAGCCAGTATTCAGGGCCGCGACGAGAACGCTTTGGCCAATATCATAGTAAATTTTAATGTTAACAACTACCTTCATCTTTGATAAGGTATAAATATGCTTAAAATAAATTTACATAATACATTATCTTGTTAGAATCACCTTCATCAATGTCATATATTCATAAATTGGGTTATATGTAGTTGTCTCTTCGTAGTGTCGCCTGGGTAACGCTAAATGACCTAGAACAAGACAAGTTGGCGACCAGACATCCGTGAGGGTCTTCTGGTCACTATGTCGTCACAATGCTCACAGGGGTAGCATCGCAACAGTTTCACTAGTATCTTCTGACGATCCAGAATGGGGTATACAAGACAGTAATACATTTTTAGCGTCGCCTTCCACCACCTCGGCCAAGTCAATCTCTTCCAGAGTAGTACGGACCTCAGTACAGGATCCCCATTGCATTCGCAACAAGCACAAATTTCATCTACGACCTCGCCCAACAAATTATTTTATACTTGCATTTGATTTTTGTGATGACTATATTGTCATAAACAAAATAAATAATTCATAAATAGAGAGTTATCTGTATTTCAAAATACATTATATCACATTGCTTTGTAAAAATAAAAGTTAAAATCTAAACATAACAATAAGTGGAGATAAATAATACGCAAGATTGCAGTGCAGTAACATATTTACTAAAGTCTACGCCCCCCATTTGGAGCTTCTTTAGGGCTTCTATCGGAAAATATATAATAAGCGATGTTATAAAATAAATCCTGCGTATTATTTATCTCCATCGTCCAACTCATTATCTGCTTGCTTCAAAAATGTTGTTTTATTCTTTATTCTGAACTTGTGCCACTCCATTATTGGGACATCCGTCTTGTCGAGTAGCTTAACAATAAAATTAAAAAAACTGTAAAAGTAGTTCTAAATTTCTTTTTAATAATACCTACAACTGAATTCGTATATTTTCTGTCAATGATTTTGTTAAAAAAATTTAGGTGCTAGCATGAGCAAGTAATTAAGGATGATTGGCAGTGTTTTAGCGCTATCATTCGTTTATGGATTATTCTAGAGAAAAATACTTCAAATAACAGTTATAGAAAAATTAATTGTACGCAAATTTTATTTGAAGTATTTTTCTCTAAAATAAATCAGAAACGATTGACAGCGCTAAACCACTGCTAATCACCGGCCATACTACCATCCTGTTTTAACATGGAATAATAGTACCACAGAGAATATGGTTTAAAGTAACAAAGCCGTTTGGCCTGATCAATTTATTTCTCTTCGCTTTTTCCAGTATATCTGTTTTTACATTGCTTGAAGTCTTGTTTTATTCCAAAATTATATTAGTTGTTATTAAATTGTGATTTCCTTCTAGTATATATATTATTTTATATAAGAATATTCAATTACCGTGTCAATTTAGATATTTTGAAATTATCTGTAATAAGAAATGTAAAAATGTTGTCACTATAACAATAAAAGAATACTAATTAAAATGTTAATTGTATTATAAAAGTTACGACAAATGTATTTGTATTTTTACCTTTAAATAATTTATATAGCAGTACATTCTCTTCGTATTAAGGGGCTAGTCTACCTATAGGCAAAAGTGTCGTTCGTACTTTTCTAATATCTGATTTTTGATGCATTTTAGAGAAAAATGTTATTTAAAAAAAGTTTTTAAAATAACATTGTTAACATTGAAGTGTCTTTGAAAATTTTATTTTATCCAAAATTATTTTTTTATTCAAAATCTGAAACGTTTTTGAAAAAAATATGAACAGTCCGATGTTGACATTATTTATAGAAATAACTGTGATTTTTTTCAGAAGAATCATTCTATGTATAGAAGAGTTATTAGATTAGTACGATTTTTGTAATATTTACAGGTTACCATCACTTAGGTCAGGTGGGGCGCGACGTAAGAGACACAATGACTGCTCGTTACACTGTTACAAAATATTGCTGAGTTCTATGATATATATATATATATTATTAAATAAATAGTTTTTCAACAAAAATCAATTATATACATTTAATAAAACTGGAAAACGTGAATGCAAATTATTTTAATTAGAAATCGATTAATGGAAAATAACATAAAAATCAAATTATAAACATTTTAATAAAATAAAAAATTATTGTACTAAAAATCGTCTCAATCTAATAATAATAATAATAATAATAATAATAATAATAATAATAATAATAATGATAACAATAATAATAATAGTAATAATAATAATAATAATAATAATAATAATAATAATATAAAAATCGAATTAACATTTTAATAAAACTGGAAAACGTATATACAAATTATTGTATATAGAAATCGATCAATAGAATATAACATAAAATAGTTAGTTAAATATTAAGGTGGCTTTTATGGCCTGCGGCGAAATTTTGAGCCCGAGGCGTAAGCCGAGGGATAAAACCACGTCAAGGCCATAAAAGCAAGTTACGCTCGTGATACATACAAAACTTTATGCACGGGCGAAAATTTTCAAATTATGAGTGTTAGAAAAATTGTATCGAAAAGAATTTGTCCTCGTACGAGTACATCCAGTATTTAGTGTTGCTATGAAAGCTGAGAACAACAGTTTATTGTTTGTTTATTAGTTATGTCATTTGAGTTTTATTTTGTATATCTCCGTGCTTTCCATATAAATATCACAAAATTAATTTTCATTTTTCATTAAAGAATATAAAAATTTTCGATTTGTAATAAAAAATTTTCATGTTGCCTGTTTAAATTGTTTATATTGTCGGTTATAATTTGGTTTGACGTTTCATTATAGCTCGGCGGGCTATAATGAGGGCCGCGGGCTATAAAATGACGTTTATGTCAAAGAAATTCGTGTATAATTGTCAAATTATGATACGTCCGTGCATAAATGAAATTATAAGCCCCTCTTAAACAGGAGTTTATTCTTTTTCCTCCAACAAATTTAACTATAATAATATTAAAATTTTCGGAATAGTTATTATTGACATTATATATTAAACTATTTTACTGACGAACAACAATGTTTAGTGCTGAAATAATGTCTTTTCAATCTAAATTCATGCTAAAAATCGCATATCCAGATTTTAGTGAATAAGCACGATTTAAGGTCCCTATAATTCGATTATAACATTTTTACGGTGATGCGTGTGTGTGGATGTGTGTGTGTGTGTGTGTATGTACGTGTATGTGTAGATGTTGGAAGGATGATTGCCGGCTAAATGATTTATATAAATAGTTAATTAGTATGTTTGTACTTGTTTTCACTGTTTTTCATTTACAAATTAAACCAAAATTAGATGATTGAATGCGAATTCTTTTTTCTGATACCCAAACTTGGCATTGGCTTTGCAATTTTATATTTTGACTGAATCTGCGCATCCAGCCTTGAAGCGCAGTTTATCTAGCTGTACGGGTTTGTTTCGGGGTTGTTTGAGCGTGAGCCTACTGTGCAGTCAGACGGTCGGTGGTAGGGAGAGAAATTATTGTAACATATTAACAGTGTACGTACATGCGACAAGCCAGACATTTCCCCTCGTCCCACCACACTTCAGTTACGGCAATTCTGAAATCTAGGTAGACTAGCCCTTTAAATTAACGACACAAACATCATTTTTCCTTGGCAATAAAATCATGATTTGAATCTCTTAATAGTAGTAATGTTACTTATTAAATAGTTAGAATGCTTTTTATAGAAACTTTTCAATTGCCACAGTATCCTGTATTGATATACAATATATTTTTAAACTTTTCTGTATATAAAGATCCATACATTTATAATATTATTAACAGTATATAAATTTATTTATTTTTTTTGACATTTCCACAATTTTTGCGACATCTATTAATATTCTCAAGAAGTATTAACGTATTTGTACTGAGTAACATTTTTCTTTGCAGTTTGTTCTTTAGACTGTACTGTTTAAATTTTGAAGCGCGAATTATGTTATTTCGACTTAATATTTTGAAAAAAATATATTTATTCAAAATAATACAATAGCAGTTAACTTCAATAAAGCTTACAAAAAACTGAATAATGATTAATACAAAGTATCCTATTTATACTCTTATATTCTAAACAATATTTGATAAAATAGTGAATAATACAAGTTATATTGTGCAGCTGCTTTATATTGATACAGCTGTTTATCATCTATGACTATTCCTAATATACGTATTATATATGATTCATTTCCATATACACTTAATATAGGAAGATTCATAATTCCTCCCCTGGAGATTAAAGTGTATATGTGACATATAATGATATACTAGCTTTAGAGAAAGTTTGCAATATTTTCTATATTTCGGTATTATTTGACTCTAAAATTTCATTCACAGGAGTATTATTTGACTGGTTATATTTAAATATTTTATTAATAATTATTGCAATCTTTTTCTTTACAATAACATATAAGATACATATAACAATAAAAATTATAATTAAATATATTATAAAGAGATGACGAGAGTTTTTCTTTATTTCAACAAGTTCCTTTAATTTTGGAATTGTGAGTTCATGAATATTTAAATGTTTTAATTTTATATTCGTATTTTCAATAGTTGGTGTTTGAATATCTAAAGACAATTTGTCCAGATTTATTTCTTTACCTCTGAGTGTACTTTCAAAGTGTTTATTATTTAAAGAACATAAATTATTATGTACCTTATATATACCTCTTTTATCTATCATGAAAGATTTATCTTTACAAATTAATTCTTGTTTGGCATTATTAACTTGGATAAGATATATAATATTTGAATTTTCAATTGTTACAAAGTCATTATTTTGTGCAAGTCGTCTATAATCACAGTGTGTATTTTTGTGTTCAGAAAGGAGTGTTTCGGTACAAGGATCTATTTTGTTATAATTTGGCTTACAATAAATCATATTGTTAATAATTTTGTTATTTTCACAAGAGTAATAATTTTGATTCATTTGTAATAGTATTTGTTTGTTAATATTAAGTGACAGTAACTCATTTTCTTGGAAAAAAGGAATTGGTGTTATTTGTACTGTGTGAAATGTTTCTGCGGAATATTTTGGAATAATGATTAAATATTGCAACCTATGATCTTTTACCGAACAGTAACTATGTATGAGATTTAGATAGTTTATATATTCTTCTTCGTCAATTTTATTTTCATTTTGAATAATTTTCTTTAATGATATTATATTTTCATTTTCTAAAAGGGATATGTGAAAGACATTGAGACTACAAAAGGAAAGTGTGATTTCTATAAGATTTAGAATATCACTGAGTTCTGAAAGATTTGTTTTTATTAAGTCTATGGTATTTAAAGCTACTAAAACATTTGGCCACGTAATTTGTTCTTTCAATAGTGATTGCAAATTAAGAATTCTATTCTTTAATATTTTTTGATTTTTGAAGATAATATCGAATTGTTCATTATAATGTTTAGTTGCATTTTTCATAAAATATACCGAATTTTTGAGATTTTCTTCAAGTATTACTTGATTATTCTGAAAAGAATTTATAATGTTATCATATTTTTCCTTGTCCGAGTTATCTAAATTTCCCGTAATTTGTTTAACAATTGATCCAAGACCATTTATTAATCCGCGTTTTTGTCGTTTAGGAAAGAGGATATTAATTCTTTCATTTAAATTGTCATATTGGTTATTTAAATTTTGTAGACTAATAGCGAGTTCATTGTTATAACGTTTATTGTTAATGTCATTAATTTTTATTAATAAGTTTTGTCTTTGTTGTTCAATAATTTGGAATGCATCTGTGATTTTATCGAGGTCATAGACATAATGTATATAAATTTCTTTTTCATAAATTTTTGCTTTACCGAGATTTATTAGGTTTATTCCATTGTTATTCTTTATTTCTTCCAAATGTGTATCTGCGATTATGGATGGTAATCTGTAACAATATATTATATTTTAATTTTGTTCAATCTTATCTTTTGTATTCTATCAAATGTTTCGTTACTTGCTTTTTTCTTTTGTTTTCTAATTTTTACTAGATTTTGAATTTCTCTAAGGTTTTTTGCATGATCTTCTAATAATTTTGAATTTGTTCTAATTTCTTTTGGGTATATATTATTTCTGTCTTTTCCGTATATTATTTCCATTGGAGATAATTGTGTAATAGATTGTTTTGTATTATTATATGCTATTATGGCTTGCTGTATCATGTTATCTAAAGTTTTATTACGGTTGTCCTTATTATTTATTATTCTTAGGTGTTCTATAATATTACTATGAAATCTTTCGGCGGCATTACTTTTAGGATTATCAGTACAATTTATGTGTAATTTTATGTTATGTAATTTACAATATTCTTTTAGATTTACGTTATCGAATTCAGTGCCTTTATCTACAATAATTTGTTTTGGTAGTGGGAACCATAAAAATTGTTCTTTTAATATTTTTACTACTTCTAATGAGTTAAATACTGAAAATTTATAGAGTATTCCATATTTAGAAAATTGATCAAATAAAGATAAGTATTTTTGTGTATTAAGAGACAATGTATCTAAATTTATAATTTCAAAAGGTCTTTCTGGAGTAGGAGTAAGATTATCTAGTGTTTCAATTGTTTGTCGAAGATATTTGTTTGTTTTACATATTTCACAATTATTAATGTAATTTTGTATATCATTTATCATATTAGGCCAATAGAAATTTTCTTTAAGTTCTCTAATAGTTGCTAGAATACCTCGGTGATTTGTAAAGCCGTTATGAAAATTTGAAATCGTTTCTAATTGCTCATTTTCGTCTGTTATATCCTTTACCATTTTGTTTACAGCTATAATGTTTATGGTATTTGTTTCAAAATTGCTTTTAATTATTTCTGAAGTTAATTTGTCAAGTTCTTGATCGAATATTGCAAGATATTTTATTTTTGGTTGAATATATGATTTTAAAAAATTTAATATATCATTCGTATTTTCACGTGTTATTGATATGTTTAAACGTTGTTTTGATCTTTGAAATGGAATTCTTTCTATATTAATTTCATATTGTTCTCCGTATTTGAATAAGAGTTGATTATCTGCTATATTTATTCTCTCTTCTTTATATTTTATGCCATTTACTGGATTTTCATTACTACTATGTACAGTAGAATTTGTCGCATTATTACTTAGTGTTTCTTGATTGAATTGTTCAGGTAATATTATGATATTAATTTTAATTTCTGTGTCTGAAAATATGTTATTTATATATTCTTTTAATTTGGAATAATCTAGCTTATCTAATCCGCATGAAAGTTTTGGAATATTAATTTCGTAAATTTCGTTTTTTATGCAATAATCTCGTAAATCAATTAGTGCTTTTTTAAACATTTTTATATTACAATTTTCTTTAGAAATCAAATGAAATATTTTTTTATCTGGTATGTCTTGTATGATTATATTTCTGAGACCTTCATTTTGTTTTAGGCAAAAATTTTTACTATCAAAAAGTTCATTAATTTCTTTAGCTAAGCCTTTTCCAAAGTGTTTATCTTTTGAAATACAATGTGCGAATATATTGGTGTTTAATATGTTGCCTTGTTTTTCTATAATTCTATGTTTATCACGTATACGAGAAAGAAAGTCAGCTATTTTATTTGTTTTACCGGGTATGTACTATATGTCAAAATTATATTCTGAAAGTTCTATTTTCCAACGCATTAATTTTTGGTTAGCATTTTTCATCGTAAATAACCATGTGAGTGGTTTGTGATCTGTACGTATTTTAAATTTTCGTCCATATAGGTGTGTCCTGAAATTATTTACTGCCCAAACTATACTTTTTAGTTCTTTTTCCGTTGTACTATAATTTATTTCCGATGTGTTGAAAGTTTTACTTGCATAGGCAATTGGTTTTTCTATGTTATCAATTACTTGGGACAATACTGCACCCATAGCATAGTCTGACGAATCAGTAGTTAGAATGAATTCCTTATTAAAATCTGGGAATGTTAGAATTGGTGGATTTGTTATTAATTCTTTGCATTTGTGAAATGCTGTCTGATATTCTGGTTTTGTGATGTCAATTTGTTTTCCTTTTTTCTGTACTTCTGTAAAAGGTTTTGTTAATTTTGAAAAATCTGGTATGAATCTTCGATACCATGATAATTTTCCTAGAAATGATCTAATTTCTTTTAATGTTTTTGGGATGGTAATGTTTTGTATTGCTTCTATTTTTTGTGGATTTGGTTTAAGACCTTCGTTTGAGATAATAAAGCCTAAATATTCTACTTCATTTTTGAAAAATTCACTCTTATCAATTTGAATTTTTAAATTTGCTGCACGTCATTTGTCAAATACTGCACGTAAATTTTCTAAATGTTCTTCAACTGTATTTCCGAATATTATGATATCATCAAGATATACTAAACATATTTTATTAACTAAATCTCCAAGTGCAATGTTTATCATACGCTGAAAAGTTGCAGGGACATTTACTAAACCAAAAGGCATACGGACAAATTCATAATGTCCGGATGGTGTACTAAAAGCAGTTTTTTCTATGTCTTGTTCATTCATTTTTATCTGGTGAAATCCACTATGTAAATCAAGGGTAGAAAAATATTTTGGAGTTCCGATTTTATCTAGCAAAGTATCTAT
The DNA here is from genome assembly GCA_943142095.1 of Ophonus ardosiacus. NCBI lineage: Eukaryota > Metazoa > Arthropoda > Insecta > Coleoptera > Carabidae > Ophonus > Ophonus ardosiacus. The sequence goes on along the minus strand of OW964834.1, from coordinate 18,659,244 downwards.
ATTAGGAAGGGAATATTTATCTTCTTTAGTTTTTGAATTTAATTTTCTAAAATCTATTACAAGTCTCGTTTTTCGTTTTCCTGAAGCATCTGCTTTTTTGGGTACAATCCAAATAGGTGAATTATACGGTGAATGAGATTTGCGAATTACTTTTTCTTCTAATAATTTATTAATATGTTCTTCAATATCTTGTTCATAAACTTGTGGTAATCTATAATTTTTTGTATATACGGGTGTATCATCTGATAATTTAATTTTATGTTTAATTAGGTTTGTAGCTGAGAGTTTTTCGCCTGATTTTGGAAAAAGATCTGAATATTCATTTATAAAATCGTTCAATTTTGTTTTAATAGAAAAGTCTAGGTGTGAATCTCGTATTTGTAAATTATTTGTATTTTCAATTGTATGATGACAAAATTTATATTGTTTATTTAACATGACCAAAGTTTCATTTGCAAAATCTATTTTTACGTCTAATTGTTTTAATATTTTGATACCAAATAATACGTTACATTCTTTATGGAAATCATGTATATAAAAATCAAATGTATGTTTTCCTAATTTTAATTTTACTAAAGTTTTTAGGGTCACTTTTCCTTTTGCAGTTCTAAATGTTACTGGTTTATTAATAATTTTGAAATTTTTTGATTTCACAAGTTCATTACTAATAAAATTTATATCTGATCCCGAATCTATTAAAATTTTGAAGTCGTTATGTATTATAGTAGGGATACTTGCTATATTAGATGTCATTACGTGTTTAATTCTATTTCCTGAGGTTCGAGAATATTTTCATTTTCATCTTCAATTTCGTTGATTTCTAATGGTTCTAATTCTGTATCGGTTTCAATTTCGCTTTCATTTTCTAATTCGTTATTATAATTTTGTCTATTAATTTGTTGTGTAGACATAGGTGTGGAAAATGTTTGTCTTGTTTGGATTGACATTGGTTGAGGTTTAAAATTTTTATGTGTATGTGTTGCATTATAGATATTTTGTCTTGTAAAATTATTTCTGTTCTGTGTAGTTGGTAGTTGTTGTGTTGGTTGTATGGGTTGTGTGGGTTTCATTTTTAATTGTATAGGAGCACTTGGGAATTGTTGTCCTGGGAATTTTGCAGGAGGTGGAATGAATTTGAAATTTTGATTTGTTACTGTTTTCATGGGTGACACATGTAATAAATAATTAAATTCATTATTTAATAAAGACTCACATTCTTCAAGAGTATTTGGATCTGCGTTTATAAATGATCCTTTGTTATTTACTGGAAGTAATTCAATGAAATGGTGTATTACTAATTTTTGAACATGGTCTAATAAAAATTTTGTTTTTGTTTTGTCAGAATTTTGTGTCTCTATTTTTCCTTTACCAAAATTTTGCATAATATCTTTCAAAGTTTTATATATATTTCCTTGTAATTTTGTATGTAATATATTGTATAATAAAGTTTCAGGTTTTATTCTATCCTCAAAATTGCTTGTGAGATAAGTTTTTAATTCTTCCCAACCTTCAAAATTATTTTCTGAAATAATGGACTGTGCATTTCCTTGAATTTTTGATTTGAATAGTCTGAATGCGAAATTCTTTTGTATGTTAGTTAAAGTGTAACTTGTTTCTAATATTAGTTTTACATCTTCACATTCTTTAATATAAGCATGTAAGTTCTTTATATCTCCTGTATATACAGGGATTGGTTCACATAAGGTTTTAATGTCATTAAGACTGATGTTAGTCATGGTGATTGAAAAATTTGGTTGTGGTTCAACTGATAAATTATTTAATAAATCAGAGAGTAATTTAATATTTGTATTTTGAGTATTTAAATATTCAGTATCTTCGATACCTTCTAATATGTCATCAGACACTTCTTCCAAGATATCAGATAGAGTGTCGGACATAAAATTATAATAGTTTTATTAATTGTCTTGTGATATAGTCCTCACTTGACTGGACAAGTATAAAATTTATTTTATTATTTGTCTTGTGATATAGTCCTCACTTGACTGGACAGATTGTCTTGTGATATAGTCCTCACTTGACTGGACAGATTGTTTAAATATAGCTATTATATGACTTAAAAAGTACTTACAATAATAGTAAAATATGATAATGTTTTCGTACATTCCGACGGAATAGTTCTTGTAGCTTGTAGATTATCTGGGTTCCTCTGGTACAGGTGAGATGAAGAATAACTTCGGTATACCTGGCAGCAAATGTTGAGATAACTTGAAGTTGTCTTAGAAGTGGACCTGGTATGAGTGTTTCTCAGCAGCGATGTACTTCTTGTAGTAATAGGACTGGAGATCGTTATAGATGGGTCGTACGAATAGACCTCTGATGGGCTACTGTTTAAGCCGTGAATGTTGTAGATACCAATTATGAATATTAAAATATTCAAAGTCGTGAAACGTGTATAGATTGTTTGTTCTAACGTTAAAGACTTTTTGGCATCCTACCGACTGCGCCAATTATGTTATTTCGGCTTAATATTTTGAAAAAAATATATTTATTCAAAATAATACAATAGCAGTTAACTTCAATAAAGCTTACAAAAAACTGAATAATGATTAATACAAAGTATCCTATTTATACTCTTATATTCTAAACAATATTTGATAAAATAGTGAATAATACAAGTTATATTGTGCAGCTGCTTTATATTGATACAGCTGTTTATCATCTATGACTATTCCTAATATACGTATTATATATGATTCATTTCCATATACACTTAATATAGGAAGATTCATAATTCGCGCGAGAAATAAACGTTTTGATTCGCGCCAACTTCATACATGAGCGTTTTGTAGATTTGAACATTATGAAATTGAGCGATGCGAGAATTGAACATGGCAATGAATGACCATTAGAACGATGCACATGTTGCCAAATATACGTTTTGTAGATTTGAACGTTATGAAACTGAACGAAGTGAGAATTGAACATGTTGATGAATGAATATTAGGACTTTGCATACCTAGCCGCCGCTGCGACCGAATAAAGAAACGAGTTGCTGAAAAGTGCGATGAATCTCCTAACCTTAAATATCAACTGACAGTTAACCACCGGTTAACAGATATGGGAAGCTTTATAGTTAAAAAAAACCGTCGCTCTATTGCACTCATCAAATTCTGCATCGAACAATGAAGAATCTGTTAAGAAAGTCACAATGATAATAAAAATCATCTACAACTATAACCATCTCCTTTCCATTGTGAGCGAGATATAATGTTTTCTTATTTGAATCATGCATTTGGTTTTCTTTGCATAATCTTACACTCGCATGAAACAAACACAAATGTCAAAAATATAACCAAAAACATTTCGTCAGACCCCCCATTACAGACACATCGGATATCGTAAAATCTATCGGTAGTCAAAGCCGATGCATGCGATGAATTCACGATGGATAGTGCGCGGTAATTAGAAACGGTATGATGAATTTCATCTGCAATTCAGCACTGAATAAAGAAGCAATGTGATGGATTTACGATTCATGTGAATTAATGCGCACTAGTCATTGGTGAATAGAGAAACTCTCCCATTGTATCTTTTACCTCTAAACCTAAAGAAGATAAAATAAAAAATGAACTTTATCAGATTGAGAATTCAATATTCTTTGTTATTTGTAATGACATAATTTTTCAAAGAATGATATTTATATAATTTTTAAGAAACTACTAATTCTGGTTATCTAATTGTTCCCAAAACCTTTCATTAATTGTCAGATTGAGGAATACGAAGTTAAACTGTTGTTGTCTTATAGTTTTTGAGAAATCGTCCTCCCAACATCCACACCCACACACACACACACACACACACACACACATATATATATATATATATATATATATATATATATATATATATATATACATCATCGCAAAAAAGTCAAATTGGATTCTAGGATTTTTATAACGTACTTATTCAATAAAATTTGGATATGCGATTTTTAGTAGTCTGTTTATTTTCTATACGATAAAATTTAGTTTTGAGTCGCCTAATGGATCAGTGGAGAATTTGAAGTAATTTTTTGAAAAGTCTTTCACAGTAATATGGGCTCTTCTACCCATTGTCATACAACTGTTTGGTTTTTTTTATCTAACACGCACAATGTACGCCTGCTTTTGAAACTACATATTACAGAATTATTTTAACTGAAAACTTTATCCTCACTTTGAATTTCATATTGAAACTGTTTTAGTGTTACTTACAAGGAAGGTGTACGTCAATGGATAGGAGATCGAAAACTTAGAATAATTAATGTGAAATATTTTTCCAAATTTACGCCAAGTAAACTTTGAAACTCGCCAAGGATGCATAAAGCGAGTCAGGACTAAAAGCTCTATATTAAATAAGAATGTTAAATTTTAAGCTATGGTAATTACATAGTAGTAAGCTGGTGCAATATATGTACTTCCCTTAAATTACAGTATCTATTTATTTTTAATTATTTATTTATGAGACGAAAGTCGCATAACACGATAAGTCCCAACAACTGTGCAGCACTAATAACTTACAAAAAATTACATCATTGTCAAAACAAATACATATAAAAATATTTACATACATATATTAAATTAAATAAGATTAATTTTTATACATGAATGAAAAATAGCAGCAGAAAAAAGTTCTAATTTAATGAAAATGCTTTGAATACAGTACTTAAAAGCAAAAGGCAACTGTTTTTAAGGTACAGTTAAATATGTCTGGAAAATTGGACATTACTGACACGTTGTTAAATGTGGATATCATTTTAGAATTAGGTATTGACGGCTGAGTTAGTTCTACAGCTTGAAACAATAAATAAATTACCTAATCTATTAGAATATGAATCTATTCTGAATGATATTTTATTAAGTAATGCTGGACTGTCAATGATGTTGTTTAGCATTTTATATAAAAAAGTTAGATCCATCATTGCTCGACGGTTTTGTATAGTTGTTATTGAAATAAAGCTGTTTGGAATTTCTTTATTTAAAATTTACAAAAGAAATCTCTAAGTATTACCTTTAATTCTATTTATATTTGATAAAAATGTGACCAACAAATGGCGGCAAATTCAAGATGAGAGCGTACAAATGAAAAGTGTAAAGACATGAAAGTACTACAACTTTAGAATTTATCCCCAATTCTTAAAATAAATCGTAGCATTGTATAAGTCAAATATTAATTGGCTATCCAAGATAACTCCTAAATCTTTTACATGATTTTCTCGGTTGACGTTGTTTCCGTGAAAACAGTAATTATAAACAACTATTTCTGTTCTCAGAAAATGTTATACACGAACATTTATCAAGATTAAGAGTTTAATCATTTGCACGAAGATAGCAGACAAGCCTGATAAGGTCCTCTTGAAAGACCAGACAGTCATATAACGAATTAATAGGCATATAAACTTTTAAATTATCAGCGTACATAGTAAAGTAAGCACTTAGAAAACATTTTTAATATCATCAGTTATAAAAATAATAAATAAGTGTGGTGCAAGATGGTATACCTGCGATACACCAGAAGTGGCTGGGCAATATTCAGATTGACATCCATTTAGTGTATCACATTTATTGCTAAGGTAAGATTTGAACCAAAAGAGAAAATTGCCATGTATACCGAGTCTTTCTAACTTTGATAGTAGAGTCGAGTGATTAATCTTAACGAAAGTCTTACTGAAATCCATGACCGCATGAACTTATACCATGTCGTCAATGGATGAAAAAATGTAAGATGTGAATTCAATTGTGTTTCAGTTGAACTTTCGGAATAGAAACCATATTGGCCAGAATTAATATTTTTCACGAAATCAAATAAATGATTTGTAAATATTTTTTCAGAACCTTTTTTTAAGACACAGTACCGATATTGGGCGATAATTCTGAACAAAGCTTCTATTGCCACTTTTATAAATAGGAACAACTAAAGCTTTTTTCCAGGAATTCGGACACTGATCTTCAGTATGTGATTTCTCAAAGATTAACTTTAAAGACAAAGAAAAAGACTCAGTACACTGTTTTACAAATAGGCTAGGGATACCATCATGACCAGCACCTTTAGTAATATCAAGAGATGCTAAAATTCCATGAACCTCACTCTTCGTAAATGAAATATTATGTAAATTAAGAGTGAAAACTTATGTGACACATGTTATGCTATTTTAGGTACTGTAAGCCTGTCGTGGGACATACTGTATGTGCATATAAATGAAGGATAAATAATTCTAATTTGTTTTATTGGCATTACTTTACTTACAGTTAAAATAGGACACGATGTAGGATAATACCCATATTTCTTGATAGTTTTAGCTGCTTCCAAATATTTCGCATACTGACTCTTAAATATATTACATAAACTTTCATGTTTTATTGCAAGTGGTGTTCTTCTAAAAGTGTTACTATATAATGCATAAACTTCAAAATCTAGCTAAAAGTGTATCTCATATATTATTTAGAAGTATTAAGTTCATAAAAAAAATACCAATATATCGGATGTTATATTTTGAATCACATTGATGTACACAGTAACGCCAAAATCTTTTCGAGAAATTTTAGAAACCGTAACATTTGCAGCTGCATAGCTATGGTTTACATATTGTAAATTAACTCGTTTCATAGACATTACAGGTAATTCATATACCTGAAAATTATTTATTAAAACTAATTATTAAAAACTCTTTTTAAGTTTTTACCCATTCCTTTGTATTAACATAACCAAAAAATAATAACCAATATATGAATTGCAACTTTAACCTATCCATGATTTTATAAGACTGAAAATATCCTGGTATTCTACATTATTTATATCTCGATCCTTTTGTTGACGGACAGGATGTATCTTTCCCATGTAACTATAATTATTGTACATTAGAAAATCATTAAGTGCCGACCTCGGTGTAAGTATTAAAACATAATTTGTTTAAAATTAACTAATATTAAATTGATTGAATTTAACATTAATCAATAACCATGGCGTTTTTGAACCAAAATATAAACGAAGTTTGTCATTTTATTTGTTAGAATTTTTTGTGTTTTCTTTTTAATGTTAGTAATATGCTTGACAAAAATTGCATTAATAAAATTTTTGACACAAAATGAAATATTAGTTTATCTCTTTATTCAAATACCATGGCTATTGGTATTAATACGAAATTGAATACATTTAATAATTAACTTATGGGCCTAAAACATTACATAATTTATAAGTATGTTGCGTTGATCTAGCAACTACTACTAACCCACCCCCCCCCCCCCACTCCCACGTTTGACACAACAATAGCTGCATCAATAGAAAGACATAAAAAAAATCTGCATCAAATGAAAGTAAATACATGTAGATCAGCTTCCGCTTATATGATTAGTGAGTACAATAATATATGTATGTAGTTTTTTTTTTCTTTATGCTATATTACATAGTATTCATGTTCATTGTATGTATATGTTAATAATTTATTACCATTATATGAACTATATTGTTATATTTCTTTTAGTGTTCGCACAATGCTATATATTACGTAAATACATATACCCGTATTCACTCGTATTATATCATATTTTCAATAATAGACTGTTTCAATACATTGTATATTTCTATTGCAAAATTCACTTACATAATTGCTAACCACTTTGTATAAAATTCACAAAATATAAAAACAAATAAATGTTGTATTTCATGTGTTCACATAATCAAGTCGTGTTTTATTTTAAAAAAACCTAGTTAAAATTATTTCATTGAAATAAGTTGACATAAACGTACTATGTAATTAAAATTTTAAGATGCACAAATGAAGTAGTATAATTTTACATTAAATTTGAAGATAAGATTATACAGTGCCTTTAAAAAATCTCCATAATCATAATAAATCAAAATATGATTTTAAAGCAGAACATAGTTTGTATTCAAACAAATATTTTTTAAAAAATCGTTCTTTAAACATAAGGATGAAATTAAATATTGAAATTTAAATTTGACATTTCTTAAAACAGTGTTTTAGTTAAAACCATGACCATACTACGAGCCCATAAGTTCTAGGAGGGGCGGTCGTACGTAATAGCAAGGTATAACAATAAGACTGTTGCAAAAAAATTTATATTACTTCTAAGGGCCGTTTTCATAATCAGGCTTATTTTAAGACTTTAATTAAAATTACTTTAAGACTTTATTTGTAATTTAAAGTTGTCGGTTTTCATAATCGAAAACCATAGTAACTTTAACAAAAGTAATATTTTAGTTTTTTTGAAGTATGTTGGTATACCTCAACGAATAAAAATTCAAAATTTGACGTTTGACACGTGAATTTTTTAAGTTGCTTGTCTGTAATAATGTCTACAAAAGACAAAAATATAGCTGCAAATTTCAAAAAATCAGAGAAATATTAAAAACTATTATAGGCTAATATGTAGTATATGGTTCAAACTCAAAATGCTTTTAAATGATTACATATCGGTACATTAGCCTTCTATTCCATAAAATAAACCAAAATTAGAGCGCGGAAGCAAGGATTTGTGATGAGTTGATGAGTTTTTGTAGCCAAATTTGTCGTTAGTTGTCACACGCATGTCACACTGAAAAAATTAACATATATTTCAAGGAATTTGTGATTATATAGACATGTATGTTACCTGGTGTATTGACTGACTTCTGGCAATTATTTAAGTAACGAAATAACTAATAACTTTATTGTAATCAAAATAAATACAGTAAACTTGAGACCAAATGTCACAGTACGACTCGCAGCTATCGTCGCCATTATACATACCGCCATCTGTGTACAATTAGCTGCAAACATGAATAAGCAAGACATTAATAAATATAAAATATATTTATAAGTATTTGTTTATCTTTTCCCCGTAATTTCAGGTAACAAAAAGAAACAGTTGTCGCCATTTTGTTACTATATGCTATGTTCACTTATGTCCTGTACCACGAGCGAAAGAGTTGGTTTTTATTAATTGAAAATAACGACGATGGGGTCTCATGGCCGCATGCCTGAATGTCTGGTCGTGAATCTGGGGAACCGGATTCAATCCCGACCGACGCCAAAAAGAAATATTTCCAATTTAAAATGGCACAAAAGAGACCTCTGTGGTGCATTTTCCACGCCAGCAATGATTGGCACATCCAGCAATGGATAATATGCCGTGATGATATATTTATTATTTATTTAAATAATCTCGAGCGCGGCATTAAAATAAATCGTATAAAATATAATTTGTAAATAAAGACGTAGCGCTCGTGTTCGAAGGGGCGCGCATCCGATAAAAACTATTCTTAATAATTCATTTCATCATTTCAATTAACAATGACAAAAATTGATTACAATAATCAAACACTGATAATAAATATATTTACATTCAATTATAATAAAAAATTACTGATATAATAAAAATGTGTATGTATTGTAATTTTAGTATACAGAAAGTTTAGTAGGTAGCATGGTGCAAGGAGAAGAAAGAATGGTGTGCTATCGCGCATGTAGTGCTATCTCGCTCTCACAGTTGTGACGTTACGTGCGGTACATGTAGCGCGAGACAAATATGAATACCATTGTAGTACAGTAGAAATTTATGTTTTTATACTCGTAATTTCAAATTGTTGAATATTAGAATAAATGTAGGGCATAATGGTATTAACAAATTAAATATTTATAATAAATGAAGCCATTAAACAAAAATTTTGTTTAGTTGTTTTGAAGTATACAGATAAATTGTATTGAGGTTATGAACATTTAAACTTAATAATTTCAAGCGTATGAGTTAATAAATTTGTTTACTATAATCATTGTTTAATAATAATTAAATGCAAACATATGTATAAAAATAAATATGTTAAACTAAATAATAATATATATTTAAAATTAGATTCTCTAATAAACAAAATGGACATAAGAAAGTATATTTGTATCTAATTAAATATTTTATTGATCTAAGTATAAAATTAAACAGGTCCTTTAACGGCGGGTATCATAATAAATTTAAATTTTAAAGTGACTTTAAATTTATTATGAAACCGGCAGTAACTCTTAGAACTAAATTGCAAATCCAAGTTGTCTTTTGATGAACTTATTGGCTCCATGGGGAACTTTTCACCTACAAGGAAAATAATTTTACATTTAATTTAATAAATAATTCTTAGCTGGTTCTTACCTATACAATTTCTTGGGTTCGCACTAAAAGGAATATACCTATACAAAAGAATGATTTTTTTAGAGCTTTTTATTTCTTATTTTCGCCATCTTTTTATTTAATTTTCTTTTGCAATTTTCAAAACTAATCTTTGAATTAAAAAAAAAAATTTCTTAATCTTATATATGTTCTAGTTCGTACTAAACAAAGTATAACTTCCAAAGAGATTTGAATATTATTCTGCAAACCTTCAAGTGTTCGTTCGGCAACTGTATCAAATATGCATTTTTCGCTAGAAAAAAAATTGTTGTGAAATTTTTGAAATTCTTTTTCCATAATCATTGCAGCCGATAGTAGATCATTACTTGGATATTTCAAGTGACCTCTAGAGACAAACTGAATCCAATCTGGAGCATTACTATTTAAAAATTTGTTAGTCTCGGTACCTAAATTTGGATATTTTTTACTAAATCTGTAGGCAACGTTGCCAGATATGTATTTTAGTCCTTCATTCGAAATGTTTTCTTGGCACACCATAACATCATATGCATTTAATAAATCCGTTCTTCCTCACTTGTTTGATAATTTGTTAAATCAAGTTCAGTAAAGTCATTTTCATAATTAGGATTTATAAAGGAATTAGGTATAAATGTTTCTTCTCCAAGCATTTCTTCTTTTTCTTCAACAATTATTAAATTTTTCAGCATTGTGCCTGAAATACATGGGTTGTTATCATCATTATTTTCATTGGTTTCGTCTTGAATATTTTGAAATGTGTCGTTTGATGATAGTAACGCAACTTCCTTATTTTCTTCTGTATTACATTGTAATGTGAATATGGCTGCTGAGTGCTTTCCTAGTATATACCATCGCAAGCGATATTTAAATTCAAGTGGTGTTGGATGGTCATTTGCACCACCCATACCACGAATATAAGCAAAGAAGTTTTCTAAAATATCTTGGTTTAGTCTATAAGTGATTATATATTCGATGTTTTATTTTATCCCGACCGACGCCAAATATTTCGAATTTTAAATGGCACAAAAGTGACCCCTGTGGTGCACTCTCCACGCCAGCAATGAGTGCCCGTGAGGTGACGCCTGGTAAGCGCCTGCACGGTACAAATATGTCATCACATTACCGATATCTGCGATAAAGCAGATTGGCACACCCAGAAATGGGTAATATGCCGTGATGATATATTTATTTATTTATTTATGTTATATTTTGATTGTAAATATTCAAACAAATTTGGTAAAGATTTATTACAAAGTAAAATACCTTTTAGAAATGGTATTAAGCTTTTATGGTTTCCTACTCTGAATGAAGAAATAATTTTAGTCTCTTCAGTTATAATGACTAATTGTTGCTGTAATGCTATGCCAAACGCATTTGTACCAGGATGATTTCCAAATTTAGTTTTCGAATTAAATATATCGAACCACTTGTTCATTAGACTCAAAAAACTTGATGTCTCCTTCCAATTAGTATTTCCACCTAAATAACCATTTAAATCACACCATTCGAGAGCATTTGCTGTAGTATTAGACATTAATTGAGCTGCCGGACGAACTTTTTGTCTTTGGGATCCTTTTACTTCCAAATGATATTTCGAAATTTTGAATGCTACTTTCAAATCATTGCAGTTTATGTTTATTAATTTTTCTAAGCAACTTGCATTTAGAATTGTATTCAAAATTCTTAATCCATTATCAATAAAATGATTTCTTGTAAGTTTTAGTAAATGCGGTACATCAGCGAAAACAAATATTTTTAGATTGTCGTCATTAGGGTGGAGATAAAAGCAATTCTTGTCATATCCAATATTTAACTGCGAGCACAATTTTATATTTTGGCACCCATGTCACACACAATTGCCACAACTAGATAGCCTGCTTCGTAAAGCTGCATTATAATATCGTTAATAATATCTTTGGTGATTGGCTGGTCAAATTTATAATATACAGGCTATTTCCAAGGTGCCATAAGACCTCTAGCCATAACTGTCTGACAGCATTTGTGAGGACCAATTATTTGTTGATCCAATTTATCCAAACATATTTGATTTGAAATATAAATTTCATCGAATGCTAATACTGTTAGTCGCTCATTATTATTTAAATTAATACTTTTTAATTTCATTAGACGAATTACGTCTACTAAGAGTCCAGGGCTTAAACTTAGCGATAATGCCCATTTACGAAGAGTCGAAAGTGCTGGTAAAGGAAACTGATTTGCTCTTAAATACCGATATGCTTTTGCACTGACACTCCGGAGTGATATAGCTGCAGCAATATCTTCTGTAGACCATCCAATATTTTTTAAATTAGGATTTAAAATTTTTCTAATTTGGCCAGGTGTAAAAACGTTACTTAAAACATTATTCACCGTACTGGGAAAGGATTTTTTCATTTCATCTATTTTTTTTTTTTGTTAAATCGCTGTTTATTTTTTGTATCAAATTCTAAACTATCGGCTAGACGTTTATTATCTTCCTTGAAAATTTTGTTACTTTCCAGTAATTCCGAATTTTTTATCTCCAATTCTTCAAATCTTTTTCTTAGTTCTTCTAATTCAGATAAATTGGGACTGAAATGAAAGTAAGCGTAAACATTATATTTGTTTGATTTATTAGAAACATATTGCACAATAGGTTTATTAACAACTAACAGAGGTATTAACATTAACCATAAAAAATATGTGCTATGAAAAAAAGTAGGCACCCGGTATATGGGGCGGTACATAAATTTTGAAAGAAATAGTGACTCAAAAAAATTATTAACTCACCTTAGCAGATTTGGTGCTTGGACTACAGCTGAATTCTCTTTGTCGAAATTAGTTTCTTCATTTTTATGATGCTTTAAAATATCGTCTACATATTTTTTTCTACTTCTGACCAAACAACGATTGTCTCTTTTGGAAACTGTTTCTTTTTCGAAATTGCTGTCAGATTTAGGTAAATTTATAGTAGGAATCTGATCGTCTTTTAGTTTTCGATTGTTATATGGACTGTAGTTTAGAAGTTGTTGCCTCAGTGGTATTGACAATGTTGTTGGATCAAAATGAATAGAACAAATAGTAGCTAAAAAACATTATTAGCAAATTTGAAAACATTTGTAACAATATTATAATAGTTATGTATGTATTAAGGGCATAATCAAAAGATTGTAGCACGGGAAAAGTTTAAAGCTCGACGAAGCAAAATTTAATCAGAACGTAACCTCGTAAATAAAAGACCCATATAGACAGTATATGAATATATAATTTAATATTATTAATTCTTAAAATAATATTACAAAACTAGTAGTAACTTACCATTTTTTAGATTTATTTTGTCTTTTCTTTTACAAGCTATAACCCATTTTTTGCCAGATCATCATTCTTTGGAAATCGATGGTATTTAATATCAGTTCCTTTTGTTTTCCTTGAATAATTTCCACATCCATACACGGCACAATTAGGCATTGTTATTATAAACCTATTTTATTTGTAAGAATGACTTTTTTACATAACAGCAAGTACAAAATGCACGACAAAGATTTCATGAAATGTTACATGTGCGGCACATGACGTCATGCGCAGAGACACGCAAAACTCGAACTTCTACACAGCACACCATTCTTCTCCTTGCACCATGGTAGGTAGTATACATAGGTTAAGTTCTTTTTTGTGATAACTAATAACTCTTCAGTACTTCCATTAAAATAAATATTTATCGCTAAATCATGATCGGAATCTATTTGTAATTTAACTAATTCATTCATATTGTGATCATATAATAATCTACAATATATTTAATAAAATTCCTAGTTAATTCATGTGCCTATCAAAATTAGTAACAAAATTTTCATGAATTATTAATTTTCTTAAAATGAAATATTCACTTTCGGAAGAAGAGAAAATAAATTTATTTCGAAATTCAAAAATGGGAGATAAAAGTAAACTAACCTAACAAAGAAGAGTTAACTTAAAGTAATGCTAAAGCCGTATTATGAAAACGAACACAACTGAAATTTAATTTAAAGTGTTAAAGTGAAGATAAAATTTATTATGAAAACGGACCTAAGTACTAAATTAAAAAAATATATATTGTTCTTTAAAGGGGCTCAATTTTGTAAATGTGACGAAATATCCCTTAGATATTTTACAATTAAATTTTGAAAAAGTCACGTGATCTGGAATACAGTTTAACATGTGACAAACTATTGCCTACATTTATTTACATAAATAACGTAAACTGTTTTTCTATTGGCTATGAATGACGTGATATATGTCCTTCCACGTCACAGGAGTGGGGGATTGTTTTTCATAAGTACTTCTGGCGCCAATTTTTTGTTTAATTATTTACGAAAATAATAAATTATTATTATTTTTATTACTATGCAAAATATTGAATAAACTTTAATTTAAAACATTTTCAAAAAATATGAAACCGGCTCATTATAATATAACACAATTTAGGTGCATCAAAATTTATCATAATGTTTTCTATATATTGAAATTGAAAAGACTTTTTTACAAATAAATTTACTAATTGTGTATTAGTCATGGACTAAAGTTATCTTAGACGCAAGTAAAAGTTAATGGAACTTAGTAGTGATGCACGCTTACATTTCTTGAAACAAAAGCAGATTGGCTGTGACAGTCGATAAATTATTTGTACTTACCTTTCTGCATTCTCTTGTACTTTTCTGAAAATAGATGAAAGTACTTAGAATAGCCGAGCTGCTAAGAAGCTAATATTGATTTCATTTAAATTACTTTGGATGACATTATTGTTTCGTTTCTTTTCTTGGCTGCTTACAGATATGACGAGATTAAAATCAAGAAAAAATTTCAAAGATGTGGGTTTAAGAACGGACGGTGAATGCAGTTTTAATTAAAAATTATAATGGGAAAGAGATTTTTTTAAGAAGATTATTAACTTTAAGTGTTCGTATTGCAAAACAATGAATTAAATATTTAATACTAGGTTTCAAATAATCTTTTAGAGATATATGTCAAAGTACTATGTAAAAATAATATTGAAGTACAGTGAAATCCGCTTATAGTGAACTCTATTTTTTAAAACACTAAACGAAACAACCCACGTAACACTGACCAACGGTCGACCAAAAAGTGAAGTCGATTTTAGGTCGAATTTACGTCATATACTGCCGTCTAATTAGACGTCTATGCGACGTCACTGTGACGTTAATTTTTGGTCAAAAATAGGTCTATATAGACGTCTAATCAGACGTCTATACGATGTCACTGTGACGTTGATTTTTGGTCAAAAATTGGTCTATTTAGACGTCTAATTAGACGTCACTGTGACGTTGTTTTTTGGTCAATAATAGGTCTATTTAGACGTCTAATCAGGCGTCTATACGACGTCACTGTGACGTCTGTTTTTGGTCTGAAATGGGACTTTTTAGACGCCAGATTTGTGGGCCATGTGACGACTATTTGGTCGTAATTAAGTCTATTTAAACCTTTTTCAGACGTCTAATATTATGTCTTTATAAAGACATACATTTCATTTATTTTTACTTTATTTATAATATTATTAAAAATATGAAACAATATATTGTTTACTATAATTATTTTTAAAATTTAAATAAATATAATATAAAACTTATTTTATATATATATATATATATATATATGTTTAATATATATTTTTATTTATGTATCGCCATCACCGAAAACTACAAATAGAAGTAAATTTGACACACCCAGAAATGGGAATAAGCCGTGGTAATATTTATACTTTATGTATTTAAAACATAATATATGTTTACATATTTAATTATAAATGTGAAATAGAAAAAAAATATAGACATTTTATTTTCAACATTTTAAACAAAACCTAGTAATAACAAGACAAACTTATAACAAAAGTTTATAATAAAAAAGCAAATGTATAAACAAAGGGAAATATACATTTTGTAACTTTGGTAGATCTTGAGGTCTTCAGTAGTGATCTAGCATCCTTTGGAATGTTGTTGTGATATCTAAGAATAATTAATAATTTATTTACTGAAGATTGGGTAATATTTTCTTCAACTGCCCATTTTCTTATATCGTATAATATATTATTGTTCTCATTACTCTTTTTGTGCACAACGGATTTTAAAAGCAAAATTTCTATAAGGAAAAAAGAAATATATTAACACTAGAAGCGCCGAGCAGCAGCTACTACCTTAAAGAGCCAAAGGGGTCATTTCTGTCCCTTCAGTAATTTTGTGGTGAAATTTTAAATCTGTTAATAATTTTTCAGAAAACGCTATTTCTGCTATATTTTGTAAGAAATAATATAAACATTTAAGAAGAAAATGTAATTTCCAAAATTGTACATATAGTGTTATGGGCAATCGAAAATTGATATGAACTAAAAATAAATGCTTAGAATAAAGTATAAGGTATTTTGTAATTTTACTGTCCGTAACAATTTACACAAATGGATGATACTTTGATTGTAGCTGTGCACTTATTACCCTTGTTTGCCTTATATCGGAATTTTATTTGATATTTGCGTCTGTCAGGTAATTTTTCATCTTCAACTCCAGATTCTTCGGGTTCTTTGTTGGTTACACGATTTTTTGAATGTTCTTTCGCGAGTTCTTCTGCTAAAGCTAGCAAATAGTTTCTTCCAGAAATTTTCTTTCCAATTTTAAATGGCACAAAAGTGACCCCTGTGGTGCACTCTCCATACCAGCTATGAATGTCCATGTGGTGACGCCTGGTAAGCGTCCACGCGGTAAAATATATCGTCATCATTACTGATGTCTACATGTGTTATAGATACCCAGAAATGGGTAATATGCCGTGATGATATATTTATTTATATTTATTTAGTTTTTTTTTTATACAAAATCCAGGAATTTATTCCCGCTATATCTAAAATATTATAAAATGTGTGTATTGGCCATCTGTGAGAAGCTGCTTTTACAGAATATTTTCTGCACATTTGATCAAGTACATCTGCACCATATTTACCTTCATTACAAAACCTTATAGTTTCGGGTTTTTCTTATTATCTTGTCCAATTTGTAAGTCAGAATGTATTGTACTCATTACAATCATATTTTTCGCTTCTTTGCCCTGATAAACATTGAGTGATATACTAAACTTTAGTAAAACTAACTGGACAAAGCGGCAACGACTAAATTTGTACTTGTCAACGAGAACACTATAATATTTTTCAATATTTGTTATTATTTACAATGAAGCGCTTTTTGAAATAATAATAACAATAATAATAATAATTATATAAGTATATATATATACCTGGGGACAAAAATGTACCCTTGGCATTTTGAGGCAAATATGGTTATAAAAATATAATTATTGGAAACACAAAGATCATATTCAACATAGACATTCTTCTTTAAAATTAATGAAAAGTCACGAAATCTCAAGGACTTAACTGAAAAAACGCATAAAATACATGTACTTAAATTTCATGTGGGGACATATTTGTCCCCTAAGCGGTTCTAGTGGTAATTAAGAATATAACTAACATTTAGTCGGTATAGTATAAGGACCCAGCTGTGCAATTCACTTGGAATGAAGGGTTTTTGTCATTTAATTTATCGGCATACAGTAAATATAAATACTGAGAAAAACCAATTGTTTAATGTACTACCATCCATTTGCCACAAAACGAAAATGTAATACATGAGTTTTGAATTTTCGCCCTACCGATGTTTTTCGTTCCACGCCCTTCAGACATCACTACATGTGCATAATATTAATTTCCTTTCTTTTTATGAAATATTATTTAGCTTCAACCTAATAATAAATTAATTATAATATTTTCCCGGAATTACTTAAATTATTTAAAAATTATTCATAAATTCTTAATTTTATGCCATTTTAACAATTATTGTATTAAAAAATAAAAACAATAAAAAAAGTCAGATTGTGTATCCTTTGTGAAATTTTCTATTACAGTACTCAAAAGAGTCAGGTAAAATTTTACATGACGTAGTATTATACAAATATGAATTTTCAAAACTCAAGATAGTCATGAAAATTTTTGACAGTTAAGGGAAATATGTATGTTGTATAGACGCACCCTCTGAAATTTTTGACATGTCACAGACGCTAGACGCTTATAGAAGCTATAATGGCTGCGCTGCAGTCAAGTGAAAAATATATTAGAATACTAGTAATTACCATGGGAGAATATTGAAAATAAAATTTCATAATATGAACATTGAAAATTTAGTATAGGTATTGTAAGTAGATCAAATTGTGGTTATATTACATATTACATTTATTTTTTTTATAGCTATGGCAAGATATGAAAGCAAGTGGCTCTATGAGGAATATAAATAAGGAATGGTGAACTGTGAACTATGCACGACAATGGGCGAATAATTACAAAAATAATTTATTGTTTTATAGATATAACAAAAAGCATAATTTAATTAATTTATATTTTTCGTGAATATTTATCTTTTTCAAAAATACTTTTTATGTTTAATATTTTATTGTAGGTTTATTGTTTTACTTTATTTAATATTTTCTAATTAATATTTTATATTATAGAGTATAAATAAAACTTTAGAATTAAATTATTTATTTTTCGTAGTAATTTTTCCTGACCAACATTTATGTTTATATCATAAAAATGACATCGAAACGTCTTAAAATGACGTCTAAACAACGTCTTGAAATGATGTCGACACAACGTCTTAAAATGACGTGGAAACAACGTCTAAAAATGACGTCGACACAACGTCTTAAAATGACGTCGAAACAACGTCTAAAAATGTCGTCGAAACAACGTCTAAAAATGACGTCGCACAGCTCCACGCTGAGACGTGGTCAGGACGGAATTTCAGACGTCGTAGTGACATCGATTTTAGGTCATTTGTGTTACTTGGGAATTCACGAACCAATAATCTAGACTAGCGCACACATATTATGGAAAATGGCGGAATATCTACCTTGTCTGTTGTGAATATAGGCATCAGCTTTACAACCACAAACTTCATTCAATGTGACCAGATGATAACTTTGAAATTTCACCAAAAAATGCCAGAAAAGTCGTTGTCGAGTCCGTATATAGTGAACGCAAGAAGTAAATTTGGTCCATTATAGCCGAAAGTTCACTATATACGAGTTCATTATATGTGTTTTGATTTACATTAGGTGAAATATGTATTTAGTTGGGACTCAGTGTATACGTTCATTATAAGCGAGTGTACATTATAAGCGAGTTCACCATAAGTGGATTCCACTGGAATTAGTGATTTATAGAAAACATAGTGCCTGAAGAAAGGGGAAGAAAAACATTATTTTGCATGAAGTAAAGATTTTAAATTAAATTTAACATGGAACTAACAAATTAATGCAGGGTGTTATCGAAGTTCGTAAAAAAACTTTAATGGCAGTACTGACTAAAATGAGTAAAAAAAGCTTAATCAACATGGGTCCGATTTTCAATATTTTCCGAAATATAAAGCAGTGAAAAATGAGTTTTCACGGAGTTTACCTCTGCTACCACGAAAACTATGAGTTATGACTTCGATTAAAGGAGATTTTTGTTTACCTTGGAGAGGTTATGTTAGATATGCTTTTGTTTTTCAAAAAAATCGAATAACTGAACTAACTTAAATGTTGTGGTGAAATATTGATTAAGCTTTATTTAGTCATTTTGATTAGTAATGCATGTCCTTAAAGTCTTTAATCGAAGTTCTATAACACCCTGTATATACAGGTTGTTCCAGTATTAAACATCAGAACTTAAAATTTAAATAAAGGAGCTAAAAGGAAATGGACAAGTTAATGTAAGCAATATATATATAAATTGATAGATTTCTGGATATTGGTTTTTAAAAACTATTGCTTTCTACAATAATGTATTTTCTAAGTTTATTGTTTGAATTCTACATACAGACTGTATAAAAGTTTACAAAATCATGGAATAAACATTGTACAAAGATAAGATGAAATGTGATCTTGTCGCTAGCGGAAACGTGGCGGATACCGGAAACTGCTGAGGCCCGCAGAATATGGTTAGGTAACACCTCCCTCCTTAAGAAGAAACTCTAGGGTGGAACGATCTGAGTCGAATGCCCTCGGACTCGCATTTGAACTTCGGTGAAATTGCTTTTTTTGTAAAAGTTTGTTTATAATTTTTATTGCAAAATAGAATAAAATTATTATTGAATGTAAGATGACACCGATGATTGAGCCCTTTGAATATTTTTCACGAAGATTGATTGATTCGATGGGAAGTTCTTCTAATTCTTGAAGTTGAAGTTGGTGAATTTTATCAAGTGATACCTTGTCCATTCGCAGTTTTTCCACTTGTCTTACGGTGGAGTTTCGCATATTGATCTTTTCTAAAGTTATGGCATGCCCTGGGATCGTCTTCAATTTATTCGTGTAGACATATGATGAAATCTTTATTGAACAGTTTGGTGGTACGACGATTAAATAGGTTCCTTGTAGGGATGCAATGGTATTCTGTTTTGAAAGAAGTTTGTATGTTTTGTTGTTTTGGAAATATTCCAATGTAATGGGCTTCGTTGATTTCCAATATAACTTGTTGAGTTGCTGTAGTGTCGGTTGACAAAATTGATGTTAAGCATTCTTCATCCCTGTGTAGTAGTAGAAGATTTGTACTTTTGCATAGGAATTCTGATTGCAAATCGAAGCATTCTTTGTTACTATATTGGTTTACGTTGTCGCTTACTGATGGTAAGTCACTTTGTATTATAATCTATTTATTTGAAATAAGATTTGAAATAAAAATTTAAACATATAAGTAATAGGCTCTAAATTTTTAAGATATACTTACATTGCGTGGGTGTCATGTATTTCAATAAAAAAATCACTTACTGCCTTTTCCCATAATTTGTCTGTTTACCTTCTCACTGTCATTGTTATGGGCATTAGTATCTTAATTTTACTGAATGATTAAAAAAGGCAGATATAAATTCAAAAAGTATTTATTAATATAAAGGGACTAATATATTTTACTCAAAAAAATATTTATTAGGTCCTCTACCTTGTCTTTCGGTAAGTTGTTCCAGAATTCACGTCTATTAGGGGGCATAAGTGGACACAATTGAGAAATAATATCTCGTTTTTTCTCAGCACTAACTCCTCTTGGCTGACTCCGTAGGTTTTCAGGAATTTCCAATTTGAATTTTGGTTTAAGAAATTCGCATTGACCGAGAATCTCTTCTAAATTGAACCACAGAAATGTCGCAAAGAAGTGGTCTACTCTTTGTTTTACATTTTGATATGGTGTCTCCAGAAGTCCATGCCAAAAAGTCATCGTTTTTTAGGTTTAACACATTCATTCTTTTAGAATTTGAATTTTCTACAGCAATTATAAAATCATTGAAGTAATAAATGTTGCCACCATTGTAATTTTTCATAGACTGTTCGACACCATGATGTACAGAGCCAGCACTTATGAATGTGTGGCCTGCTTCAAAATATTTTATGGATATTTCTTGCGCCGAAATCACGCTTGAATTTACCAAAATGGTAAACATTGTAAACAAGTACCAGTTTTTATTCTGAGCGGAACAGTTATCAGCCCAATATAGAATATGCATAGCATCTCTCTCTTCAAGCAGTGCTCGATAATATGCAGACGCAATTTCTTCAGCTTTTCTTCCAGCAAGGGCTTCATTCCACAAAACTGATATATGTTTATGTTTTTTTTTTTTTTTTTTTAGATATTTTATCTTCCATAACAGCAAATGTTTGATGAAATGCTACTATTCTTCTTGTGAAACAGGTCTTTTTGCTTCCAGGTATACGCGGGAGCATAATAACTTTTTGAAGATCAACGCTTCTTACGACCCAAGATTCTCTTGATCCTTTTTTTAAATCTGCTCTATACTCAGCTCTGGCAAATTTAGATTATTGAGAATGTAGGAGCCATTTTCTACACTCCATACAATTATATTTATATATATCAGAAGATATTTCAAGTTTTGAGATTATTGGACGTTCTTGTGCGTTACTGTTTGCCATATCTCCTCGTATGATACTGATTTCTGCTTGTTGTATATTATTAACTTCAATTTCCTTTTCTATATTAATAACTTCCGCTTCTTCATGTTCATTGACATCAGCTTCAATATGTTCATTAATGACTTCAGCTTCTACATGTTCATTGATGACTTCAGCTTCTACACGTTCATTAATCATTTCAGCTTCTACATGTTCATTGCTGACTTCAGCTTCTACATGTTCATTAATGAGTTCAGCTTTTTCTCGAATATTATTAACTTCAGTTTCATTATTTTTATGTGATTTTAAGTGATGAATATGTAAGACGCATGTGTCGCATTCTTCATTCCCCAGCTCAGTAAAACTAATGTGCATTTCTGATACAATTTTTCTATAAGTGTAATAGCTCACTTTATTATCTGGGAATTTTTCGTTGTAATCAACATGCATATTTCTAATGTCTGATGTCGCTAGGTAAATATGAGCGATTGGGGGCATGTTCCCTTCGGTAGTGGCTTATATCAGGATTATAATACTTAATGTGTTCTCGTAAAAGTACTCTATTACATTTATTCTTAGGTTCTCTAAGTCCACGCTGATCTAGTTGTACAGCAACTGCACCAGCAGTAGCAGAGTTTATCAGCATGGTAGTGATAAACCTATCATTTTTATCTTTGTAACGAAGTGTGCGAAGAAAAAACTTTTACATACAATCTGTGAGTGAGCATCCCCATCGGGTAAACTATAAGATAACGATCTATTTCTTCTACTCACATCTGTTTTTGTAACTTTTCGCTTTTTTTCCTTTCGAGTTATATTTCCGTACATCCATTCTCTTTTTTTGTTATAGTCTATTTTATGGAATTCATTCCAAATTATATTCTTTCTAGGCTCATCAATTTTATTAATGCAGCGTTGTTTGCATTTGCATGGACTTTTCATCTGATGTGTTAATTTATCTCTAGAAATCCTGACTGTTATCTTCCTCAATCTCTTCCGATAAATTTTATTTTCACTCCCGTCGGGATCATAAGTAGGATCTTCAATTGAATCATCCGAAAAATTTGTAATTTCTTCTTCATTTAGCCCAGCTTTATTCAATATTATTAGGGTATTTGGTTTATCAGTAGTTAAAATATCTAAAGAAAATTAATTATATTACTACATAATATAAAATTAATTTTATTAAACATATTGGCCTGGGTAATATGCCAGGATGATATATTTATATTTATTATTTATTGGCTTGCATTACGATCGCACTTTTCTAATAAAAGTGCTTTTATAGCGCACTCACATTTCCCAAGAATATAATATAAAAGTACACTCCGCGAAGCTTTTATTATAAAATAATAATCAGAATAACAATTTTCGTTTATTTTAATAAATCATCGTATTTTCTGTGTAAGGGCCAGTTTTATAATCTCTGGTTAAAATTTCAACAGCCATTTAAATAAACAAAATTGAAACGAAAAGAACTTTCAAATGACAAATTGTTCATTGCTGTCAATGATCCGATTCGATATTGTTTATTTAACTTACAGATAAAATTCTGACCAGAGATTGTAAAACTGGCCCCAAGTGATTAGCTAACTATACGTTACAAGTAGTGTCTTTTAGTTATTTTTGTTGAGTTATTAAATTATAAAGTATAAATACGTATAAGTGATAATAGATATTTGTACACCAAGTGAGCTAAGATAATGTTTAATCATGACAAGAAAGTTTAACCAACGAGCCCGTAGGGCTAGTTGCTTAATTTCTTCGAGTGAAAACTATTCTTAGCTCACGTGGTTTATATAATATATCATTCAATTTTGATAAAATAGTATAACAATCACTATGAATTTAATTTTGGCAAAATAAAAAACTCATCAGTTATTACACTGTGCATGACAACCGTCGTTGTTATTTATTGTTATTTTTGACGTTTTAAACAATCAGAATGACTAAAAATGCATAAAAGTGATTTTTTTATTTTAAATTCACCAGCAAATAAACAGTTACTTATAGTCACTGCTATGTAATTAATGATGATAGTTTAAAACGTCAAAATTTAATAAAATAAATTAATTAAATAAATACTTAACAACCACGTTTATTATATCTAACCGAGATTAGTCTTGAGAATGAGACTAGCAATATATGACTTGTTTGAGGTTGATGGTATCCACCGGTCTTCATAGATTAATCAAATCCTGGAATGACGGAGTTTTTGATGTTTTTACATTTTACATACTTACATTGTATGTTTATACTACATGTAGGTACCTATTTACTATATAATTTATAAATGTTTGGTCCTTTATACATATATAATTACAAATAATTACAATATATTGCAAACTATAAACTATGTGATATATGTATGTGTATTTGTTGGAATACAGCTAAACAAAGAGGTAGTTACTATTTCTCTGCTGTGTTACGTTCATAATAGATAAACTGCAGTTCTGATTAGAATGCTGTTTGTATTTAATTCTGTATTAAACATCGGTTCAAATCTCTATCGATAACTACCTTTTAATCTGACTTTGTATCTAATAGTTATAGAAACTGCTATTAATTTAAATTCAAGAAAATACGTGCTTTATTTAAGCGTAGATATTTAATACAGTGGAAATAAATACACAGATAAATGTTATATTTACAATAGGAAGTGTCTAGTCTTCCGGCGCCGTATTCGTATTAATCTCAGTTTTGTAATGTCGTCACATAAATGTAGCCAGATTGTCAAATCTTCGTTAACTTACTGATGATTTAATATCTGCCTAGTCGTGTAGACATAGTTTTCATATATGTATATATATATATATATATATATATATATATATATATATAAATCTAACAACAATAACCTCACCTTAACGCACAAAACTCGCTCCCATTTTTCAAGGAGTGTCTTGTGTGCTGTCTCTATAGTGGCAAGGGCTTCTTCCATTGGCAAGCTGAAATATTTGTAGGTTTGTTTAAGCAAAAGTCAGTTATTTAAGTTAATGATGGTTTATTAATTTTAAATTCGCGGTCATGAGTTTAACCAAATAAAAGCGGGCACTGTTCATAAAGTAGTGCAGCCAGAAAGCTGCAGAAATCGTTATTTGACGCACAAATTAGGTACAAAAAGTTAACTCAGTTGCAAAACGCGGTATTTGTTCACTTGTCAGATACATAACTCTATATATGTAAATGACCAATCCTGACGCACATCGGCGTAACACTTGACCAATTAGCTATTGCATTCATGCGGTTGCGGTGTTAACTTAATAATATTTCAAACTAAATAATAATTCAAAAACGAAGAATTATGTTACAGTACGAGGGGAAGTATTTTACAAATTTGATTTCTGTTTTAAAAACATCATAATAAAGAAAGGGAATAATTTCTCCGCATTACGTCCTAAAAAAGTAATTACTAGCAAACGTTTGAAAGGAAAAAATACTGAATAGCAGATCTTTTGCAAAAGCATTATGGTCCAAACTGGAGACAAAATTCAGATTTAGAATTATACACAATTATAGATAGTACAAGAGAGCCTAGACTTGTTTCCGATGTTGAGCAAGTAGCGGAAGATATGCTTGAAATGTCTTTAAGTTATTCTCTTTACTATTTTAATCTTCATACTTTTTTATTTCAAAGAACAAATCAGTAAGTAATTACTTAAAAGCGTTTAATTTAGTTTACCTGTATTTGCATATTTTAGTTTCAAAAGTTGGTGTTTGCATGAACCTGTAGCAAAACTTGGTATTTGAATCAATTATTATCAATTATTTCATAAATCGAGTGAATATGAACAAAAAATCTTTTTCTTATTAGACAGTGATTACCCTAACGTTAATTGCATGTAACATTTTACAGGATTTAACAAAACATAATTAAGATAAGCGTTTTTCTCAAAACCATTTCTAGAGCAAATACATAGTTTTGCATCTAACGATATTTTTTAATGCGAAATATTTCCTAATTTCGAGTTTAAGCTAAATGCGCTGCTAAAATAATTTATTAGTCCTGCTCACACACGTATATATTGTTGTAAACTAATATATGGCCCGGGAGAATGTATAATTTCCATAGAAAAACAGTTTTTGAAGGGCTCTAAGACGACAGATAATTTTTGAAGAGAAATATTTCTGTAAGAGTCGAATTTAAGCTAAATGCGCGGCTAAAATAATTTATTGCTCCAGCTCACACAAGTATATATTGTTGTAAACTAATATATGACCTGCGAGAAAGTACAATTTCTATAGATAAACAGTTTTTGAAGGGCTTTAGAATTATAGATATTTTTTAATGCGAAATATTTCCTAATTTTGAGTTTAAGCTAAATGCGCTGCTAAAATAATTTATTACTGAAGCTCACACACGTATATATTGTTGTAAACTAATATATGGCCTGCGAGAATGTATAATTTTCATAGAAAAACAGGTTTTGAAGGGCTCTAGGACGACAGATAATTTTAATAATAAATGCGATATATTTCCAAATTTCGAGTTTAAGTTGAATGCGCGGCTAAAATAATTTATTGTTTCAGCTCACACACTTGTATATTGTTGTAAACTAATACGTGACCTGCGGGAAAGTATAATATTCTTAGAAAAACTGCTTTTGAAGTCAGATATTCATTAAGTATGCTCAAACGACTTGTGTAAATTGTATGTATCTATAAACTTGACTATTTGCACGCAATAAATTTTTAATTAGAGCAATAAATTATATTAGATCGTATTCTGTCTTTTATATTTTTAATATTTGGTTGTGAGTTAGCTTGTATTTAAGCTAGCTCACATCAATTTTCTCCGAATCGGCTAGAGCAATAAATTTTTAACATGAGCAATAAATTAGCAATAAATGAGCTTTAAATATTACAACAATGTTTTTTGTTGTGAGATTAAAATGCTGAGCCACTTTTATAAAGCTAAAACAGGGGTAAGAACAAAGAAAGATTGAAATAAAATGATATAAGCATGAATGCAAATGAACTCTGAAATTTGGGTTCATGTGTACCTATGAATCACCTAGAACTCAGAATTTACATCTTGTTCTGCATTTTAAATAAATTTTATAATAAATAAAATATATATCTTAATTATAACTAATATGACTACATAAATTGATTAACAATAATGAAAATGATTAGTATATAATTATTGATCATTGGATAGACTTTACAACAGTGTGTTAGGTGAGGCTATTCTTATATTTAAAAAAATTGCGAGCGAAAAAAATAGCCATATTACAATGTCGATGTAAGCTATATTTTATAAAACGTCTAGCCGTATTGTAAAACGCCTTATAATCAGACTAATTATACAATCAGGCTGCGAAATAATTACAAAATCGGGATTAATACAGATACCGATGCTGGGAGGCTAGACAAACCAGTTATAATATCATTCTCTTGAAGTGTACTAGTATATGGAATGCCGTTTTAACATTTATTGCCACATTTTACAAATTAATGTATCGTGAAAATAAACTGTCATTCAAAAGAAGCATTTAAACCGATTGTTGAATTAAAATGTTTGTTGGTAATATAATTACAAATATTTCAAATAAACATTTTAAATCAACAGTCCACACAAAATTTTCTTATTAATATTAGTTTAATTTTATGTTTGTTCAATTTATAGGATTGTTGATATTTTCTATACAAACGTAAAAATTCAAGTATCATAAGATATAAAGTAACATTTGTATGAATGAATTAAATTGACCCTTTATTTTCACGACACATGAATTAAACTATTGTTTATTTCTGTGATGCTTAAATTAAATTGTTTGTTTAATTCTATACTTTATAACAATCAATTTAAAAGGCATTGTCATATAAATTCATGTATCGTAAAAATAAACTCTTATTAAACTGAAAGATTTAAATTGGTTGTTGTATTAAAATGTTTGTTGATAATATAATTGCAAAATTTTCTAACAAACATTTTAAATCAGTCAATACAAAACTATCTTTGCAATAATTCTTTCGTTCTATATTAGTTGAATTTGTATGATTGTTCATATTTTTCAAACAATTTGAAAATTTAAGTATCGTATAAATGCAGTAACATTTATAGGAGTGAATTAAATTGACCCTTTATTTTCACGACTTAAGAATTAATCAGTCCATTTAATTAGCGCCGTTGTGAATATTTCAAGAACTATATGCAATTCGGTCATTCTTCCGCAGATGACTCAACGTATTGTAGCTTTGTACAGATCTCTGTAATTTATTAGTGACACAGTAAAATATACTTCATAAAAAATGACCGAAAAGCTATGGCTATTTTATAGATCTTATAACTTCACTCAATACGGAAAAGCATATATTTCACTATGCAAACGAGTGTTATATAGGATTAAAAGAGATGGAATGATTTGTATGAGTGCGAAAGAGAGAAAAAATTCAACTTACAACGCGTCATTTTCCGTTGCATTTATTTTTTTCCTGCAAATATATAGCTTCTTCAAAACACCAAAGTATTACATTTCATAGCTGTGTTTGATTTTATTTACATTTTAACCTTAATTGATTAATGTTTTTAAAACTTATATCTATAGGTACAACCGTAATTATACCTATAGTTAGTATGGTTGAAGATTGAGACATAATATAGATTTATTTTTATGCTTAAATGTTTTTTTTTCTGAAAAATTTGTAAATTTTAGTTTTCCGAAAGACACCGGAATGAAGAATGTATATGCACGATGTACCAGGACGAGCTTACGTTATCATTATTTTAAAAACTATTCAAATTTGATATCTAGGGGTTTTCCGAAATCCCCGTTTCAAAGCAGTAGCGCTTCCGGTTTAACCGACATAGACCCTAAATTTCTTATTTAAATGGAATGCTAATATTTTTATTTTAGCATTGAATTCAGCAGAAAATTTTATATATAAAACAATAAAAATATTTTACTTATGATCAACCACTTCCGGCTTAATTCAACTTTTTTGATTTTTTATCTAAAAACGGCTTCTTTATCACTCTATATTTCGTCGAAAATGGAATCGACTTTCTGTAAAATCAGTTTTATAAAGAAGACTTCTGCATACACTAGTATAAATTATTAATCGACAATTTTTGAAAAATGTAATTTCTACGTCAACGTAAATTTAAAGTTCAAAGAGTTCAAAAAATCCGTTTTTTAAATGGAATACGTTATAAAAATCTATCAACTATCAATATAGGACATGCTACACAAACTACCTCTAGTTTTTAACGAAGAATTCATTAAATAATAAAAAATGGGGAGTTCCATTTTATCACCTTCGTAACTTTTAACAGATAGTTGTAATTTATTAGTGACACTAGATTACAAGGAAGAGTATAAGAGTATATGTGTGTAATATCAAATATAATAAATATTTAATGAAATAATAATGTCCAAAATTTGTACAATACTGTTTGATAAAAGTTTTATGGTGCTTTATATTACAAAGGTGATCGGTGGAGCCATCTGTGAAAGAATGGCCGAATTGCAAATAGTTCTTGAAATAGACACCACGGAGCTAATTAAATTGATACATTTAAATTTATTAACAATCATATTAGTGCATATATCGTAGAATTAAACAAACAATTTAATTCAAGAATCACAGATATAAACAATCTTTAAACTCATGCATCGTGAAAATAAAGGTTCAATTTAATTCATCCCTATAAATGTTACTTAATTTTTACGATACTTGAATTTTTACAATTGCTTGGAAAATATGAACAATCATATAAATAATAAATTTTGTAATTATATTATCTACAAAAATTTTACTACAACTATCAATTTAAATCTTTCATTTATATGACAGTGCCTTTTAAATTGATTGTTATAAAATTATCAACAATCATGGATCGTAAAATTAAACAAAAAAATTAATTCAAGTATCACAGATATAAACAATTGTTTTAATTCATGTGTCGTGAAAATAAAGGGTCAATTTAATTCATTCATACAAATGTTACTTCATATCTACATATTATACTTGAATTTTTTAGTTTGTTTAGAAAATATGAACAATCATATAAATTGAACAAACATAAAATTAAACTAATATTAAAAAGAAAGTTTTGTGTTTATTGTTGATTTAAAATGTTTGTTTCAAAATTTTTAAATTATATTATCAACAAACATTTTAATTCAACAATCAGTTTAAATCTTTCTTTTTATAATGAGAATTCATTTTTACGATATAATAATTTGTATGACTACTTGAAAATGTGGGAAAAAATGTTAACACGGCATTCCATACTCGTATGTTTATATTTTATATAACATATATTTTATTTTTTAACATTAAGAGAAACTTAAATTACCTATCTACATATATGATATTGATGTTTATAATTTCTCCCCTTAAGTTTGTTGCTGTTATTTTAAAAGTTTTGGATCATATGTCATAAGTGACTGCGGCCGTAAAATATATTATTATTATTATTAATAATAATAATAATAATAATAATTAACTTTATTAAGATAATCTCAATGGCGAGATTCAGCCAATGCTAATCTTCCACCTAACAATACAAACAAAAAATACAAGAAATAGAAAAAATATATCTATACAAAATAACAAGATACTCTTATGCAACTCATATACCTGTTGCAAAACAATCGTTTGATCCTTCTTTTGAAAAAATTTGCAATAAATTAGAGATATATAGATTCGGGGAGATCTATTCGTAAATACTACATTGCAAAAAATATGTATAGCATCATAAGCAAAAATTTTAAAAAATCCTATATCTGTTTTACAGTGATTTCGGCAATAACGACACACTTCTTCTAGTGCATCCGAATTCATCAGACGCTAAGTAAAAGGAACTCATAATTATTAGTTACCATTTAACAAACATTGTACCACCGAACCTTTTTGCAATAAATAATTGTTGATTCCACCGAATTACATACTTGATATACTTAATTGAACGTCAATTAATTTCCTTAATATTTTGAGGTGCTGTATTTTTATTTTCATTTATGAATATAGTTTGATTCACAAATGGCTGTTCAAGGTCACTTGTACAAAGAAGGAATATTTAACAAATATAGCAGTAGCACAGTAAAGTTATTAAAAACAGAAATTTTAGACATACAGGAGTTTAAAAAAATGAGGAGAAACAGCTATTTTATTTATTATTATTTACTTACAATTTAAATTAAACTTGGAGGAAAACTTAATTGTATTTAACATTCTAAAACTTTTTTAAGTATTATCTGTCCCGAAAAACCTTCATGCGGTGATACATAGGGATTTAGAGGAAAAATAAACACACTTTTTGGGTTCCAAAATTTTATTTTATTTCTCATATAGTGGGAAAATAATAACATATATGCAAAATGGAGCTAATTAGAATAAAGATTGAAGAATGTGTCATTAAGCCACTATGTAAGATATAACCACATCTTTGTGTTTACAATGGAACAGTAAAGATTTTTTGTTTATTACTTTATTATGTTTATGTTTGTAAGTATAAATTACAGTGTGTTGAAATAAAACCTGATTAGGAGTAAACGTAGGCTATAAACAAAGAAACATATATCTTCATTTTAAAGTTTTTAATTAATTTAATAATGTCATTCATTTGCTGCTTGTTACACTTCTTAAATTCACGAAAATTTCATTTCAAGATCAAATTTGAAAACTTAACTATTGAATTCAACAATGTTCAGACATACGTTCTCTGTTCATAGACGAATTTTTAAAATTAAATTATATAAAATTAAAGATGCAAATATTAGACCGGGCGCCAACAAATAATCCGTTTTATAAACCAGTTGGATTTATTCTGATTGATGATTTATGCTCAAAAAGGCCTAGCAAATTGGTATTTTTTCAGAAAGTACATAAAAAAATATCTTCACAACGATACCAATATTTTATAATTTTACTTCATGCATTTGAAAATGGTGACCATTTATTTTATTAATAAAATTCCATGCAAAATAAAAGAGCAAGCTATGTAAACAATTTTATTACGTTTAAACAAGGAAAAAATATTTACTTACATACGTTTTTCGTTTAATGTGACTGTAACAATCATTTTTTGTTACAATAATTATGGCCCAAGTGCATCACACAAATGAAGAGTGAAAAATAAAATTAACAACTGATTTTGGCCGGAAACTTTTAGAATTTCATTCTGTAGGTATTTCTGAACTTAAATCATCAATCAGAATGAAACCAACGATTTTTTTAAATAGAATGCTTCTTGGCGCTTGCACTACACATATATAGAGTATGTCCCATGTAGAACTGCCACCATTGTGATCTCGAGAACTATAAGAGATACGATGTCAGTTAAATGGAACTTTTTGTGCGCCTTTGAGAAGCCATCTCAGATTTGCTTTTGTTTTGCCAAAAATTCTCATAGTTCACTAGATAATTACGAAAAACTGAATATTGTTGATTTTTTCTTTTTCAAATAACTTCTAAACTATTAGTAACTGAGAAAAACGTTTCAAATATAAAAATAGATATCTTTATTAACTAACCAATGTCGTACGAAATATATTTTTATATCAGTAAATTTTCGAGATATAACACAAACTTACATTTCTTTAAATGGAACCCATATCTGATTCTAGTCTCAAAAAAATCATTATTATTTCTCTTTTCAATTATGTAAGAGTTATTATGTTTTATATTTGTTTTGAAAGACTAAAATCAGATATGGGTTTCATTTAAAAAAATATAAGTTTGTTATATCTCGAAAATTTGCGGATATAAAAATTTATTTCGTACGCCACTGATTAGTTGATAAAAATATCTATCTTTTATATTTGAAACATTTTTCTCAATTACTAATAGTTTAGAAGTTATTTAAAAATGAAAAAAATCAACAATATTCAGTTTTTCGTCATTATCTAGTGGCCTATGAATTTTTTTGGAAAAACAAAAGCACATCTGAGATGTCCTCCCAAAAGCGCATAAAAAGTTCCATTTAACCGACATCGTATCTCTTATAATTCTCGGGAACCCAATAGTGGCAGTTCTAAATGGGACATACTGTATATATATATATAATTTTGTAAAATTAAAGTTGGAAAAAGTGCACAATTTCATAGTATACTGGTTAATTTTCAATTCTGTCTACATGCACTCCCTTAGGTATCACTAGCTATAGCCACCACTAGTACTCAGAAAAAAGATTTTTTTTTCTTATAATCAGAAAATTACAGTTTGTGTGTTTGTGTGAGGTGACTGGTGTATTTATATAGACAGGTGCTGTCAATTTCCCCGAGCCGAAACTCACGTCATCTATTCTGCTGGAAGAATTACTAAACTTTTATGTAACATTTCTGTCGTACACACATGACATAATGAGACTATTATTCGTTATCTCATTGTCGTGCTATAAAGGGGTATACTCTATTTTCGTTCTACGTTCAACCAACGGCAAAAAATAAAATAGAAATGGTAGTGTAACCGTGGTAACGAATGTCATTTTGAAAAATTTGGATATTCCTGTCATTCAAGTGGTGATTAAGACGATTTTGGCGTTGATAAATTCCAACACTTGAAAATTCAACCAATGGGAACAGTATTATACTGATAAAACCTCGTTATCCCGATGAAACCCCGTTGCCCCGATAATTTCCGCTACCAAGTAAATAAGCAGTTGTTATTGTTTATAACTGTCAGTATGACAATTAATGTGTCAAGTTTTTTATTTTGCGTTGTCTTTGGAATTTATCTCACCAAATACCACACGACCTCTCAGGTTTTCTCAGATAAACTTTTATTTTTTAGCACTCATTTTTTTTTGCTTTAAAGCAAAATCACTGAAGCAAACTGCCATTAGGTAAAACCCCTCCTCCTTCGAAATCGGGATTTACCATGCAGTTTGCTTTCGTGTTTGTTTCTAAGCAAAAGAAATTCGTGCAAAATAAAAATTTATCGATAAATCAGGAGGTGTTGTGATATTACTTCTGATAATTTGTGTTTGAGTGTGTGTTTCAAGATTAGAATACAGACTAGACTTCTGCTACACATATTGCTTTTAGACAATAAGAATATGTATATTTCATCGATTTTACATCGTTATTATTCAATTGGTCAATTTTTGTTAAATAACTACTTATATATAACGATTTTTCATACTTGACCGTTGCGTTATTAATTGCTGAACAGCAAAATAACAAGTAATTGTATGTTTATCTCCGTCTTACTTTTGGTTTCCTACATTCTGTCTTTGATACGTATATCTAATATACGAACATCAAACTATGACGTAACGGTCAAGTGGGAAAAATCGGTGTGTACTTTTTTGACTTGTGAATATTGACACAATATAGGTAATATAATTCTGCCAGTTTTGATATTACCGCAACAATCCCTCTCTTACTCTGAAAATTTAAACAACATGCTTATGATTGATGACGTGTGTATTATTTCGTAGAAATACACGTCAGATGTATATATGTGAGTGTAAGTGTTTGTCTACATGTTCGCTGAAGGTATAAATTTTCTATCTTCTTGATTATTGATAAAATATACGTTACATTTGGCTATCAATATATTACCATGATAAAGTTTCACTTTGGTCATTACTTCTTTCCATGGTATGATCGGATATTTTGAGGCATCCATAATATAATCTTTGACGTAGTATATATCCTAGAATAAAAATAAAAATTAGGACTTTCATTATAATTCGTATGTACATAGTAGTATTTGTGAATCTAGATCCAAAGTGTTTTTCGTTTAATATGATTTTTTTTAGCTGTGTAGCAATCTTTCATTAACTATGGCACCAAGGAGACGGCAGAAATGCTTTTAATATTACCAGAATTACACTCAAAAGTTTGACATTTATCAAGTTGTTACACTAGAGAAAAACAAGCGTCACGTAATAAGCAATAGTAAAGTAAGTTCCACAACTTTCTTGGTTTATGAGTATATGACGGAAATTGTTGTAAAATTTAACTTATATTATTTAATTGATGCAGAATATATTGAATACAGAATATTAATTTTAAATGGGCCACCGTTGCTGTAGTCAGGGATGATAATGGGTGCGGTATTGAGTCGTAAATATGTAGGGGTGGTAATAAAGAAGATGTTTCCAATTACGATTCTGATGCCAAGGTATGAAAAACTATGTGTAATTTTATAATCATAACAGGAATATTATACATAAGCTACTTTTAGAAAAGAAAGTTCACTAAAATTAGTGGCAGTTTACCGGAACCAAGTTCGGAAGTGAAGGAGACAATGGTCGGGCCTTCAGTACAGCCTGTCGAACATGTTCAGGAATTATATTCAACACAAAATACAGAGTTTGTAATTCTGGACACTAGGTAAGATTATTTATTTATTTATTTATTTATTTATTTATTTAAGAAA
Organism: Ophonus ardosiacus; assembly: GCA_943142095.1. Taxonomy (NCBI): domain Eukaryota; kingdom Metazoa; phylum Arthropoda; class Insecta; order Coleoptera; family Carabidae; genus Ophonus; species Ophonus ardosiacus. The sequence continues at coordinate 18,623,821 of OW964834.1, read as the reverse complement.
AACTATCCTACAGGACAAGCCCAAAACGGATAGTGGTACAATGTACGATTAAGTTAATGTTAAAAGTAGGACACGAGCAGTTTGTGATTATTGACCTTGGGGTCTCGTTACAGAATGGCAGCTAGTGAATATTTATACATCCTACAAAGGTTATATTTCATTCAGAATTTCATGAGTTCTTAATTATCATGTGCATTGTTTTTTTTTCGGCTAAATTACACACTCTTTAAGATAAACAGCTGTCACTCTGACACGGGCACTCATATCTGCCTGGCAAGGTCAACAAAGACACATGATTACTCGCCTCATATGGAGTGGCGCAACTAGAACTCTTGGACCTCCATGCGAAAAATTATCTGGGCCTCCCGGATTCACAACGCTCCAAGATAAGAAAAAAAATACAATAAATCTTGATTTTTGCAATATACGATACAATAATTATAATAAATATTTTCGTAATTTTTTTTTTTTTTAAAAAAAACTCTCAACAGGATTAAATCCCAATTACTGAGTAGGTTGACATACACAAACATCCATGCCTTAGTGGGATTTGAGCCCGGAACCCCGAGCACACTCATGACTAAGAGGAGTTGCTCTAACCATTGAGCCACCGGAGCCGACAAAATTACTATAATTATTTTTTTCTTGTAAACAAATATTTCTATGTAGTGCCAAACAGTTTTTTTTTTTAAATATAATTAAGGGATCATATTTTAATTAAACTCATTATTGGTACATATACACAATTATATATGTCCATATGCCCGAGTTTGAATAAATTCATAAAAAGCAATTTGGTACAATCAATATTTTATGTGATTGGTTTTTTCTTTATTGGAATCAAATTTTCTTTACTGTAAATAACCATTTTATTGTTGCAAATATTATTTTTTAATTCCTGAAAGAAAATATACGATAGGGGTAGGACTTATTATAATAAACCAGGAACATAATGCGTTCTATACAGATATTTACGCCACTCCCCCTATGTTAAATAAATTGTTGAATATTGCTCTGAAAATTTGAAATTTCTCTTTTCGTGGTCACATGCTTTTTTAGGGCCGAGATATTAACTTCTTTATAAAGTACCTGGTTGTGATAATGTAGTTTAGGAAAATATTACATTTAGTATCTCTAGCCATGAAAATAAACAAAACTTTACTTGTCATCGTTTGTGTAAATAAGGAATGTCAATTTCTTGTTTAATAATAAAATAGTATTAATCTAGTAAAAGGACTTATATTCATTACAAATTATTAAACAAGATATTTTTCTCGAAAAACATGGAAAAATTCCTTAGACCAAAGAAACTGGACATTGACCCAACATCAAGTTTAGATAATACTAGCTAATAATAGTAGCTCAACTTCTTCAACTTACTTTTACGTAAGTTGTTCTTCAAGAGTACAATTCCTGGTTTACAAAGCCAAGACGGCAGAGAATGTCCATTGGACGATCTTCTAGGATGCATAAACATTCGATCGTGAGGAGTGCTATTTATGGAAGTGCATAAGAGAGATCTTATGAAATGCAGCGCTTGACAAGATAAGACCCCTAATTGACACTAAAACTTTTCCCATTTCTCAAGAAGCTAGAGACTCTTTTCGAAAACTCAAGGATGATATAGCCAAATCAGCTTTAATTACTCTTGATGAATCCCTTCCGTTATCCGTCGAGACAGATGCATCAGATTATGCTATCGCTGCTTCGCTATCCCAAGAAGGTAGACCGGTAGCCTTTTTCTCCAGAACTTTAAATGATAGTGAACGACGGCACTCTGCCATAGAAAAGGAAGCGTATGCTATTGTGGAATCTTTGAAGAAATGGAGACACTTCCTGCTACCGAAACCTTTTCGACTGATAACTGATCAGAAATCCGTTTCCTTCATGTTAAATCAAAACCAACAGCATAGCAAAATTAAAAACGAAAAGATTCAAAGATGGCGATTAGAACTCTCGAACTATCGATTTGATATTATCTATAGACCGGGAAAGGAAAATATAGTTCCAGATACACTCTCTAGAAATATATGTTCGGCTTCCTTGAATATTAAACCTACATTAAAGGAGTTACATGAATCCTTGTGTCATCCAGGAATAACGAGATTTGCTCATTGGATCCGTAGTAAAAACATTGCATATTCTTTAGAAGAAATAAAACAGACGGTATCTTCCTGTACTGTATGTGCCGAGATTAAACCTCGCTTTATAAAAACACATAGTACCTTAAAAAAGCTACCTCTACTTTTGAGAGAATATCGATAGATTTCAAAGGACCTCTTCCATCTGATACTCGAAATAAATATATTTTAACCGTAATAGACGAATATTCTCGTTTTCCCTACGTATATCCTTGTTCTGATCTAACATCTTTCACTGTCATTAAACACTTGACTGACTTGTTCTCGATATTCGGAATGCCTGCTTATGTACACTCTGATAGAGGTACTTCTTTTATGTCGGAAGATTTAAAGAAATTCCCACATGAAAAGGGAATTGCGACGAGTCGAACCACCCCTTACAATCCACAGGGCAATGGACAAGTGGAAAGGGCTAATGGAACAATCTGGCAAACAATACGATTAGCTCTCAAAAGCAAAAATATGCCCATCACTCAATGGGAAAGGGTAATTTGTCAAGCGCTGCATTCCATAAGATCTCTCTTATGCACCTCCATAAATAGCACTCCTCACGATCGAATGTTTATGCATCCTAGAAGATCGTCCAATGGACATTCTCTGCCGTCTTGGCTTTGTAAACCAGGAATTGTACTCTTGAAGAACAACTTACGTAAAAGTAAGTATGAACCATTAGTTGAAGAAGTTGAGCTACTACAAGCAAATCCTGATTATTCGTACATACGTTTACAAAATGGAACGGAAACTACTATATCGAATCGTCACTTGGCTCCCCGAGGAGATACTGAAGCTACCAATGAAGAGTCAGGAAATGATATTGAAGAATCCGGATATGAAATGACACCTACGACGTTTAACAAACAAACTAACATTTCATCTTTTGAATCGCCGCTTCCACCCTCGCAAATTACTGAAAGTCCTACAAAGAATGTAATTCAAACTCCACAATCTCTACTTCATTGTTCGCCTCCACCTGCGCAGATGACTTCAGCAATAGGACATTCTACCCCATTTGGGAAAATGTGACATAATATTACACCAATACCGTATGCACTTGCGTCTACGGTCAATTTTACAGGGATTTCCGGATTAAAATGACATAAAACATTATCTGACGCTAATATATTGCGAACAGTATTATATGCTTCATTGCATTCTTGAGTCCATTCCCACTTAATATTTTTTCTTAAAAGTTCCGTTAAAGGGTGCAAAATTTCTGCGGCGTTTGGAATAAAATTTCGATAATAATTTATAAGTCCCAAAAAGCTACGTAACTGATCAACATTACCTGGTATGGGAGCCTTTTTAATAGCATCTACGAGATCGGGTTTTTTATGTAAACCCTTCTTGTCAATTAAATGACTTAGATAAGTTACCGATTTTTCGAAAAAAGTACATTTCTGCTTTTGAACTGTTAGTCCACTAGCTTGCAATCTTGCTAACACTTCATTTAAACGGTTCAAATGTTCTGTACGATTACTTCCAGTTATAAGTATATCATCTATGAAAGCTACACAACCTGGAATACCTGCTAGTACGTTGTCCATTATTTTTTGGAATCGAGACGGCGCAGGCGAAATACCAAATGGTAATCTGTTATATGCGAATAACCCTCGGTGTGTGCTAATGGTAGTAAGTAAACGCGATGGCTCATCTAATATAATTTGTTGATACGCTTGCGATAAGTCAAGTTTCGTGAATTCAACGCCACCGCTGAGCTTGGCAAATAAATCGTTAATTCTCGGCAGAGGATATTTTTCCTCTTTTAACCACGGATTTAAAGTAATTTTATAGTCTCCGCATAGTCGCACGGTTCCGTCCGATTTTAGTACGGGAACGATGGGTGTGCCCCATGGACTATATTCTACGGGGCTAATAACTTGCAATTCCAATAAACGATTTAACTTCTCGTTAACTTTTGCTACCATCGCATACGGCAATGGGCGTGGCTTAACAAATTTTGGAATATTTCCTTCTTTTAAATGTAGAGTTACCTTTTCTCGATTAAAAGTCCCTAACTCACTTGAAAATACTTTCGAGTATTTGTTAAACAATGAATTCAGTGTCGCATTAGCATTACAATTAGTTATGTGGTGTATGTCAGAAATACCAACATTAAATTTTTTCATCCAATCGCGCCCTAATAGTGGTGGCCCTCCCTTGTCAATAATGTATACATGCATATTATCAGTTTTGTTTTTATACACAAAATTTAATTTACATTTACCCAGGGGTTGTATTTCTAACCCGGTATAATTCATTAAAGTTAATTCTGATTTCTCTAATTTAATTTCTGAAAAATATCTTTGGTACAAATCATTTGATATTACCGTGACTGCGGCACCAGCATCAATTTCAAAATTGAAAACTACATTATTTACAGTAACTTGTTCAACAAAGGGCTTTACTAAAGTAGTGCAAGAATCTAAAGAATATAATTTAGAAGTTATCATGAAGTGACGCGCCTTCTGGAAAGAGGGACGTCTTCCTTTATTTTTGCAATTGGATTTAATATGTCCTTTTACTCCACAAGCGTCACACGAACAATTTCGGTACCGGCACTCACTCTCAACATGATTTTTATAACCACACACTGAACACTTACTTCGTGCTGCGTTGACCTGTTTGGACCGTGTTGATTGGTTACCTTGACGATGTACACCTCCAACCTTGAAGACATCAGCTGGCTCGATCTTAACTGGATGTTGAGCGGGCGGGGCTCGACGTAATTGTACGGCCTCCCCGTTCTGCGCCATCTCCACTGCCTTATCCATGGTAAGGGTCTCCACGTCTTCCATGAAGATTTTATCGCGTGCTGGACCGGGTTCAAGTCCCAAGATAAATTTATCTCGGAGAGCGGTAGTTAAGGATGTACCGAACTTGCAATGCACTGCAAGACTACGCACTCGTGCTGCCCAATTCACCACACTTTCGTTTAATTCTTTTCCCGCTTCGTAAAATTTTTCACGTTCCGCGAAGGGTACTCGGGCTGGAGCAAAATGTTTGTCCAGTAATTGCATTAATTCATCGAAAGTTTTAGATTCTGGTTCATTCGGCACACATAAATTAGATAATAAAATATAGGCCTCCTCGTTTAGTGTATTAATTAACAATGCACGTTTTAATTCTGGGTCGGTGATTGCTTTCAATATTAAGAAATTATTTATTTTCTTCTTCGTAGTACACCACGAATTTATTTGTGGATTAAATTCTGGTAAATTTCCCAATGAAAAATCCGCCATTTTAAACATGTGTATTTAAATTTCTAAACACGATGCGTTTTTGTTTTTTTTGATTATTTTAGCGTTCCTACGCATTATTCACAGATCCCATCCTCGTCGCCACTTTGTGATGTATTCACTCACAGAGTTTAGGGGTTGTGAATATAGAAACACTGGTGAACCCTTTTATAAGTTTATTTAGAACCCGACACTGATACACGATACATCCATACACACGAGAGACCAAATTATTACTACTACTCACTGGCTTAAACAAAAACTATAAAATTAATATTTGTTAAAAGCCAGCAAATGCTGTACTCTGGGAACAACCCAAAACATTTACTACAGTAATATAAAAAATTACAAAAATTTTTGAAGTAAGACACTTCATAAAAACATCAGTTGCGGAGCGAAGTATTGCACATCCACAGCCAACTACAGAGCGTTGACGTTTGACCAACCTTCTTATAAAATATCCTTGAATATTTTTTTCTTCTTGATTCCTTGATTATTTTGATTTCTTCAAACCACATCTGTTTTTTTTTTCGTCGTAATACATTTTCAGCTTGTTTTCTTGCTTCTTTATATTCACGTTCGTTATTTCTAGTGTTCCTCTGTAGATATTTGTTCATTTTTTCATTTTTTATATCTATTTCTCGACATTCTTCATCGAACCATCCATTCCTTTTATCTTTTTCTGCCTTTCCTAATGTTTCTTTGCTGCTTGGATAATTATATCTTTTAATTTATTCCAGTTTTCCTCAACTAATGCTGGATCTGGTTCTGATTCGGTCGGTAAATCCAAGTAGAGTTGTTCTATTCTGTTCATGTAGTCCTCTCTTTTTTCTGTTCCTGAGAGTGCTTTTGTATTAAATGTATTTGTGGCAGCTTGTTTTCGTTCTGTTATATGGGTGGTTATTTTCTGTTTAAGTTTTACTACGATCAGATAGTGATCAGACTCAACGTTTGGTCCTCTGCAGCTTCTTACGTCTCGTATACATGAGGTATATCGCCTGTCTATTAGAACATGATCATTCTGGTTTGCCGTTTTCCTATCCGGAGATATCCATGTGTGTTTATGGATGTCTTTATGTGGGAAGAGTGTACTAGCTATTGCAATGTCTTTGGAGATTAAATAGTCTTTCCCCATTTTATTTATGTCAGTATAATTTAGAAAGTAACCGCTATGTTTGATAATGTGTTAAGAACGAATATAAAAATAATCATAAACCTTGTTTACCTCAAAATAATCTTTTAGAGCACAATTAGCCCAAATTCGAGTATCATGAGTACTACCTCTCCATCTGGCTACATATCAAGATTTCTTGTTTTAGAATCACAACCACTTGTACGTTCAAAGAATAAAAACCCTTTCGGTTGCAATAAAGTAGTGATTGTCTACCATCAGGATTTTTTATTTGTACATGGGTACAATCAATACACCCAATTATCCCAGGCAATTGTGCTACATTATAAAATTCTTGTTTCTTAGTGTTTAAATGCTCTCGGGACTTAACAAATCTAGGCAATTTGGAAGCTATTGCCCGGGATACTTTATTTATTATTCGCGAAGCTGTAGCTTGACTTACTCCATGTAAGTCACCTTAAATTATTTTGTTCATTGGATGTTATTTTATTTACAGATGTACATCGTTACCTAATTCAATTTGATAACATCCTTTGGCAAAATATCTTAATGTTATCAATACTTGCAGAGAAGCGACTATATTCTAATATTGCTGAAATATTGGCTCAATTTCATTCGAAATAAGTTCAATACGAAATTAACTGCTACTTTTGATAAACTATATCGTTTTCTAAATGCCTTTTCATTATATTTTTGAAATGGATTTTCCCTTGGTCGAAAATTTCTTAGTTTTATATTATTAACTTCAAATCTTACGCAAATATTTATTACACTCTCAATATCTCTTACAAATTCAGCCATTTTTTTTAACTAAATACAAGTTTAAAGACGGTCTCTGTCTTATTTACGAAATTGACCATTATTAGCAGTTTGAGAAGCTTCATAAACGCTAATCAAGACAGCTGAAAACAAATATTTAGAGAAGCTTCTCTAAGATGGCTAATGAAGCTTCACTGACTTTAGAGAAGAGTGTTGAATTCGAGCCATTGTTTATAAAAGAGTTTCGCAATTATGCTTGTTAGTATTTTAGTAATGGTATTTAAGTGAAATGCCTTTGAAGTTATCTGGGTTTGTTTGATCACCCTTTTTATATATTAGTGTTGTTCTTATTTTAGTTAATACAGCTGGTAATTTTTCTTCTTCGAAATATGCTTTAAGCATGTTTTTTAGAAGTTTTTTTTACCACTGAGTTTCTTTTTATATTACGAAGTGTTATGTCAATTCCTTGTATTGAGATTTCTTCATCAAGGTAGGGATGTCGGACATCTAATATACTTCTTCAATTACTTATAGGGCCGAACCATTTTTTGTAATAATCTGTTACATTCGCAGTAGTTAATTGGCACACTTCGTATGTTGTGTTCAATTTTCGGAGGGTTTTGCAAAATTTTTGTTAATTTGCTTTATTTTCCATTGACGATTTTAGGCGTGTAAAAAGTACTTTTTTGATTCTTTAACCTTTCTCTTGTATTTATTTTTAATTTGTAGATATGTTTTTGTTATTTCTTTATTAAATTTAAGTTTTTTACATTGCCATAGAAGTGCTTATGAGTCTTTCTTAAGGTTATAACATTCTTTGTTAAACCATGGTTTACTATTCCTAGCATTTATACTGTGAACGTGTACTGTGTGCCTTATTTCTATATCTTTTGATGTTTCTTGGATCGCTGTTTTTAATTGTTTGTAATTATCATTAGAGGATTCACCAGTAAGGATTTGTGCTATTCTTGTATTTAGGTATGCTCTATAGAGCTGATTTATGCTTATTTCTTGATCTTACGTGAAGTATTATGATGATCTGCTTACTCGTATGGTGTACGATGAGAATTTAGTTGATGTTTTAATGTTACCTCGTAAATTAAACGATCTGATATTATAATATCGTATTCTACTGAGCAATTTTTAATTAAATTTATTGCATTCGAATTTACCAAAACCAAATCTATGATACTCTTTCATTTGTTATTTATAAAAGTATAATTTGCAAGTTAATCATTGGTTGTTCTTCCATTCAGTAAACAAAAGTCTTCTATTTCCATAAGTTCGGTTAGATTTTTACCTTTTTTGTTTATAACTTTATCATGTGCGGTTCTCATTGGTGATAGGTTTATATGAAAAGTTTGATCTTCGTTAAGATGATTTAGTTCTTCTACTATTGCGTTAAAATCGCCACCAATGAAAATATTTTTTGACGGGTTGTAGGTATCATTCATGTTGTAAGAGATCTAGACGTGTGTTGTGCTCATATAAGGATAAAAAATATACCGAGCAAACTATTGTTCCTTAATTGATATTTTCGGTTTAAATATAATCCAATATTACTCTATAATAACAGTTTGATATTGAATTATCTTCGATATAAACACTATTAGACATGCTATTGTTCTACCGGTTGTAGTCCCTTTCTTGGCTTGGCTTTGAATTATTTCATATTTTCTCAGAAATTTAGGCGGAGTTTTTATTTTGTAACTTCTCCGGTTTCGCTTAAACTATGATATCATAACTCATAAGAAGAAGTTATTCGGTATTATTCAAGTTATATAAGTTTTTATATCCTTGTACGTTCAAAAATATAATTGTATGGCCTAGTTGTTCTTCATTCTTAGTGTGATTCGTTTCCCGTTTCCTTAGTTGCTATTAAGTCTCGTTATTTCTAAGGTGTTATTTTTTTTACTTACATGCTTATCCATTGGTCCTATGATATTTGTTTTTCTTTTCAAACTTTTAGCGTTTGGTGTGTTGTTTCCATGCACTACGATTTTCAGATCAAGTTGAGGTGTACGAGTTGTATGAGTATTTTTACTTTCGATTGTTTCTAATTCGATAGGTTCGCTGTTCAAATTTTCTTCTTCTCCTCCTACATCTTCATCCTTTTTAAGATCATTATTGTCATTGTTGTCGTCAATCATGTTTTGAAATAAATGAGTTTTGACTTCATCTTTTATTGCTTTGAAGTAATAAGGTAGTATTGTCCTTTCTTGTAGTACTATTGGGCTATAATCTTCGCAGATGCTTATCTTTGAGCCTTTTAAGTGTTTTGCATTTAACAAGATTTTTTTCTTTATTCGGTTTGCGTTGAGTTCTATTAATATGGGTCTTGTTTTGTTTTTTGGCATTTCCCAATCTTCCGAAGTCCTCAAAAAATCATTAGGAGCTTTTATAGGTAAATTTTAAATCAAAATTTTAATACTTTCTTCCAAATATTCCTTTTTCTCTTACTAAATTCCGTGGACAATAATGTTTCTCTCACGAATTTATCTTTCTAAAAATTCTGTTTGTACGTCTTTAGATTTCAGTTCAGTTGCATACACTAGATTGGATTTTTGACACTGACATTTTGCATTTATCTGTCATTTATAAACATTTAAATATCTCAACTGGTGCCCATGAAGTTGTTTGGCAGTGCAATTTATTACAACAGATTATACTATACATATATTGGACAAGTTTCTTTATTCAACAACTATCCATGCGCTGAATTCTATCCGAAATTGAAAATGACGTCACGATGAACAGCTGATGGATAGCCGCTGCGACCGAATAAAGAAACGGGTTGCTAAAAAGTGCGATGAATCTCCTAACCTTAAATATCAATTGACAGTTAACCATCAGTTAACAGATATGGAAAGTTTTATAGTTAAAAGAACCGTCGCTCTATTGCAATCATCAAATTCTTCATCGAACAATGAAAAATCTGATAAGGAAGTCATAGGTAATGATAATAAAAATCATCTACATCTATAACCATCTCCTTTCCGTTGTGAGCGAGATATGTTTTCTTATTTGAATCATGCATTTGGTTTTCTTTGCATAATCTTACACTCGCAAGCATGAAACAAACACAAATGTCAAAAATATAACCTAAAATCATTTCGTTAGACGATGAATTAGAAACAGCATGATGAATTTCATCTGCAATTCAGCAGTGAATAAAGAAACAATGTGATGAATTTACGATTCATGTGCATTAATGCGCACTAATCATCGGTGAATAAACAAACTCTCCCATTATATCTTTTATCTCTAAACTTAAAGAAGATAAAATAAATAATGAAGGAGAATTTAATGTTCTTTATATTTGTAATAACATAATTTTTCAAAGATTGATATTTATATATATTTTAAGAAACTACTAATTCCGGTTGTCTAATTGTTCCCAAAACCTTTCATTAATTGTCAGATTGTGGAATACGAAGTTAAACTGTTGTTAAGTTTTATAGTTTTTGAGAAATCGCCCTTCCAATATCCACACATAATACATATACACACTCATATATACAGACATCGTCGGAAAAAAGTTAAAATCGGGTTCTAGGATTTTTATGACGTGCTTATTCAATAAAATCTGGATGTGCGATTTTTAGTAGCCTGTTTATTTTTTATACGATGAAATTTAGTTCTGACTCGCCTAATGAATTTTTGGAGAATTTCAAACTTTACTTCATGTAAGTTTTTGAAAAATCTTTTATATTAATATGGGCTCTTCTACCCATTGTCATACACCTTCATGTAATAAACAAATAGTTTCACTAGGTCTCGCTCGGGGTACGTTAGGAGGATCGTAGATTCATGAAATCAAGTAGTTTCAGCCGGCAATTTTGTATATAAACATGAGCATCAATTGCTTGTTTTTTATCTAACCCGCACAATGTACGCCTGCTTTTGAAATTACAAATTACAGAATTATTTTATCTGAAAACTTTACCTTCACTTTGAATTTTATATTGAAACTGTTGTAGTGTTACTTACAAGGAAGGTGTACGTCAGTGGATAGGAGGCCGAAAATTTGGAAAAATTAATGTGAAATATTTTTCCAAAATTACGGAAGCGTAAAGCGAGTCAGGACTAAAAGCTCTATATTAAATATGAATGTCAAATCTTAAGCTATGGTAATTACTGTAGTAGTAAGCTGGTGCAATATATGTACTTCCCTTAAATCACAGTATCTACTTATTTATAAGAAGATAGCCTCATATCACGATAAGTCCCAATAACAGTGCAGCACTAATAACTTACAAAAAATTACATCATTGTCAAAACAAATACAGATAAAAATATTTACATACATATCTTAAATTAAATAAGATTAATTTATATTACATGAATGAAAAATTGCAGCAGAAAAAAGTTTTAATTTATTGAAAATGCTTTATATACAGTACTTAAAGACAAAACACTTAACTGTTTTTAAGGTACAGTTAAATATGTCTGGAAAATTGGACATTACTGACACGTTGTTAAATGTTGATATCATTCTAGAATTAGGCTTTGACGGCTGAGTTAGTTCTACAGCTTGAAACAGTAAATAAATTACCTAATCTATTAGAATATGAATCTATTCTGAATGATATTTTATTAAGTAATGCTGGACTGTCAATGATGTTGTTTAGCATTTTATATAAAAAAAATCTGATGTGGCCAACACAAAACCTCCCGCTATTTAATTTTTACATACATACATAAAATCACGCGTTTCCCACTTAGTGGGTTAGCAAAAACCCGGAAACAATAGTAACAATAAGAAAAGGGATAAGAGTAAGAGCTCAGCTAACTCACTTCACTCTTTAACAACATTCTTCTTTCGCCTTGTCCACAATCATCATAGCATTCGTACATAAGAACATATTAAAGTGACTGATTTTCGGTAGCGAATAACCGCATCTGGACCACAATAATAGTTACGCAACAATCATCCTTCCACACATATCCCTATCCATTTTTATTAATTTAAATACATACTTACGTATTTACTAACGCTGCAAACTGTTCCACTGCATAAAACTATTGATTTATTTACTATTTTCTTTTTAAAATGTCACTATTATTAATTTGAAGTGATTCGTTTTTTAACAGTGACATTTACTGTCAGTTACATTCATTTGAAATATGAACTGTGGAACAAAGGAATTATTGTGTTTCTCTTAGGCTTCGCGACTAATAAAAAAAATTATTTTTAAATTTATCTGTAAAATATATAGAAAAAGTATTAATGCATTCCTGTAGAAAATTCAATAATCTTTAATTTTCATAAGACATAAAATGCGAAAAAATGGCATTTAATGGTATTTTTTGAAGAAAAACTATTATGAGCTTCAGGTAAAGTGCCATTTCTGGTTATCCGATTTACACCAAAATCTAATGGCTTCTTTTCATATTAGAATAGGGTATAAATACAAGGTTTCATAATTTTTTGAATGATAGTATTTGAGTTAGAGCGAAGACAAAATCCCTACACATACACACACACATACATACATACATACACACACACATACATACATACATACACACACACATACACACATACAGACATCATCGTGAAAATGTTAAATTTGGATTCTAGTGACCTTAAAACGTGGTCATTTACTAAAATCTCGATAAGTGATTTTTAGCACGATCCCTATACCTCCCTTACCAAGGGTAGCGGGAGGTAAAAAGTTAGATCCATCATTCCTCTACGGTTTTGTATAGTTGTTAATGAAATAAAGCTGTTTGGATTTTTTTTACTAAAAATGTAGAAAAGAAATCTCTGAGTACCTTTAATTCTATTTATATTTGATAAAAAGGTGACCAAAAAATGGCGGCAAATTTAAGATGAGACCGAACAAATGAAAAGTGTAAAGACATGAATGTACTACAACTTTTGAATTTATTCCCAATTTTTTAAATAAATCCTAGCATATTATATGACTTTTTGACGACATGATGAATGTATAAATCAAATATTAATTTCCTAGCTAAGATAACTCCTAAATCGTTTACATGATTTACTCGGTTGACATTGTTTCCGTGAAAACAGTAATTATAAACGTAACTATTTCTGTTCCAAGAACATGTTATACACGAACATTTATCAAGATTAAGGGCCAAATTATTTGCTGAATAATGAAGATAGCAGAAAAGCCTGTTAAGGGCCTCTTGAAAGATCAAATTAATACGCATATAAACTTTTAAATTATCGGCGTATATATTAATGTAAGCACTTAAAAACATTTTTTATATCAATTATAAAAATAATAAATAAGTGTGGTGCAAGATGGGATACCTGCGGTACACCAGAAGTGGCTGGGCCAATATTCAGATTGACATCCATTTAGTGTATCACATTGTTAATTACTAAGGTAAGATTTGAACCAAAAGAGTAAATTGCCATGTATACCGAGTCTTTCTAACTTTGATAGTAAAGTCGAGTGCTTGATCTTAACGAAAGCCTTACTGAAATCCATGACCGCATGAACTTGTACCATGTCGTCCATGGATGAAAAAATATTGTCTGTGAATACAATTGTATTTCATTTGAACTTTCGGAATAGAAATCAGTTGGTTAAAATTAATATTTTTGACTAAAGCAAATAAATGGTCTGTAAATATTTTTTCAGAAACTTTTTTGAAGAAACATAATACCGATATTGGGCGATAATTCTGAACAAAGCTTCTATTGCCACTTTTATAAATAGGATCAACTAAAGCTTTTTTCCAGGAATTCGGACAGTGATCTTCAGTAAGTGATTTCTCAAAGATTAGCTTTAAAGAGACTCAGTACACTGTTTTACAAATAGGCTAGGGGTACCATCATGACCAGCACCTTTAGTAATATCAAGTGATGCTGAAATTTCATGAACCTCACTCTTCGTGAATGAAATATTATGTAAATTAAGAGTGGTAGTACAATAATAATTCTTATATTACGCATTTGAAGCATTTGAAAAAGCAGTCCGAAAATAGGGAACATATTGCATATTTGAGTTGACTCTTTTTTTTTTGTGTGAAAACTTATGTGACACATGTTATGCTATTTTAGGTACTATAAGCTTGTCGTGATACACACTGTATATACATATAAATGAACGATAAATAATTCTAATTTGTTTTATTGGCATTACTTTACTTACAGCTGCAATAGGACACGATGTAGGATAATACCCATATTTCTTGATAGTTTCAGCTGCTTCCAAATATTTCGCATACTGACTATTAAATATATTACATAAACTTTCATGTTTTATTGCAAGTGGTGTTCTTCTAAAAGTGTTACTATATAATGCATAAACTTCAAAATCTGTCTAAAAGTGTATCACATATATTATTTAGAATTATTAAGTTTATAAAAAAAAATACCAATATATCGAATGTTATATTTTGAAGCACATTGATGTATACAGTAACGGCAAAATCTTTCCTAGAAATTTTAGAAACCGTAATATTTGCAGCTGCATAGCTATGGTTTAAATATTGTAAATCAACTCGTTTGATAGACATTACAGGTAATTCATATACCTGAAAATCATTAATAAAAATTAATTAATATTTAAAAACTCTTTTGAAGTTTTTACCCATTCCTTTGTATTAACATAACCTAAAAATAATAACCAATATATGACTTGGAACTTTAACCTATCCATGATTTTATTAGACTAATAATATCCTGGTATTCTACATTATTTATATCTCGATCCTTTGTTGACGGACAGGATGTATCTTTCCCATGTAATTATAATTATTGTTCATTAGAAAACCATTAAATGCCGACCTCGGTGTAAATATTAAAACATAATTTGTTCGAAATTAGCCTAAAATGCACAATAGACGAATCGAGAACAAGTGACATTTTAGATGTCTAATATGGCAACAGGGAGCAAGCAATACATGCTTACTTTGAACTATATGCTATCTAAAGTTTACTTGCATTTAATTTTTATTTTTTTCTATCACACTTATCACTATGTTGTTTGTAACTATATAATTATTTCAATTTTAAAACATTCTAAGAAATGTATTTAAATGCAATTATTAACTTTAAAATGTGTTTTAAAAAAGTTTGAATAGAAGAAGAAAAGAAATCAAATTTCCAATTTCATAAATACGTTCGTATGGACATTATACCATTTTTTTAGTTCTAATACATTGGGTGATTTTTTTTTTTCATGGTGCACAAAGGAGATTAACAGGGGAAATCAGTTTTTGCAGACTGTTGCCCCCCGTTTTAACTGACAACGATGATTGTGGTATCAATAGAAAGATAAAATACATGTAACTTATGTAATAATTTGGCCAGTCCTCAGAAGATACACCCACTAAACCAGTGCCGAAAAAACCTAATACTACCACTCTCAACTCCATATACTCCAATAGATCAGCCCAAGAGGAGGAAAATACATCAGGAACGAGTTGACTAGCAAACCACACAATATCCACACCCAATCCAAGTATAGATGACGCACGTAATTATAATTGTACCTATCTTTCAAACATATTTAGACCATGCTCTGTTAATGATTTCAGTACATTCAATAAGAATCTCTGTGTGCTATTTTGGAATGTACATGGCTTGAACACCATATTTAATCTAGACGAAGATACAAAATCCATGGCACACAGTGATTTAATTTGTCTTTGTGAAACTTTGAATAATAATTATATCACCTTTTTGCCCTCATTTCTAAGTAGTTATAAAATTATTGCACAAAGCTTAGCCACTAAAGAAAAAAGTAAAGGAAGAAGTAGTGGGGGTTTATTAATAATATCAAAAAATGACTTCATTGGAGAATTTCAAACTCTAGAAAATACGAATTTATGGATTTTTCTGAAAGTTGTAACCCGAACAGATAAAATTTTAATTTGTGTTACATATCTCAAACCTGATCTTGACCATGATACCTGCCTAAATTTGTTACATGACTCTTTAATTACTTTTTCAGAACTTTATCCAGATTATAAACTACTTTTGATTGGTGACCTAAACTCAAAAATAGGACAACTTAATCAAGCTCCTGCAAACTCATTTTTATCTGATACTATCTGGGAAAATAGGGTATCCTTACAAGATTACATTGATGTCAGAGGAAGAAAATTAGTAGATTTGCTTGAAAAATTTGATCTTTTTACACTTAACGGTAGGACACTCGGAGACATACCTGGTAATTACACTTATGTTGCGGCTAATGGTAAAAGTATCATAGATTATGCATGGGTAAGTACAATTTTTTTTTTCAAAAATTAAAAAATTTGAAATAATTGATACGATTGATTGCTTTGATCATAGGATTTGTTTATTACACATAAAGAATGAATCAGTATATGATTACCGGGATCCAATGCAAATTGCAAATAGACAACACTCTGTGAAATTCCGATTTGATGCTTTGAAATCTAATACTTATCAAATTCATTTAGATAACTCAAATAATTTGTACACGTGTAGTGAAAATGTGAATATATTAAATGATAACCTAATACAGGCTATTAAAGATGCGGCTAGCTGCTCTGGTATGTTGCAAGTAACTCCCCCTAGTAATGTTAAATCCTTCTCTAAACCATGGTTTACCTCTGAATGTAAAAATGCTAAGAAAGATTTGAAAAAATTGTTAAATTTATATCATAAAAGCAGATCAGATTATGATCTAGATAATTATATAAAAGGAAAAAGAAAATATAGAATTTTTATTCAAAATAAAATGAAGGAATACTACCAAGAAATAAGAAATTTACTTACGGATACTAGAAGTAGCTCTGCGTTCTGGAAAATAGTAAAAAAATTAAGAATAAATACGCCCAAAAATAATGGTGTTGCTCTCTATGAATGGGAAAATTTTTATTCAAATTTATATAATAATACCACTAACGGAAATGTTATCAGATTCTATGATCCAGGTCACCCTTTCCTAGACTCACCCATAACTCTCGAAGAATTGCAAATGAGTGTTGCTCGAAGTAAACTAAATAAAGCACCCGGAATTGATGAAATCTCTTATGAATTTTTCAAATCATTAACCCCCGCATTGGAACATTATTTACTTAACTTCTACAATTTAGTTTTTCAATCCGGTAATGTACCTAAATCTTGGTCATCAGTGCAAATGCAAATGATTTTTAAAAAAGGGGATAAATGCAACCCCATTAATTACAGAGGAATCGCTCTCATTGTATCAATCTGCAAAATCTTTACTCAAATTATATATTATCGTTTAGAGTCTTTTTTGGAAGAAAATTACATAATTGAAGAGTTTAAATCGGGGTTCCGTAAAAATAGAGGCACTATGGATAACATTTTCTCCCTTATGAGCATTGTTCATCTTCACTTAAGACTTAGTAAACAAAAAGTTTATGGTATTTTTATTGATTACACCCGAGCATTTGACTCAGTTAATCACAATAAACTGTGGTTCAAACTATACAACTCTGGATTCAGTGCTAAAATTATATATTTACTGCAAAATATGTACTCAAATGCTTCGATGCATATAAAAATAAATAATCAATTGTCTAATTCGATTCATATAACGGAAGGGATTCTGCAGGGCGAAATCCTATCCCCACTCCTATTCTCAGTTTTCACAAATGACTTTAAAAAATACTTTATGGACAAAAAAACAACGGGTCTTAATGTTGACGGCAGAAGTGACATATTGTGTTTGGCATACGCAGATGACGTCGTTATTTTAGCATATTCTCCAATAGATGTAAATAAAAAACTAAAAATTCTAGAACTGTATTCAGATGATAATTGTCTACAGGTAAATACAAATAAAACAAAAATAGTTCAATTTCATAAAGGCAGAAAAGGAATATCTCATAAATTTATATACAAAGGTAAAGAAATTGAAACAGTTTGCAATTTTGAATATTTAGGTACAATGTTCTCATCTTCTGGGAAATTTTTGGAACAATCAAAAAATAGTGTAAAAAAGGCGTCTATAGCGGTCCAGACAGTTAGACAAATATTAGTAAAAGGTAAATCAAATAACTGGTCCGAAAAAAACAAACTCCTACACAGTATTGTAAATGCTACTGCTTTGTATGGATCTGAAGTATGGGGACTCAGGTATCCTAATGAAATAGAAAAATGCCAAACAAGATATGTCAAATCTGTTTTCCGTTTACCTATGCATACTCCAAATCACATGGTAAGGCTCGAAACGGGGTTAACCCATACTGAAAGCATCATCTGGAAGCGAGCTCTAAATTTTTGGAAAAAAATATTAAATATGTCTAACGACAGATACCCTAAATTATTATATAATCGTTTAGTGGAACTAGACAATAACTTTGATAATAACAAGCTAGAATATAACTGGGCTAGTCAAGTCAAAACATTTCTGTATGAAAATAATGCCTATGACATATGGAACAATCAATCTATCAACGCAACGATAATTAACTCAATAATAGAATATTTCGAAAATAAGCTTACCATGAAAGATCTTTACAAAAATCAACAATCATCATATAGCTTATTTTATAAAAACATAAAATCCACTTATAATACAGAAGAGTACATAAATTTAAATATTCCAATAGTAAAGCAACAAGTAATATTCCAAATACGAGTCTCCTCTAAAATGGGTCTAAAAATTTTCTATAAAAATATAAAATATGAAATAAACTCTGATATTCTATGTTCTATTTGTAATTGTAATAGCCCAGAAAACATTTATCACTTTTTCTTCGTTTGTCCTATTTTTGCACAAATTAGAGAACATTTTTTGGGTAGGTATAGTGCTCAAGATACTGATGAAAATAATTATTATCGTTTATTCACTAATTTAACAAAAGAGAAAATAGATTATATATTTTACTACACGATATCTGCTATGAAACTCCGCAGTTTTTGTATGAACGAATAATTCTCCCAAGTTCGTATTTAATCTCCCTATATAACTGATAATGTATGTACCTAAAATAATCTAATGAAATGTAATTTTATAATAATTATTATACTTTGTACTTCATATAATTAATTGTTGGGCAGTAGGGCTCGATGCGTTGAATTATTTGGTTGGCGTTGAGCCCTATTATTTATTATTTATAATGTTTAAAATTAATTCTGTTTATTATGTATGCACCAGTTGGTTACTATTTTCTATTCCATTTGGGGCCTGTTTTTCAATCTCTGGTTAGAGTTTTAACATCGCTTCGTTGACAACTATGATAAATCTGTCATTTGACAGTTCATTTCGTTTCAGTTTAGTTTGTTTGGTTCTTAGTTGAAGTTTTTACCAGAAACTGAAAAACCGGTCCTTTAAGTATTATGTTATGTTCAAAATCACTTTTCATTAGAATGTATAATTTGCTCACTATTTACTATTTCATATATAATGTTATGTAATATTTAAAATCAAGTTTCTAAAGAATGTACCAGTTGGTTCCATTTATTATTCCATGTAACGTTATGTATTCTTCAAAATCTATATTCTTTAGAATGTACCACCCTATTATATGAAGCCTTGCTTTGAAACAATAAACATTATTATTATTATTATTATGTAATAATTTGGTCTCATAAACTAATATTAAATTTATTGTATTTAACATTAATCAATAACCATGGCATTTTTTAACCAAAATGTAAACGAATGTTTGGCATTTTATTTGTTAGAATTTGTTACCCATGATTTTTTGTGTTTTCTTTCTAATGTTAATAATATGCTTGACAAAAGTTGCATTAATAAAAATTTTGACACAAAATGAAATATTAGTTTATCTCTTTATTCAAATACCATGGCTATTGCTATTAATACGAAATTGAATAAGTTTAATAAGAACAATGCATGTTGCGTTTGCATAAAAAAATCTGCATCAAATGACATCAAATACATGTACATCGGCTTCCACTTGATCGATGATGATTAATGAATCAATATATGTATGTAGTTGCTTTTTCTTTATGCTATATTATTATATATTATTAATGTTCATTCTATGTAAATGTTAATAATTTTTCATCATTATATGAACTATATTATTATATTTCTTTTACATACATATATTCATTCATATTATATCATATTTTCAATAATACAGTGTTTCAATACATTGTAGATTTGTATTGCAAAATTCACTTACATAATTGCTAACCACTTGTACAAAATTCACAAAATATAAAAACAAATAAATGTTGTATTTCAAGTGTTCACATAAGTAAGTCGTGTTTTATTTTAAAAAACCTAGTTATAATTATTTCATTGAAATAAGTTGACATAAACGTACTTTGAAATTAAAATTTTAAGATGCACAAATGAAGTAGTATAATTTTACATTAAATTGGAAGATAAGATTACACAGTGCCTTTAAAAAATCTCCATAATGGGAAATATTGTCGTATAAGGAATAAGCAAATAAACAATATCTAGGAAGAATTTTCACTGCCCCCATAAATGAACATTCCAGGCCAGGAGAGTGAGGATTGACGATAAGATCAACCTTCTAAAAATCTCAGACCAATTTATATATCCCATACTTCAGTTAGACTAAAAGGAAGTATTTTATCGAAAAGGGCAATAGAAAAAGGTGTTGAGATATTTAAATGAGTTCATAGCTATCTAAAGAGAAAACAGAAAAAAAGTGAATACCAACAAGAAAAGAGACCAATAAAATCATCATATGAATCGCCGTTGAAGCTACAGCAAAAATCCCTCCAACTGCCATCGCCCGGTACCTATATTGAATTCGTTATAAATTTATAATTTTATATTATATAGTTACCCTGTCATTATCTTATTATTTGTAGTCTTACTTACATTATTATTAAGCTCTAGGAGGGGGCGGTCGTGCGCAATAGCAAGGTATAACAACAGGACTGGTGCAAGAATATTTAAATGACTTCTAAGTAATAAATTTTAAAAAAATACTGTTCTTTAAAGAGGCTCAATTTTGTAAATATGACGAAATATCCATTGGATATTTTAAAATTAAATTTTGAAAAAGTCACGTGATCTGGAATAGAATGTGACGTACACACAGTTAACATTGTGACAAACTATTGTCTACTTTTATAAAATATGTCTGTTTTACTATTGGCTATAAATGACATGATATTTGTACTCCCACGTCACAGGAGTGGGGGATTGTTTTTTATGACTAATTCTGGCGTCAATTTTTTATTTTATTATTTACGAAAATAATAAATTATTATTTTTATTACTATGAAAAATATTGAATAAACTTTAATTTAAAACATTTTTAAAAAATATTAAACCGGCTCGTTATAATATAACACAATTTAGGTGCATCAAACTTTATCATAATGTTCTGTATATATTGAAATTGAAAAGACTTTTTTACAAATAAATTTACTAATTGTGTATTAATCATGGACTAAAGTAAACTTAAACGCAAGTAAAAGTTAATGGAAAGGTCCGTAACTTAGTAGTAATGCACGCTTACATTTCTTGAAACAATTCAGATTGGCTGTGACAGTCGATAAATTATTTGTATCTTTCTTTATTCTCTTGTACACTTCTGAAAATAAATGAAAGTACTTGGAATAGGCGAGCTGCTAAGAAGCTAATATTGATTTCATTTAAATTACTTTGGATGACATTATTGTTTGCTTTCTTTTCTTGGCTGCTTCCCGATATGACGAGATTAAAACCAAGAAAAAAATTCAAAGATGTGGGTTTAAGAACGGACGGTGAATGCAGTTTTAATTAAAAATTATAATTGGAAAGAGATTTTTTTAAGATTATTGACTTTAAGTTTTTGTATAGCAAACAATGAATTAAAAATTTAATACCAGGTTTCAAAGGTGTCTCATAAGGGAAAGTAATGAAGGTTTTTTATCCTTATGTATTTACCTATTAACATTTTTTCATTTTTAAATATAAAGTATTACAAACAATTTAAAAATACACAAAAATGTACTTTTGATAAAATTTCATAAACGCAGTAGTTTTTGAGATATTTTAACTTTTAGAAAATGTCGCGTATCCAAAATAGTTAGTTAACAGTTAAAAATCAATCAATTTACCATAGAAAATAGAACAAAATAGAAAAGAAACACAAAATCTGTTTATAACTATTGTTAGATTACCTTATTTTCAATATTAGTATTTTTTTCGCAAATTAAAAAAAAAGTGTAAAATTTTAATGTTGGGGAATATGTAGATATGGTGTTTATTTATAGATATTGTAAAAGTAATGTTTGTCGTAGTCCAGAGAATATCGACGTGGACATCAAAGAATGAATTTGTGTGAATTTCATTGTTTCTTAATTGTTACCTAATTTTTTTTACATAATTAATTTTTTCTAAAAATTAAAATATCTCAAAAACTATGTATGTAATATTTTATAGGTAAAGTTGGAAAAATGTTAATAGATCAAAAAATAACGATAAAAAACCTTCATGACTTCCCCATATGAGATGCCTCTGGTTGAGATACAAAAACAAAAGAAAGTTTAAATATGCATCTCATTAAGTAGTATTCTCGTATCAAGTTTCAAAATGTTAGTGCAACTAGTATCAGAGTTATTAATAAAAATATGTCAGATGAGGTTTACTTTTAAAGGCCTGTAACTCTGTAACGAAAAGTTTTCGGACATACCTTCATATGACATTTTTTACTCAAAATTATGTCAGGAATATGTTATTAATTTTTTTTTACACTAGTCCTCATACACCTTGTATATCAAAGTACTTCTTCAAAATAATATTGAAGTAATTAGTGATTTATAGAAAACATAGTGCCTGAAGAAAGGGGAAGAAAAACATTATTTTTCATTAAGTAAAGATTTTAAATTAAATTTAACATGGAACCACCAAATATATGCAGGGTGTTATCGAAGCTCGTATAAAAACTTTAAGGGCAGTACTGACTAAAATGAGTAAAAAAAGCGTAATCAACAAGGGTCCGATTTTCAATATTTTCCGAAATATAAAGCAGTGAAAAATGAGTTTTTACGGAGTTTACCTCTGCTACCTCGAAAACTATGAGTTACGACTTCAATTAAATGAGATTTTCGTTTACCTTGGAGAGGTTATGTTAGATATGCTTTTGTTTTTCAAAAATATCAAATAATTGAACTAACTTAAATGTTGTGGTGACCTTCGCCAATATTTAATTTTCAAATAACTTCGTAACTATTATAAATTGAGAAAAATGTATCATATAAAATTTTGTTATATTTTTATACTCGTTTTACTAGATATATTGATTAAGCTTTATTTATTGTTAAAAAAATTTGTGTAGGCTTTTTGAATCTTTTGTTTATTGAAACATACAATTTAGTTTACATTTGGACGTTTCGATTGTGGCATCACTATCATCATCAGCTGAATAAAACAATATTAAATAATAATAAAATGAAACAGAATAACGAGATTGTTTACATACCTATTTGTTTGATTGTTACATTTTTATAAAAAATATTAGTTGAACATTAAGGCGTAAGGTGCTTGCCCTAATTTCTACGTTGGCGAAACTTTCCAAAATTTACATAAAAGAATTTACCAACATAATTATAATATTAAAAAACAAAATGTAAATCACAGTGGAATTACCAAACATAGTTTAGAAAAAGGACATATCTTTGATTTTAAAAATTCAGAAATAATTAAAACAGAAAAAAATTACAACAAGCGACTAATCTATGAATCTTTATACATAAATGCAAATGAAAGTAACACAGTCAACTGCCAAACTAACTACAGAGACATTTTAACTTACGCGGGCTCAATCTTACCGAATTTAAATTTAGAAAGACAGCCATTAAACAAAGACAAAAATTAATTATTCTTACAAATCCCCTATACACGTAGTTTACTGCCATACTCTGGCTGAACAAGAACAACACATTTTTACCTACGGCTAGTCAAATTAAAATGTAGTCATAAAAAATAAAACTTTATGTATTACAAAATTACGCCTTAATGTTCAACTAATATTTTTATAAAAATGTAACAATCAAACAAATAGGTATGTAAACAATCTCGTTATTCTGTTTCATTTTATTATTATTTAATGTTGTTTTATTCAGCTGATGATGATCGTGATGTCACAATCGAAACGTCCAAATAAACTAAATTGTATGTTTCAATAAACAAAAGATCCAAAACGCCTACACAATTTTTTTTAACAATAATATTAAAGGATCTACTTCGAAGAAAATGTAAGCTTTATTTAGTCATTTTGATTAGTAATTCATGTCCTTAAAGTCTTTAACCAAAGTTCTATAACATATATATATATATATATAGGTAGTTCCAATATTAAACATCCGAACTTAAAATTTAAATAAAGGAAGGAAATGGACAAGTTAATGTAAGCAATATATGTGAGCTATTACAGTTGTTTGCTTTGAAAATTATTTCGTCAAATTAGTTCGCATATTTTATGATAGGAGTTTTTTTTTTTATAAGAACGATGCGTGACGTGGAATCGGTCTCTTAGTGAGCACTCCTCTTAGTGAGCACGCTCTTAGCGAGCACGTCAGTGAGCGTTTAAGTTTTTTTGGCAACTTAGCCAAAAACTTTGAGTGTTAGATTTGTGTTTGCGTCTAACTTGTGTATTCCAAATATTATATTGATATTTTTAGTGTTGTTTGCTGAGTCTAAAATCACAATATGGGTGAGTACTCGAAACACATTTTTTTATTCTTGATGAATTAGTTAGGTGCGTTAAGGTGGCACCCCCACTATAAAAAACGACTTTTCTAATATATTAATGGAAAATGTTAGGAATGTGCAGCAGAATGCTGTTATTGGTTTGAAAAGTGCTCTATCGACACGAAAATTATATAAAATACAATTTGGGGGTGCCTGCTAAACTAGTGCACCCCCATCATGGAATTTTAATACTTTTAATATTTTCATTAAAAGTGTTTACAAATGCTCGTGTTAGATGTGATTATTGTAAGAAGTGCTCTAACGGTGTAAAAATGATAAAGTAAATTATATGGGGTGCCATCTTAACGATAGCATCCCCAGCATTAAATTTTAATGATTTTATTGTTAAAACTAAAAGTGCTCAGGAAGTGCTTTCTGCTTCTATTATTATTTTAAAAAATGCTTCGTCAGTAAAAAAGATAAAAATAATTTAATTTGGAGGTGCTCCAAAATCAAAATGTTAATAAAATTAAACCAAAAGATAATAAAGCAGAACTTTCATACTGTGTACTGTCATAAGAGTTTGCATTTTTGTTGAGAGTTTAAATATTAATATTGTATTTCCCGCCATGTTGCGGATGCTCGGTTGTCAATGTAGGCCAGCGACAATGGTGGTACCCAAGGCAACAGATGTTGGTCAGTGTTATGTTTTCCTAGAATCTGAATAAAGGTATATTTCGTACTTTATGTAATTTTGTGTAACTTATTTTATATGAGAGTACGTAACATGGCGCAGTCGGTGAAAACAATCTACAAGAGAAAAACAAATAGAATAAAATTGAAAAGTTTCAGAAACAATGGAGTCCAAAGTGCCAGCAAGTTTGAGTCTGGAAGGCGACGTAAATAGAAATTGGAAGAAGTTCAAACAACAATTTGAAATATATTTAATTGCAAGCGATAAAGATACAAAACCATCAAGTGTGAAAGTAGCCATTCTCTTAAACATAATAGGAGAAGAGGGTTTAGAAATATATAATAATTTCGTCTTGAACGACGAAGAGAGAAAAGATTATGACAAAGTTATTGAAGAATACGATAAATACATAACGCCAAAAGTCAACGTACGTTGTGTATGAAAGATTTCTATTCTACAAACGAGAACAGCATGAAAGTGAAACCATCGACCATTTTGTCAAAGACTTGAAAGAGTTGTCAAAGACCTGTGAGTTTGGTGAACAGTGTGATAATATGATTCGAGATAGAATTGTTTTGGGAATTATTGACTTACAATTACAAGAGAAGTTACTAAATGTGAGTGAGTTGACTCTAAGTGCAGCGATAAGAATGGCAAAAAATAGTGAAATAATGAAGCAGCAGCTAAAAGAGGTACAGACTAAAGAGAAAATTGTAGAAGCTATAAAGGAGCATCGAAAGGAAGGCAAGAAGCATCATAAGCAGGGAAGCCAAGCACAAGAAGAAGTTCAAAAGAAGCATTTGGAAAATGATAAAGAATTTCAGTGTCGTTGGTGTCAGAAGACCTATAAACCTAGATCCTGTCCGGCTTATGGGAAAAGATGTAAGAAGTGCGGGTTGTTTAACCACTTCGCAATAGCGTGCAGAGTCAAACACGTCAAAGAAGTTTTA
This sequence comes from Ophonus ardosiacus, assembly GCA_943142095.1. Lineage (NCBI taxonomy): Eukaryota > Metazoa > Arthropoda > Insecta > Coleoptera > Carabidae > Ophonus > Ophonus ardosiacus. The sequence goes on along the minus strand of OW964834.1, from coordinate 18,597,348 downwards.
CAGGAGGACAGCACCAGTGACAGCAGCATCGACTCCGTCCAGATAGTGCAGTCCAAAGAGGTCCATGCTGTAGAAAAGGCGTGGTATGAAAATGTAAAGGTAGAAGAAGTGTCTGTTAAATTTAAGCTTGATACAGGAGCAAAGGTAAATATACTGCCACTGGAAATTGTAAAAAAGTTAGGTAATCATATAAAAATTGAAAAAACAAATATTTTGTTAGAGTCCTATGGTGGATCAGGGAGTAGGTACATTTAAAGATGAATTGAGTATTAAACTAAGTAATGACGCAAAGCCAGTAGTGAAGCCACCCAGGCGAGTTCCACTAAGTATCAGAGATAGACTAAAGGCAAAGCTCAAAGAGTTAAAGTCTTAAAAAATAATAGAAAAAGTTGAGGGGCCATCTGAGTGGGTAAGCAACTTGGTTATTGTAGAAAAACCTGACAAATCGTTAAGGGTATGCCTTGATCCTTATGATTTAAATAAATATATAAAACGGGAGCAATTTTTAATTCCATCTTTAGATGATATACAAGCTAAATTAGCACATAAAAAAATTTATACTGTTCTAGATTTAAAAGATGGTCTTGGATGTTGTTTGATGCAAGACAAAAAAACTGTATGTTTTGCATCACGGGCTTTAACTGAGACTGAGAAAAATTACGCGCAAGTAGAAAAAGAGGTCCTTGCAATAGTGTACTCCGTTAAAAAATTTCATAATTTAGTGTATGGTCGTAATGTTGTAGTATATACTGATCATAAGCCTATTGTATCAAGTATGAAAAAGAACATCAATAATATTGGCTCTTCGCGGCTTCAGAGATTAAAATTAAAACTTGCAAAATATGAATTAACTGTAAAATTTATGCCTGCTAAGCACTTACATGTAGCAGACACACTGTCACGATTATATTTAAAAGATGAAGTTCACGATGATAAGTCAATGTGTGAGATAGTTCATATTGTGTCAAAATTTGAAGATTTAAGAGGGTAAGAAAGTGTAAAATTTGTGAAAAATACAAGCCAGCTAATGTAAAAGAACCATTAATTTGTCACGAAATACAAAAAATACCATTTCGTAAAATCGCAGCAGATATTGCTGAATACGGTAATCATTCGTATTTAGTCATTATAGATTACTTTTCTAAATGGTTAGATATAATTTTAATAAAAAATAAAACTACTCACGAGTTAATAAAACAATTTAAGAAATTATTTAGCACTCATGGTATCCCGGCTCAGTTAGTTGCAGATAATATGCCATCTCATTCGTATGAATTTTTAAAATTTGCGTCAGATTGGAAATTTAAAGTTACAACTAGCAGCCCACTTTATGCACAGGCAAACGGTCAAGCAGAAAGTGCTGTAAAAATAGCTAAAAATATGCTTAGAAAAAACGCAGATATAGATTTTGTATTATTGAATTACAGAAATTCGCCAATTGAAGGAATAGGACTATCTCCAGCGCAGATTTTAATGAATAGACGTCTAAACTCTAAATTACCTATAGCTTTAAATCTTCTTGTGCCTGTAAAAAATGATCCAGACAATATTAAAGAAAAACTAGATAAAAAGCAAGAACTTTACAAACGGTATTACGATCGAAAAGCTAAAGAGCGCGACTCATTTAATTTAGGTGATAATATTACGATTAGGAAAGGAAAAGAGTGGGTACCAGGAAAAGTATTTAAATATCATGGTTCTCCTCGTTCGTACATTGTTAAAGATGAAAACAATAAAAACTACAGGCGTAATAGTACTTTTCTTAGAAAGTCATGTAATAATCCATTGATTAAAACTAGTCGTACATTTGAAAATGATGACAGTATTACTGATGTAAATCAAAATATAACAAATGATAATCACTTAAACTAAAATGTAATGAACCCTGGTGGTAATAATACTGATGTAAATCAAAATATAACAAATAATACTGATTTAAACCAAAATGTAATGAACTTTAATGGTAGAAGAAGACAAGTTAAATTACCATCACAGTTTAACGACTACTTGTTGTATTAATAGTAATAAGCTTTAGATTTTGTTTATTTATAAAGGGGGAAGATGTTGAGAGTTTAAATATTAATATTGTTTTTCCCGCCACGTTGCGGATGCTCGATTGTCAATGTAGGCCAGCGACAATGGCGGTACCCAAGGCAACAGATATTGGTCAGTGTTATGTTTTCCTAGATTCTGAATAAAGGTATTTTTCGTACTTTATGTAATTTTGTGTAACTTATTTTATATAAGAGTACGTAACAATTTTTAAATATTTATATTTATTTAATATGAGTTCTGAAAGATTCTTTACTTATGTATCTACAATTTTTTACTTAACTTTAAGAATGCATTTCCAAGGGACAGTGGCGGGAACTTTAAATTATACGTTTGTAAAACGAATGTTTATTTCAGTAGCCTCTACTGTTAAATGAATTAACATATATTCAATATTACCTAAAACCTAAAAATTTATTTATTTGTATAATAATTCGTATCTCACTACTGTCACTCAATTCAGGACTATGTAGATAAGTTTAATGGGGTACTTTCCCATATTATTATTAGTATTTTTTTTTCTAATAATGCATAAAAATATAACAGTATTAAACAAAATGATACTTTTCTTTGTTCGCTTTGTTCTTTTTCGTAATGCTCAACTCTTGCCCATGAAGTTGGTGCGCATAGAAACGTTCAAATTTCGCCCATATCTAAATTCTTTATTCGACTCACATAAGAAAATACACATGGTTCGAAGAATGAAATATATTCTGTTTATTCATTAGTCACAATGAAAACCTTGATCAGTACAGGAAAAGAAATAACTTTTACTTTTGATATATGTAGTCATATTTTTACATTATCCCGTTTTTTCGCTCCGTTCAATTTTATAGTACGATTCACGTAAAAAATTAGCGTTGTTTAGATGGGGAAATTAAAACTGTCTTGTGATTAGTCTAAATTTAAACCAATATCACTATAGAAAAAAAAAATTACCCTAAACTTTGACGTTTTCAGGAGTAGATATTCACAACGGTGACAAAATTTATTATTCTGTAATTCAATATACATTTTTGATAATTATGCGTGTGAACCAACTGGCTCGTAACAATATTTTATTAGTTTATGTGCTGGGTAACATAAAACGTATAGGGTATTTCATTGCATATATTCAGCGCCCAAATGGCAAATGGGAAATATATAATGATTTAGCTGAAAAAGTAGACACTAAATGTTCCCCCAATAAATTGGTAACTCCCGTTATTTATATGAACAGAATAAACTAATATAATATTGTTAGTAGCATTTATTTTTTTAATAAACTTTTTTTTTGTAGATTCATATATTTATTTTCTTACTACACTGCAAACTGAAATTTTCCCAACTATCCATTAAAATCATGTCCATGACTATTATGTTATGAATAGGTATTTTTAACAGTTGCGTAAGCAAAAAAATACTTCATTTCGATAAAATAGCTTTAAAAAAAACCGATAATTTATTTATATAATATCATATCATCAGGACATTTATACACAGACATCTGTATTTTTCAAGTAATATTTTTACATTCATTTGTAATGAAATTCGAACTTAAGCACATTTTTAATATTTCAAATTTTAAAATTTTAAAAACGTGGTTGTATATAAACAATTGTATAAAATTTATAAATGTTTATAACACAATTCGTTTCATAGATGGCACTAAAACATAAAGCTTGATTTACACAGTTTTTCCAAAAGAAAAATTTATATTAGGATGCAAATCTTAAAAATGCCATACTTTTTTTTTACCTGAAAATAATTTATCATATTTATAAAGTGTGGTGCAGGTCAGTTGCGGATAAAGGGATATAATATGTGATTTAGTTTTATGCAATTTCCTTCTCTCATATTAATTTTACGGTAGAAACTGCAGAGAACAATGTTGTTCAGAATTAAAAATGGCAACCAATGAATCCAAATGTATTGACATAGTATATTCATGTCACGAGATAAAGGCAAATTAGAAGCTATTTGCAGAATGCCATGAAAAATGAGAAAAATAATTGCTTTGTGTCACATTTTTTGATAGTTAGCTTTATTTACTTTTTACATTAATTTAATTATTATTAAACTTACCTCTTATAAATGAAACATACATATATGTGCAAATATTAAGTGTTCTTTAAATTACGTTCAAGAACTAATCTGCAAGTTGAAATTTATTTAATTCCATCTGTCAGTGTCAAATAATACAGAAAAAAACAGTTATGTTTTTATCTCATGGCACTCTGCAAAGAGCTTAGAAATGATACTTTTAATATACACTCATGTATCTTGTGAAAAAATGTTCCATATCAATAAATTTATGTTCATTGTTTGTCTTTTTAATTTCTGAAACTTTTCTCTTTACCGTTTTTGTCATGAATTGTATAGGAAGGCAGGCACAAAACTATATCCCGTGTTAAACTCCTATCTTTGTCTGTAACATGCACCAACCTGTATATTTTACCCTTCAAAAACACATTTAAAATATGATTATTTTTAAATTATAAATTCAAATTTCCGCCGCTTAAAATTATGATGTAAAATCCTCTGGTTTTCACATCTGATACTACAGGAATTATTTTATTATTATATTTAGTTATCTCTTGTCCATAATTCGCAAGCTAATTGGCATACTTTTATCGCTATTATAACGATTTTTTTAGTTTACCTGTATTTTGTTAATTCAGTGGAAAATCATGGAAAATATTTGTAGGTTATAAATTAAGTAAATGACATTTGATTTCAAAGTATGTAAAATCATAAAAATCCAAATTACGTTAATACGTTTTATTTCAATTTCTCTGTAATTATATAAAATTACAATAACAATAAAAAAATTAATTAATTAGAATTTAGAGCATATTGCACGATCAAGTGATATGTGCCTATGGCCTTGACGCGGAAGGCACGCGGTGGCGTAAATACTCAACCAATAACATTTGAGAATTTTGCCGCGAAAGCATAAGTACATACAGAATAAAAGTACACGTGTAGTGGCCGCGGGGGCAGTCATACTAATAAATGAATTATAATTATGGTAAAGGTATAATATATACCTATAATAAATGACATTTAAAGAAATGTTTATGTATTTCATTTGTGTTTTAACTAAATTCATTTCGTACATGAATCGCTATGAATTTGTATAGCAAACTTCTGTCTCTGAATGTACTCGTAATGATAGACCACGCCTCCCAAGTCGAGTTGTTTTGTCTGTTTGTGTTGTTGTTATCAGCTGTGGATGAATTTAAAATTTTATTGGTTAACTTCTTTGGAAAATTATTGACGGCAAGTAAATGTCGATTTTTTTGTTTTATTTCAGATTGATATTCCTGACTGGTCGCTTTCAGTGCTCGGTGCATCAAATTTTTGGCGATATTCATCTTTTGATGAATGGGATGGTATGATTTAAAATTCAAGAGCCTGGTGGAAGCACATTCTTTCCTATACAATTTGTGACTGATAGAATTGTCTGTATTATGTATTAGTAACACATCTAAAAATGGAATTTGATTTTCTGTTTCTAATTCCATTGTGAATTGTATTTTAGAATGAAAAGCATTAAATGTGTTGAGTAGGAATTGTAATTGGTCTGCAGGGGCTATTAATATTATGTCATCTACATATTTTTTTATGAAGTTCATTCTGAAGGGGAGTTGCTGAATAATGGATGATAATACATGGTCCATTACAAGGTTGGCCAGAATGGGAGATAGGGGGCTTCCCATAATTGTTCCAGATATTTGTTTATAGAATTCAGAGTTGAATGAAAAATAGCTGCTGTATTACCAAAAAGTAATCATCTCTAAAAATTTGTCTAAAGGTATGTCAGTTCTGTTGCTTATAATGTTCCAGTTTTTAGTGACACATTTTATTTTATGGCCAGGAATGAAGCTACCCGTAAAACTGACAGCTTATTGTGTTCCAAATTAAAGACATCAAAAATCCGAGTACCAGAATTTGAGATTTTCTGAAAAAAAAACATTTTCTCAATGAGGTATTGCGAAAAATATTAACATGTCTATTTTATTCGTTAATACGAATATTTTAACTTCACAGTTTTATTTAATATAACAATTTATATAAAAGTTTGTTTATTTGGATTAGAAAAAAAAAACAATTTAAAGTTATGCATTTAAAATGTTGCCGAAATTGTGACATTCGGGTACAAGCCAATGAAAAACAAGTTGCGCCATATATCTTACATTATAAATAGATATATCACTACGTCTTATAAATAAATACACATATTAATTTTAGAAATTAATGCAAATGTCTGAATATGGCTAAATGTAATTAATGTATAATTAATTTAATTAATACGGTATTCGACATATTTTACATAATAAAATTAAAAAATTTCGATAAGTTTGGGAACAATCCATACTTGCAACGTTTATGATTCTACAACCTATATTTCTACCACGCGTTTGACGTTTAAAATGAAAACAAACTCCACGAAACATACTGCTAATTTAATAATACTTGATGTGCTAGACGCAAAATTTAATTCTCTAAAACTTTTATTTAAAACATTTATTTCTAAAAACAAAATAAAACAATTTTTTTTCAAGAGAAACTGTTAACAGCTTCTGGTAATGTATCACTTCAGGTTAGCCCATTTTAACCAAAATCTATTATGTTATTCATATTGATATAAAAGTCTTATATACCAAATTTGAAACTGTTTGTATTATATTTTAATATAGTTTTCCATTAAAATCTAATATAGGCTTCAACTAAAGTACCACTTCTGGAAGTTGCGTAATGACCAAAAAGGGAGGTGCACAACTAGGTGTTATAGCAATCCTAAATACAAAATTTCAACTTTTTAGGGCTTACCGTTTTTGCATTATGCGAGATACATACGTACGAACGTACATACGTACGAACGTACATAACGTACGTACAGACGTCACGACGAAATTATTCAAAATGAATTCAGGGATGGTCAAAATGAATATTTGCGCAATTACAATACTTTCCTTTACTACGTACAAGGAAGTAAAAAAATGTGCAATACCTCATTGTAATATGCAATGGCACTATTCTATAAAAATTTTAATTAAAAACAAAAACTTAAAAGCCCGAAATTCGATATTGGGGCATTTAATTAGCTCATAATACATACATTTTCGCTTAAGTGAACTTGAGTGGTTGGAGCGGTTCTGTTGACTTGTAACCAAGCCAGCAAAATTTTAATTTAAAAAATATGTTGTGGCCAGACTTCTCGTCATTTCCATATTAGGATATATAAGTACATATTGTATTTAACATTTCTGGTACACACAAAATTTCTAATTACATCTATTATTAATATATTTTTAAATTTTTTAATTCATTCTATAAATAAGTTTCCTCCTACTCTTCTAAATGTTCGAGATTCTTCAAATGTAATATACGTATCTACAATTTTAAATATTTAATTAATAATAAAATAAGAAATATTAAATGTACTTCCCAGAAAAAGCCTTCAGAAATGTATCTGGATTTTTGACACTGACATTTTTCTGTCAATTACAAACATTTTAATTTTTAAAATAGTTTCCATGGAGTTGTTTAGGTCGGGAGATTCATTACAACGGATTCTTTTATATATTTATATTTTTCTATCTCTAAATCTAAAGAAGATATAATAAAAATGTTAAATGTATAGAATAGAGAATTTTATATTCTGTAATCTTTGTAATAACATAAATTTCCAAAAAATTAATTTAGATTTTTTTAAGATACTACTATTTCAGATTGTCCAATTGTTACCAAAGCCTTTTCAGCTGCTCTTGCGATTAATATCAATTAAGGAATACGTAGGTTGAGTTGTGGCAGGCAGTGAAGACGGTTGTGTCGATCGTGCGGCGATAGTCAAATTCGATATACGAAAGATATCACGCATTAATTCGCGGCCATAGGAAACAAATAAACTCTGGTGAAATAAGATAGTGTTGTGAATAAAGAAAGTGGAGTGAGAAGTGCCTAGAAGCTCTAAATTAGAGTAAAAAGTGTATACAGTGGCGAGACAGTAGCCAAGGACATACAATACAGAGGTAAGCAAGCGTAAGCGAGTAGTGGCGGAGCAGCTAGAGCGTGCAAACAAGATAAAATTTAGTCAGGCCCGTACTCAGGAAAGTTGTGCGAATATGTCATCGGATAGAGAAGATTACACGTCGGATGACAGTAAAAGGAAGAGAGAGAGTACAGATGGCCAAGATATAACAAAAAGAAGTAGAAAGACTATGAGAACACCGGACAAAAGTAACAAAGAAGAAAGTGATAAAATAGAACTAAGAGATTTAATGAAAATTATATTACAAATAAAGAATGATACAAAAGAGATAAAACAGGATCAGAAAGAATATCAAGAAGAACTATTACGAATGAAACAGATAAATGAACAGCTGAAGGAAGAAAATATAGAGATCAAAAAAGAATTGAACGACATGAAAGAGAGAATCGAGAGATTAGAGAAAGAAAAAATCAAAAATAATTTCGTGATTGTAGGGCTAAGAACAGACTCAATCAACAGAAATGACCTAAAAAACACCGTAGAAGACTTCATACACAAGAAAATTGGAGTTAATGTACAAGTGAAGGAAGCACTAAAGATAGGAGAGAAGACATGTAAGGTACAAATGGAAAATTTTCAAGATAAACAAAAAGTAATGGTGAATAAAAAGAACCTACGAACTTTAAAGGACAAAATTTTCATAAACAACGAACTAACAAGAAACGAGCGCGAAATACAAAAGGAAATAAAAATGTTAGCGGAGAAGAATAAAAAGGCAGGTGACATATTGAAGATAGGCTATCAGAAAATAACAATAAATGGAAAGGAATGGAAATGGGATAAAACAGAAAAGAAGCTGATAGAGGTCAAAGAAGAAGGAGGTACTGCGCCAAAAAACTAAGGGAAAAACGAGGAAAATTGCAACAAAAAGGAAAGACGTCGCAAGCAAAGGAAAAGGATACGATAAGGAACAACAAAACATATATAATTAAGTACGGGAAGGGCAAAATAAAAAATAGAGTAAATAAACCAAGGAAAATAATAAAATTTGGAACATGGAATGTAAAAAGTTTAACAGGGAAAGAATATGAATTAACAGAAGAACTGGCAAAAATGAATATGGATTACGTGGGTATAACAGAAACAAAGAGGAAAGGCAAAGGAATCACAAAGACACAAAATGGATATTGGATGTACTGGGTAGGAGTATCGGAAAAAGAAAACGCCAAGGCAGGGGTGGCAATTTTAATTAAAGAGGATAAGATGAAATATGTTTCCAAAGAAAACCTATTGAACGAAAGACTACTATCAATAAATGTTAAGGAAGGAGACGAAAACGAAGAATACACGCTAATTGTGGGCTATGGACCAAACGAGGACGCAAGAAAAGAAGAAAAAGATAACTTCTTTAAAGAACTACAAGAAATAGTAGACAGAAGTGAAAAGAGAGTAATAATAATGGGAGACCTTAACGGGAGGGTAGGAAATAAGAATGATGGAATAGAGTGGTGCTTAGGAAGGAATGGAGAGAATGTGATGAATACAAACGGGGAAAGAATAATAGAGTTTTGCCTAGAGAACAAGTTTAAAATCGGAAATACACACTTCAAGCACAAAGAAATACATAAAATAACTAGACAAGTTATAAGCAGAAATGAAAAATCGATTATAGATTATTTCCTAATTAACATAGACAGCTGGAATAGAGTAAAAGACATAAAAGTAAAAAGAGGACCAGAGATTGGAAGCGACCATTTCCTTGTAACAATGATACTAAAGCAAGAAGTAATCACAAAGAACGAAATCAAAAGAAAGATAGTAAATAAGAAAATAAAATGCCATGAACTTAGAAGACAAGAGATAGAAGAAAAATTTCAAAAGAACGTCAACGAAGAGTTTAAGAAAAAAGCAAAAGAAAAAGAAGGAAACATAGAAAAGAAATGGGAGAACTTCAAAAAGACAATACTAGAGGCAGCAGAAAAAAGCTGCGGCACGACTAGAATAGTGAACAGAAACACAAACAAAACTAGATGGTGGTCGGAAAGGGTAAAAGTTGCAGTGAAAGAAAAAAAGAACAAGTGGAATAAATATCTACAAACGAAAGAACCTATTGACTATGAAAAATATAAAGAACAAAGGAAAAAAGTAAAAAGAGTAATAAAGGAAGAAAAAGAAAAAGCATGGAGAGAATTTGGTGAAAAAATGAAAAACGCATACAATGAAAACCAGAAATTATTTTTCGGAACACTTAAAAATATAAGACAAAAGAAGACAGCAACAATTACGAACATTAAAGATAAGGAAGGAAAGACGATAGCAGAAGAAGACAGAATAATGGACAGATGGAGACAGTATTTCATAGAACTACTAGAGGGAAGGGATACTAAAGATGAAGAACAACAAGAAAGTCATCGCACACGAACAAAGGAAACAGAAACAACACAAGAAGAAGAAATAAGCTTGAAAGAAATAATAGAAGCAATAAGAAAAACCAAAAGAGGAAAAGCTCCCGGACATGACAAAATAACAGCAGACATGCTGAAAGCACTACCCGAATCAGCACTACAAGAACTTAAAGACATAATGAATGAAGCGCTAAAAGGAATAACACCAACAGAATGGCAAATAGGTATCATAACACCAATATTTAAAAAAGGAGATAGCAGAGAGTGCCAGAACTATAGAGGAATTACCCTAATAAGCACAGTGGCCAAAATATATGCAAGAATCTTGGAGAGTAGACTAAGAACAGAGCTGGAAGAATCGTTAGAGGAAACTCAATTTGGTTTTAGACCAAATAGAGGAGTAAATGATGCGATATTCATACTAAGACAAATAGGGGAAAAGGCAATAAAAGAAGGGAGAAACGTACATGTTTGCTTCATTGATCTAGAGAAAGCGTTTGATAGAATCAATAGAGAAGACATATGGAAAACGCTAAGAAAAAGGGGAATATCAAATACGTTAATAACAGGAATTCAGAGCCTATATTCAAAGACTAAGAGCTATGTAAGAGTGAAACAAGAGACCTCCAATACATTTGAAACTACAGCCGGAGTAAGACAAGGATGCATTTTGAGCCCGCCTTTACGCTAATTCTTGACGAAGGAATAAAAGAGACAAAGAAAGAAGTAAAGAAATACTACATAGGACATTGGAAATTGAGAAGAGTGGAAATAGCAGAACTATGCTATGCAGATGACATGGTCATCATAGCAGAAGACGAAAAAACCTTAACAAGGAATATAGAAATATATGATAAAGCGCTACAAAAATTAAACATGAAGATCAATAAAGAAAAAACGAAAACCATGATACTAGGAAGAAATGAACAACACCACACGATACAACTAAAAAATGAAAATCTACAGCAAGTCCAAAAATTTAAATACCTGGGGTCAATGATCTCAGAAGATGGAAGATTTGATGAAGAAATAAAAGAAAGAAGAACAACAGGAGGCAAAATATTCAATAGCATCAAACACAGCTTCTTAGGAAAGAAAGAAATACCGAAAGAGACCAGAGTACAAATATTTAAGAAAGTAGTGACACCTATACTCATACACGGAGCTGAAACATGGACATTAACGCAAAGACAAAAAGAAAAAATTACGGCTATCGAAATGAGGTTCTTGAGAAAAATAGAGGGGAAAACAAGACTGGACAAAATCGAAAACACAACCCACAGACAAAACTTAAAAGTAAAAGCAATAGAAGATAAGATAGCAGAAGGACAGATGAGATGGTATGGGCATGTAGAAAGGATGGGAGAGGAGAGAATAGTTAAAAAAGTGTTTGAAGCAAAAATTGGAAGAAAGAAACCACGAGGACGACCAAGAAGAACGTGGCTGGAAGAAGTAAAGGAGGCAGCGCAAAGAAGAGGTTTAACTTGGGAAGAAACGAAGACAGCAACACAAGACAGAGCAGAGTGGAAAGAAATATGGAGAAGACCAACGAACCAGAACTCAACCCCCTCCCCCGCAAGCCGGGGGAACGCCTTACACCCGTGAGGGTAGAAAGGTGCAGGATTAAGTAAGTAAGTAAGGAATACGTAGTTAAATTGGTCTTTAGTCTTACAGAATTTGTGAAACCGTCATCCACACATACACATACAGACACAAGCACACACACACACACACACACACATCATTATAAAAATGTTAAAATTTGATACTAGTGCTTAATCACTAAAATCATGATATGAGATTTTTAGCATGAATCCAATACCTCTCTTGGCGAGAGGTAATAGTATATTACATCCGAGGTGCGAGATGTTTCATTACAGCCGAGGGCTTATGTATATTACCGAGAGGCGAAGCCTTGAGGTGAGATAATGCGCGAGGCTGCTATGAAACTCCCACCGAGGTTATGTATACTATTTTATTCACAATCATCCTCATTTTAAATCAATAATTTTCAAAATAAATCAATGAATATAACCTTTAATTTTATTAATATTTTGACAGCTGTCTTAAAATTTGTTTAGCCTACTTAATTATGGGGATCTACGGTAATGTTGCTAGGCAGCCCCTACATAAACATTTCCAACCCAAGAGATGGAAGTGAAATCTGTTATTTCCAACCCAAGAGATTGTCATTAAAGTTAGGAATGACGTATTTTCCAACCTCCAAAAGGTTAGGAATCTGTATATTACTATAATGATTGTGAATAAAAATATATAGTTGCTCAAAATTCACCGTTAGGGCACTGAATTAGCCTATAATGAGCCCTGAATTATCACTAACTTTATTTTGTGTCTTGCTCATATGTTTCCTAGATTGGCCCATATCAAAAAATTCTGCCACTAGGACTGGTTATTTTACGAAGCATCTTTTTTGAGTTAATCGCATGTCAAAAAAATGATTTATAAATATTAACAACAGATGACAGTCATTTCAACTTTTAATTTTAAAAATTCAAGGTGTTATATTTACTAGTCACTAATTAAATTAAATACTTTACAAAAGAAAAACCTTGTCCGATGACGATGCAGTATTTGTGCATGTCAGAGTATAAAATATCAAAGACAAAAGACGTTTCATATAAAGAAAAATATTTCAAATTTATTTTATTTTCAGCAATATACATGTTATACATTATCTGGTTCACATATAATAATTAAATGTGATAAATTCTACTGTAAAATAAAAAAACTGAAATTCATTTATAGCTACGAGTATTAATTGAAATGATAGTTCTCTTCCAAAGCTTGATGGTTAAATTAAAATTTAGTAAATATGTAAAGATTTGTGAAATTATTTCTGCTCAAATATTAGGGAGAATGTGTGAAAATGAACCACTCAGTTAGAGAACAACCTCGCTAAGAATTAATATTTAACTATATACATATTGCACATTATTAGTTTTACTTGTCAAATGAAAATTACAAATTTCATTTAAGAGAAATAATTTGTAAGTAGGTAACAGGATGTTAATGTGCATTATTTAAAATTGTAAGAACCCCCAAGTCTGCAAATAAGTTAATGTCAGCATTTGTGCAACTTATGTCCGATTGATCAAAAATTAATAACTTGAAAGTTTTCATCCAATCAAATTAAATTCTACTTGACAAAACACTAAAATGTCACTTGTGACCTTTATTTTTATTTATTGAAAATTATAACAAAATGATAATTTCATCATACTTTTTGAAATCGGGCATTAGTTGTAAAATTAAGCAACTTTGTTAAAAAATTTCACCAATCGCAAATGATGGCATATATCAAAATATTAAATAGTCACCTGACATTTAATTGCTTATTGGTTGAGAATTTTAAAAAGTTGCTAAAAATTATTTAATCATCTTAACAGAATTACCACGATTGAATTTTAGCAACTTGTTAAAAATTATCACACATCAAAAATTTTGATATATGAGAAGAAATTTAATTGTTATTTTTGGCTAAAATTTTTATATAGGTGTTAAAAATAATCATTAATTCACAGAAATACTTCGTATATGCTACAGATAACAGCGGAATTATTTCTGTTTTTCTTTTTGTGAATTTTTCACTTACTATTAATTTGTGATATTTTTTTTTAATTGTATATTGTTAATAAAAATTTATTATTTAAACAAAGAGTTTCCATAAACTACAATTACATACTGCAATACACTGTTGCCAAGTTGCCAAGGATACAGGGGGTCATATGTGACTTCCAACAAAATTTTCGTATTTACATCGGGAAACGTATTCATTTCCATTTTCATGTATACACATACAGTATTGGCCATAAAGATAGCAACTTTTAAAAAATTTCTATTTCTCTGAAGTGAACATAAAATATTGAAAATAAATTACATAAAGAATAACTTCTTAAAATAAGTTTATTTTATGTTAAAATAATTTATATTAAATTTATAGAATTTATTTAATTTGCATAATTCTTACTTTTGTCTGGACATAAAAATAGCAACTACATAATGAATGTCTTTATTTTCTCAATTTCAACGTTTATATAGTATAATAGTTTAAAAAATATAAATTAGTTCTTCAAAATTATGGGTCGTAATAAGACTTTGACTAAAGAATTTCGCAAATTAATAATTAAATCATATGAAAATGGTGCTTCGCGGAATAAAATGTCGAAGAACTTTAATTTGCATAAATCTACAATAGCACGAAGAATAATCCATTTTCAAAGGAAGGGTAATATTGAGCCTTCTACAATTTCTAGTAGACAAAAGAAAAACATCAAACCGAAGCGACAGAATGATAAAACACATACCGTTAAAAATCCGTTGTTATCACCAAAGAAAATTTTAGGCTTTCTACTAAGTAATGTTAAAGATAAAATATCTTCAAGACAGGGAAGAAGAATATTAGTTAACGGAGAACTTTATAGTCGTCGGCCTGCAAAGAAACCACTTCTTTCGAAGAAGAACGTGAAGGCCCGATTACTTTTTTTTTGCAAAAAATCATGTAAACTGGACAACTGACATGTGGAATGTGGAAAATAGCATTATATAGTGATGAACTAAGATTAATTGATAGAAATGTAATAACAAAATTACTTGAATTCATGATGTAACGAGAAGAAGTAATAAATTCTCGTGGTTCCGCTTATTACACTAAATATTAGAAAATTAATATTTAAAGGGTAAAAAATTAATTAAAACACTTGGTGATGTCCACGGAATAAATATAATTGTTCAATTAGTTTCGGCTACATGCCATCATCAGGAATGAAAAGTACATAATTCTTAACCTACCTTAAATACTGTGTTAATAAAAATTTCAAGGAATTAAAGACAACTGGGAAACTACGGAGCTGTTTGAAAAGTTTCGGCAATACCTTTAAGTAAAGGTGTTTGGATTAAGTCCAGATGGTCGTTTATTAATGATTTGCCTTTGTAAGCGGCTTTCTTGATCTCGAAACTTTCCAAATAGCATAATTCAAAATAAGTTTCCTTTCTATGTAAAATTTCTAAATTATCTATCGTAAAATTATGGTTACAATCTACCATGTGTTTGGCTACATTTGAATCCTCTTTTTTAATACGGAAAGATTTCTCATGTTCTTTGAATCTTATTAAAAAAATTCTAGGGGTTTGTCCAATATATATAAAGTTACATACGTTACAATTAATTTGGTAAATTCCTGAAGCCTCGAGTTTCTTTCTATCTATGAGTTTGTTAGTAACTAAAACTTTTTTAATGGTATTATTGTTATAAAAACCTGCTAATATCTTCTCTTTTCTGTAAAGGTTACTTAATTTGACACTAATGGTACCTATATAATTTAATTTTCTGTAGGTAAATTCAATTTCTTTACTGTGATCAGTTGCATAAAAATGTTTTAAATTTTGTTGACGAGTTTTCCTAAATAATATTTTTTTTACTATACTAGTAGAGTAGCCGTTATTTTTGGCGATTGTTTTAATTTTAAGCCAAACACATGGTAGATTGTAACCATAATTTTACGATAGATAATTTAGAAATTTTACATATAAAGGAAAATTATTTTGAATTATGCTATTTGGAAAGTTTCGAGATCAAGAAAGCCGCTTACAAAGGCAAATTATTAATGAACGACCATCTCGACTTAATCCAAACACCTTTACTTAAAGGTATTGCCGAAACTTTTCAAACAGCACCGTAGTTTCCCAGTTGTCATTAATTCCTTGAAATTTGTATTAACACAGTATTTAAGGTAGGTTAAGAATTATGGCATGTAGCCGAAACTAGTTGAACAATTATATTTATTCCGTGGACATCACCAAGTGTTTTAATTAATTTTTTACCCTTTGAAAAAATGTTCCACCAAGTGCCGACAACGTCCTCAATTAATACTATTAATAATGCAAGTGAAGCAGATTTAGTTGTCTTTTATCGAAAAGTGCTATTCAAGTTAAATACCAACAACAATCATTTGTGGTTTAACTCCATGTGTAAAAAGTATGAAGTGTTTCCAAATTATATTTACCTCAAGTGCAACAATAAATCTCCAGCTGCCCATATCGCGATACAAAGTGCTAAAAGAGTGTGGTTGAAATGTGAAATTAAATCAAAATATCAAATCCGCAACAACCTAAAATTACACCTTAAATTAATATATAGTGCGTTGACGTATAAGTTACACCCCGTAGAGTTTGATATATTAGATTCTCAAATTAGATTAGAAGTGAATCAATTAAGTTTTCAACAATATTTGAAACAGAAAGCTAAATTAAAAAAACTAATAGATTTCAAAAAAATCTGTTGTGGCCAGCACAAGACCTTCCGTCAATTCCATGTATTTTGTACAAAACCCATACCAAAAGGTCCTTGGAACAGATTCTATATAATATCATGTAAAATCGAACAGGAACACATACTATTTTTTACAAATTCCATACCAAAAGTTCATTTGAAAAGGTTAAGCTACACTCAGTAATGTCCTTCCATCTTCTCTTTGGCCTTTCTCTGCGTGTCACTTGCGAGCAACACTATGACATACCAATTTTAGATCCTATACTTTTTTCCATATTTGGTTTTGCACTTGCAACTGACATCTGTCAATTAAATTTTTTTGAATAATTATGTCAGCTGTTTCCATGATAAATAACAAAGCTGACTAATTTTTGAAAATTAATTTCTTTATAATGCTTTAACTCTACATCTATAGAATATGAATAAAAATGAATAATCAAACCATATAGAGAAGAGTATTTTCTTTAATAAATATAAAAACAAAATGTCAAAAAATTATATTTAACTGCGTTTTTTTAAGAAAAACTGTTAAAAACTTCAAATAAGGGTACTTCCGGTGGATCAGTTATAACCAAAATCTAATCAACTCTTCATATGGATGTACAGAAGAGGAATACGAAAGAATTATAATTTTTAGAATTATAGTATTGCAGTAATAGTCGGAGAAAAATTTGTCACACACGGACACACATACACACACACGGACACACATACACACACACACACACGGACACACACACACACATACATACATACATACATACATACATACATACAGACATCATCTTAAAAATAGTAAATTCGTATTGTAGGGACCCTAAAACGTGCTTATTCATTAAAAACTCACCACCGAATTTTTTGACCAAAGACAATACCTTCCTTACCTAAAGGTGACGGAAGGTAAAAAGAATAGTGATTAGTGAAAGTGAAAGTGCCCAGCAACAGCAGTTCTACCCTAGGATTGTCAACCTTACATCCGTTAAGTGCACTGAGGAAGAGAACCGACTTTTGGAGAAAGGTTTGTCCTTTGCCCCGTCCTTACCACTGAAGGAGAAAGAATTTCTACAACTCGCCATAGATACCGAAAAGATTGTTAAAGACAATAGTAAATTACAAATAAACTCTACACAATTAATAGTAAATAACATAAAAAACACAAACCACATTAATAATGCCCCTTCGCCTCGCACATTACACTCCATAAAAAACAGAATCAATAAGAATAACCTTATTTTAACCAAAGCAGATAAAGGGAACACTGTAACAATTTTAGATAAACAAGTATATGTAGATAAGATTGAAGAATTTTTGTCAGATCCTAATATTACTGAACTTAAAAAAGATCCCACTCCTCAATTTCAAAAACAAGTCATAAATACATTAAAAACTTGCAAAAGTACCATAGAAAATAAATTTTGTTTCTATAACAAAAATCCTTCTGCACCTGTACTATATGGTCTTCCTAAATTACACAAAACAAATATTCCGATTAGACCTGTGGTGTCATATGTCAAAGCACCAACTTATAAAATTTGTAAAAAATTAAATCATTTGTTACTTGAAGGCCTCAGTTTCAAATCTAACTATGGGATAAAAAATACAGTGGATTTAGTTGATAAAATTAAAGATATTGATATACCGTCGAGTTCAAAATTAATTTCATTTGATGTAGTTAGTTTATTTACTTCGGTCCCGATTAATGAATTAAAAATGATCATGGATGATCTTATTAATAATAGTACTTTAGATCAAAACCTTTAAATAGAGTTAAAAGCCCTTACAGACTTATGCTTAAATCAAAATTATTTTCAATTTCAAAATAAATATTTTAAACAGAACAATGGGTTGCTAATGGGTTCTCCGATAAGTCCACTGTTCGCTGACATTTTCATGGATCATTTTGAAAAATCTCTCTTTAATATGAGCTCCGGTTTATTAAATAATATTATTATTTGGCATAGATATGTGGATGACATTATCTGTCTATTTAAAGGTACTGACAGACAGTTAGAACAACTTTTACAATTATTAAATTCAATTAATCCACGCATACAGTTTACGATGGAGAAAGAAATTAACAATAGCATAAATTATTTGGATCTAACCATTTCCCGAGTTGATAAACATTTAGAATTTAAAATTTATAGAAAAAACACATTTACAGATACAATTATCCCGGCTTGCTCAAATCATCCGATAAACATAAAATTATCCGTTTTTCACAGTTTAATAAATAGATTATTAAAAGTCCCTCTATCATCAGCTAATTTTCAAGAACTAGACACAATTAAAACAATCGCTAAAAATAACGGCTACTCTACTAGTATAATAAAAAAATATTATTTAGGAAAACCCGTCAACAAAATTTAAAACATTTTTATGCAACTGATCACAGTAAAGAAATTGAATTTACCTACAGAAAATTGAATTATATAGGTCCCATTAGTGACAAATTAAGTAACCTTTACAGAAAAGAGAAGATATTAGCAGGTTTTTATAACAATAATACCATTAAAAAAGTTTTAGTTAATAACAAACTCATAGATAGAAAGAAACTCGAGGCTTCAGGAATTTACCAAATTAATTGTAACGTATGTAACTTTATATATATTGGACAAACCGCTAGAAATTTTTTAACAAGATTCAAAGAACATGAGAGATCTTTCCGTCTTAAAAAAGAGGATTCAAATGTAGCCAAACACATGGTAGATTGTAATCATAATTTTACGATAGATAATTTAGAAATTTTACATATAAAGGAAAATTATTTTGAATTATGCTATTTGGAAAGTTTCGAGATCAAGAAAGCCGCTTACAAAGGCAAATCATTAATGAACGACCATCTGGACTTAATCCAAACACCTTTACTTAAAGGTATTGCCGAAACTTTTCAAACAGCTCCGTAGTTTCCCAGTTGTCTTTAATTCCTTGAAATTTGTATTAACACACCATTTAAGGTAGGTTAAGAATTATGTACTTTTCATTCCTGATGATGGCATGTAGCCGAAACTAGTTGAACAATTATATTTATTCCGTGGACATCACCAAGTGTTTTAATTAATTTTTTACCCTTTGAAAAAATGTTCCACCAAGTGTCGACAACGTCCTCAATTAATACTATTTAGTTTTTATATTAATTTTATAAAAGTTGCTATTTTTATTTTTGTCCAAATAAAAAATAATTTTTTGCACATAAATCAATTTTTAAGAATAAAAGAAGTATTTAGAACTTTCATTGTCTTTATTTTTTTTGTTACACAAAGTTTCGATTGATAAAATCTCCAATTGTTATCAAGTAAATCAATTTTTGTTAATATAATGCAAATTATTTTAATGGAAATTAAACTTGGTTTAAGACACTAATACTGTAGTAATTTATATAATTTATATATATTAATCAAAGTCGTAACTCTTACAATTTTCGAGATAGCAGAGGTAAACACCGAAAAAACTCATTTTTCATTGCCTTTTATCTCGAAAACAGTTGAAGATCGGACCCATGTTGATTAAACTTTTTTTTACTCATTTTGGTCAGTATTATATGTCCTCATAATTTGGGACACTTATTTTTTAACAACCTGTATATATATATATATATATATATATATATATATATATATATATATATATATATATATATATATATATATATATATATATATATTCAAAGTCTTGCTAACTACTGATTGGGTGATTGGTCCTCTATTTGGTTGACGCTCATTAAAAATTTCACATACTTCTACTTGTGTTCGATTGCGATCCCCATAACGGACCATAATTAAAATTTCTATGCGTCCAGATTCTGTTAAATGAACCTTTTATATATATATATATATATATATATATATATATATATATATAAAAGGTTCGTTTAACAGAATCTGAACGCATAGAAATTTTAATTATGGTCGGTTATGGGGTTCGCAATCGAACATGTCCCCGGATTGAGTTTACAAGAGGAAAAAAATTTTTATTTTTAATTTTACGAAAAAATGCCAAAGGAAGAAAAATTTTTGCTTGAATTAAAACGCATATTTCAGTTATTAAAACTTTTAATTAATGTAAGGTTCTTTTATTATAACGTTTTTTCGTATTTTGTCCTCCTAATAATACAGTTGTTACATTGAATCTAACATGGTTTTAGTTAGCTTTGAAATATTAACAAATGATTATTAATTCTAATTTCAGGGAAAAAACGGCGAAAATCAAAATTTTATTCAATTAACTCTTTTTTTTTCCTGAAATTAGAATTAATAATCATTTGTCAATATTTTAAAGCTAACTAAAACCATGTTAGATTCAATGTAATAACTGTATTATTAGGAGGACAAAATACAAAAAAACGTTATAATAAAAGAACCTTACATTAATTAAAAGTTTTAATAACTGAAATATGCGTTTTAATTCAAGCAAAAATTTTTCTTCCTTTGGCATTTTTTCATAAAATCAAAAATAAAAATTTTTTTCCTCTTGTAAACTCAATCCGGGGACATACTGTATATATATATATATACAAGTTATAGTGTTACCCCTGTACTACATAATAGACAAAGTGCCGATGTGCCAGAACGTGACTCTCTCATATTTCATTAGTATAAAAACATATGTAATGTTTAAGATTAGCCAGTCTGTATTCTGTTATCATATTATCAAGTAGTTTATAGCATATTATAATTTGTACTCGCAAAAATAAAACTTTATAATGACCGTTTGCACCAACGTGGCTTAAGATTTAAGTCGTCGCAAATTTTAAGTTTGACCTAAATTTCTTTGCACCATGGACAAATTGGGAACTAAAAATGCTAAGCCAGGCTAAAATTTAAGCCGCTAGCTGAAGCTGGCTTAAATTAGACAACCTATATATCGCGACAAACCTGTGTGTTGTATGTGTATGTCATTATACAAACATAATAAATTTTAACATTTATGACGATGATGATGATGACGACAATTTGGAGATTTTCGACGTGATGAATATTCAAAACAGAATAAATAGAAAAAATTATATCAGGGCTGCATATTTTGATACCTTTAACGAAAATGACTTTTTCAAACGGTTTCGTTTAACAAAGGCAACAACTCATGAATTATTAGAATTGATTGAACATGAAATCGAGTTCGAAAATTAAATATACAAATTTGACTTATACATAACCAATACTTTAATTATAAGTATATACTATTCACTTACCTTTGTAATATATGTAGTTTTTTTTTTTGAAAATTATATTCTTTAAGAATATTTATATTTTTTAGACATACATGCATATACGTCAAAATAAGTGTGAAGTTAGTTGCTAGAAAAATTCCCTAGAATACCTCGGCTTTATCTCAGCTTAAACATTCATTGTGCAAACGACTTATATTTTAAGCCTGGCTTAACGTTAAAGTTAACTTAGCAAAGTCGGAACTTAAATTTTGTTGGTGCAAACGGGCATAAAACCTATTTGATCGAACGAGAAATTTAAGTGGCGCAGTCTTGGTAGGATTGCTAAAACAATTTAGCGAATATAAATTGTTTCACTTTCGTGATTAATTTGGCAAATTCGAACATCTTCATACTTCGATCACAGTATCCTGCATCTGAGAGGACATCAGAAGCAAGAAACATCTCGTCGAGCCGAGCGAGCCAAGCTGAGCGGACATCAGTGCAACTCCTGCCTCAACTTCGAGACGAGTCCGTGTTCGACTTCAGGAGAACCATATGTCATTCAGAGAATCAAAATCTTTGTCAGATTCAAATAATTCAGAAGCAGACTCCGATCTCGAAACAGAAGATCGTATAATTAATTTAAATACAAATCCTGTTAATAATATCACATTAAGAACGCCATTATTAAACATGGTTACCCCTGTATTAAAAAAGGAATATTTGGACATGGTGCCAGAGTTCCATGGGGAACGTGAATTACTTCCTAGGTTTACTAGCGTTTGTGAAAAATTAGTAACAAAATTTTATAATACCACAAACACAAACGATTTCCAAAATTAATATTTAATGAGCAGTATATTAGCCAAAATAAAAGGTGAAGCTGCTATTAACATTGCAAGTTCCACAATATCAAAGTGATAAGTTTTGAAACAGTATTAAAAATGCTTATTCAGACAAACGTGACTGGTTCACACTAAACATGGAAATAACAGAGCTAAAACAAAATCCTAATGAAAACGTTTTTAATTTTTACGGTCGTTTACAACACCTGTTAAATTTACAAATTTCTTATATTTTAACAAACGCTATTTTATTTATTTATTTATTTAATTTAATTTAATTATTTTTATATATATATATATATATATATATATATATATATATTAATTAAGGCGGATAGACTACCAGGGTCATTACCGCCAACATATAAATATAATGAAAGAACTGGTTCTTATAACCAGTTAAATAAAAGTAAATAATTGTCACTAGAGAGAGGACATTATTGCAAAGTAGAAGAAAAATAAAAATGACAGGATCTTATATCCTGTATGAAAAAACTGTTAAAGTGCGAATATTATGGCTGAATCCAAAGACATATTCTTATAATAAGTAAAGTAGTAATGTGAAAAGTAGGTACGAGCTACTACTGGTTATTTCATAATTCGCTTAATGCGATTATGAAGAAAGTAACGAAGGAGAAGGTGCTAAAAAATTAGACTTATAAGTCCGGTTATACTGAGATATGAAAGGAGTTTCGTTAAATTTTCATCCTGATTCGACAGAATCGCAGGGATGGTATTCTCCAACTGACACAGTTGCCTTTCGTGAGCATACTTATTACAATAAAGTAATACGTGAGCCACAGTCAAACGCGCGTTACACGTGTCGCACATAGGGACCGGTTCCTTCAGCAGCAGATACAGATGTGTCGCCTTAATGTGCCCGATGCGTAACCTGGTTATAGCTACTTGTTGTTGCCTGGTGAGAGGAATTGGACTTTTCCATGTATCAACGGACTGTTTGACATGCCTGAGCTTATCAGTGGATCGACTCCAATCCGCCTGCCAAAGATCACCACAATGCTGAGATAAGAGAGATAGCATATCATCAGGTCGTATCTTATAATGAATGGTCATAGTACGGTTGGCACCTTCTCGCGCGGATTCATCCGCTTGGTGATTACCCAAAATTCCCACGTGTGCTGGTATCCAAAGAAATGAAACTTTTACGTGTAGCGCATGAAGATTGCATATGAGACCGATTATCACTTGGATAAGCGGATCTGTGCTCATGGTATTTGCTATACCTAAAACTGAGCTGAGGGAATCTGTACAGATTGAGATGCTAGGAGGAGTATGTGTCACACGTAGGCAATGCTGTAGGGCGAAATAAATAGCATATAGCTCGGCGCTGTACCCAAAACACGTGGGAGAGAGAGAGAGAAGACGGAGTTCTCACCGTTAGAAACAAAAGCACAGCCTACACCAGTATCCGTCTTTGCACCATCTGTGAAGATAAGCTGCGACTCTATATATTGTTCCAAAAGAGAGTGGAACTCGGCAACATACATTTGTGGTGGAGTGGAATCCCTGTGAATAGCAGTCAGACTTGTATCGAACATGATTTCAAATACGCACCAGGTTGGTGTATCTAACACGCGAAGAGGTAGAACCTCTTCACGGCCACGGGGAAGGTTATCAAGCTGTTTTGAAAGTTTTAAAGAGACAGGCCAAAGTGAGGTATTGCTGTTACGGAATAGTTGTGCTGCGTGCTGGTCTGTGAAAAGAACGTTATGCATAAAGTGTCAAGGTTTGGCCGAAATGCCAACAGTGTAGCGCATACAAAGACGTTGACGGCGAATACTCAGTGGTGCAATACCGGATTCACAGTACAAGCTGTGTACTGGACTGGTTCTAAAAGCTCCAGATACTATTCTAATGCCAGCATTATGAACAGCATCTAGCCTATTCAGGTGAATCTGTTTGGCTGTACTGAGAACGATGGATCCGTAATCAAGCTGCGACTTCACAAGAGCGGTGTAGAGACGAAGGAGACAGTCTCGATCACCACCCCATTTAACGCTGCCCAAACACTTAAGAGCATTGAGCGATTTTCGGCATTGCGCCGCAAGTTTGAGTATTTGTGGTTTCCATGTCAGGTAACGGTCATAAATAAGCCCCAGAAATTTTACCTCAGAAACACATGAGATGGGAGTATTGTAGAGACGAAGAGCTGGTGCATTGTGCGGTAATCGTAGGCGACAAAATTCAATGCATTTCGTTTTCTCGGCTGAGAATCGAAAGCCTCGAGCGGTAGCAGCATCAGAGACAGAATTGATAGCTTCCTGTAAACGTGTCTTACATTCATCAATGGTTGGTGCTGAGATAAATATTGCTAAATCATCAACGTACAGACAATGGTCCACAGTTGATGGTAAATTGCGGGCAATGTTATTAATCGCTATCATTAACAGGGTTACACTGATTATGGAACCTTGCGGTACGCCATTCTCAAGTGGAAATGAGCGGGAATGAATATCGTCAATGCGGACCTTAAATGTACGACTACGAGGAAAGTTTTCAATAAATAGTGGTAAGTTATCACGAAGATCCCAATCGTATAGTTGTTGTAGGATACCATGTCTCCAAGTCATGTCAAATGCTTTTTCCAGATCAAAGAAAACTGCAACTAGATGTTTACGTGCAAGGAAATTGCAATGAATAGCACTTGTCAAATAGGCATGTAAGTCCGAGGTAGAATGATGCTTTCTTGAGCCACACTGAAAGGAATCAATGAGTTGATTCGACTCAAGGTACCAAACAAGGCGGTAGTTTATCATTTGCTCGTAAACTTTTGACAGATGACATGTCAGTGAAATGGGCCGATAGCTCGAAGGTTGAGTTGGATCTTTTCCTGGTTTAAGCACGGGAATTACTACTGCTTCTCGCCAAGTATCGGGATATTCGCCAGTGCGCCAGATTTGGTTGAAGTAACTGAGGATGTGTGCTTTCATGTCATGAGGTGCGTTTTTAATCATAGCATATGAAATGCGATCGGGACCAACTGAAGTGTTGCCTGTATGCTTAAGTGCAAAATCGAACTCTTTCATGATGAATGGGCGGTTGTAAACCTCTTCTACATCAGTGGCGAAATCAAGATGTACTTCAGCCTCCTCTTCAATGCGTAAAAAGTGTAGTGAGTAGTTATCCGTGCTGCTGGCCGAAGCGAAATGATTAGCTAGACACTCTGCAATGTCAAGCCGATCTGTATAGATCTGGTTGTTAATATGGAGCATGGTAACAACATTGCTCTGCCTGTAGCCGAGCATGTACCGGATTTTGTTCCACAGCTCAGTTTGTGGCCGATCTGACGTGATCGACGACACATAATTCCTCCATGACGTTGTTTTTGCTTGCAGTATATATCGACGGGCTTGGGCACGAGTTTTTTTTAAATAAGATTTGTTTCTCCAGTGTTGGATTCCGCTTGAACTGTTTTAATGCGCGGTTCTTTTCCATTATGGCTCTGGCCACCTGTTCATTCCACCATGGAACCTTCCTTTTAAGGGCGCGAGAGAAAGTAAGGGGGATATTGCTCGTTGCTGACGACAAAATACTGGTATTAATGTCTTGGAGTGATGTGTTAACATCATTTGACAATACAGGAACAGTAACATCGTCAGCAAAGTTTTGCCAATTGGCGAGATCATGTCGCCATCTTTGAAGCAAAGATGAAATCGGAGAAAGAACTATTGAAGAAATTAGTATAGGAAAGTGGTTACTAAAATGAGCATCAAGAACTTTCCAAGTAAGATGTGGAGCTAGATTTGGCGAGCACATTAACAAGTCGATAGCTGAGAACGTGTTACAGCGAAGATTAATATACGTAGGTTCACCTGTGTTAAGGAGGACTACGTCATTGTTATCCAAAAGGTTTTCAATTGTTCTGCCTGGACCATCAGTATGGGCTGAACCCCATAGTACACTGTGTGCATTAAAATCTCCAACAAGAATAACAGGAGGCTCCAACTGGTTAATGATACGCTCAAGATCGTTAATATTCCAAGTAAAATTTGGCAGATAGATGTTGCAAACTGTGACTCTCCTAGGCATGAAGATTTGGACTGCAGTGACTTATAGTCTTGTCCGAAGTTGGCAGGCGGTATAAGGAGTCCTAGAATTTAATATTGCAACACCACCGTGTGCACGACCATCAGGTGCGACATCGTGACGAACGATTCTTGAGGCTTTAAATGGGATTCTTGAATATAGACACAGCAGGGACTATAATCAGCTAATAACAATCTTAACTCAGATAAATGGTTAACGATACCATTACAGTTCCACTGAATGATGAATGTAGAAGAGATAAGAAACGAAAATAGCTATGTGTAATAGCTGAAAGAAAGCAAAGCAGTGAAAATAAGAGACAGATAAAAGAAGAGAAAGATGATGTTACCGAGAACTAATACTTAGCATTTGGCTAGGTAATGGAACTGCGAGGCTTACCTTTAGGCCATCCTCTTTTATCTTTCTTCTCCTTTCTTTTTGAGGGATTTGTAAACTCCCCGTCAGTAACTATACTATTATCAGTCTCAGAGCCTTCACTGGCATTGGGGTTGGTATCATTTTTCTTGAAAACTACGGAAGACTGTAAGATAGGAGCGGGTACGGTGCTTTTCGCGGTCGGTGGAGTACTGCCGCTAGGTATGGTGGTAACTTGATTAGCAGGCGTGATACTGCTTGAAGAAGATTGTGACAAAGCAATTGGGATTTTAAACGGTAACTGAGGGGTAAACATTTTGACAAATTTACTAAACTCATTTTAGACAATTTTTGAAATTTCGGGCATTAACAAAGACGCAATTTCAGAGACATTTACAGCTGGTGGAGATGCAGGTTTAGTGGTAATATTTGCATGTCTTGGGAAATGTAGGGCTCATTCTTTCGACGTGTTGCCTTGCTTCAGGGAAGCTACATCTTTGTATCGTTTTGTACTCTAGAACTGCATATTCCAATTTGAACTTGGGGCAGTTTCTAGAGCTAGATTGATGGTTTCCATTACAATTAACACATTTTATTTCACTGCATTCAAATTTTTCATGAGGGGGTTTTCCACAAGTACACAATTTAGGGTTGTTACATGTCGTAGAAGAATGACCAAAACGTTGACACTGAAAACATCGCAGGGGGTTAGGGATGTAAGGGCGAACGGGGAGACGATACATGGCAGCATAAATATGTTTAGGCACATCACGTTTATTAAATGTAAGAACGAGAGACGGTGTGCTCTCCTCGTTACCACTTTTCCTTGTAACGATGCGTCTAACATCAATTACTCCTTCATTTTTCAATTCTTCTAAAAACTCATTAGTAGTACAATTGAGCAGATCCCGACAGTAAATAACTCCCTTGCATGTATTCAATGTTGCATGCGGGGAAACAGAGACATTGTACTCACCTAGCGTTTTCAGTGTTAATAACTTAACAGACAGATTTTTTTTTTTGTTTCAATTAATAGCCCTTCCTTAATTATCCTGATGAGTTTTACCTCACCAGCAAACCCCATAATTAATTTGGATATTAAAAATGGGTTGGTTTTGTAGAAATCGCCAGCCTCCCTTTTTATGACTAAAAAACTAGCGCAAGGCTCTTCATGTTCAGATAAAACACGCGCTCGCTTCTCTCTTGGACCTCCTGGAAACGGGTCCAAGATCATTTTAATGTCTGGTGGGCCGAAGCCCCCAGAAGAAACCAAAATAAATTAAAATAAAATATATAAAAACAGTAAAAGCCAAACAGAGTATGTTTAAATACACCAAATAATATTATTAAATTAATTAAATAAAAATATTAAATATTAAAAATAAATCAAAAGTGAGACCAAGAAAACGCACCTCGGGTGGGCGTCACCAAGCGATGATACAGCCAAAACCACAAATGAGAGTTAAGTTTATACACGAAAACTCACCGTTTCGAATGAAAATTTTAACTTATCCCACTTAAACACACTTTTAACGATAAGTGTTAACCAAAATTATATTTGATTAATCAAAAAACCCACACAAAAAATCCAAACTTCGCAAACCGGCCTTCGATAGCTGTTGCTTTGACGAGTGCGTTCGCTTGAATGATTTATTTATTTATTTGTTTTATTTATTTATTTATTTATTTATTTATTTGTTTATTTATTTATTTATTTATTTAATTAATTTATTTATTTAGAATTCACTCAACAGGAAATTAATCCCAATTACAGAGGAATTATAACAAAGAATAATTAAACATACTTGATATCGAACGAGAGACAAAAAATAATACATAAATACATTAATATAAGTACACAAATACAAATATTTAAATTGTAGTTTCGTAAGAAATAATGAATTAGAGTTTTCTTAAATTTAGAAAGTGAATCACAAAATATATCTATATTATTTAATTTTTCTTGAATATCGTTAAGGTTTATACATAGCTGTCTAACATGAGATTGTAGTTCATAGTTTGTCCTAGGTGTAGTATAACAAAATACGGATTTGTTTCTGGAACGGGTTAGTCGAAAGTTTAAGCAGGTCAGTACATTGTTATCATCGATTATATGGTTTATAATTTTATACAAAAAAATACATGAAGGCATAGTCCTTCTATTTTCTAAAGAAATTATCTGACGTTCATATAACGCATTGTCATACTCAAAATTGTAGGGTGGATAAAACCCATAGTACTTAAAAAAACAATAACGAATAATTTTTTTTTTATTGAATGGTTTGTAGGGCAACAATGTATTTTTTGTAAATGGGATTCCAAATCAGTGAACAGTATTCTAACTTGGATCGCACATATGCATAATATAATGATATTACAGCAGTGATGCACTGAAATGGTCGTGTGTTTCTAATAACAAATCCGAGTATACGATGTGAAGAACTAATTAACTGATTAAAATGAGGATGAAATGAACACTTGTTATCAAAGTGACACCCAAGTCAGTGATTTGCTATACTCTTTGTAACGACATATTATCCATATTATATTCATACTGAATTGGACATTGTTTAACACTGTACGTCATGATTTTACATTTATTATAATTAAATAATAGTTTTGAGTTAAAAGACCAATTTAGAATGCTGTTAATGTCCGATTGAAGATTTAAGCAATCATCATATTTATCAACAATTTTATATAGTTTTATATCATCAGCATATAATAGTATGTGGGAATTGGGGACTACTTCGGTAACATCATTTATAAATAGCAAAAATAACAGTGGCCCTAAATTTGACCCCTGTGGTACCCCAGATGTAGCTAAGAATGCATCTGACTTATAATTATTATAATGTACCGATAATTGACGATTATGGAGATAGGAAGCTTTAACTGAACAATATCATTTGAGAAATTAAAATTAGTTCTTAATTTTTGTAATAAAACAGTATGATTTATTTCATCGAACGCCTTTGCAAAATCCGTATATATGACATCAATCTGATTGTAATCTTGAAAAGAATTTAAAGTAAAATCTGTAAATTCATTAAATTTGTGGTATTGTGGTAGTGGATCGGCCACTAATAAAACCGTATTGATGATCTGAAATGTACTTGTTTACATCGGAGTACATGTACTTATAAATAATTTTTCTAATACTTTTGCAATGTTCGACAAAATGCAATTGGTCGGTAATTCAAAATATCTGAAACATCACCTGCTTTGAAAACTGGACAAATTCTAGTAACTTTCAGTCTGGAGGGAAATGTATTCTGCGACAATGCCAAATTAACACCTTCGCTGCCAAGCGGTCATTTCAAAATTATCCCTGAAGACCAGGACTGGTTACTTATAATAGGGTTAATTTTATGTAGTTTGGTAGTTTTGTTTTAATTAGTTGTGTACGAACGGACACCGGTGTTTGCCGTTGGCGCTATATTATTAAATACTGGCTTTTAGATCTCAAGGCACCATAGCGGACACATTTTTTCTTTTCTCT
Source organism: Ophonus ardosiacus (assembly GCA_943142095.1). Classification (NCBI taxonomy): domain Eukaryota; kingdom Metazoa; phylum Arthropoda; class Insecta; order Coleoptera; family Carabidae; genus Ophonus; species Ophonus ardosiacus. The sequence continues at coordinate 18,566,707 of OW964834.1, read as the reverse complement.
TGCTCCACAGCAGACACCTCTAGCGGATACAATGGAATCGGCGGACACGATTAAATTTGTATGGACAATATGTGCAATAATGTTGAATTGTTGTATTCTGTAAGTTTCTTTTCATCAGAGTAGCAAAAAAAAAAAAATGTATATATGGCTATGGAGATGCCTTTTCTCCTTTTAATATAATTTATTTTGTATAATGTTGTAACGTTATTAATAAAGAATTTATATTTATTTTTCACAAACTGTTTTTTATAATACTGATTTACTCACATGTGTACATCTGATTTTTTTACCGTGTCCGCTTGGCCTCTTAAATTAAAATATTAATTTATCTTCTGTACGCCAGAGCGTACACAAATAGCGGACACATCTCTACAACTGTTACTATAAGACATATCGAAAAACCAAGATAGTCAGAGTATCCTAGGGCGCCATAGCAGACGCATGTTCAATGCTTCTTTTGATACATTTTGTCTGCCTTGGCGCACAACGGTGTCCGCCTTGGCGCATAACGAAATATCACGATGTCCGCCACGGCAGCGAAGGTGTTAAATAAGATAAAAAATGGTTTAACTAGTATATCTGAAAATGCTTTTAAAATACATATATGCTGGTATGTTATCAGGACCAACAGAACGTGAGGATTTTAATTCCTGTATGGCATTAAGTATGTCTCTTTTAGATATGCTAGTTAACTCTCCAGCGGACGGGTGGGGTCTGTGAGTCCACGCAATATACAAATATTTTTTTAAAGAAAAATTATGAGACCATGATCTTCTATGTACCTTTCCCAAATATAAAAACCCGAATTTTGATTAAAAAAATTCAACAATATATGTAAATCGGCTACTCTGCTACAACCTCTAGTCTTGGCACTCTGTTCATAAGCAACATATAATTTATATTTATAGGTTGCTTTGCTTTGTTTTGTTTATTTGTTTTATTGTTTAAATACGTCATTTATGTATGTCACTTACTTGTTGAAAGGACGTGTAATTTAATTCTTTTATAGGTAACTATTTTGTGTTTGTGTATGTTTAGTATTGTAATAATTATATTTGTACTTTTATAGAATAAAATCACGTTTAAAAACGATCTTAGAAATTAAATTACAAGATCTCAACCAGTAAGATGGCCCAGCTCTATGTTCGAGTGGTGAAGAAAGCTGAGAAGGTTTTCGTGATCCAATGTATTTCTATTGATAAAAAGACTTGGTATTTATTTCCAGAAGAATCTATGGATTTAAAATTTCACACTTTTTTGTCAAATAAAAAACCCGTACATAATGCAACAGTTGCCATTAAAAACGAAAATGGTTATAGAACAGTAGTTGTAAAGATAGATGACGAAATTCGGAAAGAATATTTCGATGAGGTGGGAAATATTTGTTTTCAAGAACTTCCATTAGAAGAATATGTCCCTATACCGATTTCCAAATCTGTCGAGCCTTTACAATTAGAACTGGAAAATCGAATTAAACGATTAGAGCACCAGTTAGAAATAGGCTCAAATCAAGACGTAAAACTACACCGTGTTGAGAAAGAATTTGTTTTAGACAAATTCGAAAAGAAACAACATGATCCAATGGAATTGTTAAATAGATTTCAAGATGAATGTAATCGATTCCAGATCAATTCTGATAGCTTAAAAATTCAGGCTTTACGTTTCTTTGTCATCGGCTCCGCGAAGGACTGGTATGATACCAATATGAAGAAAATTGGTCTAACCGCTTCCTGGGAGAATTGGAAGAATTCTTTTCTTAATGTTTTTGTGGACAAAGGTTGGTCTATTGTTAGGAAAGCTTTCAATTACAAATATTTAGGGGGATCCTTAATCGATTACGCACTTGTAAAAGAGAAGCTATGCCTAGAAGTAGAACCTCAAGGTAATACGTTATCACGTATCAACCAAATAGTTTTTGGTTTGCCAATTGAAGCTCAGGAAGATCTTGATAGGGAAGAAATAACAACACTTGATAAATTATATACAGAACTCCGAAAATTAGAAGACGCATTTACCAGAAAGAAGAAAGAAAGACCATCAAGTCCAAGGATGAATAAAAAGTATGTTCCTAATCCTAACACAAATAAAAGAAATGAACCTCAACAGAAAAACGAAACTCAACGGAAACCATGTTCAAATTGTGCAGCCCTGGGTTTCCCAAATCGTTACCACCCATTAGTAGAATGTCGTAATAAGCATTCGAACACAGAAAAATTAAAATCAAATATGACCGACTTAGAAATATTAAACATTGATCTTGACAGCAAGAATTTAAACTAAAGAGCCGGGCGAAAGTAGATCCGCTGATAAAATTAAATGTAATTATTAATGACAATTTAAATATAAAGGCATTATATGATTGTAGCTCGAATGTAACTCTAATAAACCAACGAATTGCTGATTTGCTTAAGTTGAGATTAATAGAACAAAGAGATTTACTAAAAACAATCAGCGGATGTAATTTCACTTCAGCCCGGGCTATTATTAAACTACGTATTGGAAATATTACAGATTACATAACGACTTACGTAGTCAAGAATGATAATTTCTCCTACGATCTACTACTTGGTATTGATGCAATAAAAAAATTTAAATTAAATCAAAATGAACATTTAAGAATTTTTCAACGCACCAATAGCAAGAAAGTAATAAATCTACAGGAAGACCGATCTTACTATGATCAGATACAAACACAAGATAACGCCGAAAATTTAGATGAATATATAGAAGTAAATTTCAATGAAAATTTAAATGTAGACGAATTTCAAGCAGACATACAACATATTGAAAATTATGAACAAAAGCAAACTATTTTACAACTGATTGAATCATATAGGCACATGTTTGCCAAGGATAAATTTGATATCGGTAAAGTACAATCAAAAGAAGCAGAAATAAAACTAATTAAAGACGAATATGTCACCTCTCGTCCGTATAAATGTTCAATCCCAGATGATGAAGAGATAAGAAACCAGATTAAGGAACTACTAAAAGCAGGAATTATTGAAGAGTCTGATTCTCCATTTGCTTCCCAAGTAACTCTTGTATACAAAAAAGATGATGGGAAGAAATCTCGCTTATGTATCGATTTTAGAAAATTAAACAAACTTGTAGTTCCAGAATGTTTTCCATTTCCTACAGTTCAAGATGTAATCGATAAAGTTTCCAATTGTGAATATTATACAGTTTTAGACATTAATTCTGCGTTCTGGTGTATAACGCTGAAATTAGAAGATCGAGAAAAAACGTCGTTTGTCACAAAATATGGAAAGTTCATGTTCAGAGTACTTCCATTTGGACTTAAAAATGCTCCGGCCACGTTCCAGAGAATATTATCAAATATCAGAAGAAGAAATAATTTAGATGACTTTTGTATTAATTACATAGATGATATTTTGATCTTCTCCCGAACCTGGGAAGATCATCTACAACATATTGAGAAATTCTTACAAGTTACTAGTGCAGAAGGTTTCAAATTAAAACTAGTCAAATGTAAGTTTGCAGCTAAATCAGTCAAGTATCTGGGACATACAATTTCGAAAAATAGAGTTTCACCAGCTCAAGAGAATTTAATCGCTATTAAAAAACTACGAAGACCCTCTGATAAGTCTGATGTACGTCGTATTCTAGGCTCCATAAACTTTTATTTGAAGTATGTAGAAAATAGTACACAGAAACTTGAACCTCTACATCGATTATTGAGGAAAGATATTAAATTTGAATGGACTGAAGATTGTGAACAAACTTTCAATATGATCAAAGATTATTTATGTTCTAAACCGATCCTAGCCATTTACGATATTAACAAGCCCGTCTTTATAGAGACAGATGCCAGTTACAAAGGAATCGGCGCAACACTGAAACAGCCACAAGAAGATGGAATACTACACCCTGTCGCGTATTATTCACGAAAGCTATCAAATAGTGAAAAACGCTTAAATATTATACATTTAGAATGCAAAGCCATCAAAGATGCAATAAAGTTTTGGCAGTATTACTTAATTGGACGACATTTCACGGTCTGCAGTGATCACAAACCATTAGAGAATTTAAAAACAAAAGCCAGAAGTGACGAAATCTTAGGAGACTTAATTCTTTATTTATCGCAGTTCAATTTCAATATCATATATAAAAAAGGAAAAGACAATATTCTCGCAGATCTATTGTCTAGAAACCCAATCCTTGAATATTTCGAGAATGAAAATGTGATCCAGGTTGTAAATTTAATAGATTTATCTGCTATATTAAAAGATCAATCTGAACATCTTTCTGAAATGAAAGCAACAAAACAGATAGAATATAAACAAGGACTGATATTAAAGAAATTAAAAGAAAAATCAAGAATTTTTGTTTCTCCAACATTTGGAAACGAAATAATTGAACTTGTACATCAACATTATGGGCATATTGGTACAGCACAGATGATTGCTATAATCAGGCCTCATTACTACTTCAAGGGTCTTGACAAAGCTATACATTCCTACTGCAAAAATTGTAAGATTTGTATTGAGAACAAAGCTCGTCGTAGTCGTGCAATCGGCCTACTATCACAATTGGGTCCTGCCACAAAACCATTTCAAATCATGTCACTCGATAGTGTCGGAGGTTTTGGGGGAAACCGATCCCCAAAACGATATATGCATATCTTAGTTGATCACTTTACCAGATATGCATGGATCTCAACTACAAAGGGCCAAAATGCTCAAGATTTTATAAATTTAATTAACCCTATCGCAAAGAAAAATAAAATTTCTATAATATTAGCTGACCAATATACAGGTATAAATTCAACAAATTTGAAAAACTATTTAGAGAAATCTGGAATACAGATCGTTTTTACATGCATTGATCACCCTGAATCAAATGGACTTAACGAGCGATTAAAACAATCGTAAATCGCCTAAGATGCAAAATAAATAATGAAAATAATAGAGCTTGGTCAACCCTCGCACAAGAATGTGTCGATGAGTATAATGATACTATTCATAGTTCAACACACTTTGCGCCATCATACTTACTATTTGGAAAAAAACCAACGATAACACCAATTCAGGAAAAGGAACAATCATCACTTGAGGAAGACCGTAAAATAGCTTTTGAAAATTCTATAAAAAGTTACAAAATAAATAAGGACCGTGTAGATAAGAATCGACGCCAATACACGTTCAAAGTTGGTGAATTGGTATATATCGAAAACGGAAATAAATTAAATCGTAAAAAATTAGATCCAGTTCGAATTGGACCTTATCCAATCATCATACAGATTTCTCCGTCCTTTTATGAAGTTGGTAGCGGAAAGAAAAAGAAGATTTCTAATTTCTTTCATTCCAGTAAACTGCTCCCTTTCTCCTCACAATAAACATCTCCAGGGGGGGAGGTGTAAATCGGCTACTCTGCTACAACCTCTAGTCTTGGCACTCTGTTCATAAGCAACATATAATTTATATTTATAGATTGCTTTGCTTTGTTTTGTTTATTTGTTTTATTGTTTAAATACGTCATTTATGTATGTCACTTACTTGTTGAAAGGACGTGTAATTTAATTCTTTTATAGGTAACTATTTTGTGTTTGTGTATGTTTAGTATTGTAATAATTATATTTGTACTTTTATAGAATAAAATCACGTTTAAAAACGATCTTAGATATATTTTACAGTTTTTGTAAAAAAAAAAATGTCCTGATAGACCTCACCCGTTCGCTCATGTAACTACTTTACCGTCCATTGTTTTGTATAGGAGATTTTTACATATTTCTTTTTTTTTAGTAAATTAGCTTGTTTTCTTTATATAAATAGTATATTTTTTAATAAATAAAAGTGTTAAAAATGACATGTTTTGTTTATTAATGTAACAAAATCCCTAATCTTTTTTTTTCTTTAAATTTATTGAATCATGTTGAATCAAACAAATCATAGTGCATATTAAACCAAAAAATTGTTTAAAAAAGTACATAGAATTTTTTTTATACGTATTCCAATTATGGGGCCTGACCCGTTCGCTCGTGTAACATTGAAACCACCCGTGCACTAGAGGGTTAAAGAAAATGATTCGCGTAAATTAAATTTATCATTCTTTAATAAATCAGTATTGTTGTCTATCTCATATACACTTGAAAAAAATTTCGAAAAAGCATTTACAATTTTAGTTGTATCAAAAGATTCATCGTTTAAATGTATCAATCCAGGAATACGTGACTTAAGTTGTTTTGTATTTATAAATTTCCAAAATTTTTTAGGATTTACGCACACATACGACTGGATATCAGCTAAATATTTCTTATGAGATAGTGAAACAGATTTTTTAATGTCAGGTCGGATTTTTAAATATTTATTGTAATAAAAAATCTGATTTGTTTTCTTTTGTACATTTTATGAAAATAGTCTTTGGTTTTAATGTCAGATATTATCTCTTTTGTGAACCATGGTAGATATGAGGATTTATTATTTTTAGTAAAGGGGACACACTCAAAGAATATTTTATTAAAAATTTCATAAAATTTTTCAAAAGCATCATCAACTTTTCTGTTATTTAGAATATCCCAATAAATTTTTGATAATTCTTGATACAGTTTAGTAAAATCCGCTCTACGAAAATTAAATGTCTGATTTTCATTAAATGTACAGTTTTTCTGATGAGACGAACACATAGAGTCAAGAGGGAAAGTTACTGTTAACACTGGATGGTACATATCTTTGGGAACAAATGTATCATCAGAACGTGATATAGTTATAGTACTAATATTTGTTATTACTACATCAAGTATTCGATTATCGCAATTTAAAACTCGATTTAATTAATCTGCATTAAGGAAATTGCAAAAGTTTTCGAACATAGAAATGATATTGTTGAAATAGCCATTTTCATGAAAATTATATAGGTTTGGTATATTTAATACGGCAATTCTGAACAAATATGTAAGTTTTACAGATCTGTAAATCTGTAAAACCCTGACAAAAACGCATCTATTTTTGTTTATTAATATAAAATTATACATTAGTTTCCTAATATGATGAAATTACTGTTTTGCAAAAACAAACATGACTCAAGACATTCGTACAACAGTTCATACTGCAGTAACGAGACAGGTGGCGGGCAATATGTAACTACTATATAAAAACAAAAATGAAATATTTGAATACGTACACAGATAATATCCGATAATTAAAGAAAAATTATATTTGTGGTGAACAGCACACAAAATACCTCCGCCTCTGGATTTGTTAGTTATAGAATAGTTTCGATCTTTTCTATATATTGTAAAATTATCACTGATAATTTCGGAATTATATACTGATTCAGTAAGCCAGGTTTCAGAACAAACAATTGTGTCAAAATCAGACAGTAAAGCATTAGTACAAAATTGATTAAATTTGTTATTTAAACCCCTAGGGCCGTAGTCAGAACACGGTTTTATCCTCGGTTCTAAGTCTGTTTTATGTAAAACCAGGACGAAGTGTTAAAACCAGTTTAAAACCAAGCGTAGTCAGAACGTAATTTTAAGTCGGTTCTAACAAAAATCAAGATCAACGCATTTTTGATCTGGCAACGTTGAAAACAGGTGACGTTTGAGGTTATAATTGACACAGGAAAGAAGTAAGAAGTGAGGTTAAGCATTTATAAAATATTAAATACGGAATAAAAATTTATTATTGAATGTGAATGAATGGAAAGATATAATAGAGTGTAAGAATGAATGTAATATTATAAAGAAAAAGCAGAAAATATGGAAGCGAATAACGGAAAAATTTAAAATTAATAGTTACAAAAAAAATATAATGCAATAATATAAAATTAAATTCTAAACTGTTAAACAGTTTATATCAAAACTTTAATGCTCATTCACAACTACGAAAATTAAGGCTCATTCACTGATTCGAAAATAAGAAATATAAATAAAATTATAAATAAGACTTTATGGTTGGTATTCACAGTTTCGAAAATAAAAAGTAAATTAATATCAACTGTCATTTAATATATTTGTAATTATTAACAAGCAATAATATAATATAATTCAATATCCGAAAGACTAACTAGTGTATTAATTCGTTCACGAAATCTGATTCTTGTTCTTCTGTGCCTTACTACTTCTTCTGCTTTATGTAATTCATCAATATCAGCAATAATATTTTCTACGCCCGCCATATTTTTTATATAAAACACCGGAAAAACTGAGATGTGCTGGGTCTTGGCTCGGTTCTATGTTGACATTGCTACTATGGTAACTAGACCTAGAACCAGTTAAAAATAGTGTTCTGACTACCGGTTTAGAACTGAAGTCTAGAACCGAGGATAAAACCGCGTTCTGACTACGGGCCCTAGTGTTTGATAATATATATTCATTTTAAATTCAAGAAAACAATGGTAGTATTAAGATTAAGATTATGAATAATAAATATGGATATGAAATATAATATAAATATTTCTTACGATTGAAGCAAGCAAACTAAATATGAACAATATACAATATACGAAGTTGAAGATCAGTTAAAATATTATAAATCAAAAAGTTTAACGACCTCAACAAGAAACAAACCAAGTTTTACAAGTAAATACATACAATGTATACCTATATACGAAAAAAATATAAATTTAAAAATTTAGCACTGCTCCATTATAAAATGATTTATAGATCGTCTAAATTGTCATTAAAGTTAATTTTCTTTATAGAATTGTTTACTTTGGCGAAAAAATTTTCGTCTATAGTCCAAACATTTTTGTACCCAAATTTATCGGACACTACTTTTAAGAAATTTAATCGTTTTTTAGTTAAATCTTCTTTAATGGATACGTTAGTATTTTTTAGTTTGGATCGCAATTTAATAACTGTATTACGGACACGATAGCTGGTGAACTTAATGATGATGGGACGCATACAGTTATAGTTGGTGTACTGGGTGTTAGTATTTATTCTGCCGACACAATGACAGCGATCGATGGAGTCTGATGAGATGTTCACGTGCAATTTTGTTTGAAAGATTTGACTAACCTTAGCCTCGATGTTCTCCGATCTTTCTTCGTGTACTCCAAATATTGTTAGACAATTACGCCTCGAATATTGCTCTAAACGATCAACTTCATCATGTAGAGCATTATTTTCAATAGTTAATTTATTGATAACACCTTCATAGTGTTTTTTCTGTTCTTCAAATTTTTTATTCACCAGCTCAAGCACTTTGTCTGCAAAGCTAGTTAAAATTATGAATAATGTCTCATCAGTTAACTGCGTTTTAACTTTCTCAAACATTTTTTCCGCGAGATTAGTTACGTACATTTGATCATTTAACTGATTGTTAATAGCTGCAGTAACTGCAATACTCAGATTTCTGGTTTGCGACGCCATGGCACTGACGATAACTTATAGATACTGGATTGAAGTTAAAACGTTATTTTAATTTTTTGACAGCACTGATAGAACGGAGCAGCAAAACACACGTCTACTCGATACGACGCATCAAGCAATATGTTTGTGTTTTAATTACATTTTGGCTCCAGTCGCTCGCCGCCTGTACGATTTTGTGCAAATGGCGCTTCTCTTAAACATCGAAAACGTTTTGGAGTAAAACTCTTAAACCACGTCCCAATTAACTGACAAAATCTTTCGTTATTTCAGAGTATAATATATTTTCACGATTAATACACTATAATGATTAACATTACGATCTTTACAACATAAATAACTATTATACTACCCAATTCATTTTTAGTTGGCTCGAGTTTTTAAAACGATCTACATAATGCTAATAGAACATGAAACGTGTGCATGTATGCGCTTATATTTATGTCCAAATGTCATGTATTTGCTCATGTTGTGTAGTCCTACACATCACGCTTGATTTGCTCCAGTATTCCTCATTCATATGCTGAATGAAATCAAGCGATTGACGGCTGGATTAGCCAAATGAGGGAATAAAAGCTAGTCGTAAATGCAGGAACCTGATACAGAATTCCACACTCATGACGATCAGTTCCCATTTCATACGCAGATGCTAACATACGTGAATAATAGGGCTGCATTCACTGTTGGATTGCTTACTCAGGGGCGCGCAGTACCATTTTGTCGCCCGTGTGCCAATGATAATTTTGTCGCCCCAACATATAATAAAGAAAAAAAAAAAAAACAAGTAGAAATCTTAAAAGTTTGTATACATTTAAATTATTGGTGCGCGTCTGGCTTTTAAGTCAGAAATTGGTGGCGTTGGTATCTGTATTTCACTAGTTCTAATATTTCCGGTAGATGTCTCATGCTTAATTTGGAGTTGCCAATAAATATAATTATATATAATGCTCATGCAATATAAATGATTTTCTATCATATTTTTCGCGGAATTTCATATTTTTTTATATAATACATACGAAATATCTCTGAACCACATTTTTTTTTTCTTTGAAATTATGTTCACAAAATACTAGCTATATATTTCTTTGAAGTTACTTGTTACATTTTTAATTAATACATGAATTTTTCTTTAAAAGTACAATTCTAATTATTTGACAACAAGAAACTTATGCACATATCTTAACATCAGTCTGCACAGGCCGTCGACATCTTTATGTCTGCCTTTCTCGTATCTTGGCTTGACTACGCGTTACGGGGCGCATGGAAGGGGTGCCATGGGCGTCCCTACAGGGATCGATCCTACAGTTCGGCCTTCCTGCAGTAGCTTCCGTCTCGGATGCACCAGGTTGGTCTTCATCCTCTTGTGGTTCAGTTTCGTCGTCGGACTCGGTGTCACTACCTAAGTCTCCTCTCCGAGGCTTCATGTGATCGGCGCTTGTGGTCGTCGTTCTTGGACCCTCTCCATGCCCCTGATGTTCTACTACATATCTATCTTTTGGGTTAGCCATACTCACCCTGTACGACCCTAGATACTTCGGAAATAACTTTAGGCCTGCACCAAATTTGGTTCGTTTGACAGCTACTAGGTCACCTACTTCGAACTTCTGCGCCTGCTTTCTTCTTTTGTTGTAGATGTTCCGATTTTCTTCTTGTGTCTTCTCAAGCTGTTTCTTTGTAATCGTTCTTAGTTCATCTAGCTCTTCTTCAAAAACATTTCGGTTTTTTTCTTCGAGTGTCTCTTTTATAGTTTTATGTACTCTTGGTTTCGTATCTTTGTTTCAACTAGTAATTCGATGGAGTGTATTTTTGGCTGCTTACCTCTACAGGCACATGACAGAAGGTATTTTTAAAGTCAATAGTGCTGAAAACATTTGACTTCTGGAGCTTGTCTATCTCGTCCTCTATCACTGGCAACGGCTATCTGTCTCGTATGGCCGCCTTGTTCAATGTACGAAATTTACCCAAGTTCGGATACTGCCATCTTTTTGCTTCACAGGAACGATCGGGTTGGCAAAGTCAGAACAGCTTGGCTAAATAATACCTTTCTCTAACCAATCATGAATTTGCTTTTCCACTTCTTGATTTTCCTTTGGGGGTAGTCTTCGCGGTTTTTGGGCTATCGGTGTCTCATCTATCAACACTATTTTTAGCTGTATTCCTGTTTTCTTTGTTTCTCTTGGTACGTAATCTCTTACTAGTGCTGAAATTTCTTCTCTGTACTTCTGGTTGTCTATATTCAACTGCATTTTATTCTCTTCGTTATTTCGGGATATTTGCATAATTGAATCTTGCCCTACCTTCTTGACTACAATTCCAGTTTGATCAATGACAAGTGTGGCTTGATCTAATAATTCTCTGTCTATTTTACAATACATTTGCATAATATTTTCTCCTCCTACATGCATAGTCATTGGGTATTGCTGATCATCTATTTCTATTTCTGTCTCAAAGCAACCTAATGCTTTTATGTGTTTTTGCCCAATACCTGACAGCACTATTATTTCTTGCTTAATTTTCGGAGCACCAATTCTAAAAAATTCATAAACTCTTATAATATTTACACAACTACCTGTATCTATCAATACATGGATAATATGATTCTCAATTAATATGTCCTTGTAAGTAATATCTTCTTTATCACAGTCTGTGTTTACTTGCGTGTTGGTTTTTGATTTGTCCTTGTCTCCATGTTTTTCTTCACATTTTGCTGCAATGTGTCCAAACTTACGACAAATGTAGCATTTAGGCCCTTTACTAATTCGTGAACAGTTCTTTTTCTTATATCCAACCTCACCACAGCTGAAACATTTTTCTGTCTTTGTCTTCTATTTTCTTCTTAGGCATATTTTCTCTGTTATCTGCACTTTGATTATTGTTTTTAACCTTCTGGTAGATCTCAAGTTTACTTTTCAATTCTGGTAATGTTTTGGCCTCATATAGCATTACCTTATTTAATTCTGAATCTAGAATTACACTAATTATGTACTCTTTAAGTACGTTTTTTCTACTTCACTCCTATTTACAATTGCCGACATTTGTAGTACATATTCTTGCAAGCTTTCATTTGGTTTTTGTTTTCTTACATTCAATTCTCTATGCACGTCTGCACTACTAAATTTTTTACCAAATCCCGCCCTTAATTCAGCTTTAAATAATTTCCAGGTCTTAATTAAATTTTGAGAATCTAACCAAATGCAATTTTCTATTCCCCTCTATCTCTGCAATCCACTTATCAACCGTGTAATCACCACTATACTAAGGTAAACAGTCTTCAACATCCCGTATGTTAAATCTATGAGCAGCCATTTGTTCACGCTTGATCAGTTCATTTTCTTTCTTTAGCAACGCGATTTCACGTAAAAACAAATCTCTTTCAAGTTTATTCATTTGTAGAACAGTTATTTGGTATTCGTACAAATTTTGCACGATACGCCACTGTTCACACTACGCGGTTGCACACTCTACAACACAACTTATTTACGCATCAAAACAGTACGATTTCGCGCCTTTTACGTGCAACTTTCAGGTTAATGTCAATCACGTTTACTTTATCACTGTCCACTGTCTTTAACTTCAATTACTTTAATTATCACTTACTTCGTATTACACAGCTCTCGTCTTTTCACTGTTCTTGCTACTTTTACTTTCTGTTTGCTCATTCACATACCGGCCGAGTCCCCAAAAACGTCTGTATGTCCTGAATTTAACAGAAAATAAAGTACACTTCTAATTATTTGATAACACAAAACTTCTGCACATCTCTAAACAATAGTCAACACAGGCCGACGACATCTATATGTCTGCCTCTCTCGCATCTTGGCTTGAAATCCTACATATATATATACAGAGACTTTATTTTAAAATGCAAAATGATGGTTCATCACTTCCATGGTTACTCACTATTGACAAAAATTGACAGTAATGTAAAATTTGTCCACTTTAAAATGCAGCATTATAAATACTATTGCAGAACAGGATATACTTCCAGAACACATCACAAATGGTGTCAATTCTTATTACGACCAACTAGGATATTGCCTCAGTGTGAATGGTGGTATTTTTTAAAAACATTTATTACATGAAAGTTATGAATTTTTGTAAGTTACAGTTTGTTAAGATGTGCAACATACATGTTTTGATTTTTTGTTAATCACATGTACGCTAATTTATTGGAAATTAGTTTTGATAATACAAAACTACAAATTTTGTATGTTGTATTTTAAAATGGACAAATATTACATTGCTGTCATTTTTTGACAATAATGAGTAACCATGGAAGTGATTGACCATATGTTGCATTTTAAAATAAATTCCCTGTATAATTATTTATAAATAAATATAATTAGCGAGTTTTTAAAAAAATTATTTTACGTATAGAAAATACAAAATTTTAACTAAATTAAATTCTGTGAACAAAAAATTATTTAGCATAAATTAAAGAAGTCAACCCTTTTTTACTCGTGCCTCTTTAATTTCATTATCTCTTGTAATATTTTATTTTTTAAAATTTTTTCTTCCAATTTTCTTTCTTCTAAATCAAGTCTTTGTTTATAATATTCTTTTCTATCTTTTCTTATTTCTTGTAACACATCATATCTTAATTTTTTATTGTTGTAGGTACATTTTTCTTGGGGTACTTGATGTGTACCATGATGCGGAATTCAAATCTATTGTACGTGTAAAAGAAGTTTTTGTTGCAGGTGTGAAATTGTTAATGCTGTCCTTTCAGCTTGTATCTTTAAGAAGTGTAACAGATAATTATTCTGTTTCATCTTCTGAACTTTCTTGTAATCTCGTGTGGCTAATAGTGCTTGAAGATAGAAGTATTTCTGGATTTATATTTTTTTTTCTATCCCAAAATTTCATACATATCTGCATATTCAAAATTCTTTCTACCGC